>OX438884.1:11297500-12547500 GCA_949315895.1 Anania crocealis | reverse complement strand
CATATCAAAATTTCATAACTACTTTTAGAATAGGCACAACTGAAGCGCTACCTGAACAATCAGCCGGCGGAGAGCGTTAAGATTAAGTATTTTTCACAGTTCCGCGTTTCAATTAACCGATTACGACCGAGACGATTTAGTATATAATATTGGTAATCGGAGAGTGAATATTTACATTATATTTAGGAACTTCCTATATGCAAATAAATTAAAGAAAGGGTGTGTGAATAGAACAACCAGTAAAGTTTTTCCAGCACTGCATAAATAAAGTGGTTGAAAAGTCTTGCATATTTCTGTTTTGTTGTTTGTTATCTCCTGTTATTACAGGCAAACAGATGTAGGTATTCTTATTTTCGTACTTATCTTGTAGTAATAGTTCATTTAAATGTATGCACATGTTACCTATATTGAAGTGTCTGACTTGATGTACAGATGTAAATTTGAGGAATTTAAGTCCTATTTGGCAAAGCTTCTATGTTTTCGAGCACTTTTATTTTTAACACCTACTTATTAAACACAAAAATTTGGCGAGCATCTCAAACAACAACACAAAGTTTTAAATTTATGCAAATTTGTGTAATAAAATAAATAATTCTGTCATTAGAGAGTGGTAAAAAAGTGTTGTTTACGCTTAGCGAGCGCATACATTACGCATGTCTAACGGCCGGTCCTAATAACCTATCTATCTTCAATTTTGGCATATCGGAGATAAAAAACAACTTCTGTCTTTATTTCTCTGGAGGGCAAAATCAGAGATAGAAACTGTTTCCTATCTCCGAAATGTCAAAACTGGCGATAGATAGATTATTGGGACCGGCCGTAACAGAATAACCCACTTGGCGGCCGCAGTATGGGCGAAGAAAGTAATGCTATTCACCCACATATATTTTTTCAAGATCAAGCAAGTATGTGATTACATCGGTGCACTCAGTAAGCAGACAATCATATAATTACAAGCAGTCTGTCCGGTTTTAAAAATATTGCAAGCAAATAATCTGTTTATGACCGTGTTTAAACAGTTATTTTTCTATACCTTATTATCAAACATCTTCTTCAATAATTAAAAACATAACTATTCAATTCGGTGCAGGCGATTGGTAGCATATTGGAAGTTATGCGTGTATACATTTACTGTAGTATTTATTTCGGTTATTTTTATTTATACACATTTTTGTGAACTTATGATTATTTGTAACTATAGATCTCTCTCTCTCTCTCTTCCCGGCTATGTATCCCATATGGTGGTGGAGTTAGCCTTTCTTATCATTCTTCTCCACTTCGCTCTATCCTTGACATCCTCCTCGGATAGCTGGCACTCACCCATGTCCCTCAGCACCACATCCCTCCATCTTACCCTAGGCAGCTTCTGGATCTTCGGCCTGGGATAGAAAGATTTAGCGCCAAATTCCCTACGTAGTCTGGAGGTCTCCTCTTCACATGACCATACCATCGCAGCCTACTCTCCTGCATCTTGTCGGCAATGTCACGCACAACAAGACTTCCTCGCACGTACTCGTTGCGGATTTTATCGAGCCTGGTCACGCCGCATATCCACCTCAGCATCTTAATTTCGGCGACTTGAATGGTATGGACATTTCTTCGGGTGACTGCCCACGTCTCACTGCCGTACATTAGGACTGGTCTTATTATGGTCTTATAGATCAAGCCTTTGAGTTTCACAGGCATTCTGTTGTCACATGTTACACCAGTCACTTCTCGCCATTTAAGCCACGCTGCAACTATACGGTGCTGAATGTTGCATTCCACGTTCCCAGACTTGTGGATCATACTGCCCAGATACTTATACTGATCGCACATGGTGACTAATTGTCCATCAATGGGTATTGGACTATCATTAAGGTCTGGGTCATTGAAAGCCATGAACTGGGTTTTTGCAACACTTAGCACTAGGCCACCCATTTCTAACTGGTGTTTCCATGAAACAAGTGCCTCTTGTAACTCATTTCGACTCTTAGTGCAGATGGCTACATCGTCTGCGTATATGTAAGTCCACGCTGCTGAATTTTGCGCTGCCTCCGTGAGTGTGTCCAAAACCAAGCAAAATAGAAAGGGACTCAGTACTGAGCCTTCGTGAACACCTTCCGCGACCGCTATTGGTTTTTTCCCCCTACAACCGTCCGTACAGTTGATCTCGCACCCCTATACATGTCGGCAATGATGTTAACATATTGCTCGGGGACATTTTTCGTACGAAGGCTCCACCAGATCGTTTCTCTCGGATCCCGATCAAATGCCTTTTCCATATCCAGGAATGCGACATATAACGGTCGGTTTTTGGCGCGATATTCTTCAGCAATCGTGTTTTTAGAGCAAACATCGGATCGGTTGTTGACAGTCCTGGTACGAAGCCAAAGTGATTTTTTGATAAGCAGCACTCTGATCTTAGGCGGCTGTCAGTCAATCACTCTCTCGTAAAGTTTCATAGTATGGGTCAGAAGCTTGATCCCGCGATAGTTGTTACACTCGTATCGACTACCTTTCCCTTTGTGAATTGGAACTATTCTGCTCAATCTCCAGGCCTCCGGCATTTTAGAAGAGAGCATCATACAGTTGAAAAGGTTGGTGAGCAGTACGATTCCTTGATCGCCTAAGCATTTCCAAGCTTCAATTGGGATACCGTCAGGTCCTATGGCTTTCTTATTTGACATTTTTTGCAGAGTTTTCTTAACTTCACTTGGATGTATTGGCGGTATGAGTCCAATGTTTCTCTCCCATTCTGGAAGTTGTATTATCGGTGCGTTAGGGTTAAGAAGCTGTTCATAATACTGATGCCAAGCTGATATAATATCTCTATCTCTATAGAATTGGTCGCCAATGCAGCCTTTTATGGTTTTACACCTAGTGGGATCCTTTGTACTCTGACCACGCTGTTTTGCGAGCTTATAGATGAACTTTTGGCCCTCTTTAGTATCTAACTTCTTATACAAATCTTTCTGGGAGTTTGCTTGTTGTAGGTACAGCTATTGTTTTCAAATCAAGATCAAAAAAATATATACCTACAAACAACTAATCCAAACATATAAAAAGCATACTTATCGTGTTAATACGAGTATTATAACTATACAATTGTACCAAACCTATAAACATCAGAAAAGAAAGGTTATGTACTGAACTTGTTTAAACTATCTTAAAGAAATTAATATGCTTTTAATTAATTGCATCTAGTGTGAAATCGAAGATATTAACCTCCAATAATAAAAATCGTCTGTCTCTCTCAAGTCTTTCCGTTTGAAGAGCAGTAGTAAGCGAAAGGCAAAAGTTCAATTCCATATAAAGCAGTATTTTTTTTTTTAATTTGGGATATCAGTAAACTCAGTTTAATATCTGCAAATAGGTCGCACGAGGCGCTTTTACACGATTTTAACATTAATTTCGTCGATATTAACATAAAAGACGTGCCGATTGAATTAATTTAAAATACTTTATTTAAAAAGAGATGACTGACTAATTATGAAAGCGAGAACATCAAAACAGTAATAATGTCAACACGAATGAGTAATTAGTTTGCATTCTACAATGTAAATCAAAATTTGGCAACGACTTCGAAGTGGAAAGAAATATAACAGAAACACAAACATAGCTCTTCTATTCCAATATTGTGTAGGTAGAGATTCGTGTAATTTGCGAATGCACGTTGCAGACCTAAATACCAAGCGAGTCCTTAGCGATTCGAGTCTTATTAGTTGCCATGCTAGTTTAATTTATGATTTGAGTATAGACTTTCCATAGCTCTATGGTAAGTTTTAGCGTTTTGCTAAAAGTAATCGAGCCGAAATAGTTATCTAATTAGTCAGAACCACTAATATCACAGCTACCA
The DNA here is from genome assembly GCA_949315895.1 of Anania crocealis. Classification (NCBI taxonomy): domain Eukaryota; kingdom Metazoa; phylum Arthropoda; class Insecta; order Lepidoptera; family Crambidae; genus Anania; species Anania crocealis. The sequence goes on along the minus strand of OX438884.1, from coordinate 12,543,662 downwards.
ACATATATTTATTAGTTACTTAAACTAATATCAAGGGTGCTTGGATAAACTTTTACATGCCTTCTAAAGCATGGAAATTGTAAATGTTTGTGTCAAACGTCTAAATATATTGAATGGAATGATCACACACACACAACTGCACGCGACTTTTTGTAATCACTATTTCAGAGCGCTGCTGCAACTGAGCTATAAGCATCACTGTTGCTGTGCGACTTAAACGAGTGAAATGCACAAATCGAAACCAGATATTTTTAACAGCCACCAGAATAGAACGTTCGACACAAATGATTTCCTGCTTTTATGCACCATTTCGAAAACACTTTTAATCTGATGCTCTCAATTTCAAATGGAATAAAACGAAACTATCTAAGACCACGTTTACTATCTAGGGCCAAAAAGTACATACAAGCCAATACGAGGGCAGGCTGAATTAGTAATCTACATGTATATTTATGTCCTAAAACTGATTTAAAAATGTATTTCCTAAAACTGATTGAAAAATGTGTCAATTGTATTCTAAAACATCCATCGAAGTACTTTTAATACTTTCAGCCTGCCCTCGCTCTAGCTTCTTACCATTGAAATTTTATTATGTTACATTGTTTTTTTTTTGTTTGTCAATCAATTTAAATTATATTTACCGGCCTTTGCAATGAACCAATCATTTCGTCAGATTTTTTTTAACACAATTATGATGTTTTAAGTATTCAATAAGTACCTACTTGTGGATTTGGAATGAAAAGCTTAAAGCTTACTTTCTGCGACAAGGAAAAATTTAGAGATGCCTTGTAGCGTGCTATTTCTGTAGCGGCGCGCGCGCACGCTGGAGCGCGATCGTTTCACGGAACGTCCAGATTACACGGACGTATTAATTCGGTAACCGACAACCATTTCGATCTAACACAATGGCTATTTTTGTAACTTAAATAAACTAGTTATAGAGAGAAATTAACATGTTTTGGAATATTTTTTTAAATTGTAGCATTCCCGTGACTAGTGTGTGAGGCTCGCGGTTACACATAGCTGGTTTTCAAAATCTTATAACTTATCTACTTATGTCTATATTCATATAAAACTTATCTACTTATATCTTAATATAACAAAAATTCGTGTCACGTTGTTTGTCCGCGATGGACTCCTAAACTACTGAACCGATTTCAAATTTGATTTGTATACCGTGTGTAATTTGATCCAACTTGAAAGATAGGATAGCTTACATCTCAATTTATAGTCGCAATATTATTTTATTGCAAATAATTTGTTTTTAATTACAAAACTATGAGTTCCATAAGATTCTTACAGATAAACGCCATATTTGATGAGAATGACAAGACGTCAAAATCAATTTAAATTATACTGAGGCGATACGACGTTTGTAGGATCAGTTAGTATGTATAATATGTATAAAAGAAAGGCGTGTTAGTTACACCACTTATAACTCGTGAAAGGCTAGACCGATTTAAATGATTTGGTGTTTTTTGAATTTGTCTTTGTCCGGAATAGGATACTATCATGTCAAAATCAAATACTATACTGAAGAGATGCGAAGTTCGTGGGGTCCTCTAATAATGTAACTATTTGTGTTATAAAGATCGAAGGCATATCTTTTTTAACATAATTATTATGTACTTATCATCGTCATCACCAGCTCGCATCAGTCTACAATGTCCATCTGACATGGTCCAGCTGTGGACACGGGCCTCTCCAAACAGAGGACCATAAACGCCAGCTTGACAGGTGGGTTTGCGACTGCAGTTTGGCGAATGTTGGACAGAAGAGGCTGCCCGTCTTTTCTAGTAGTAGGTATCCCTTTAGTCACTAACATACATACATACATAGTAAGTCAAAACCATACCCTCCTTTGGCTTTGCCGTAGTCGGGTAAAACGGTTCTTGTTGTTAGTACCTACTACTGTACTTAAGTAACAGATGAACTGAATTTGTGCAATCAGGGCATTAGATTTAGCAAGAATCAACACAAACTTTGCAGACACCTGTTTCAGTTACAAAACACAATAATAAACTGATATTGTTTATGGAAATTTCCCTGTACTCAAAGATCCAGAGGTTCGTTGACAGGGGCTGGATGACGCACGCCCGTACCAGACCTGTGCGTCATCGCACAGTTCGACACTCCATCATGTGAATCTGTGATTTGAATAGAGGGATTGCTCATACAAGACACTGCCAACAAACAATGTTATACTCTCCGTCATCTATTGTCATTTGTCATATACCTACGGTTGTTTATAAACAACCTACCTGACAAATAAAGATAGAGGTGTTTATTAATAATCTTCATTGCCACAATCAATGTTTATCAAGTCTAAATTAGGAAGATGACAACATGAATTTTAATTGTTAATGTTATGTAAGAAAGAGATAATGATACCAAAAAAAATTGTCATTTGTTTTAGCAAGTAGGTAAAAAGCAGAAAAAATCTCCGGATTCAAACTTATTTAGATTTATGTTTATTGAGATTCTGCATAAAATTTATAATGAAAGAAATATGCAATATCGTGTATCTGAAAAGGTATCCAATCATCTACCGTTGATACATGTATATTAACTTACGTCTTCAATCTTACTTTGCCCTTTACCAATATTGGAAGTAACATTATCTTCCAGTCATAAAACGTAAATGATCTGTCTAGTGATGAAAGAGACTCAGGCGTTTAAGGCTTTTAATAAAGACTCGCCTTAAATTTGACGCCTCACGACTGACATCAGAAACAGCGACGATACCACAACACCCAGAAACAAGATAACTAATACAGTAAAGTCCGTTTTCCACATGATTTATCCGATTGGAGTTCGAACCCATGGCGACACCATAATAACAGTTATGCAAGCCATTCGACCACTGAGATCGTCCCGACATAAGCCCGTAAAATTAAATAAATCTCTGTTGCACACTACTACGAGTAATACAACTTCATTGCTACAATTGCCAACATAATTTGGTCGGTTAATAAGCCTTTTCTAAATTTGATTACCTGATCACGAAAAAAAGTGGCAGAAGATGACTTTTCTGTAGCTATATTGTTTTTTCTAATTTATTGTGTTGATTTTTAGTTTTTAATCATAATCATAGTTACTACCATATATAGAACAAAATTTAAATCAGATACATTTCCAAACCGTTAAGGGATAAACAATTATTATCTATTTTGGGTAAGTATACATAGTTTCACTCCATATAATATCCAAAAAATCTCATTGCAGCCCAAACGCATTACTCGACCCAGGTCTCTAGTAAAAGACTCGAGTCGTTATGAGGAAACACAAGGGCCGTTTTTCCATACAAATGTAGTCCCCTGTTTCCTCCTTGGATAATGACAGTAGAGCAATAATTTTTATTACTTACAAAAATCTATGGCCACTATTGGCATGTTTCTATGTTTTCCTTTTTTTCATAAATTATTTAATAAAGAGATATGAGCCTTCCAAAATCTAAAAAATTCGCTAGATTTTCCGCTGTGTTCAAACATCCAGAAAAAAAGCAAAATATTCGAACGCGGCTAAAGCCTTTGTTTAATTTTATTTCTTTAGTTGTATTTTTTATCAAAGTTCATATTAATGTTGCTGTTCAAAAATAAAACTCACCTGTAAATTTAAACAAATAGTCAGTCTTTTCGTTGCTCGTAGCACCATCTTGTAAGGTGATACGAAGACTTATTTTATGGGAAAATTGTGGTTTAAACTCCAAACCATCGCCATCTAGTAGAAATATAATGTACTAAAGTATTTTCCCGAAACATTTGCGCCATCTGGCTGACGGTTTATCAGTGCGAAAGGCTCCCGCACCGTCGTTCGACTGAATAGCGCAGGCTTCTACAACCAGTGGTCTATTAATACACCTACGCTGAAATTGAGATGGCTTCGTTTTATTTAAAGGTTTTGCGCAGCCATCTCGAGGCTAATTCGAGATCTAGGTTGGCCGTTATTCGTTGCCACGTTTGCGTTGTCGTTATTTTCGTTAGCCGTTACATGAAACATTTTGCTGCCCGGGCGTTCAACGAATCGCTCGCCAGATGGCGGCCCAACAATATTTATAGACTTATATATTCGTAGCAAAAACTGTAGTAGTTCTTACTTTGTTTTTTTTCCATTACGTTGGAAAAACACGCAGTAAAAACAGTAGGTATGTCAATGTTAGTTTAATAATCTTACTACTTCTATTTCTTATATTACAATGATAGTCAGTAAAAATCATTAGAGATACCTAGGTTAGGCTTGCCTAGGCCAGCGAATAGCTAGTCCAGCGTGAAAACGTACTAGCCTGCATTTTAGGTTACTTTTCTCAGGAAAGCAATCTTAGTCAGATATTTTATTTATATTTATAGGATTACATTTTCTGCATTAATGGAATTTCTGACTGATTATCGTTAGAAATGAATGAATGAATATAATCAATATAAGAAAATAAGTCAAGGCAAGCATGCACCGATTTAATTTCGAATGGACTTAGAAAAGCTCAAGAATGTCCAGACCGGACGTTTATTTTAATTTTCAAATTTCACTTTACGCTAGGAAAACCGTTTTCGTGTAAACACAATATTATTAATATAATTACTTTTGGTATAAGTCCAGTTTTATGTTACCACCAGCACCCATCACTCAGGCAAACCCAATGCCATTGGTTCATTGGTTTGGTTCAAATTAAAAACAATGTAAAACAAAAACAACGTAAATGAAAAAACTTATATATTTTATTTTTTATAAGCAATCGTCTTACACCCCAAAGAATATTTTATAAAAAAAGAGTTAGTATGTATGTATGTGAATGCCAGTAATATTCGTCATTTTAAAGTTTGGAAATTGCTTTGTGGGCAATAACAATACGGACTTTTAATTCTCCGTAATGTTACCAGTTACAACTATATCGCAAAGTTCTCCTTTTAGCATTGAAACTTGTTCCGTAGCCCAGTTTTTATCACTAGTATCGCCACTCAAGTTTATTATTCAAACCATAATTGAAGCTTACTAGGCTCAATCTAAACTAGATGGCGCTGTATATCTTTTTGTATTGCCTATAAATTATAATGCATCTGTCGTTAATGACCTAGTTTTCCTAGTCTTTTCAAGTAAGTTGAGGATTTGATCTACATTTTGATTTAGACTTCTTCTTCGAGGCATTGCAGAAGTCGATTAATCTCAAGCATGTATGAACGACAAACTAAAAGAATTAATTCTGTTCTTCTACATTCGAGATCAATAAAGCAATAAGTAGATAATATACATTATACAGGGTGTTAGGTAAAGGGTTTAACAATTCGAAACCAGCCTATGTTAACATATGCATATAAGTGTGAAGTCAGAAATTTGATATTATCAATTTATTTTTTTATATTTTCATACAAACTAAAATTTAGAGATTCCGATTTGTATGACATTTTTTTTTCGAAAATGTTGATATCAAATTTTCTGACTTCACCATTGTATTTATATGCATATTATGTTAACGTCATAGGCAAATTTCGGCTTGTTATACCATTTACCTAACACCCTGTACTATACAGGTACCCTTCAGATACTTACTTTCAAAGATATATTTTTTATTAAGACAGCCTTTGCTTGAAGGCGTTACCCGAGGTCTTAAGATTAAAAAGTTGATTTCTTTTATACATTTTAAATATAATCCTACCATTTTGTTCATCTGATTACCGTTCGCTCAAAAAAAACATTAAAGCCTGTAAGGCTGTAACTTCTTAATTTTAAATCTGACTACTGTCCCTTCTTGTTTTTTTTTTGTTAAAACATTCAACTTACTGATTAATAGTTCAAAGAAGATGATTCAGCATTCATTTTTTATCTTTTCTCTAAAACGTCTATACAATTGCATGTCATGAAATATTTACCCGTGCTATTCCTGTCTATATGGTTTTCATCTAGATAAGTCTGCAGTTTTAGGCTTATTGAGTAACAAACATCCATTCAAACTTTCGCATTTATAGTAACAAGTAAGATTTATACCTAAGCAATGTCTACAATGACATGTGTGTAATATAATATTAGGGGTTAAAATATGAAATTGCCGTTTCATTGTAATATGTTCTTTGAATTGACATAAAATCTTCATGGTTTAAGTTTGAGGTTTTCGAATGAAACTTTTTTCACAGGGTTTCTATGATGTTCTTCTTTTAAAAAAATGTAAAACATTGGAATATCGACTTTCAATTGTTTTTGTTATTTAACTTAGACAAGAAAGATGGATACTGCGAAAATTCGAGTGATTTTTGAATACGAGTTCCGACGCGGAAGTAACGCGGCAGAAACAGCCCGCAATATCAATGTAGCGTTTGGAGAGGGATCTGCTAATGAACGCACCGTGCGATTTTGGTTTAAACGCTTTCGTGATAGAAACTTCGACTTGAAGAACGAGCCACGAGGAAGACCGCCCACACGGGTGATTAACGATGAATTAAGAGAGATGGTGGAAGCCAATCCTAATCAAACTACCCAGGAATTAGCGGCATGGTTTAACGTAACCTTACCCACAATATTGACTCATTTGCGTCAAACAATAAAATAAAATAAAAATAAAAATGGGTGCCTCATGATTTGACTGATGTGCAGAAAGAAAAGCGTGTTGAAACTTGTGTTGCCATGTTGAATCGGTACAGAAATGAAGGAATATTAAATCGAATTGTGACATGTGATGAAAAGTCGATTCTTTATGATAACCGTAAAAGAAAAATGCAATTGCTGACCCCAGGTCAAACGCCACAACAGTGTCCTAAAGCAAAACTTACCAATAAAAAGGTAATAGTAACTGTTTGGTGGTCTCAGCATGGGGTAATTCACTATAGTTTTCTCCGATCTGGTCAATCAATAACGGCAGATGTCTATTGTGCCGGACTTCGAACAATGTTGGCAAAACTAGCAGTAAAACAGCCCCGACTCATGAATCGATCTTCACCATTAGTGCTCCATGACAACGCGAGACCTCATACAGCACGAGAAACCGTTTTGACCCTTCAAGAACTGCAATTAGAAACCATTCGACATCCTCCGTATTCGCCAGACCTTACTCCAACGGACTACCATTTTTTTCGTGATTTGGACAATTATCTACGTGACAAGAAGTTTTCTTCCCAGGAGGCAGTACAAAATGCTTTCACACAGTTTGTGCAGTCTAGATCCTCAGAGTTCTATCGCAAAGGCATAAATGACCTTCCTATTAGATGGCAGCAATGTATAGATAATGATGGTAACTATTTTGATTAAATAAATTTGTTAAAAATTAAAAAATTTACAATTTTGATTTTCTGTACAAATCGGCAATTTCATACTTTATAAACAACTACATACAAACAAAGTTGCTTTCGTCTGTCTGTCCCTATGTATGCTTAGATCTTTAAAACTACAAAACGGATTATAATGCGTTTTTTTTAAATAGATAGAGTGATTCAAGAGGAACGTTTATATGTATTATATACGCATAATATATTATAGAACCACAGTAACAGTTATGTCATAAATAAATATATTTTTTTTGCGCTTACATTGCAAACGCTAGCTGAACCCTACGAGATAGATCAAAATATTATACTACAGCATTTGTATGGTTGAAAAAGGTCGGGTCCGGCCGTTATGCCCCCATTCCGAGTTGCCCCCGGCCGGTATGCCGCCACAGTTTCTCTTTTTGTCATGATATTTTACTAACTTAATGTGGATACCGGACGGGGGCAACTCGGAATGGGGGCATAACGGCCGGACCCAAAAGGTCTACAAAAAAGACGGGGATATATAATACCACCCCCGACTTTTTTGTAGACCTTTTTCAACTGTACGAATATTGTATTTTGATATATTAACTATATTATGTCTATCTCTTAGGGATAACCCACAATATTGAATTAGTAAGTCGCAACGTATCGCAATAGTGGTGGTGCTAGCGTGGGCGCACATAAAACGACTGACGATGCGCACAATTCGCGGGGGGTGTCCGACATCGCAATCCGCGCGGCCCCTTGTAACGGAAAACTGAATTTCTGCTCGCAGAGGCCATGGGGGACACAGGGTGAGTGACAGTTGTTTTTAGGCATTTATTATTATAATCTTGATTTCAAACCTAGATCCATAGTGTTAGTAAAATTTTTTTTAAATACTAGGGTTAGTAACAATTTAACGTAATGAACACAAATATTATTATAAAATGTGGAGGTGTACCCATCTCCGTAATAAAGGTCCCACCTGTCCACAAACACCCTCAGGATGCCATTTATGAGTAGTATTTCGTTATTTATTCTATCGGATAAAGGCTTTTAAGACATTTCCTACAAAATGGAACAAAACTACCGAAAATGTAAAATTGACGACAATCGTGTTTTCCGGGTCGGCCTTCAGGTCTTGTGCACTGTTGGCCAAATGATGACCCCCATGGCGTTCTACGTGTTAACACTGTCCCCTAATTCGCGTAACTAAATCGTATCACAATCGTAATTGAATTTGCAGGTTTTTGACAGTTCTAGTAAGGGCTAAATGTCAAAATCGTCCAATTCTATAGAAATATATGAATAAGGCCCCTGGTTAGCTTTGAGGACGGGTCAATGTAGCGAAAAAGAAGTTTTCTGTGATTTCTCAGGTTTTTCTGATTTCGACATTAAACAGGACTTTTCAAATAGTTACTTAGTTTGGAATCAGAACAATGTGTGTGATGTTTTGGGCATATTTTTTTATATTCTTATTGGCAATAGTGAACTTTTTGGCTAGGTACTGTTATTGTAATATCATGCTATCAGCTTTGCTAAAAGACTGTTGTTAATGCTTAAACATAAGTAGAGTCATTCGGCGTAACTGAGCGCAGTGGGTGAGTGAGCTCAGTGTCTGTATCTCCAGAATGGGCAGCGGGGAAGGGGTAGTTTGCGTCGAAAGTACCTAGGTGCTTAGGGTAATTAAGTAAAATTAATATAGGAAAAAACATTTTTTTCTGATTTCATCCGTGGGTTTTTGCACGCTGGAAAATATGGAAAGCAACAAAGTTATTAATCTTATTCCGGCAATTGTTACATTTGTTTTAAAAGTAAATTTGACGTCCCAGCTATGACAAAAGTATTTGGTTATGTTTGATTTTAATTATTTTGGTAACCGTTTATTACATATTTTCAACTTTGTGTTCTGGGGAAAGTGTGGGCGGGAGAGTAAGTACACTTGCGTGTAATTTTTGATGCCTATGTTTAATTCGTACATCGTTTTCGGTTTTAGTTACTAATTTATTTATGTTTAATCTTTTATTATACTACAGCACAATTATGTAAAAAATACCTGAATATGCATGTGCACCGGTTTTCCGAGAACAAATCATTAAAGCTAAATTATCCTGAAACATAGAAAGAGCCAAATTATTATTCCTAGAATATCACTGTTCCTAGTACAAATACATTGCTGCCTAAATAATAATAACTAACAAAAATGAAGCTTCAATTAAGACCTAGTAACTCTTAGATTTAATGCTTGAGATTTTTAGTTGAGATTAGTAGGATAAAGGTGTTTTACATGTGATACTTATTAATCAATTGATTCTAGTACTGATGATGCGTATTTTTTTTATTGTTTTGAATAAATATTATGCGTTCATTTAAATAAATTTATTTCTAATTAATGCTATACCTATTTTCTGTAATCCAGAGATAACTAATGTTTAAATAAGTTGTTAAGTTATTATAATCTGCACGTACACTTAGTCACAATGTGGGGAAAGTGTGTGTGATCCGACTTTTTATGTCATCAAACCATAACAGAAAAAAGCTACTATTATTTTGGATTTTGTTTTTACTTTAAACTATAGGTTAATGTTATTTATCTCGGAGTCATAAATTAATACCCATACATATTTCCCCTAGTTCACGAGTGGTGATCCCTTATTTACAAAAGTGGTCTCAGGTGGAAGTAATTTATTTTTGTTGGCATCTACGGATGAAAAGCGACTTATATAGCTATTTAGGTACCTATTTAGAAAGAAAGAAAAACGAAATACTAAATTATAGTCATGTGAATGAGTTTTTATTATTGATCATATTATTTTACTAACTTAGGTATATCTAAGGTCTGATGGATGATATTATTTTTTATTTCTATACCACCCTGAATGTTATCAAAAGCGAAAATCAAAGTACCTAAAGATGCCTTCAGATTCAGGGCATAATTACAGCCAGGTGACTGTTTTAACCGTTTGATTGAATTTTTATTCTAAGAATTGTGTTATTAATTAACAACAGTTTCAAAATGTTTTGAAGTTTAGTCCATCTTTACCGATAGAAAAATATTTATAAAACATTTCTCTCGGATGTTGGAGGTATATACCTAAAAACATTGATGTAACTCTGCTAGCGTATACAGCGTAAAGCCTTAAATTTTTTTTCGAAACAAACAAGTTACATAATAATAATACTATTATTAAATAAATGTTATTATTTGGCTCAAAAGGGCCCATGTAGGGCATAACGGTAGTTTAATCTCAGAGTGTAGGTACTGCGGCAAAAACAATTGGTTCGATTTAGCTGCTCCCGTCTTCTTTTAGCAGTAAACCTTTAGTCGCTTCTTACGGAACCAATAGAAAGGGGATGGGTGGTGTTATACTTTTTAAGTGTCAGCATACAAAAAAGCAGTACCTATAGGTACTTCTTGGTAAATTATGTGCCACATATACATATGTCATATTTAACAAATCAAAACGAAACAAAATGTTATGTCGACACATATTTCTGTTTATACTAGAATACTTTTACGTAGTCTGCAGTGAAATATGGTTTCTATTGTCTACAGACAACGAATGTTTAAATAGGTTTGAACTTGGTTTATTGTTCTTAAGTACTTTAACTTCGATCAATTGAGATTAAAAATTACTAAATCAATATACTATAATATGTTTAGTAGTTTCGACATTACTCTTTACACTTTGATGCTAAAAGTTCAACGTTTCCTTCATTATCTGTCACTATCACAAAACTTCACGTGCTGGAAACGAAATAACGACAAATCAACTATTTGACATTAATTATTAAAAGAGCAAATATTTTATTGGACAGGTATTATATAGGTTAATTTCTTCAACACAATTTTCAGTCGATACGTTGACGCTACGAAATATGTTCAGTCCTAATAACATTAAAACATTTACCAAAATAAATAAATAAACAAATTTCTGAAGCATGGTTTTATTACAAAAGGACATACTAAAATGGAAATAAATATATTACTTATCCTAAGCACTTATGTACAAAATCATTTTGTGCTACATGGAACAGTAGGGTTGCAGACATTTTAAAGTACAGCTAAATACTAAGTTAGGTACATGATGTTTTATCTCGTAAGTGAACAACCATCACGTTTGACTAGGTTTGACTAGATTTCTCAAGAACTATACAGTCTCACCACAGTGTCCTTGTGCACTCGGTTTTGTACAAAAATCTTATAAAATAATATCACTTGGAGCAGAGTCAAGACGAGATTTTCACTTGCCGAGGAGAATTTTGCGACCAGCGCCCATGTTTGAACCGGCCTGGGTAGCTCCCTTGTTGGAACCAGCCTGCAGACCAATCATGGTCTGGCCAGCCTTCATGACCTCATCAGAGAAGTCACGCTTGCACTCCTCCGACGGCTTGGGGCCAAGGTAGGGACCGTTCCACTCGGGGTGCCTGTAGGTCTGCCGGCAAAAGTAAAATATTAAAGTCATTGTGCAACGTTAATTTAACCCCTACTCGGCCTCAACATGAACATGTGGCCTTGGATATTTATGAAAACCGAGGTAATGTTGCATGCTCGTAAATCTCCGTTGAACTTGGCAAATGTCCAACTCCTCAAATTCGAAATGTATCTCAAACAAAATGGACTGCAAACGCGTTCTTTTAAGTACCTACCTACAAATCTATTTTTGAAGTAGTGCGATAAACGTATATGGATCAGTTATCGTAAATTTTATAATGTTTTAGATGTTGAGAAAAACATGAACATGTATTGCGTAATTTTTAAACCAGACCAGAGAATGTTTTGCATTTTTCACCACCTACACAACAGCTATGAACACTCCATTAATTTATTCTTAGGACAACGAGATACTTTGTGTATTAATGTGACATAATTAATGAGCATGAAAATACCGACCTCGCGACCGAGGGCGTACAACGTGCTGACGACCTGGGCAATGTCCTTCTTCTCCCAAAGGTCGACTGTTTGGAATACATCAATATCAGGGACTCCATAAGCTTTGATTGCGGCCTGGAAGCTGTAAAATAAAGAAATAATCGTTACCGTTACTAATCTGCTACCGTACAAAATTTAGAACGAGTCAACCTCGATCTAACTAAACGAAGTAGTTTTCGGTATGTTCACCAATCGGGGATAACACCCTGAGTAAAGCATTTTTTTATTTTTTTTTTAAGTCTGATAAATGTATTTTTTGTTTTCATATATTCCATAGCCTCAATAGATCAATCAATATGTTACTACTTTGTTACGAGTTAATTTTTTAACTACTTTAGTCTTAGTAAATCATCAGATTATTTGTTTTTATAGTGTGAAACACTTTTCATCTTTTAACATTTAAATTAATCTATGTTTACGCTGCTGATTAAATTGTAATGTATTTTTTTAGTCAGTTTAATTGTATAATTTCTATGCATAAACTGCTGCCCCGATTTTGATTGGAGTTTTTGTATTTAATAGATATTAAGTACCTTCCGACATAAAATCCTTTAAAAATATTATTAAAGTAAAATTACTTGGTAATGTTCTCCATCATCTTGAACTGCCCTCCAGTCGTATTGATTTTATTGACGGAGCCAGGCTTCAGTTTGTTGATGAGCTGGCAGAGGACTGTGCCGTCCTTAAGGACATCTTCGAACACATCGCCGGGGGGGAATTTGGCGCCGAGGATTGTCTCGATCCACTCCTGGACCTCCTTCTCCTGGTCGGGGTTGCGCTTTGAAGCGAGCTGTGGAGCAAATATAGTACAACTTATAATATTTATAGGCTACAACCCGAACATTTTTGATGGTAGAGTGAATAGCTTCTATAAACTTAAGACATCACGGAACTCATACATTGTTATTTACATTGACCTTTATTTTGCAAAAAGTAATTTATACAATGTGTTTCATAAATTTGCTCAAACGTTGTTAGGTGTAAAATTGTTTTAACTAATATTACGATTATTATTTGCTAAAGATATGGAATTTGTAACACTTAAGCTCTTTAGAAAAAATAATAATGATTAATTTAGTACCTTGGCACGAACTTGGCGTTCCAGAGACATGTTGTATGATGGGTTAGCTGTGCTGTGTGCGTCAGTAAAAGCTCTGCTAGACTGAACTCCTGTAAGCCGAGAGCACGTATTTATAGTAGCGCAGGTTCCGCCCTTCTGGAAAACTCGGGCAGTGCGCCCGCGCCGATGAGCGTCCGCGCAAAATAGGCTCTGACTCAACAACCTTTGTTTCAAGTTAGTCGATATTTCCATCAATTGTTTAAACAAAATTTAAGATTTTTAGGTGACATTATGCATAATGGAGGAAGCTCAAAAGAAAGCTAGCTAAAATGGTTACAGATAGTGCCTAATTAAGGCTCTATCACATATTGAAAAATTTCGGAAAATTAGAGAAGGAGCAGGCTTTTTATGGATAAAGAGATGAAAGTTGTTGTTACTGTCCAATGGACCAACTTTGGATCATGTGGAATACTTTTCTTTTGTCCGCAAGGTCGTGAATGGAGGAGATACATCCCTACTCAGATAAAAAAATCGATGAATTTATCATCAACAGCCGCTAAATATCAGTTCATTTCTGGACACAGGGTTCTCCAAAAGAAGGATATTGCCATGATCGCCATGGGCAAGCGGGCTAGCCATCGCTTTTGGATAATAGTTGAGAAAAGATGCTGTTGTCCGACTTTTTCCGGAGGTACTTCTTTAGTCACCTCTAGCCACTGGTGATGTGACAGTGGTGCTATTTTTTTTATGTGTTGTCACTACGATTAATTTTCTGTATATCAAAATATTCTGACGTATCGCTCCTTTTTTAAACTTAATTGCTTATGAGTTTACAACTGGCAAACTTGGTGTTATATACGAGAAGTATTCTCCACGCCTATAAACAGATTATAAAGAGAAGGAATGACGAAAGACAGAAGTATTTCGTTGACACTTAATTAATACAGGAATGAAACACAGAATATTCTTTAGAAACTTAAAGTCATAAATTGGTGTCACTTGCATAGGTAGGTATAGGTACCGAATCTAGGTAGATCAATGTAAATATATTATTGTTGTTAAATGAGTAAAGAGAAATATTACATTTTTATCTAAAAAAACGTTAAACGTAAAAGTGATATTTCAAAAGCAGAAAATACATATTTTGATAGCACGTGTACAGTTGAATGAATGAAATATGTAGTTATCAACGTGATTTATATTGAGCGATTCTTATTTATGTAGCATGTCCAGAAACTAATTTCACTATACTAACTATAACCTCTGGTCATTACCCTTTTAATGTAAAACTAAATAGTTCTAGTCTAGTCTACAACTTCGCTTGCATGTTTTCAAAATTATTAAAACACTAAGATATATATTTCTTTAGGCCACGGGAAATACCTTGTAATAATATATATTTTTAATTTTTTATTTATTTTTGGTAACATAACTTTTTTCACAAAAAAGTGTAAAATAAGTCAATAATTTTAAGTCGGTACTCAGTAATTTCTTGTTTGGCACCGACTAAAATTGAATGGTGAACAAGAAATCAAATGTCAAAGTTTCAAAACAACGTAAGGGCTTGAATAAATTCATAGACACAAAAATAAATTCTTGGTCGCTCATTGGCTAGAGCAGTCTCCCATTAAGCGGAAGATTAAGGGTTCTCGAGTCCTTTGATTAACCTCTACGTACTACTTAATGACGGTAATGGTTAGTGACGTAATTAAGAAGTTCTTCTATCTTATTTTAAATCTTAAGACGGTATAACAGTTGGTCTAGAGGTTTAAATACCGGCTCAAGATCTCGGGGTCCCAGGTTCGAATCCCGGGTCAGGCAACAAAAAGTTTCGAATTTTCGAACGTTGCTCGGGTTTGTGATCACCAACCCGCATTTGGCAAGCGTGGTGATTATGCCAGTACACCCATCATTGCTGTGGTAACATGAATTCAATGATGGAGGCCTTTTCCCTGCAGTGGGATGATTATAGGCTGTTACTTACTTACTTACTTACGTAATATGTTTCATCATCACCAGCCCTTGTCAGTTTAAGATATTTTATCAAAATCAACACGCTATCGGGCCACTGTCAAGGCAGGCAAGTTTAACCAATAGAAGGAAGAAAGCTTCTCCTTTTAGTATTACTTTAGGCGCAGCTTACGACACGGATAGGACGAAAGGGGGTGATATTTGGTATTAGGATAGTTTTATACAGCACCTTGTTTAACTTATACTTAAAAACCTGCTTTGAAGTAGATTTTCAGTACAATCCAAATAAGGCCTTACACGCCAAGAATGTAGGGTACGCATCGTTCAACCTCGGGCGACCGCCCACCTCTCTCTTCGTTGAACCAGTGAGTACCCGATGACTTATCATTGTCGCCGGTGCCCACGCCTGAGTTGACACAAAAATAAAAATTACCTTGGTTCTCTCAACCTTCGGTATTTTGGTCTAATAAAATAGCTTCGTGATTCATGGTAAGAAAACAACTATTATTAAAAAACCGGTCAAGTGCGAGTTGGACTCGCGCACGAAGGGTTCCGTACCAAAGCGGAAAAAAACGTTTTTTTTTGTATGAGAGCCCCCCTTAAATA
This sequence comes from Anania crocealis, assembly GCA_949315895.1. Taxonomy (NCBI): domain Eukaryota; kingdom Metazoa; phylum Arthropoda; class Insecta; order Lepidoptera; family Crambidae; genus Anania; species Anania crocealis. Next base: position 12,527,878 of record OX438884.1, on the reverse strand, counting down.
TTTATTTTATTTTGTTTTGTTTTTAGTATTTGTTGGTATTGCGGTAACAGAAATACATAATTTGTGAAGATTTTGACTGTCTAGCTATCGCGGCTCTTGAGATACAGCCTGGTGACAGAGCGACAGACCGACGGACAGACAGCGAAGTCTTAGTAATAGGGTCCCGTTTTTACCCTTTGGGTACGGAGCCCTAAAAACGATGGTATTTCAGCAGAGGCAACGTAGTGATGCCGTCACGTATTTTGCCTGCTTAAAATAGAAATGCGCTTTTACTTCTCGTCCTGTCGATGTCGTAAAAGGCGACTAAAGAAGTAATACCACAGATGGCCGGAAGCTTCTTTTCTGGGAAACAGCGATTCCCAATCCTCCTAGCAAGCGTCGCGTATATGGCGAAATCTTACTCCTAAAGTTGTCTTGGTCCAGCAGTAGCTTGTTGTGGACTATTGATGGTGATAAAAATAAAAACCTGTTATCAATGATATTTTGTAATATCATTGCCTGTTAGGTATTTTATTCAATGGCAGTTGCGGTAATTTTTAATAATCTCTTACCTACTTAAATACTTACTTATTCAAGTTACAATATTTATTTTGCTTTACTTATTGCTATCTCTATTTAGACAAACGACCAGTACCATTAATTTTCCTTAGATAATGCCGGCTACACACGGAACGACAAGTCGTAGCGATTACCTACTATCGTGTGTGCAGAATATTGTTGCAGATTATCGTTCACTGGTGCCTTTTGTATTTGTTTTTCTATTTGGTAAATTGTTGTCGATCGCGTTTGCTCAGTATTATCGCCAAGTGTATCTAGATGGCAACCACATGGTTCGGCAGTCGCTCATAGAGTTTGCAACATGTCAAATAAAGAGAAGTCCTCTTTCTTCGTCTGTTTTGGCTATTGTTGTGTATAAAATACAAAACCACCAAAGCGGCAGTATGGATAAGTAGCACTACTCATTTTATAAGTTGACAACAAAAATTCTTAGCTTCATTTTCATGGGATAATCTTTACGCTAGGTAATCAGTTACTTTTTTTCAATGAACACATAATCAGATAAGGTCCAATAACAGAAATGTGTCATCATCCTTCATCGTTTATGACGTATTTATTGCGTGAACTGTGTATCGACGAAAATATAAGTGGTGTGTGGAGATTTAGGGGGCTTCCGAATTAACTTCGCAGTTTTAAATCACTACGATTTATCGTTACATATGAGGCTGGCTTAAAGTATCTATTCATCGATGCAGTCACCACTCGCAGTACTGTGGAAACGCAGTCACGTTCGTAGATATAATTTATTCAACTAGAAAATAATAGACGACTTTGTTTTGATTTAGATATCAGTTTTTTTTTAAGTAAATTTAATATAGTCATTGTTATATTTGCAATGTATATTTTATGCTATTAAAGTCATGGATTTTTAAATAAAAATACTAAAGAAGTATATACAGCATTAAGTTTATACAGATCAGAAGTAATTAAATAATATTCGTTATTTTTAATTATTACCAATCTCAGTTTCTAAAGTAGGTAATAAAAAAAAAATTAAGCCTAAAATATGTAGTTTTCCGATTCCGATCTATTTATTCCAAATACAATTAACATACTAACTGTCGCGACAATTTAGTATCAGTTCCTACATGTATAAGTTATTGAGTTTTATTATGCACATGTGATTATTGTAGAAGAAATATTTACTGTTGCTTTCGTATAACTTTCGTGATATATTAAGTATAAATTTATATTAATTATACAGGAGAATTAAAATTGATATTCAGTGTTGATCTCTTTTGTACCCAAACAAAAAAAAATGTAGCAAGGATCTAATTTAAGGATGTTCTGATAAACCTACGTTAGTGAAAAAAACTACACCTTATATAGAAGTGATGCAAGAAAATCCAAATGACAGATAAAACTCTTTTACGTCACGATTATCTTCTCATTGCCAGCGTCATAGATTTAATATTTAAATCTATGGCCAGCGTCATACTAAGTAAGTGGCAGCCGTAGAATCTTACCTTATCTTATCTTATATATACTTAGAAAAGAAAATTGGGTTAGTTACACCACTTATAAGTCGAGAACGGCTGGACCGATTTTTATAATTTTGGTGTTATTGGATTTGTCTTGGTCAGGAATAGGATAATAAGTGTTGAAAAAATTGGAAAGTTAACGTAAAATAACTAACTATGAAACTATTTCTTCATACAAATTTCCAACCCCGCCATATCTGACAACAATGACATTTAAGACGTCAAAATCAAATACTTTAAGATTACATTAATTCGTATTCAAGTTTTATACTTCACCAATGCATAGTGGGAATCCCTTATTCACTGCATTCCAGAATAATTAGCTGCGTGGTGGTTTATTCCTTCGACTGTTGAGAAGCTTAAGAGTTTACCGCAAGCTTACAGTGGACTTTAGAAGCTGATAATGATCTAACAAGTATGACCCATAAGGGCATTTAGTTACTGTGTAAATTTTGATTCCATGTTTCTGTAATGCCTACCTACTTTCCGTCATGAATAATTTTTAAACTTACCTACTTTACCAATAATAACCAATTAAGTTGCTGGCGTAAAGGAGATGTCCAAAATTGTATGGAGGCCAGGCCCAGAACCTGTACACCCCACCAAAAGATAGACCAATACACCTACAAGATTTTGTTATTATCCAATTCTTTTAAAATGGCTTCGTTAAGTGGTTCAAATAAAGAGATAAGTAAGAAAATAGCAATACAAAACAACAAAACCATCATGGCGGAAGATGACATTATGATGACGTCTGTCAGTTTCAAAATCGCGCAGCTAGGAGTCGAGTGCCATCGGTTACTGTAGTAACAACAAAAATTATGAAAGTAATGTGTCGATCAATACTAAATACAGAAAACGAAAAAGAGGTCGTTATAATGAACTACAATAAAAGCGCGACAAGCAGAACAAAAACTTGAAGTGAATGATTATGCCAAAGTGACTGCCAATCTGACAGCTACTGACATTTAAAGTTTTTTTAGATTGACGCCATCTTGGAATGCCTAATGGAGTTTGATAAATTATTCGATCTTATTTATTTTTGAACCACTAAATTATACGTTAAATAAATTTATATGTATTTTTCCCAGAAACAGTATTTTATTCTTGATTTTTGAAAATGATGTACAATGTCTGGGCCTATTATGGGACATCTCCTTTAAAACAAAAACACAAGGAATTTCATTTTTGCGAAGCTAAAAAACTAACGATATCTGTCTTTGGTCAAATAAACAATTCTTGTATCTATATTGTTTTTTTTTATTACCTACATTTTTCTATTAGCATACAAATGTTCTTTTAAATGCACATGAACTTTACTAGTACCTAATAGTCTAATCTGCCTTAGATTAAGATAAGTAATAGGAAAGTAACTCCGGGCTTTGAAAACTGTTGTAGGATTAAGTAATGTAGAGAAAAATATTAAATTCCATTTATTATTCTCTTTATTAAAACACTCTTCGACAAATTCACCAGTTTAGTTACAGACACTCGGGTACAGTCACTATGCACGTATGTACAATGTATTTTATTTATTACATATTTACAAAGTTGTTTCATACCAGTCCCGACAATATTTATATTAATAACTATATTAATACAACTAATGTTCCATATATATCTATATTGTTATGAACAGCCAAATACTGTGTGTGGTGCAATAAATTAAGATTAGGTACTTTACTCAACTAAACAATACAATGACTAGAACTGATTAGACGGATTCAACATCTATGCAAGTATGTAGGTACTAAAATTCAAAACAAGGTTACTCTTAAAAATATTATGGATTTATTTAGATACTTTAATCTAAGGTTAAGTATACTTGATAAACGTATACAAAGTTGGAATTATTATTTACATACGTTAAATATCACACAAAGTTTTATTTTCAGTTAATTCACTAACTTTACCAGTATTCATTAAATTACCCTTAGTAGTACATTCATTAAAAATTATACACCCTTGTCCGTGCAACAGGGAAACACGTCATATATTTTAAAACTGATCTTGACTTAAACGTTCATTATTGCGGTAATACGATTTAGTGGACACGAGTTGGCACTTGAAATATTCATTTCACTGTTTTTTGTCACTTTTAGCGTCTTCGATTCGAAGAAAGAGTTTACAAGCGTCCGTCACGTGGAATGCGAGATCGAGGTTGGACGCGCGTGACGCGGCGTGAGTGGCGCTCCCGCAGACTCGGCGCGGTGGGGTGCGTGACTCAACGGGGCGACCTTACGCCCATTAGAAAAGATGGTTGTTCGTCTTAGCGAGCGTCCCGAGGTGATCCGACAGCAGATAGTTCGGCGGTGCCACTCCTAACAGCGGGAACCCGGACGGCTGGCGAAGGAGCCCGCAGCCGCCGGACCACTTCCCACCGCCGGCTGCCGACACCGGGGGCATCCCGCCTCCCCCGTTAAGGTCGTCACACAGCTTGTGCGCTGAAAAACATAAAACACATCGTTAGTGAGTAGCATTTCAGAGGCTGCTATTTGTGGAGTAGCATAACACTTAAATCGGTCCATCAAATTCGGAATTGCAGCATTATTAAGCACGCCAAACAATTGAAACTCTTGCATACAAATCTGCTCGAATATGAAATCAGACTGCAGCTCGACGGGCAAATATGAAATAATCGTGGTAACGCAATTAAGCGCTAATCACCTAATCCTTGCCGCGCAGCTCCGTTGTTTATTCAAGCCTGAGTGACAATCGCGCGCACAATTAGCGCAAATGAGCCGAAGTGAAAATCTGGCGGCGGCAGCGGCGGCGGGGGGCGGTAATGTGATTAATGCGCCCGCAAGTCCGCCATTAGCCGGTAAGCCATGTTGTGCCATTGTGCCCACAGACGTGCCCGCACTGATACATTACAAACTAACCGAACCGACCTACCGGAGACAACTGCACTATAATATGAACCAATATTCTTTCAGTCCACACGCCAAGTTAACAAACATACGGTCTAAATATAACGAGTTATTGTTGCTCTGATAATTCAACATGATATTATTGTCAATTAACTGCTACCTACTAAAATAAAAAGAAAACACTTCAAAATTAAGGTTGTGTAGGACATTCCGAGTCAGCTATGTGATCAGAATGCATGAAATACGATATACTATGAAAACTTAGAGCTTACTTGCTTTAGTCAGGACATATTAAACATCTTATAGCTGTAGGTACTAAAAGATAATTCACGTATAAATATTTATAAAATATTAATATTATAATAAAATTAAAACAGTTGCCTTTTCTTTAATTACCTCAATAAAATAAATAATTAGCAAATAAGAATCAGAAATGTTATAAATATACACCGATACTTAATACCCCTGAACTTTTCATTGGAATTAAAATTGCACCACTACTTCCCATTTTAATGACACATGAAACCTATGCATATTTTGTAGAATATCTCTTTAGCATTTAAATACACATATTATAATATACAATACATCTTTAGTTTCTAATTATTTTCGTACATACGCGTTACAACATGCCACTAACCTTTAGCCCTTCTTTGACTAGATGCCTGCCACAAAACAAAGCTTTCAAGAAAATATTATATACCTACTCTTGCCAATTTTGATCCTTAACATTTAAATATACGCTAAGAAAAACTTTTAGGACTAGTCTCACACATAATTCAACATAAGTATGACCATTTCATTCAATGAAAAGCACATATGGGCAAATTAATGCTTAAACGTATATTAAACGATATTTGTGAAACATCTTCCGATGTACACAATAAAACTGTGGCTTGGGATTTTCCGTAGACAGTTAGTCGTTACCGTCAAAGTTGTTCATGCATCATCTATAATTAACGTTCGCTTATTCGGAGTGACTTGTTTATTTTGTCGTAATCCTTGTTGTATTCGCCCACGCAAACCTGTACACCGAAATAGTACGGTCGGATCGTTGATTGGTTGGATATTTTGTGCGAATGAGTCATTCAGCTACATTTCAGCAATCAATGTAAGAGCGATTTGGTAGATACGTACGCTAAAAATATTCATGATATCGCGTGAATCCAAAAATACCGCAACGAAATTTTACGCGTTTTAAACGAAACATTATTATCCGTGTGGCATCATGAAATGTGTGTATTGGCTATGTTGTAATAACTTTAGTATACCTAAATACCCATAGTGAAATTAAGCAGACTCGCATTTTTTTTGGATAGTTTGAATGCAAAATGGTAACCATTTTGAACCACGCATGAGTTTATAAGTATTTTTTGTTAGTTTGCAGAATGATGGCAAAATTTGTGCATAAGTTAACTAATACAGAAAGCATATAATACCTAACCAACAAATATTTCATCCAGCTGCTATATGTTGACTGTTTAACTATCTAGGTACTTTGACAATCAGCATCCAAATACACTACTTACATGCATAAGTATTGAATTTTATTTAGTAATTTTATTCTAACAATCTACAGATAAAATAATCCAATAATTTAACATTGTAGTTCCGTTACCTTTTGATTTCGGAATTTTAAAACAAATAAAACCAAACATCACTTATTGATTTTTTGATATACCTACACACGAGACAGTGTTTAGAATATTGATTTACCTCAACTATTCATGTTGCAACGAAAGATAAGTTTAGGTACGGATTTAGAACGCGTTTATTTAGGATTTAACCCGACGTTTCGAACCCTTTACAACGCAGTATAGGTACTCGGGTAAAAGAACACATAGCCGATATGAAAAACATGCGTATAACGAAATCTGCAGTCTGTGATCATGCGTTTGATTCCATTAGATTTGATAAACCTAAAGTTCTTGCTAAGGAAAACCGATATGTACCTAGAATGATACGCGAAGCGATAGAAATTAAAAAACATCCTAATTTCAATAGAGAAGATGGTTGGAATTTACCAGCTGCTTGGGACCCCGTCTTATCATCATTGAAGTCCACAAACCATGGCAATACTGCGAAGACTCCGGACACAGTTAGCTCATTTAGTGTGAAAAGGAACATAACTAACGATAAAAAATAGAGGCGGTAGTTAAACATTTTTTCAAATTACCATCTTAAAGACGAATAACACCATAGTCTACTTACCCGTGACTATTAACGCTGTAAAGGGTTCGAAATGTCGGGTTAAATCATAAATAAACGCGTTCTAAATCTGTAAACTTATCTTTGATTTCAATGTATAGTGTTCGCGTAAACTCAAGAAAACAGTATATTCATTTTGCTTGTTTTTATTTAATTGATTTTATTCATTACTATTTTAAACATAACAGCAGACCCATTAATTAGACAGTTGTCGCCAATTAGCGTAGGATAACTTTTGAAGAAAACAGTTTGCTAAAAAACGAAAAGAGTTTAATTTTTCATTGTACTTGTTATACTAGGACAAAAATAATCGAACGAAAATAAGCGTTACCTCACGCGCACCCGGCATATCAACAAGTTTTAATACAGATGAAAATTTCGCTTTGGTATATTTTGTAATGAACCGATAAACATTTCAGCGCTTGTTTTCAACATCTTACTCATTTTATAAATAGATGGATGTTTTTTACTAAATCGCGCTTAAACAGCAGAATGGATCTAAATAAAATTTAGCACATAGATAGATTGCAGGCTAGAACAGCACAATTAAATTATTTATTTTATTTATTTATTTATTTATTCATTACGTCAGTTAACAAGATCTATAATTAATTTGAAAATAGGTTTCTTAGATATATTATGCTTCATTTTATTCCAGAAAAAATACAGACCTCTTAGGACAATTTTGATTTTTCCACGAGTTTGTCGCGGGCATTGGTATATATCGATTGTCGTGGGCAACATCTTGTTTAATATGTCACACCTAAAACGTTTACATAGGATAATGTCAGTCAGAATTGATTATTTGGTTGGTATTCAATTCGACTCGTAACTCAATAAACCTTAAGCTTTTACCCTGAGAACAAATTTCGATGAGGTAGAGAAAGGGTTGATAGCCTTAAAAAAATAAATTTAAGCATGAAATAAAACAATTTTATGACGGTGTCAAAAAAGGAGACACCATAGTCGTCATGCCCAGATCAAAATTATTGGTTTATATTTATGCTTTGTGTTGGTTTCATTTTCTGTAAAAAAAAGTGTTAGCTTGTTTATAACTAAGTCGATAAGCAACCTTAATCGCAAAAAATGGAATACGAAATAGTTTTCTCTTCCCAGTTTTATAACCCGCCAGATTAAAGATTTAAATTTAAAGTAAACATATAAATGTAAGTGACTTTATTCCTTTGCTTATTCATTTTCGAAAACGAAAAGAGACAGTATTTGTCGGACGTTTATTACTGATTTTAATCGAATAAATATAGCAGCAATACTGGGACGAGAAATTACCTATAGAAACTGCTGGAAGATTGAAAGTTTAATGCCGCAAAAAGCCAACATATAACATTCGGTAGCATAAGTAGAACATATATATGAAAAAGCTGGAAATAAAACAAAGTCGTATCAAGCATTATTTCTGTAAATAGCTTTTCAGAAGTTAAGTTTTGTAAATAAGCTCATTTTTAAAGTTAGCGCTTAGAACACAGCACAGCTTTTGAAAGTTCAGCAGATTTTGTATCTTTTAATCCAATTTGACATTCATTTTGTAAGTACATATACTTTTAGATACTTGATAAAATAAACATAATGTTCCGTTAACGATAGCCGTTAGAAAAAGTCGTTCGCGAGCCCCTACCTGCCCGCTGTGCCTTTATTTTAATCGTAAAATTAGAGATGCGCGCCGAATATTTTATCACGCACTTAGAACAATTTATGGGTGTGCTGCTTGATTTTACTGTAACCACTTATTTATACGTTCCTGTATTCGATGAAACTGATGCTAATTTCATAAGCAAGTTGAAAGAAAATATTATTAGCTGCGAGTTTACCGGTGCAGTGTGCAAGTCATAGCGGAAACGGAAAGATGTTACCTATGTTTCTAAATACCTAAATACATACAGCAAAGGATTGGTCAAAATATTAGATTTCCGATGGTATTCAAATTCAGAAATCTTTATACTGTCTTTTGACAGTGCAAAGGGAATATCAGAAATATCGAATAAGAATCGTAAATTTTTCAAAATTTTCGTGTAACAGCACGTGATACTGGCTGAACAGTATACCACTGCGGAAAATGCAAGTTCGTCGCCATTAAAAAGAAGAAGTATTAATACCTGTCGAAGTAATAGGTTTAAGGTCCGGCGGCGACAGGTGTGGTAGCGCGTGGTGGGCGGGCTGCGGCGCGGGCGCGGGCGGCGCGGGGTGCGGCGACACCGCGGGCGACGTCGGCTTGTCGCGCTTACCCTCCGCCTTAACCGGCACCTCGCCCGCCTTCTGCTGCGCGAGACGCTCTTGCTTGCGGAACTTTGCTCGCCTGTTTTGAAACCATACCTGAAAAACATAAAGCATCGGTGTTTTAATCAGCTATTGAATATATTTCATTATAATGTAAGCCTAAAATGAAGTAGTACCACCCCTACTCGTCCTAGGGCTGTCGGAAGATGCCAATAGGAGAATCTACGGCCAGAAAAAAACCGGCAGCAGCGTTTTATATAGGTAGGGCTGACCGGGGTTGGTTGGCTGTAGGGGTAGGTAGACTAACAGTTCATAACTTCATTCAATTGGGAGTGAGCACGACAGTGTTGCGCCTCAAAAGAGTCTGTCCAACGACCGACCAGTAGAGCCAAACAACGTACGTGGACAGGCAGGTCGTCGCCAGTTAGAGTGGATTGTCGATTTAGGTTTCACGTAAATATTTTATTAACCTATTACTTTTTTGCTTCTAAACTTGTAATTATAAAACAAACTCGTAATATTTAATTTTTTTATCGGAAAGTAGTTATTTTTAAATTTATACGAACAATAGAATATTTATTGTTCACAGTATTTTATTTATAGTGCATTTTTGAAAATTATAACTGTGTTCGGGGTTGGTAGACTAGTTACCAGTTGGGGCTGGTTGACTATTGGTCAATCTGCCCCGCCTATTGCGCACTAACCGGGGCAATTTACTAAAATATTATACGCTATTTTCTATTGTAAAGTGGTTTTTCTTTTTACAAAAAATGTCATCGGGAGAGCTTGCCAAGATATTTTATTTGATAATAAAAGTAATTATTCGGCGTCTAAAGAATATAAAATTCCATATAAATCATTGCACCGCTGTCACTAAAATGCGATATATAAGAAGAAAATTCAGATATTTCAAGGTCAGAATTAGTTTTGCCCGTTTATGGAACCGGAGTAACTACTGCCCATACTCCTAACAAAATCATAGCTCGACGTTGAGCCAAATGGTTAGCTAAAATGATATCTGCTGAACGTGGAACTTTAGTAATAAATTTTCTATTTATTTAGATAGTCACTGAATTTTGCTATAGTTTCTAATAGTTTTCTTACACATTTTAGTAATAGTATTTTTTTAAATAAATTTATATACAAAAAGTTAGTCAACCATCCCCGGTCTGCCCTACTATTGACTAAACCGCGATTTCAAAATACCGTGCTGCTGGACTTTATCCAGCTAAGATAGACTAATAGCAAAAACGAAAAAAACACAGTTTAAAAATTTATTTGATCTAAATATTAGCTCATTTTGCTTACGTACCTACATATCAGAAAAACTAAATTAAAGTAATACTATTTGATTAATGGTTCGTAGTTTTCCGGTAATTAATTTTATTAAAAATATCACTCATTAAATAACGTTCAGGTCAATCTTCACCCATAAATTTTACTTGTTTGAAAGACATCTTTTACCGGAGCCATTATTTTTCACTGCTACTGTTATTTATCAATGTATGTACATTCAAAATTAAATATTTTATCCCCAAATTAAAATCTGTAAGCCAATGATGCAAAAAGCATCGTAAACAACAAAAAAGTTAATGAAAACGTACAAGCGAACACAGGCTCGAGTATTCAAACAAAGCGCTCGACCCGACTAATGGGAACGCATCCCGTGCATCGCGCGCCAAATTTTAATGCAAACCGTTTTATATTCGTTCGAATGTGCACAAATCCGAATTGATCATAATTCGATTTGGTACGAGAGATAATTGCAACTGCCACTGGCACTGATTGGGCAACGTTTCGAGTAAAAAATGCGTCGCAGGTTTGGGCGGGCGGCGCGGGCGGCCGGCTCAACAATCATACACGGAAAAAAAAGATTTCCTACAATACTACAAGAACGTTTAGTTAAAAAAAAAACTGTTGAGTCTACGAAAACCGGGTTGAGATAAATAAAAATATCGTATCGTGAAATAAGTGACTTGTAAACATTAACTTATGATTCTAGTTAAACATGATTTTGTAACAATTACTTTTAAATCGTTTTGATTAACCACGTAACATGATAAATACAAATAGGTTTGTAAAAATTATGATGCATCTGTAACGGTGAAAATACGCATTGTAATCTGTACCCGTCAAATAGGTTATTATCTGCGGTAAAAGCGGAGAGGAACGGGGGAGGGGGGCGGTAACCGCCAACCGCCAAAACACATGCTTGCAAGCACAAGCAAGCGTCGAAACCAGTTTCAACCTGACTCGACAGTCCTCCTCCCTGGCCGTCCGCCGGCCGCCCCGGTGTTGTTTGTTTGATTTGATTATTTATTATTTGTTGTGTGTCGGTCGTCTACGCCGCCGGCGCGAGTACAGTGTTTTGCCTGGCATACAAGTGATCCTTTACCAATGGATGAGGATGTGAAAGTGTTGTTGCAGGCGTGGAATTTAGAGGGCTACATCGAGCTATTTGCAAGTAAGTAACGTATTTTTTCCTAAAATAACTAGTAGTTGATTAATTAATTTGATAAAACCAATATAATCATTTAAGTTTTCCGGTGCACGCTGTAGCTAACTATTATAGTCTAAAGTGGGTGGTACCTACCTACATCATAGTGTCTTTTTAATTTACGACACAAAAATAGGTAATGAAGTACCTACTTAACGATTAATGTTGAATGAAACGGGCATGATTAAATTAGGTTTATGTTATATAGGTATACTATTAAACTATAGGACTATAAAGTACCAATATAGTTGTTATTCATGCTTAACAAATAGGTATTTCACATAAAACCCAGATCAAAAAGTGCGTGTCAGGCCACGCGCAATCTAGGGTTCCGTAGTTTTCCGTTACAGTATGTAGTATTTGCTACCTGATTTACAAAATTAAGACCATCGTATAAGTAATTTCCTTCACTAAGTAAGTTTAAGTTAACTCTGCAAGTATAGTAATATAAAACACTACTTAACTGTGTAAAAAGTTTTCCTTTTAACTTCGTTATTATACGAGTACTACACTGTCGTGTATTTTTTCACATTTCTTTCGCTGTCAGAGGCTCTAATTTGTAACAAAAAATGGCATTTTAAAACTTATTATATTATTACGCAAACCTAAAATAGTAACTAATTAAAGTACTATTGTTTGCATGAATTATTTTAAATAGGTAATTGATTTATTGATTTTATTAAATACCTACTTATGTTTATTTACAGAAAACAAAATTACCATTGATTGTCTACATCTGCTCGATGTACAGATGATTAAAGAATTAATTCCAGTCATAGGTGACAGGGCTATATTTTCAAAAAATTTAGATAATTGGATGAAGTTGTCACAACAGTCAGATAAAGAAAATCTACTTGTAAGTTAATCAAATTGTATTGCGCTATATAAAATAAGTAATTGTTTATTTAGGTAATTAAAAAATAATGTGTTTTTGAAAAGTTTATAAATACAAAAGGCAATTATTTGTATATTAGTAGTTGGAGTTACTTCAATTGCCGACCACCTCCGTAGCAGAGTGTTGTCCCCATCTCCGAGGTCCTAGGTTCGATTCCTATAATACAAATGCTAGCTACTTACCTTAAAACTAGAGCAATGTATGTGATATTGTTCAATAGTTATTACCCATGGCAGAACAGAAATTAAAAATTATCAATCTTGGTAGGTTTCTTTAATTTATATTTTAGAACTGTTTTAAAAAGCATTTACTTATTTAGTTTCTTAATCAAAACATGTAAGTTTAATGTTACTTACTAAGTAAGTTCATGGATTCCATTAATTTTAAATGATAAAATGAAAAGATTGTTCACATGTTTAATTTGATTGCCTTGGAGTAAAATCTTATTTGTGTTCAGTATTTTTCTTGTGTGTGTTAGTGATTTAATTAAGTGATGATATCTCACTTAAATTAAATTATTTATATTAATTATTTTATTTTATCAAGCAGGATTTGGATTCTACTACAGAAGTCAACCATGATATAGATGTCTTATCAGATCGACATCATGATCCATTTAGTAGCATTTCTAATATAGAAATATTTCAACTTGAGAATGAAAATCAGACATGTGAGAGTGTAATGTGTTCATCACCCATTGCATCAACAAGCAAAGATTCCAGCCTGTGGGATTTACAGACTAGTTCTGTAATCGAGTCTACGGGAAATACAGGAGTCTTCCAATGCAAGGTGGGTATGGTTGCTCGAGGTACAAATAGTAGATGTTGACTTTTTATTAAAAAAACACAAACTTTGTTCCAGAAACTATTGGATATCCTTCAATCCAGTGTAGATGGTAGACTATTACTAAGTTTGCATCAGGATGATGGGTTGCTAAACAGTAGTTCAAGAAGAAAGCTTTGTAATATTATAATTAAATATTTACTTGGAGATGACCCAAAAATGGCAACAATTCCCAGTGCAATTTTATGTGACATGGCTTTCCAAATCAAGGAAATTTTCAAAAAGGAAAACATTAGCACCTACTTCATACCATACATTAATAATAAAAAATTGAATATTAAAAGGTGTGCTAAAGGAAAGTTATATGATTGTCTTCATAATAGAAAACGTGAATATCGTTTAGCTGTAAAGAAGTTAAGAAGTGCTAGTAGCTACACATCAACAGATACTGCATCAAATGAAAATGGTAAAGGGTTTGAAACAAGTAGGTGGTACTTACAAACTTATTGCAAATGTATTTGATATAAAGGGTGAGATTTTAAGATAAGAGTGGATGGCCAAATTCGTAACTGTGCCATTAGTGAAGTTTAATTGCTAAAATCAAAACCATATTAACCTTCTTTTTTAATCACTACAAAATCTCAGCAGTCGCTTCCCGGCTAAGCCAAGTGATTTATCTAAAATATAAATACAAAGTTTTGATTATAGCCTAAATCAAGCTTATTTCTTTTCAATATAATTCTTACGGATTTTACCTTTTACTCCCATCTCAAAAACTCATTCCACATAAATATTTTATAGTGGATTATCCCATTAAGCCCTAGTAAGAAGCTACTATTGTAATATGGGTAAATAAATCATTTTCCGGTATTTTCAGCTGATGTGTCTGATGATATAGCGTGGATAAAAAGTTCAACTGAACCATGGAAAATGCTAGAAAAGAAATGGAAAAATACACTACATTTTAGACAAGTGGAAGCCAAAGACTTAACTATTTCCAAATACATGGCACTGTATCCTGGTTTAAAAAAACCTACAGGGTATCACTTACTGTGTATCGATTTTGATGCGCTATATCCTGATGCGAAAGATAATCTATACAAGTACTTTGGGCTGTCCAAAAAAGCTATTTTTGAATTAGCAAACAAGAAATGTATTACAAATAAAGGCATGCAAGAGACAATAATGTCTATTACTAATGTTTCAGAAGAAAAAGATCAAGGTACCTAACAAATTATTATTTTATTTTATATGCGAAACAACAAAAACAAGTTAGTTATGATTGAATTCTTTGCCACAGTGGCAATTAATTACTAACATTTACAATAAATGGTTTTAATATGTACAATGGTATACGTTATTTGTATGTCTTGTTCATGCGTTATTCTATCTGTAACCTATTACTACTTAGTCTTTATTTTCTGATAAAATAGAAATAATTAATATTTCTTTCAGGGGGCAGTTCAGAAGAAGCGGAAAATATATCGGCATTTATGTTATTGCCACTGTTAGCCGGTCTACCCATATTAAAAAAATCTAAGAAAAATTGCTGGCGGCCATCGCGTCAGGAATGTCAAGACGGGTTCATTACACACGTATCGAGACAAATGGACTTACAAGAAACAATCAAGAAAAGAAATGAGAAATATTTCAAACATGGTATTACTTTTCAACCTTCGATTTTTATTGTTGGCGAAAATTTAAGAAAAATTGAGCAATATTTTATAATAGTGGAGAACATATTTTACACAGTTCATAGTATAGTTGAGGCGGTTGACATCTGTTTTAAAATGTATCAAGCTTTGCATTGTGAATATTCGTTTGAATGTGAAACGGTATGGCATTTTATTCAAAGGGGATTTTATAAAATAACGACACCTTACGACAAACAATTTGTCACAGTAAATTCTTTATTATCAGATTTGCAATTAATAGAGTAGTAAAATTATAAAAATGCCCAAGTGTTTTGTTTGTCAGTTGATTTTATCAACTATAAAAGACTTATGCCACCACTTCAAATATTTTCATGCAAATTTTAAATTTGATCATTACCAATGTGTCGAGGTAGGTTGTAATAGAAAATATTATTTACTTAACTCATTTAAAAAGCATTCACAGATGCATATCTGCTCAGATAAAGATAGAAATACTGCAATAAATAACTCAAGTGGCAATTATGTTCCTCTTAATAGTTTTAGTTCCTTAAATACCATTCAAAATGAAAATCATTATGTAAATGATGTTTTACCAACTGTTAAAGAAACATCCTCTGCACAATCTAAGACTGATTCAGCAGATTCTCTGGTAAAATTTACAGCTGCTTTATACGGTAATGCTTTGATCCCAAGAAACGTAGTTCAATTTGTCATATCAAACATGAATGATATGGTTTCAAATTCTGTAATTAAACCCTTACAAGAAATTTTATCCGAATGTCAATCCCAATCTCAAGGGCTAATGTCTATTGAAATGTCTGATCGTTTAAGTCGCCATTTAAATGCATTTAGTAATTCTATGAACCATGTACGAACAGAACATGCACGTTTCTTGCTTTTTAAAAATCAAGGTACGTACATAGAGCCTACAGAATATATTATTGGGCAAAGAATTGAAGGCACCCATGCTAATAATAATTTTAGATTAAATCCAATTACAGCTACAGGACAAAGCATTTCTATTCGACTAGTTTTGAAAAGATTTTTTGAGGTAAACAATATTATGTTTAAAGAGACTATTCAATGCTATAATGAATATTTAGCTTCTTCCAACAATGATATCATACAGAATATAGTGCAAGGCTCTGTATGGCAAAATAAAGTTAACTCTTGTAACGGAAAAATAATTTTACCTCTTGCACTATACTTTGACGACTATGAAGTGGGCAATCCCTTAGGCAGCCATGCTGGTGTCCATAAATTAGGCGCTGTTTATATATCGATTCTTTGTCTCCCGCCCAAATATTTGTCAAAATTACGAAACATTTTTCTGGCGTTACTTTTTCATTCATCTGACCGCCAAAAGTTTGGAAACAGACTGACTTTTGCTCCAGTTATTTCAGAGCTAAATTTTTTAAGTCTGCACGGTATTGAGGTAAATTTTCCTAATGAGCTTCCTTTTAAAGTGTATTTTGAATTAGCTGTTATTTTAGGTGACAATTTAGGTATTCATGGCTTAATTGGGTTTAGTGAATCTTTTTCTGGAAACTTTCCTTGTCGAATTTGTAAAATACATAAAGAAAACCTAAAGTACGCTCACGAATGTGATGACGAGTTGTATCGTACAATGGAGCAGTATTTGACGGATTTAGATATTAGAGATGTTACAATCACGGGTATCAAAGAGGAATGCGTATGGCATGACGTAGACGGGTTTAGTGTCATCGATAATGTAGGAGTAGATATTATGCACGATTTATTAGAAGGTGTATGTAAATATGATTTATCTTTTTTATTGCATACATACATATTTGAATTGAAGTTATTTACAATAGAAACATTGAACAACAGGTTGATATCCTTTGATTATGGACCTGACCGCGATAATCAACCCCCATGCGTGCTACCAGATCATATCCGTAAACAGACTATCAAAATGTCGGCTTCAGAAATGCTTTGTTTTGTAAGATATCTTGGATTGCTGTTAGACGATTTGATTCCCTCGGACGATCCACTTTGGGAGCTCTATTTATGTCTAAGAAAAATATTAGATATTGTTACTTCAACACATTTGCAAAGAGGAACGTTTGATTTACTCCAATGTTTAGTATCTGAGCATCATAAATTATATTTATTTCTTAGTAAAAAGTCATTAACACCAAAGTTTCACTTCTTAACACATTATCATCATATGTTAAAAAAGTTTGGCCCGTTGGTATCAATCTGGTCTATGAGGTTTGAAGCCAAACATCGTATATCAAAACTGTCGGCTAATGTATCTAGCAATAGACGTAACATTTGCAAATCTTTAGCTATTAGACACCAATTAAAGTTAAATAACTCATTTCTTAATGATAATAATGTGGACAAACAGTGCGGCCAAAAAAAGCCAGTGACTCATAAAATTAGACAAAAAATTATAAACTGTTTAAATTTAAACGATGAGTCTATTGAAAAGTGTAATTGGTTAATTATTAATGGGATAAAGTATAGGTCTAACATAATGTTAACTTTAGACATAGTTGATGAAATGCCGAAGTTTGGTTTAATTGAGAACATTTTTGTACACAATGCTGGTATAATTTTTGAAGTTAGTATTTTTGAAACAGCATACTTTGATGAAAGATTACATTGTTTTGTTGTTATACGGAGAGAGACAGAAACAGAGTTTTATATGTATGATAAACTTTTTAGCTATGTGCCAAATACTTTGACTATCAGCCGCGATGGTAAAATATTGTATGTCACTGTGAGGTCTCCGTTATGATTATAATATTAAATTAAGTATTTTAGTTAAGTTTTAATACTTATCTGTTAAATGGCTGATAGCAGCCAACTAGCGCCACCAATAGATATAATTTTGTAATATCTAAATCAAACTAATTCTTTTAAAAGCTGTAATGGTAATACACACATAAAATACTTTTAAAATCTTGTAGTTTTAAAATGAGTTTTTGCCACATGTGGTCACTTTTGTTTTAAGTCCATTTGAAAGAAAACTAGTGGAGTGAAGACAGAATTCAAATTCATGTACTAGAGTTGATTGATACGGGGTTTATACCATGTACCTTAGTTTTTATGAGTTCCCGATATTTCGGCACTGTTGCAAGCGCCATGATCACGGGAGAACTGATGTCTATGCGGGTGGGTAGTTGTTAAGAGCAGACAAAGTATTAATAGTATCCACCCCAAGGTTAACTTCACCTGTGAGATTGAGAATGACAGACAGCTGGCATTTTTAGATGTTAAAATTGGAGTGCGGGGAGACGGTTCACTTAGCCACTCAGTGTATAGAAAACCTACACATACTGACCGTTACCTTCACGCTACTTCGCACCACCACCCTAGACACCTCAACTCCGTAGTAGCATCCTTGACCAACCGTGCATATGATCTATGCGATGAAGAACACCTGCAGGAGGAGCTAGATCATGTACAACATGTACTACGGAGAAATGGATACACCGGACGACTTCCTACCAGAAAACTGTTAAAACACCAAAGGTATAAGGTTGACAGGCAACCTGTGTTTTTGCCATACATAAAAGGAGTGACAGACAAGATCTCAAACATCCTAAAGAAATTCTCATTAAATACTGTCTTCACTCCCTTAAGAAAGGTATCACAGTGTCTAAGATCACCTAAAGACAATCTCGTTTTAGAAAAACCAGGTGTCTATAAGATTGACTGCAGTTGTGGAAGTTCGTACATCGGCCAAACTAAACGCACGGTGGCTTGCCGGGTGAAGGAACACATTAAAGCGGTCAAAAATAACGACACACATAAATCAGCTATCGCTGAACACCTCATACACTCGGGTCCTAATCACTGGATTGAGTTTCACAACGCGAAGATAATTTCTACAGAATACCACTATATACCAAGGATGGTCAGAGAAGCGATTGAAATTACCAAACACAAAAATTTCAATCGCGAAGATGGCTTTAAATTATCTAGTGTATGGAATCCAGTGGTTCAAATTTGCGGAAACAGAAGTAATTCAAAAAATGCTATATCTCGATTGGATACTGTAAGTGTTGTGTGTCGAGAACAGAAGTGTAGTAATAGTGAGTTTTCAAACAGTGGTACCGGTATCGTGTGTAATAAAAGACTACGACGGAGGGTAGACCGATTTGTCTGCTCTTAACAACTACCCACCCGCATAGACATCAGTTCTCCCGTGATCATGGCGCTTGCAACAGTGCCGAAATATCGGGAACTCATAAAAACTAAGGTACATGGTATAAACCCCGTATCAATCAACTCTAGTAATAGTGACCATGGAAGTTTAAATCAGTATACAAATTCATGTATTTTATGAGTGCATTGCCGATCTATTTTATTAAACACTGTTTTAGAATTTTAAAATTAAATCCATAGTTAGTTAGCTAGTTGGCTACAATCAGCCCCTTAAAGTAATAGGTTTTCCCTACAAAGTGATTTTTATCAAATCCTGAGGATCTTATCCTCAGGATATTTAAATAAATTGATTTCAGCTCCTCACACAAAAAAGGTAATTTTAAACTACTGAAACTAATTTGGTTTTTCATGTTATGTTGAGTCAGTACAATAATGTTAAAAAAGTAATAAATTCAAATTATGTAAGTAGTTTATAAATAAAAAGTCGCGATATGGTCTTTCGGTGTGACTGAAACAAAATCAACAAATAAATTAATATGAACAGTAAATATATGTACATACATATTATATACAGGGTTAATTTTTGAACACCATGCAATGTTGTATTTATGAATATGAACAATTTTTATTATGGAACTAATAGTGAAATAAAATAAAAACAGCTGTTCCATACATTTGGGTCGAGTAACACTCGAACTTTTGTATGGAACAGTTATTTTTTTTTAAATTTCACTATGCTAATAGTGAAATCAAGAAAAAAAATCTGCTATCCCATAGACTCTGTATACAATGTGTAACACTCAATACGCTAAACCTCTTAGGAGCTTCTCTATGAGACCAACATCGAAAAAAATAAAACGATTCTCTTAACAAATGTCACGTGACGAAGAAATTAGTATGGGACATTGATCTACGTTTATTTTTTTCTATGTTGGTCCCATAGAAAAAGTCATTGTATTTGAGCACCAGAATCAGCACCTAAGAGGTTTTGCGTATTTGACGTTACACGTTGTAATATGTGTAAATACTTTATAAACATTGTACAAATTACATTACAGGAAACATATTTAGAATCGTGCAATTTAGGCGGTCTTATCGCTATAGGCTATCTTTTTCATAAAACCTAATGTACAGGACAGTTGTATCTTAGTTTGTTCGAAAATAACGCCCAAACAAAAAGACAATTAAAAAATATATATGTTTGTATTCAGACACACCGAAACACCATATAGTCACTATTTATTTGTAAATTTCTTCAATCAGTACAGTCTCAGTTTTGTTTAAGTTTTTTATTTGTAAGTATAGATAATATTGTTTCGCTATTACGATAAAAGACAATGCCCTGATTTTATACGAGAACAATAAATGTTACAATAATGTTGCAATAAAGATGAGTAAACTAATACATTTTAAACTTTTTTATTTCTTGCATTTACATAATTTTGTAACTTTTGTCATTATGTTCATTGGCGGGATTGAAGTTGTTTTCTGTACCTATAGTATTGAATTTGAACTATTCCTATCTATACAGGATGTTTGGTAAATACCCTATCAAGCCGAGACGTACGTACTCTATAAACTACCCTGAACAATGATTGTTCTACGACTTTTCTGAAAATCGTTTTTTTTTCAATTTTTCATACAAAACTCGATCAGCGGTTTGGTCATTTGTATGAAAAGTCGATTATTTTTTGAAGATTTTCAGAAAATTGGTAGAACAAACATTGTTCGGGGTTGATGTATAGAGCACGTATGTTTCGGCTTGATAGGGTATTTACCAAACATCCTGTATACAGTCAACTATCGAAGTGACAAATGTTACAATAAGAGTACAGTCCCCATTACAAAAACTACATTGTAATCATTGCATCCATGCACTGTTAGGTGAAATATATTAATCAGCACTATAAACAATATTACTGCAATCATAACAATGCATTTACTGTAAAGATAACTATTTAAATAGTACTTCAAACAAGAACCATAAAGTATAGATCACTAAAGTCTTGTAAGAACTAAGAAATGACTTGTATAAGCATCCCAAATATCTGTTATTTTTAACAATTTACTTAGTAGATCGTAATAATAAAATTGTTAGGTGAACATTCCGAATCGTGTAGCGGTTACAATGTGCTTCTTCATATTTACATTTAAAATTTAACGAGAATAGCCTGGTAATATTAACAAACAGTTTTGTCGTCACATATACAGCAAAACAGTATTGTACAAAAAACCATATTCTGGTTATCTGTACGAGAATGTTTTTTCAGTGTACGCGCGCTCTATTTACTCATCGCGGCGCGCTCTGATGATGTTTGCTCACCTTTAAGCTCCTTCATTTGCATGCTGCTGACCCGAAATAAATGAAACGCTAAGTATTCAAGATTCTCAACAGTTTTAATACCTCATGCTATTTATTTGTACATATACAGAATAGTTACATATCAGCAACTGGTCAGTTTCACAGTATTTTTTTATTATTATTCTACTGCTCATAACACAACAACATTCATTAGGAATCCACTAATGATTGTTTTTGAAAAAACTAACTTCTATGACCTACACACAAATAAAACTAACTAGATTCAATATTATGTTTTAAACAAAAATATAAAGCTTTTTCTATTTTTTGTTTTAATGTATTTTATTCTAGAACGGCCGACATAGTCCTGAGATTTATTATAACCTTTGTCTGAGAAGGTTCCTACATAAGTAATTATGTGTGTGTGACTAAGACAAGTAGCTACAAGCCCAGCTTTATATCAAATATATACCTTTAATTTATAATAGCAAAAGTAGGAGATGTATGGGCCAATTGAAATAAACAAACTCATCTGCAGCCCACCAGATCTATAATAATTCTATGTACTGTAGATAATTATGGTGCCGCCTACATACGTCTGCGCGAATTCGCCTTGGCAGTGAATATGACAAACGTTAATGACCTACTGGCATCCTAGAAATATTTCCTACGGTTTTATTTATGCCGCATTGGTTTATTTGTAAAGGCACCGTAAATTCGTCCTTAGAAGTCCTAACTTTTAAGTAGAATAATCTTCCTTTCCTCTTTTCAACTCGGATATAGTCGAAAAACTGCACATTAAAAGAGGAACGGCCTATAATCATCCCACCCATTGTTGCCCGACCCGAGGATCAAACCCAGGACCCCGAGATCTTGGCCCGGCATTTAAACCACTAGACCAACGGAGCGTGGATTTATTAGATTTTGCATTTTATTATTATATTTGTCCAAACGCTTTAAAATACTTTTTAGCATTTAACGTCGGAATAAAAAATTTAAAAACTTTACAAAGCAGTTTTATTCGTAAATAAATCCTACAAACCAAAATAATAGCATGTCCAATAGCAACTATTATAAACGTTAACAAGATATTCGTATTGTTCAGCAAATAAGTATTAATGTGATCAAACGTAATCTAAAGTAAGTAAAACCAAATCAACGTAGCAAAGCGCAGGTATCTGCAGGACTAAATCAATTTTGTAAGGGCGTCATATCATTTGAAAATAAATTAAATTTGCTTATTTTAATAATTACAATTCGCTATCATTTTAACTAACAATAACATTCAAAAACATTAAATAGGAAAATAAACAAGTTTGAAACGAATTAGTATTTTACGAGTTATGTCACTTTACAAACCGCATTTTTTTCAGTAGGTAAGTAACTTTAGGTTTAAATTAATTGGTAGTTGGTACCAGGTAATGCCAAAATAGTAAGATGAAAAACTGTGTCTTGTTACTTTGAAATGGTGTTTGTCTGCCTAAAACTACAAAATTGTATACACACCTGTTTCACCGTATGACCCGTTTAGATCTAAACTAGTCATTTAGGTTTGTAAGTGCATAGTTCATTTTGTAACAGTTATTTCGAGATTTCTACCAAGTACCTTGTTTTTTATGAATTTCCGATATTTCGGCACTGCAGGTGCAAGCGCCATGATCTTCCGCGATCATGACGACCAGTGACGAGACGACTCTTACGATAGTGACCATGAAAGTTTAAATCAGTATAAAAGAGTTATGTTCTGAAAGTCATTTCTGAAATCGAATTTGTATATAATACAGCAAAAAAAGTTTGGACTGTGACGAATTCTATCATTTTAACACTTTTTTTACGTATGCTTTTTGATCCTACGACCTTATCCTCCAACTACGCTAAACTGTAACATACGCCAGTTTTAAGAAGGGACGTGAGTTTGACTGCATCCGCGTGCCTGCATCTATATTTGTTTTGTCATAATTTCTGTTATGATGGTCAGAGGCGAAGTCGGACGCGTGACGTCGAAGCGCAAGATATATTATAGAAGATATACAAAGCAAGATATATTAACGCGGTGTTGGGCGTGGGCCCGAGTCAACCGTATGTCAGCTTGCACGCAGCTGCAGTGCCTGGAGTCACCTGCATATCCGCATAGATCACATACCAAAATGGAATGAAATATGAACATGCAGAAAACGTAAATTAAGTTGATTACGGTGTTTATCATGTGTTACCCTGCAAGTACAGACAACGGCAGGTCAACCTACCTAAAAAGCTACACAAAAACTTAATTTGATATTTTAGCAACTTAATTGCACTTATAATATCAGTATATAAACTTGAAACTTGCGAGGAGATGCGGGTTCGAGTCCCGCCTGAGACAAAATTTTTCAAGTTTATATACTGATATTATAGCTACACAAAAATTCAAAAATACAAATCTTTCCTCTTTATAATATTAGTGTAAATTATGTACTTTTAAGTGCCCTACACACTTTAATTTTTATGCTGCAAAAGAATTATAAAAGTAAGTTATTCTAGTTTAACTACAGTAAACGTATTGTGGACGAATGACCGCTCGTTTGTTTAGTACTGTACGATTTTACGTTTATAACAGTCCAGGCAAGAGCACATTGTATTTTGAAATAATAATTAAGTGTTTATCTTTTACCCTATTATAAACAAAAAAAAGGAAAATACCAATGTCTTACACTGAAATGGGCATCAGCCCGTATCTGTGTATACCGGGGCCCTGTCATAATCCTAAGAAGTTAACGATGAAATAATACAACAAAAAAAAAATGTTTTCGATCTAATTCTAATCAATACAGATAACTGGTATTTATACCATTTATGCAATTATGACAGCATGACGAGACACTGCAGGAGTTTGGTACCAATTATACCTACCACTAATGGACGCGAGATGATCCAAGTATTCAAACGAAGGGCGTTGTCAACATAAATCATTTTGATTTAATTTGCTATTAGCTCCGGCACTCTGTGACTAGTGTTCAGCCTCATTAGCAACATTTCATTTTAGTACCACCTAAAAGTACCAGCATACATTTATTTTCGCTATCATCACAAATCTGTTGAGTTAATATTTGTTAACAAACTATAGGTGTACAATATATTATACATTAACAGCACCTACAGTACCTACAGTTTAGCATACCTAGCACATAATATTCCGTACCTTACTTTCCTTCCTTGCACTTTTAGTACGCACCAAATCTCAAAAAAATTTACTCTTGCCTGTAAAACCAATTGAAAGAATATTTAGAAAATGAAAACTAAACAACGAGCTGCCTATATTCAACAGCAATAGTGAATTTAATAAAAATTCATGGTTAGGTACTTAAGTAAGTTAAAAACAACTGATTCAATTATTACAATTGATTTATGCTTAAACTCATTTTGCAATATGTATTTTTATTTTTTTATGTATGGAGTAAGATACCTTACAAGATTTCTGGATACGAATTACTGACGCTGATAAACATGAAAACAAATCATGTCTAACTTAAGGCAATTGCAAAGTTTATTCAAGTAATTTTAGGTATTTTCAATTTGTAAAAATATTTCTTTTGGTAATGGAGGTAGGTAAAGTATGTAAGAACAAAAAACATAGACGAAACTCCACTGGTTTATCTCAGCGTGCTTTTTGAACCACCTGGAAAACGAAGCCTACTTTATTGGGCCATTATTTATAAAATCATGGTAGTGTTATTTATTATTTGACTAAAAATAATTCTTGAAAAATATTATATCTTGATTCAGACTTTTAGTTTTGAAATACGCAGTGACGTGCACATACGTATTATTTTGCTGCGGTGGGGTTTCGGTTAAATGGACCTTACACAGCTACATAATTATGTGCGCGTCACAGCGTGTTTAATAGCTGAACCAATATTATAATTATTATTTTAATTCAGTAAAATAAATAACACTGCCAAGATGTTATACATAATGGTTACATAACGTTGGTTTAGTTTTAAAGGTGGCTGAAAATGCACCGTGTATATTTATTATCTCATAACTGATATAAAAAAAGGAAATACGTAGAACCTGGTAAACATTTCCACTTCTATAAAAAAAATACTCAAATATAATACTACCATTCAAAAATAAGGGATAATAACTAATAAGGGTTTAAAAATCAATGTTTGTAAGTAAAAAAGTATTAAATCTTTTCATTGAATTTATATAACTCATAATCAAAACCTTAATGAATTTAGTTAAGTAATTAACATTAATTAAAATGGAGCATCTAACTATTTATTCAGTATACTCTTTCTTAGTTAGATACTTTTATCCAGGGTCATGTAAGTGTGCTGAAATATATTTTTGTTTTAATACTAATAAAATTCGAACCGCAAACATCCAACAAATAGAAAGAGTAAACAGCACAATACCCGATGTCTCTACTTAGAGCGTATTCGACATACATTTGTTCTTCAAATCAGGCGGAAGATTGCTGAAGTTCATAATTCTGTTGGATCCTATCTAAGAGAAAATCAGTGCTTCCGAGTGGAAAGGTCCCACGTACGTGCCCGGGCTAACCAAGCGGCAACCTCGTCGCGACTAACGAACACGCCAATTCGCTTGATTGGCGCTCGCGACTCGCTCGCTGGCCCGATCGGCCGATCGCCCCGAGCTCCACGCCTTCCGCATTATTTCCGAATTGGAAAAAATCAAAGCGTATGCGGCATCCGCCAACAAACAAATAATACAAGAACCGCCGTCAATACAAATGAGAACCGATACGACGGCGAGCGGAATGCGAAGTCGACGAGAAGCCGAGCGTGGGCCTGAGGCAAATAAACGTCCGCCGATGTGTTTGTAGGAATTTGTTTCGATGTTTATCGAATGCGTGCCGTACTGCTAACGTAAATATTTCGTCAAATTTTCCTTGCGGTGTGCGTTCTCGATTGAAGACCACGGCTCTATTGCGTGTCGTTTCAGATTTGACGATCTATTTTAGTGGAATCGTAAATTGATGGCGCTCGATAAATACACATGAATGTGCAGGCGGAATGTCAATAATAAATAACGGGTGGGCAATTAAGCGCAGGGTCGGAACAATTGAGTGTGGCATCGAAATGCACTTTGCAAATGAACCGAATGGCCTCTGGAGCGGGGGAAGCGGGCGGCGGAAGGGCGGGGGCGCATCGACAAATGTAATTAAACACGAGATGCACGCGCTCCGCAGATGCCATCTCAGATGGATGCTGTATACAGATAAGAAACTCTAATTGGAACAATAATTTACTAACTGTTTTTAATAAAGGGTATGATATAATATAATGTTAACAAAGTTTCAGTTCAGATTATAAAAACATATTTTGAATTTATTTTTTTACTCGTAACATTGTGTGGACAGGATCCTTTTTTATGACACCAACATTTGTACACCGTTGCGAAATGAACTTTTTCGACTGAAAATAAAAAACATTTGTTTGCTTTCGTAAAGACAAAAGCATACAAATGTTTTTTTTAAGAACATTAAAATCAATTTTAGTATATGTTTGGCAAAAATCAGGCCCAATGTTTAATTAAGTTTAGTAGACTTAAATTAATAGAAAAAAAAAATAAGTGGTATGTTAGTATTATACAGGGTGAAATTTTAACCACTTTCCAAAATTTTTATATACGTTCAGTTTCGTATTTAGAGCCTATTTATGAAGTAAAAAATGTAAATCAAGTTGTCACCCGAAAATATTTTTCGTGATATAGTTTTCAATTTTTACGGTCCTAGACCTATTAAGGCATAAAGGGAAATTCAAAAACTTATGAATAGTATTGTAATCAGAATGAGATGCACATCGCGAAAAAAAAGTGTTACTAGGATGCCGTATCAAAAATTTTAGATTTTTGGCGGACATTTTCTAAGTGCTTTATCTTGACATTTTTGTACTGGGTAGTATTGGTACAGTATTTCTTTGGCAAAAATCAGGCCCAACGTTTAATTAAGTTTAGTAGACTTAAATTATTAGAAAAAAAAAGTGGTATGTTAGTATTATACAGGATGAAATTTTAACCACTATCCAAAATTTTTATATGCGTTCAGTTTCGTATTTAGAGCCTATTTATGAAGTAAAAAATGTAAATCAAGTTGTCACCCGAAAATATTTTTCGTGATATAGTTTTCAATTTTTACGGTCCTATACCTATTAAGGCATAAAGGGAAATTCAAAAACTTATGAATAGTATTGTAATCAGAATGAGATGCACATCGCGAAAAAAAAGTGTTACTAGAATGCCGTATCAAAAATTTTAGATTTTTGGCGGACATTTTCTAAGTGCTACTACAATAATACCAAAAGAAAAAGTACGTCATTTAATTTTTGCCTCGTAGCTTGCTATATTAAAATTTGGAAAGTGGTTAAAATTTCACCCTGTATATTAAAAACGAGAGTTACTTTAGCGTTGAAAAACACAGTAAATCGGAATTTATCTGTACCTTGCTTTCGCTGCATACCGGAAGGATTGCAGCAGGTTGCTCATAGTCTCCGACCCTTCTAGCACTGGTCGAAACCGTGGTTTCATTTGCTCTGGCCTCATCTCGACCGTTGGGTGATTTTTCCAAAACACCAACACAGTCGCTTGCACTCATATATGCTAATGACGAAGAGTGTAACCTTGGACTGATATTCACCGCAGCTGATTCCGATATATTTATAGTTTTTATTGGTACATACTGTAGGTCTAAGGGTCCACTATCCAAATCAAAGCTGTCTTGTAATACATATGCACCTCTTCTCGTATTTACGCTAAAAACGCTAGGGTTTCATGAATTTCCTATCATAGATGCGTGTTTCATATTCTCAACGCTTTGTTTAAATACGCCAAACTGTTCAGAAGTAACAATTCATTCATCAATTTTTCCTCCATCGCATTCACTTGATGTTGTAATCTTGAAATGTCTCTCAAAATACGAGTAGCATCGACATGATCGAATGAGACTGGTAGAAGTTTGTGAAGATCTTTAGCAACAAAAATCGGAAAAAGCTCACTGCTTGTACCTTTCATCAGGCAAATTATGTCATCCAACTCTTTAGACATTTTTTTCTTGCCTTCTTTCCTTCTACTTATTAGGTAACTTTTTCGCATTAGGCAAAGATTCATAAAGCAGTTTCTTTGCCTTCGAAATATCCTCGGATGTAAACGACGATGTGTACAGCTGATGAACACTTTCCTCATCCATGAAATCCAAGACATTCCAAAGGAGTGCCAGAAGTTCGTTAATGACAACATCACAGCTCGCACATTTCACCGTAGTTGACGTTGGATTCATAGCCACGAGCGATGAGTCACCGCAATACGAAAAATCACAACACAGCATACACCTTAAATCGCTTATTCGCAGTGCGCGATTGATTGGTGATTAAATGCTTAGAAAATAATAATAGAAATATTTCTGTCTCTCAAACATGTCAAACATGACATGTAATAAACTGTTCTAAGTTAATACGGTAATTCTTATTCGAGGCACTTGAAATTTATAATAATTTAAGGAACCTAGTAGAATCAGTCATAAAATTGCATTACAAAATCTTGTTACAAAAAATCGCCCTTAATTTAACAGTGTGACTGACAGAAGGTGCTCTATACAATCGTCATAAGGGGTACTTTAATAAAGTTCCCTCGGCAAACAGTGCCGGCAACAATAGCTGAGTATTAAAATAAACAGAGCGACGTAGCCATGTGGCGTTGTCGCGGCAAACACCAACACGGCTAATGTATTCAGCGAGATGTGCGGTTCAACTATACTAGGACAGGGCTACCAACTTGCTGATAGGACACTTGGACACTATAGAGCTGGCCTTTTAAAAAAAAATGTTGTTGAGGTTTAATGCAATAGTATGTTCAAGGCACTAATGAAAAATATATTACTTTACACATTATTATGCAGTAACCATCATTTCTATCACAGAACATGGAAAAAGCAGGCGCGCTACAGAGGTTATGAGCAAATGCTTGTAAGTGAGCGCTGTGATTGGTTTCTGTTCACGTCGCGCAAGCCTATTTCGCTTGATTGGCGTTCCTTTGAACTCGTTTATGTTTAGTAGGGTGCAAGCGGCGACATCTGTACTCATACAAATGGCGCATGACAGCCTTTCTAATCTTTTTCCATGTTGTGTGATTGCTATGGTAACTTGAATTCATTGATGGTTATAGGTCGTTTACTTTACTTTACTTTCATTGTATATTAAATATTAATAACAACAACGCTGGCTTACAGCGATAAGAATATGCTTGAAAAATTGACGCCTGTGACGTAGTGTCTCGGTTGCTAAATGGTAAAGCACCGCGCCCGGTATGCGAGGAGTTCGAGTCCCACCTGAGACAATTTTTTAAGTTTATACAGAATGAAATTTTAACCACTTTCCAAAATTTTTATATGCGTTCAGTATCATACGATACTGAAGTATTAGTACTTAAGGTCCATTTATGAAGTAAAAAAAGTAAATCAAGCTTTCACCTGAAAATATTTTTCGCAATATAGTTTTCAATTTTTACGCGCGTTCCTAAAAATTTACACTAATTGTGCAAAAATTACTTATGAGTTTATGAGAAAGGTAATGAGTAAAATGTGTAGAAATTATGGAATACATTGTCAAATTTATGTAATAGGCCTCCAAATGAATATCATATTTGTTTTTCATTAAATAAAGAACTCCCCAACTAACTCATTCAGTTATTAAGTAAGCATAACTTATATATAACTAATTTAGAAGTTTTTAGTTAGGTATTATCCGATAAAGTGACTGATGACACTTCTTTCAACTCTCCGCCAATAGCTACTATAGGTATGCCCCTACCAACCACGTTAGCTTTACTCGTTGATTCTACAACTTTTTCTTCAGTTTTCTGATGAGTTTTCTAATGAACGAAGCAAAACTAAAACATGACGATGCACTCTCTGATGTACCAAATCTGTACAGCTGTATGCATATATGAATAAAATGCTAAGGCCTGTATATTTATTTATGTATTTGAAATCATTACTGTATATTATAAATGTGAATGTAAGTTTATTTGTTACGCTTTCTCGCGAAAACAACTTAGGATAACATAGGTTTTTTCATATCCCCCCGCTGGGCATAGGTTTTAGAACGCGCGATATATCGTGGGCCAAAATCTAGCCAGTTTAAAAGGAATTCTCTCTGTCTTTGCATGGCTCTACCAATTCAGATTCAAGAAAATTATCTGTTTATGACCATGTTTACCGTTTACACTCTTTTCTTAACAAATGTCAAACTTTTTCTTTCATACAATTCAATAAAAAAATATTTCTAAAGAAGATAGAAAGAGAATAGAAATAAATTTATAAAAATAACAACTTTACTTTCCCTATGAGACTGTTTCTATCTGTTAAGCATTTATTTTATTTTATTTAAACTTTATTGCACAAACACTAAAATGAATTACAACAGGTGGACTTAATGCCTTAAGGCATTCTCTCCCAGTCGACCATCGGGCCAAGCAGAAATAATTTTGTGGCCGGTGCGACATGAAAAAGCAAATTAACAGACATAAAATTACCAATCTATATACTACATATTATATAGCTACAATATATATTTATATAAACTACATACAAGTACATTCAATGTTGTCAAGTCTTTTGATCATAAACTTAGTAAGAAGTCTGATGAATCTGTTTGTTTTAATTAAATATTTGCAGTGCTAAATTTATGTATCATTGAATAACAGACTCACAAACCTAAGTCATTTTTCATCAAATTAGTTTAGAGGAGCGTCATGTGTTGAGCCTATTATTTAGCGCTTCACCATAAAAAATGTTTAGTGTAAATCAAACGTAGCGGAAACTAGAGGGCTAGTTCGGTGCTTTTACGGATTAACTTACGAGTATCACGCATTCAGAGGTGCTGTAGTGTGAAGCTCATGAATACCATTTATTATTTTAATGACATAACAAGTGCCCTATTATTTCACGTCACATAAAACGATGTTCAGCTATTGCGCAAAATATGTTTATTTAATATGAAAACAAAGAAAAACCGATATCTTTAAAAAGATATAGGTAAGTCGTATACATATAGTGTCTAACACATGGCCAGTCTCAGTAAGTTTGAAGTCGTAATTAATTTTGTACACCTTAATAAATCCTAGCTACCAAAAACTCTATATTTGCGCTGTCAACTAGCGCTATGTACAGAGGGCGGGTCGTCTTTATTTGACACGACGGAGGGCGGCCCTCCAGGCGTATGAAAAACGTGAGGCCGCGCGGAATGATCTAATTGTATTCATTAGCCTGCCAGGGCCGGCAAATATTGACAGTTGCCGCACCTCGCTCGCTCGCCTCGGCCCGCCGTAGTAGTAGCAGTTGAGTCCGGATCTGTCTGAACTAACATTGCAACTACGTATTAGTTCTCTGACCTATCAATGGTTCAGGTTTCTGTAATTCTAAAATTGACTAACTAGTTTTTATTCATAGTCAAAAGACTATTGCCATAGACTGGTTGATCAAATAATTGTATGTTGCATTAGAGTAAATAGTTGGTAAACTATATAACTATGTACCAATGTGACTGCGTTTAGAGCTGAAGACATCTTAAAAATTTAAGAAGAAGAATTGTCTAAAAAATTAATCATAACTGCATATTCACCTTAATCCCGCAGGATCTCAGACTTGAGATGAAATAATTCTACAATCTCATCCGTTCTCAGCTTCGTCAGTTGAACTATACTATTACAGCTTTAGCTGGAAAAGGATTTAAGCATAACTGTTGACACGTCTTACAAAATAACAAAAGATCCAAAGTAAAGTACAAATTGATAAACTTGAACGATCGTCTGCAGTAAATGCGAATGTAAATCAATCTTTTGCGTGGCCGACAAACGCGATCAAACACCGCGAACACACCCCTATGTTTATACTTAGCGGATGAAAAGGCAACTCCGAACGGCCCGGAATAATATTAGCTACCCTCAATAATCCGGCCAATTCTATCACTCTAGCGATGACACAAAAAACACGCCCTAAATTACTTAATAATAGCGTTCAAAACTGAGTGCGGTGTAGATGGTAGCTAGCGCCATTTGGAAATTGCTGTGTTTTTTTTACTAACTGGTAACATGTGTTAACATTTGCTGATAATCCTGGATTAACACATCATAATAAAGAGATGAATGCATCGTTTATTCAAGCCGTATGTCGGCGCTGAATATTCGACAGCGTTTAGAATGACAGGTGTGCTGACGCAACTCATCTTATTTGATTAGCCATGTTTACACAAGACAGTAAATACAATTAATTACTTAATATGAAACACATTAATATTACAGAGCTATACGTAGGTATCATTTTAAGTAAAAAATTGCGAATACAAAAAACATTTTCATAAAAATATATCAAATACGCTTAAATCGTATAGAATCATTACTAACATTTATTATATAACATTGTATATGAAATTTATTTCTTTGAAAGATAAGGTTATTTGTTCCCATATCTCGGTGAAACTTCTATAAGTTACTTCATCCCTTTAATACAACTGCACTTTGCTTTGTTGATGACACTAATGAATAAAAAATAGCGCGAATTCAGGACGTAACAGATGCGTTCATAGACTTACGCTCGATTACACTCCAGCTTCCCCTTCCATCGACTACATTCATAAATATACACGATAGAAATGGTACCTACTAATGATAACTCACAAATGACTTAACGATTTACTCTGCTATATTAATAACTTGTTTACGGAAAATGCTTGTCATTTCTGGTAAACTACGAGTATGACTTTGGATAATTAGTACGTGCACTTGAGTTAGATTCAGCTTGGCAGCAAACTGGCAACAAATAAAGCTAACAAGAGTTCGATTAATCATTCGTATTCGATATTGATGACCCAGAAGTACTTTCAATTAAAAATAGGATGAATTTGTATCAATTTGATGAATCACCGTGAATGTGCACAAGTCTTCCGCGCGACAATGCGAAGCAATCAACAACGAGCACGCGACACGACAAATAGCTGATAGCGATCGGCAGATGTTCAAACACAATAAGCGCTCTACTTGCTGACCAACCGAAGATTATTAATGTTCCTATCCGGCTTTCAAAGTCAGTAATTTAATACATGTTTGTACAGTTTACCACCACAATAAATCTAAAAAAATAATATTCAGTTTTAAATCTTGTCCGTGACCAGCAGGCTAGGTACTTCAATTTCTCACAAATCTAACTAGTGTATGTAACATACTATAATAGGTCGAAATGGGAGACCCGAAATATTTTCCTACCTGTATAATAAATAGATTGAAAGCAGTCGACCCGCTAATTGCCCTTTATTTGATCTGTCGAACAAAGTATAGTATTATAGTGCCTATTTAAGTTAAAAAATCCGTTAAAATCAGTTTTATTTCTGCAAATAGGCCCCAGGAGGCGCTTTTACACGTCCCAATATTTAAACCTACCACTGCTTCGGGACAAGTCTGGGTTAGTGCCGAGAAGAAGCAGCGCAAGAAACTCGGTCACTATTGTCAGCCTCTTTTTAAATAAATTTTTACAAGGTAAGGTAATTTTTACAAGGTTTAAGCAAGTACGAGCTGGTACAACCTAATGTCACACATTTCTATCATTTAAATAATCATTAACAGTGTAATAGCCCTTTTTCATTAAAATAACTTTAACATACGATTTAAGTTTATGTACAGGGAGTTCAGCAATATCCTTTGGTAATTTGTTGAAAATACGAATACAAATACAATATTTAAACATATCCAACTACGATAAGTAGTTCATATTAGCAAAACTAATATGCACACCTGCTAACACAAACATTTCATTGATGTGAGGACACAGTCTGGGACATTACTTTTTTACGAGTACAGACTCGTAGTTACTAGAAGCGCATGTAGCCGTAAGTCTATGTAGGTACCTATACGTAAGTTCGACAAATCAGACAATGATAATCATGATTATTTATAGTGTAACAGTTCTACTGTTAAATACATTTATTATATGTTAATTTAAAGATTGTTTACGGCTGTCACGCAGATCAGCGCTAATTTCAAACAAAGGTTGAATGTAAGTTTAAATCAGTAAGTGTAAGTACTATAGTTTGTTTGTCTGTACTATAGACGTTCTAGTTATATAACAGCTTACGTTTACTTTATAAGTCCAGATTCAATACACTGAAAGCAATGTCTAACATTAAACGTCTGTTAACCTATTACTCTAGCAGTTACGGTCCATCTACAAATCAGATTTCCCATTCCCCCGCAAAGTGCTACAACGGAGGATCGGTTATGATATCCATATATCGCGCTCGCGTGATAGTTTCTGACGGGTCGCCTATGCTCCCCCGGCGCTGGCTGCCTCTATGGACCAAAGATGAACTTGCATTTTCGAATATAATGGACGAACTTTTTTTTGTTCTCTCATGTTTTAGCTATGAGTCGGATTTGATTTTGACTGACCTATTTTGCGTTAGTGTGTAAGTTGAAACATTTAAAAAAGACATATAAATTTGGTGATACTAATCTACTAATAAAAATAACATTACAAACTTAGGGCTAAATTACCAACATATGATATGTGATCATTAGCTACTAGATTTAACCGCGGACATTTCGAAGTTATTTTTCTGTATGAAACATTATTCATCTATTTACATAGTTTACAATACAGTTTTCTGTCGTCATCTGGCTTTGCCCATAAAACAACATAAAGTGTCACGTCACCATAAAATAGTGTGCAACGGAACCGTGCGAAAATTCAAATTACAAATCCCAAGACACCAAACAAACCCCGACACAGCACAACAATTTTCTCACATTCAAATTGTAGTTTCATATCGTAGGGACGATAGCTGCACTTGATTCTGGAGTCCCGCGAGACCGAACAACAAGTAGAGATCTAAATGAAAAATAATTGCGCGGGAGTTGCTCGCCGACAAAGGGTGCCATGAGAGGGACAGAGCCGTCACAGTATCAGAAACAAGATAGAGAAAACACTACAACATTCACACGTTCTAGGTTTATGTTGTAATTGTTTATGCCGGGGGCTACTTGTTACTTCGGGGCTCGTTAATGTGAGAAAAAATAGATAGTGCGGTCTCACACAATAGCAGCAACTATTTTGATTTTATGTTTGCTATTTTCTTTGCAAACGGTAATCCGTTTGAAGAATGATCATCTGACCATATTATATCAAACATTAGACCATATTATAATGATGTCACGTGACAGATACTCTTTATAGCCCAACAATACAATTTGATATTTAATTATAGAGGTGCAATTAGAGAACTGAATCTTTTCTTGACAATCACAATAATATTAAGACAGTTTCAACGTCTTGCACTCGACACACGAAGCCCCTCCACTATGAGACTCGCGCCACTTTTTAATCACTTTAAGTGCTTGCTACGATTTGCACTTCTTTATCGTGAATAGATAAAGAAGAAGAATGGTGTTTCATGCAAAAATAATGTTTGATAGGAATGCTCTTAGACGGGGTGCAATTTTGATAATTGTGTCACATTTCAAATAATATCGAGTATATTTTCATATAAATGTAACATAATTTAAGATATCTTGTAACATTTGTTCACGTATACAATAATTTAACCTATTTTAAACACTTCTACTTCTAAAATGTATAAAAAAGAAATTAATTTAATTGAGGTGACTTAGTAGATGTCGTGCCATAATATTTTAGGCAATTACTTGCTTCGGATAGAGATCCGCACGTAAATATCTGAGTAAGGTTAATATCTAAGTAATAATTCGTTATTGTGAAATCCAGTAATTATCGATTTTCTTAAGTTTTGCGCTGTTAAAGACGCGTTTTCTTTTGAATTTTACGATTAGTATATACTGTGAGAATCCAGTATAAATATGTTTGAATATGTGCTTATTGAATATGTTTATTAAATGTTACACTATTTTTACCAATATTAAGACAGTGTCTAGCAACTACGAATATATATTTCAAAGAATAGCTAGCTGTAACAGGTAGGTACTCGTATTATTAGATAACAAATAATAAAGCACACTTTATTTTGTGAGTAAAGAACATTTTATTTATACTTACTTCTGCTCTAATATCAAAACGTGTGAAAGTTTATTCAGAGCTAATCGTGAAAAATATCGTTTGATCTATCATCCCGTGGGACTAGTGACACGGCGTCCGCGCGCGCGCAGCTTCCCACGGACCGATGCGATATGCTTGTCCGGTGATATCGACCTTAGTACCGTATCGAATTACATACTCTTCGCTCTTTTGGTGTCCTAAGAACTATTCACATAGCCTTAATCCCACAAATTATATTACGAAATTTAATATCCGATTAAGTAAGACCGATTTACGAATTGATGAACGAATCTTTGAAAACAAAGGTTTAACATACTT
Organism: Anania crocealis; assembly: GCA_949315895.1. Taxonomy (NCBI): domain Eukaryota; kingdom Metazoa; phylum Arthropoda; class Insecta; order Lepidoptera; family Crambidae; genus Anania; species Anania crocealis. The sequence goes on along the minus strand of OX438884.1, from coordinate 12,490,884 downwards.
AAAAAAATAGCATTATATCATTGAGCTTTGATCGTAAAGCTTTATGTTAAGAGTTCAAAGTTATCTAGTCCCCAGTGAAGAATTGACTTAGACCTTATCGATTGCAAACTTTTTGTTTAGGTACTGTACCTACCGTTATTACTTTTAAACCTTCGCATTGCATAACTTTATAGAAATGAATAAAGGGATTTAAACGAAACAAACCTTGTACTTTAACCCGGTCATAACTTTAAGAAAAAAATATGATATTTAAAATGTAAATGAAACGATCCCTCATACTTTTTTTATTTTTTCTGTTTCTAATGATTTAAGATTAAAATATGATGTCATAGCATCAATTATATATGAATTTTTTGCGTACTTACAAAATTGACCCTAAAACAATTGAAATGTAATAGTTACATTAAACTTCACCACAATCCGACTAATATCATTCAAAAATGGGGCATGATCTAGTTTGATGATAACCCTGTGATCGCTAGACGGGCCGGAGCGACCCGCGCTAAGTGATTACTTAATCCTCCGACGCCGTGAACGGTCGCAATCAACGCGATTAACTAGGGCCGCGCTAACCGTTCCATTACTTCGACGTTATTGTTTCAATTAGATACTATTGCGGCCATCGTCGGACATGCTGATGGCATGTAACTCTGTTACTGACTGTACTGAACATCTGGGAATAAATTTCACACTGAGAACAAATAAAATGTTGGTGCTATATTTTAAAATGATTAGTCTTGTTCGAATACATAAGGAAAAATGTAATCTGAATTTTAAACAATTTAAATGAAAATTTCATAAAGTTTCCATTTCGTGGATTTCCAAAAATCTAAATCGACGATCAAAATAAGTCATTCCTTGAACATCTCGAAATAAAGGAGTGGTCTTTGTGTTAATAAACTGAGCTTTTTGCCTGAATTCATGTTGCTCCCATACTACTGGCGGACCTCGAAGTGTTTTATTCAATTGTACGTAGGTACATAGTTTATAAGTACCTACATATTTTGTTAAATAATACATTTAGGAAACTTAAAAAACATTAAATAGATCAATATTATCGGCATTAAGTGTATATTTACTCTTAAAATAATCCAATATAATGTTATTATACTACAAGTAAACATAATTTGTAATTATTAAACATACATGACTAAGTCCAAATGATTTCCATGACAATAACAATAATTTTGGTTTAGCAACAAGTGATTATTGTAAATAAAACTACAATGGTTGTTTTCATTGCTCATTTGGCGTTTGAGATCCGCACAGTGATGCGTCTAATCGTGAGTGGCGCGCGCGCAGGCCGCGTGCCGGCGCGTGCCGGCCACCTGCGCACGCACTCGAGGGTTAACATTAATCACACCCCACAACGCGCTGCAATTACTCTTATTTGGATAGTGGTGATTTTATCTAGTTATATGTTTTATTGCTTATCTGTTATAATGAGTTAATTGATTAGTAAATTGATTCAACTTTTAAATATTGAAAATTTTGGACTAACTGTTCTTAAAGAATTTCGTCTGCCTCAGATCCACACCCCATGAAGTATTTAACTTCGGTAAAATTATCGATAAACCTCACAATACGTTTCATTATTATAGGTTAATAAAATTTTTTTTTTTTCTAAGTTGGAGGTTGGAGGTATCGTTAATATAATTGATTATGTATCAACTTTAATGTAATTCGTTGACTTCTTAATCTTCGTCTTCATTTTTAGAAACAGAAATGCACCACCCCCTTTTCATAGAGGCGAAAAGAGGAGTAATAAGACAATTAGGCATTTAGGCAATAAATATTAAAGAAATATCTCAATTTTAAAACTTTAGTGGCATTGAAATTGTATAAGTCGTTATAAAAAAAATAAACAGCTTCGTACTTTTGTTGCAAATTATTTAAAAAAGACCTAAAGAACATGACGGAAAATTTCTTTACTTATTGCTATTATTGCATCTAATACAACAAAGCGTTTATAGTAGTTGAATATGAATTGAAGTATTATTCAGCCGTATTCCCGGCGGCGATCGCTGCAAGATGTAAGATCTAGCTGGATTGACATTTTGCTCGCCTCCCGGGCCAGCATGTCAATCTTTATTGGTCGGCCGACTCCCGAACGCCGACGTCACGTGTCCCGACATCCCATGACCATCGCACTTGTTGCAATAACAATGAGACAACGTCCATTCCTACGCCGCGGCCATCAGACGACTCACTCATGTTATTGGATTGTGATTGGAGTTCAATCAGTGTAAGCGAATGTTAATTTAGTGTCGGTATTCTAATGACTTTACCTGTAAAATATAACAAAAGCTTTTTTTATTTTAGAACACGTGCCAAATATTATTCCTATTCATGAATTTGGATAGTGTCATTATTTGCTTCGGTGTAATGGCAATCAAAATTACGATGGCATTACTTCGTATACTGAACGTAGAAAAAGTTTCAGATATTGTTTGGTGATTACACGTAAGTAATATTTTTTCCATTTTCTCGAACTAATCTCTCTCGCCGCACAGGGATAACAATAAAACCAAAATGGTCTGTGATACAGAATTTATCGGCTCGGATGGTACGGTGTTACCGCTTGATGGATTAAATTGCCCTATCCCTATGACAACGTGGGCCAGAAAAAATACGCTGTGTATTAAAAAGCAGCTGGTCATTTTTCAAGTGATTCCTTTTGTTCTAGTCGAGCAGGTGGCTGACTTTTTGTAAAAGCCTCGGCTGGTTCGCTGAAAATTGTGCGTTTGCTCAGCGCTTACGGCTCTGAGCACTGTTTGCTCGCCGCCTCTGATGAATTTGAGCAGGATTCCCGTGTTGAATTAGGACACGTACCTTTTATGTTTATTCTTTTGTTAAGTAAATTTTTGTTGATTAAGCTCGTGTATAAATTGGTGGACCTCGTCAAACGTTGCCCAATAAATTTACCGTGTAAATTATTACCGATGAAATGGCGAGTCTTGTATATCTTCTGCAAATGCTTTATACTACTCTGCTTGTTAAATACATTTTTTATAATATTTTTAAGTAATTACGTCTGTTTGTTCTTTCTTATTTCTCAGTATAATGTTTGTGTACAGATTAATAAAAATAACTTAATTATCATTGAAAGTGAATGCTGAACAAAAAATCTCATCAGATCGACAATATCGGTAGTAAACGTTACCTACCGCTTTTTCTGTGCTAGGGTGTAACCCACCACAGAAATATACTGTGGCTTAGATTACTGACTAACTGAATATTTATTCTATCAGGAATAATAATAGCCTAAATATAGTGAGATTTCTTGAATGTTAACCAGAAATAAGGCCAATAGCAGTTATCTACAAATTAATTTAAACAAGAGGAAACGATCTGGACAAAGTCGCGGGAAGCCGCTGGATGTGGACAGCACAGGACCGATCGCTGTGGAGATCCTTGGGGGAGGCCCATACCCAGCAGTGGGCGTCGTTCGGCTGATATGATGATGATGATGATGATGAAGAGGAAGTGATAATAAGTACAAGTATAAAGTTATTACGCTCTACATTATATTATTAGAATAATTATAATTATGTAAAAGGTTACAATTACCGAATATAATAGTTTAAACCATACTGTGCTATTATATTAGTCAAAAAATTGCCGAAAGATGCGGTAAGGTTGAGCCGTATAACAAAGTAATTGTAATTATACGTTTAAAATATGTTACAAGGGTAAGCTGGGTTGAAAAATTCATTTCAGTCGTTGACTAAAAGGAAAATTTGCCACTGGAATGCAAAGCGAAATTTGGGGAATGAATATTAATAATTGAAAGGCGAGTATGGTCGGTCCCTCCCGCTCCGTAGCTGATGCGTACTTACATTCAATTAAGTTTACATAGCTGCGTTCACGGTGGTTTGATCAAATTCAAATTCAAATTCAAATTATTTATTCACAAAATACACGTAATTACAATAATATTGGCTTGTACAGAATGAATCAGTGTGAATTGCCCTAGCGGGCATGTGAATGTCAATTTTATAATTTCAAATTAATTGAGCAATTATTAATTATTATTTTAAATGTCAAATCGTCCAAAATCTTAATACATTAAAATGTCAAAAAAAAAAGTCAAACATGAGTATTTACCTAATATTACAGATTGTCAATAAAATCACAATGTCAATAATGAATGATAATCAAAATTTGAAAATTATGGTACAAAAAGCTCGGTATTTTAGGTTTTTATCTTAGTTCTTGCGATACTTGAATACAATTCATTGAAATTAAATTACCGTGTTTTTCTTTTCAAAAGATTTGAAACCTGATTTTAAACTGGTAATATGTAACAGTAAAATTATAAACGAATAAGCGAAATTAAAAGGAGATAAGATGAGACGTTTTGCAGTAAAACCTGACGTAACAAACTTTGAATTGAAGGTTGAAATGAAATTACATAATCATCAACATCGGCCTAGCAAAAAAAAGGAAGTGAAATTTCGTCTGGGTAATGAATGATTTCTAAACCAATTTTAATGATTGGTGATATAATTGGGAAAGCGATATAATCAGGAGTGCGATAAAGCCAATTTCCACGTAAAAGGAGTCACAGGTAAACCAAAGTAGCAAATCACTGTGCTCCATATTAGGTCATCCCTTGCATCCACTGCCAACAACTTTGCGTGAATCATCTCTCACCTTGTAGAAGGATGCTATATGCATTGCAAGTCACACCTAAGACACATCTAAAAAAATGGAAACGACAATGTTGTTCAAACATATAAAATAACCTTATTTCCATTTAATTCTTAAAGATTTCAATAAGGGAAGGGTTGAACAATGATTCATGCTCCAAAATTCTTTTATATCACTATGGTTGAGTGTTGTATCGGTCCGTAAAGTCAGCCTCTTTCATTCATTCGTAAGCATTAAATATGCATTTAATGTGAAAAATATTTGTATCTTAGAAATACTTTCGGACTCTATATTAAATATAACTGCATAAAAGATCATACCATCTCAGTCATTCTTACCGTAATACCTTTCATCAGATGTATGTAGTCAAGTCTTGCAAATACTGGCTATATTATCTTTAAAGATTTCTACTCATTGTTTATTTAACGGATTGCATATCATTAATTTTGTCATTGCATACCAATTTCAACTTTTATAGTTCAATTTATCTAGATAACAATTACGTTTGCGCTGTATTTACAGCAATAAATATAGCTGATAGCTATCCACGGGACGCGCCGGTTTTAATTGTAATATGCGAATTTGTATTTTGCAACGAGTTTTAATTATCAGGAGTCGCGCGAGCGTGAGTTACGCGACCGCGCGCAATATTTATGGCGGGCGGTCCCCGCGCCATCGCCATTCCAATACACTTTTTAACGTAATGAGCGCTCGCGCGCTGGGGTGCAACCCAGTATACAGCCTTATCCATATTACCATATCAGAAGCGCTATGTGAATGTTAGGAGCCAGTTGTATAATGGTGAAGGCTAACCAAATACTGAAAATTTATTCAACATTTATAAGAATATCATGTTGTTGTAGGTCAGTGATGTAGATGTAAATGAGTACCTGCCTACTTTACTAAAATGAATGTTGTTGGAATATTCTCAAAAGATATTGTCATCATAATTTTCAATACAAAAACTTATCAATATTGTAGACCATATTATTATTGCATTATTACAAATATTACGATCCTAACTTTGAAATATTGGTCTCGTAAACGAAAATAGAAGATAATGCCGGCCAAAGTTTGTTTCATATGAAACAATAAGAGCGTCGGTTTCGCCTAGGGCGTCATCTCCCGGAATATGATATAAGGTCGCGGAGTCACCGACGGGTCGCCCGCTGCACGTTATACGTGATCAGATAACTACAGGCGGCCTCGCACGACTCTGGATTGCATTAAACATTCAGGGGCGCACACGACTCTCGCACCGACTCACATAAAAATGAGCACTTATTATGAAATTAACTAGAGCTAACCGCGAAATGTCTGCTAGCTTTTTTTATGTAGGCAGCCGTCAGCCAACGCCGAATTACTGGACGCTAATTGGACTGTGGAAATGTGATGGACGGCGCGGGAAAGCTACGTTCTTTTTTTCACCCCCAGTACGCCGATGATAATAATACCTGAGATGCGTTTTTCGTATGAAAAAGCTTGAATAAAACGTGATTGACAAACAAGTCAACAATAGGCATTAGAAGAATCTTGAGTACCAAAAAGGTAATTGCTTAAAATTATTATATATAATAGGATTGTAACTACATGTATCATAAACAAGACAAGTGAAAATGTAAGCTGTAAGCTTGTTCAGTTGTTAGTATCTAATAAAATAGATTTTTTTAATTAGTTTCATTTTAATATTAAAATCAAAACTTGATCAAGAATTTTCACCCAGGTCTCACTCAAACCATCGTCGGCTTGCTCTTGACTACATACTTAACTCTACGATTAAAAAGAAGCCTAAGATAGAGCGAGCTTACCCAGATAGTGGCACTGGTTCTCCCATACACCAGCGGAACAAGAAAAAACTGTTTAGCGCTGGACTCCGGCAGGAGAGTGGTAGCATCCAGGCAGCCTCTTACGAAGCCTACCACCGTAAAGGGGTCTGTTAGCCGTCATCATTGGTTAGAAAACCATAGATGCCGTTGCCCAGGGTGGACCACTAGGAGGTAGATCCCACCACCCCTAAGACGATATTCATGCACTGATCCAAAATTTTAGAGTTCTTAAAATGTTTGAATATTTAAAAGATTCTAACTCCTTCAACTAAATTGATGCAAAGTGAAACAGATGCGTTTCTGCTTTAATTTTTTGCTAAGGAACATATTACTATCTACGATTACACATTGTAGCTATGACATAATCTTACCTGTACCCTTGCTTCAGTAAGGTCTATTTTCATGGCGATTTCTTCCCTAGTGTAGATATCTGGATAATGTGTCTCCTGGAATGCTCGTTCTAACTCCTTTAGCTGCGCTGACGTGAACGTGGTCCGGATTCGTCTCTGTTTTCTTTTTTCTGTCAGTGAACCCTCGTGACTGCCATACACTTTGTACGGGAGGCCAGCTGAAGAAAAAAAAACAGGTCTTAAAACAGTAAAATACTTTTTTAAGTTAATGAACAAAGAAACCGTCACATATGATATGACAGCAAAACACTCACAGTATCCATATAAACATTGACGGCAGCTTAGTTTTAGATTTGGTAACTACCCGAGGCGGTAGATTTTATTTTTTATAATGTTAATCTTAGAAATATGACTAACTTTTTTATATGTAGAAGTAAAAAGTAAGATCGATAAGTAATTTTATTGTAACATTTTATATAATTCAATGTTTATCCGCAGTTATTTTTATATTTGTCGGATTCAATAATCAGTATTAAAATTTAAAAGTTTTAGTCAAGAAAGGTGAATAACGATTTAGCTTCCTTATGAAATTAATGATGATTTATTAAATTTAATCAATTATTATTTACACCTTTTACTTAAATGAGAACTACGAATAATAAGTCTGAACTTAATATTAAAAGAAACATAACGTAAAGAACCTAATCATTGACAACAAACTTAAACTTATTACTTTTGGAATACAATGTTGAATGAAAACAAGGTTGTGTGCACTGGGTCGGCCATTTTTGTCTCCCCTCGCGAGGAGTTCAGCCCTCGCTGTTAAATATACCTACGATACAAGTACATACTCGGTTGTACCTACGCATTTTCTGTCTCGGTCTTACTTTTGTATTAAAAACTTAAAATTTGGTTTAGTATATTATTCCACAGTTAAATGGTAAAATTTTAAATATTTTTTTTAATCTCAATGCAAAATATGTTTATATTATTCGACTAGGATAACTTATGAAGTCAATACTAATTTTAATGAATTCTGGTCGTGCTTTAACGATTTTTGGTACAATTTTTCATTTACAATAGAGACAGGATCGAAGATTGCTTTTTTGTTGATATTCAAAAGTGCTCATTGCGCGTGTTACGCTACATACTTGGCTAGCTTTATATTTCCAAATATTTTAGCGTACGTATAATAAATTTAGTTGCTTTTTAATGGTACAAGGATTACAATAAATGGTTTACTTTATTTGATATTTTAGCAACTTAATTGCACTTATAATATCAGTATATAAACTTGAAAAATTTTGTCTCAGGCGGGACTCGAACCCGCATCTCCTCGCGAGGAGATGCGGGTTCGAGTCCCGCCTGAGACAAAATTTTTCAAGTTTATATACTGATATAATAAATGGTTTGTCAAAAATTGGCATAAGTTCTTAAATGAAGATCCGATGAATAAAAATACATGCATGTGAATAATGTGATAGATCTATCACCTGCTATATGGTTAACGGTTTTACTATACGGTTAGGTTGGTGCTTATATTTATTAACTAAAAAAAAAAAAACTTTGTCCGCGTTTCATTTCCACTGTTTAAAATGCTATAGGTGAAAACTTGTAATTGGCTATATTTAGAACATCATTGTATCTTAGTTAAGTACTTAGCTGTAAGTTTTCCAAAGAAATGAAAAATAAAAAAAATAAAATAAAAAATATATTATTATGATTGGCCTTTTTTCGTAGTCTCGTAGAAACCTCGTAGTCATAGCTACGGTTGTCGCGCGGCGTAAGCTGTGCGTATCGATCGTAGCGCGTAGCTCTACGCCGTACTCGTAACGGCTACGTGAGTGCTCTATTTATTGCCAGATTACAATAAATGTGGTTTGATTTTTTTATTGATAATTTAAGATTTTTTATTTTCTTACGTTCAATTACAGTATTATTTATTATGCATTTTCATGCAAACCTATTTAAACGCAATTAGAGATAGTAAGTGACTACACTGTGTAATCGATAGTTCATATTTGTACAAGAATTGTCCGACCGTCCAGGCTGGCTTACGACCCAGACTATAAAGGTAGCGGTCAAGTTTCGAATTCCAAAAGGGACAAATGTATGTGGCCTGAAACGAGCATTATTAGTACTTTGGCCACGCGTTGTATACCTGTTAACGTTTTTTAGGGTAATGGCAGTTTTACCTTGAGAACCAGATATCTTATTATTATTATTAGTATTGCTGAAACTGTAATAGAAAAGTTAAAAGTCTAAGGCTTATGAAATACCTCGCAAGCAAGAAAATGTGTAAACGACTACCTATCTATTTTACTATAATGCTATCTAAACAAACAATGAGTTAGAGTTAGCGCAAAAAATTATAATTCTAAATTTGAGACGATAGCTATCTCATAGTCATGCCATACCAAAATGAACAAGTTTAATCTGCACTGGTCAAAAAGAGGAATCCCATGAAACCGTAACTGACGGAGGCATTACGGCGTACGGTCGCAGGCCGCAGACCGCACGCGCAGCGACAATTACCTCAAATGAACCGGAATTAATCGAGACTCGCTTCTTGGCCGAGCTGCGGTCTCATTTGCATTATTAATAGAGGCTGGGGAGGGCGGGCGTACCGCGTGTCACTGCCCCCCCTCGCTCCTCTACCCTCCGCCCTCCGCAATTTGCGGGACCTAATGAAGAGGATCTTTGCAAGATGTTTCTGTTCATAAGATGTTTAATTTGAGTTTGCAGTTCGTGGGTCAGGCCCGCTCATTGTTATTGCAGGCTTTGTGTTTTATCGGACAGGAATACGGCACCTTTGTTATTTCAATTCTATTATACTCGCTTGTACGGAACAGTTGCGAGTCATAGCTTCTTCTCTCGATTGGAGAAGCACAGTTTGATTTCAGGATCGTGTTCGTTTTCTTATAAGCCAAGTTCATATATGCTGTTTATTCATTTTGTTCAATCAATACGCAAGTGTTGGATGATGTAGTACATATTTATTTGATTTAGTATATCTAACACACTGAATAATGCCATCATCGATAATGTGGCATAAGTTTATTTTATGATTATATGATGGGTAAATAAAATATGAACATGAGTACACTATGAAAGTTCAAAAGTTATGTAACCATCAAAGAATGTGTTGTATTTGTCTAAGATTATAATTCATTCACAAGCGCGTCGGGCCTAAATTACCGAACCAAGTCACGTGCTTACGTAAGACGCTCACACGGTACCACGTGGCTTTAATTAATCGTCAAAGACCGATTAATTCACAGGTGATATGATCCGTGACCCCCGCCTCCCCACTCCACCCCTAGAGCCCCTGCTAATTACTAGACGGCGAGACTGCTTGAAGGGCGCTAAGGACCTATCAGACATTTGCTCTGGATGCAAGACGCTATTGAAAAATTCATCGTCTATAATGTGATTTTAGAAATAAGATAATTGAAGCATTCAATTATGTTATAATAATATTTTTGGTTTATGATATCTTGATGTTGTAGGTAGGAATACTAATATACAGGTGAAATTTTAACTACTTTCCAAATTTTATTATTTTTTCTTTTGGTATAGCCCAGTACAAAAATGTCAAGATAAAAGCACTTTGAAAATGTCAGCCAAAAATCTAAAATTTTTGATACAGCAACATAGTAACACTTTTTTTACGTGATGCGCATCTCATTCATTCATTACGATACTATTCATAAATTTTTGACTTTCCCTTCATACCTTAACAGGCTTAGGACCGTAAAAATTGAAAACTATGTTGCGAAAAATATTTTCGGGTGATAACTTGATTTACATTTTTTTTCTTCATAAATAGGCTCTAAATACGATACTAAACGCCTATAAAAATTTTGAAAAGTGGTTAAATTTTCATCCTGTATAAAGTGCATAATGCGAGTTTGTTATCCTAAAATTTTTGCAGTTGTTTACTAATTTTGATAATACCACTAGCAGTATCGTCAATCAGCTGTCGATAGCAGATTTACCTGATTGGCGCAAAGACTCTTCTGCCAGCCCTTGTCTCGTGTGACATATGACTTTTTACCAAGTCGATTCATTTCGATTATTATTTTGTGTATTTCAACCATGAACTCATTTAAATTAAAAAAAAACATCACAATGAATAAGGATTCGAGTTGGAAGCCTTTAAAAAAACTTATATGATTCCTACTGCTCGAAACTAAAACATGTTTCACAAACACGTAATTGAACCGACGAAAAGCATGAAATAGCCACCAATTTTAAGTCGGACCCAAACAAAAATCACCGATAGTCATAAAGCTCCGACTCAAAATTGTGGTTTGTCTCACGCTTTGCTTCTGTTTCATTATGTAAGTACTCGTAATTAAATTTATTAACATCTCTGTTTGACTATTCTACCAAAACACACACACAGATTTTAGACGTCTTCAACCAAGAGTGTTGGTTGTAAATCGCGTGTTATGGCAATCCATCTGACGGGGCCGCGGTTCATTTTTCTCGCGTCACGCGTGGAGCTCGCAGGCATCCATAATGCAGACCCGTCAGCACGTCATCACATCACCCGGTATAGGGTTAAACTTTTACACAAAAAGTAAAACAATTGTATTTTTTATTTTATAAAAAAAGTAGCTATATAATGCCTGTGACTTCGTACGCATGGAGAAGTTATAGCTTTTTAGTAAAACGGAATTTTATCGTGGTAGTGGTTGGTTTTAATATTAAGATATGGAAAAGCTCCTCCTGGGGCCTATTTGCAGAAATACAACTGATTTTACGGAAATATTGACTTTAATCCAATAAACAGTTATGTTAAGCCGTTCTCGCATGATTGACAACTAAAACAAATACTCATCCAAACTTTCGCGTTGAAAATATGATTAAAAATATATTTTTTTACTAAATAAATGTAGACTTCCTACTCTAGGTTCTGATCCCAATAGTAAACATTTAAAGCACTCGAATTTTGGAATCCAGAAACAACGAAGGTACCACAATCTCCCAGACCCACCAATATGTAGAAAATTACTTTCGGCCCGTCCGGGAATCGAACCCGGGACGTCGGAGCAGGCGACACCTTGAAAACAAGTGTGTACACCTCTCCGCCACGGAGGTCGTCAAGGAGGATTAGATTTAATTGGTAATGACCAAGAAAAAATCGTAACCAGGGGTCCGTTTACCTTATTTGCTCGTTTTAGGTAAAGTCAGCTATAGAGGCAGACTGCAACAAACATTTTATGTTCACGGGAACTCTCTGCTCCCAATAGAGACTTCATTCGTTTGAAGCACGTAAGTTTAATTCACCATCATCTCAGTCCAAACGACACCCGCTGCTGGGTATAGGACACCACTAAGAATCTCCAAAACTTTTTTTAAAGATAAGATAAAATAAAATAGTAATAAAATAGTTTTTCAATAAGATAGTCAGAAAAATATTCCTAGAATCGTATTTTCAATATGCAGATAGCCATCAATTTAGCATTGATATTTCACCACATCAAGACATAGAGTCAACAACAATGTAACAAACATACATTTATTAATTGGTATTGTATCACACTACTAGACCGTGTAAATCACAAATTACAATTGATTATGTAGTATGTTGTTACTTGATTTACAATTACTTAGATTATATTTAAGAATAACCATCGAAAAATGATCAAAATATCTTAAACAGATCTACTATAGGAAGGTATAAAACTGAGTATCAAAGTAATACAGGAGGCAATATGTTTTATATTACAAATAAACATGTGGGTAAATTTGCGTAATGGTGGCTGTAAAACAGACACACGGCACCCATCGGTGCCACGGCGGAAGCGCGCAGGCCGACATAAAAATATAACGCAAGAGCTTTGTGGTCTACAATTGTATTTTACGACACCTCAGCCACTTAAGCAAATGCCTTAATACTGTTAGCAATTGACCGTTTGCACTTACCCAGCCATCCAAATAATAGACTCTTTTCATTACATTCATTTAATTTGTAAGTTTACTTATGTACTTTATTTGATATTTTAGCAACTTAATTGCAATTATAATATCTATACTAATATTATAAAGCTGAAGAGTTTGTTTGTTTGTTTGTTTGAACGCGCTAATCTCTAAAAGTACTGGTTCGAATTGAAAAAATATTTTTTTGTTGGATAGTCCATTTATCGAGGAAGGCTTTAGGCTATACTACATCACGCTGCGACCAATAGGAGCAAAGCATTAGTGAAAAATGTTGCAAAAATAATCGCGATCATAAAAACAGAAATTGACGCGTACGAAGTCGCGGGGAACAGCTAGTCAGTATAAACTTGAAAAATTTATGTTTCAGGCGGAACTCGAACCCGCATTTCCTCGCATTTACTTATATGTTTTTCTAATCTATATTGTTGTATGTAGTTTTGAATAACATTGTGATTAAGATTGGAGCTTAATAAATAGCTAACGGACAACCAACCTTGCTCTTGTATGGAATGCATTTTAGTTTAATGTAGCTCACACTCAAAACGTTTGCGTTATAATATTCATGAACCCTGAATCAATTCTTTCCAGACAACACCTAGACATTTCCACGTCTGGCGACGTTAACCATTGAAAGAAAACAATAATTCCCTTTCTAAAAATAAAAGTCGGTTCCCTTGTCGAGCGCACCGCAGTAACATTGTAGGAGTTACGAGCGAGTCCCGGCGCAGCTCAACTGTGAGATATTGCCTTTTTTATGGCCCACTCTACTATACTATACTGGCACAGAATAGATCACATGATGCGATAAAATATTGCCCTCCGTCCTCACATCAAATCGAATTAACCCGTCCACTTGCATACAAAGGCGACATGGAATAGGAATGGCGATATCCCAAAATGTTTTCCCTCTGTAACGCGGAAATCAGATATTTACTTATTTACTTCAAGGAAAACCAAACTGTTCAAGTATTAGAAAGAACTGGTAAAGAATAATATGATGAAACTTGGAGAGTACCTGCGCGTTAGAGCATGCACGAGTAATACGAGTATTATTGTTCTTCGTAAAGCTTTATAAACGCCATGCAAGTACGAAGTCTAACTACTTTTGTGACTACTTTCGTGTTTTATAGTAAATGATTACCATATACCTATGTAAAAATCTATTTTAGAACCATTTAAACATAAAACCGTAGTAAGTAAGCTTCCACAAATCTTTAACAGAACACAGAACGATCTACATCTTAACCCCGTAATACGTAATTGTACTACAATTAATACGCAAACTTGTAATTAATTTCCGCGTGATTAACGGGTATAATCCGGACTTACTCGAGATTACGTGAGCGTTGCCGCCCGAGGTGAGTTATTGTGTAGCGTGGACGCGGGAGGAGGGCGAGGCTCGCGGGGAAGAGACTCCTCGAAGCCAGAGCCGCAAGACGCGGAGGCTCGCTCGCTTCGTTGTCCTCCCCTTAAGATTCTCGCGGACGCCGCTGCCAATTAGGAGCGCAATCGCTCACGCGGCGAGAAGTCTCCCTCCCGCTGCCTCCCCGCCCCGCCCAGCGCACTACTCTTTGTTTCGTGACCGTGGTCGTCGGAGGCCCCGTCCCGCCACTTGTTCACCAAATGAAAACGGTTTCACTTTGGTATTACCAGGAGAAGCAATAAAGATAAAGTTTTAAGAAAGGTATTTCACCTTTTTTCGCTTTGGTTTCCGAAGTTTGTTCGGTCTATTACTTACAGCTTATGGCTTTGTTACTTCGTAATTAAATTTATTAGCATTCCTTGCGATATTTTATGTACTCATACTTGGAGGTATGCTGGATTCTTATGGTAATAGTGCAGTAACTCACAGAGTTACATTATTTATTTATTTATTTCAAAAGGTACCTACACCAACAGTACATGTAAACAACATTTAAAAGATAAATATGTTAAGCAAATTCTTATACATATACCTCTTATAGGCGTACACAACATTCATAGATAGAAACGATTTCCAACGGTGATGAGTACTTTTAAGATAAAACATTTTAGTATAAGAACCTGGTAAAAATACTATTCGTCCCCGAAAAAGTAATGGATCATGTAATGATTTCGCTCCAAATAACTTAGAGCGATAGTTACAAGGAGTAATTCCAATATTAGTACTTTTCAATGCACCTATGGAATTCATATATATTTTTTAAGTATGACCTGTCGCCTGGTAAGCAAAAAGTTGTGGGTTCAAGTCCCGCCCAATACAATCAAAGTTTTTATTGAAGGAAATGAATTTCCAGGTGAAATGTATTTATCATATGAATGAAATTTAAAAAATCATATTTAAGCATTAATTATACTAAATAGAATCGAAAATTTTATCCTTGAATAAAATATACAAATCGCAAACTATGGATCAGGGTGACAGTTTTTCTGAACTACCTAGACAATATTTTGGAGTTGACTTTATTTAAGTGCTTTGGGCTAGCCAGCGTAGTTCCATCAATGTTATGAGTTATGAACATCCAAAATCACAATTCCTATTTCCAATACACACTTATTATAACTTAGCATGATATAAATTTATTTAAGGGCCCGAAACTTTCAATAAACAAATCCAACTGTCATCTAAATCGGTTCAGTAATAGTTTATTCCCCTCACAAACTTCTATGCACCTTTTTAATTGCTGCAAAGAGGATTTCTGTGATAAAATATTATGTCTTTTCCCGGTGTGTGTGAGTGTGTGTGGGTGTGTGTGCGTGTGGTGTGTGTGTGTGTGTGTGTAAGTGTGTGCGTGTGTGTGTGTGGCTGTGTGTGTGTGAGTGAGTTATGATTACCTATTTGGAAGAAGTAAATTCTCAGAACTTGAATAAGTAATTCCTTGCAAATATGGTGTACGAAGTATAACACACTTCTCTTAAACTTTAAGGTTTTTAAGATTTTAAGTATGGACTGGATCAAAATATACACAATCTATTCTACCTATATGATACTAGCGGACCCCGCGAACGTATCGCCTCAGAATAGTATTTGATTTTACGTCTTAAATGTCATTGCCATTAAATATACTCGTAGCGTAGTAGAAAATAAATTTTCTTAATTTTTGTAAAGTTAAATTTCCAACGTTTTTATATTTATTATCCTATTCCCAACGACAACAAACCCAAAAACACCAAAATCATAAAAATCGGTCCAGCCGATCTCGATTTATAAGTGGTGTTACTAACACGGCTTTCTTTTATATAATAAGAATCTAATGTTTTTAACAGTTATTATCATATTCCCGACGCAGACTAAATGTTATGAGTTTCTTGAATGCAAAGAACAGTTTTCAGTTTACCACTGCTATTAAAAAAAAACGCCTTAAAACTGTTTACAAAACTCAAAATTGTTTCAGAAGGATGTATTTTCAATGTTTTATGAGATAACAACAGTTTTAATGAAGACAAAGTAATGGAAAATTTTTAGTATAACGAATATAAGGAAGAACTTTGATATCTCCTAAAAAATAAATAATCTAATTACTCGAATGAACTGTACGCTACCTCTTAACTATCATCCAAAATGACTGAAAAACTACACAGAATCGTTTATTTATATGATAATGTAAGAATTTAATCTATGTAACATTAGAGTGTCTAAATTCGATATATTTGAACTCATTTAATAACATTTAAGGAGTTTAATCTTAGCTTTGTTTTATTTTTAACCTGGACTACGAAACTTCTATTTCATACAATAAAACTGACATTGTTCCATACACTAAAATAATAACGCCGAAAACTGGAGGACCGAGTGAAATAATTCCTGTGATCAAAAATTGATAATTATGATACGCGTGGAGTCATTGGGGACAGCTTTTACTGTCGGTTGACAGTTCATCATCAGCATCATTCTTCTGCTAAGGCTGAATAATCCTTCTGCTATCCAGCACTACTTTAGCCACTCTAATCGATCACATGCTCTCTTCAGTCAGCCTCCGCTACCAGCCCTTAGCAGGTTTTTAGTTCAATATAGCTACTGTGTGACTGCTCTAGCTGGTGTATGGTTTCCAGTCTCTTCTGATTCATCGGTAATTCAGTTCCTTGCCATTTTTGCTTTAATAATTGTTCTCTAGTACCTATTTGCTTCTAAGTTTGATTTGTATACTGTTTATTTTTTGAAATCATAAATGAGTGCATTAAACCCGCCGTGAAATGATTCAATTGAATTAAAATTAACTGTTCGGTATTTAGTCAACAGTTTTGCGCAATACATCTCAATTTCATATACAGCACATAATTGTAGGATTAATACAGCAGTCGAGACTCTAACTACAAAAGATAAGTTATATTTTTATAGAGAAATAATTCCAAATTAACAACGTTTAGGTTCAGACTTGTAATAGATGTCCAATGGGACATGGGCTATTTATGGGCTATTTATCGCTTCCAAATAAAGAACTCAATGGAGTTCTTTATCTGGAGGCGATAAATAGCTGCTCGCTTATCATGATATTATAATTACCTCTGACAGCAATGTAGACGATTGATAGATTAAACAAATCAGATCATTAAATCCACTGACTGACCTTGATGTTCTCATGTTGGTTATGTTCAGCAATGAATGCGATTAATTCGCAGTTAAATATTAAAGTGTAGTAGCTAAATTGGTCAATAATTTCAAAATTATTGTACAAATATTTTTTGCAATTAGGTATATGAATATTTAAATTTAAATTTATTCAGCTTCAGCTAAAGTTTGTAAAGCACAAATAAATACATTTTGTATTTCTCTTCCCATTCGTAGAGATAATACTAATCGTCTTATATTTTATAAGTGTGTTTTTGGAAAACATTATTTTGGACTTGGGTAAAAAAATATAAAAATCAGTTAAGACCAGGTAAATGAAAACAAGGTAAAACATTTTGAAAAGTACGTATGAAGGCCTCATGTCCTGATATTTTAACCTACCACTGATTCGGGGTAAGTGTAGTACCGAGAAGCATTACAAGGGGTGACAACAATCTGGTCAATTTTAATGCCACCAAAACGCAGGCGTGCCTATTCTCCGCAAAAAGGAGTCCTTTCATCTTGACTCCTACTTTCCGGGGTACCACAGTAAAAGTTACTGACAGCTTAGACCTTCTTGGCATGAAGTTAACATCCGACCTTACTTCAGTGACACTATTGAGTCTAAGGCTAAAACTGCGGCCAAAAAGCTGGGAATCCAGAAATAAGGTTAAGCGATACTTCACGCCGGAACAGCTTTTGATTCTATATAAAGCGCAAGTTCGGTCGTGCATGGAGTATTGTTCTCACCTCTGGGATGGTTCAGCTAAATACCAGCTGGCTGCACTTGACTCGATAGAACGCAGAGCCAGAAAGATTATTGGAGACGATGAGCTGGTGAAAACTAAGCTTCATAGTCTAGGCCACCGTCGCAGAGTTGCTTGCCTGGCGGTCTTTTACAGGTTGTATTTCGGAGAGTGTGCTCTTAAACTGCATGAGCTCATTCCGCCTTACCCTTTCTATCTTAGGGAATCCAGGCGCACTGCAGGTTATTATCCTTTCCTGGTAGATATACTGCGATCGCGTACCAAGCACTTTTCCTCTTCCTTTGTGATGCGCACCGCCAAGGAGTGGAATGCCCTGCCTGCGTCTGTTTTCCCGAAAAATTATAACCCTAAAATTTTTAAAGCAAGACTGTATAGGCTGCTTCTGGGTAAGCTCGCTTCATCTTAACCGTAAAGTTAAGTATGTAGTAAAGAGCAAGCCCATTGAATATAAAACAAGAACCTCGGTCACTGTTTTCGGCCTTTTTTATAATGTTTCATAAAAGTTTTTAAGCGAGCTAGGACAATTTAATTCTATTGGTATTTTATATTTTTAAAATAGTTACTTATAACTTGTTTGTAATTTACATTACAAAGTGTGTAAGTTGATGTTTCGCTTGGTCTATAATACAAAGGTTTAATAATTTTAATAAAATCAGGATTTAAAAAATCTGATTTTCGTAACGTACACTATTCGTAGTGAGACTAATTATTAGACGAAATATTAGTTGAGACTAATAATATTTGTGTAGATTTTATTCAGTCTTTCTGTCATCAGATTGATCATTACATAACGTACAATGAGCGTTATTTGTCTAGCGCTTAGATTTAGCTGAAGGAATACAAAAAATTTAAATATTTTTACTTCAAGAACTTGAAGCTTAATACAACCAACATAACTTGCAATAAATTTCTTCTTAATAAAAATTACGATTGCTACGACAAACTACATGAACACGCTACGGAACATACTACGATATTTGTATTATAATAAGCTTGCATCAACGATACATTTATATCTAAGTGTTATGGTGCAAAATTTTACGTTGCTGACATAAGTACCTGATAATTCCTAATTCCTGTGTTGATTAACATGGATGGCATGGACGAAAAGCACCTTACGGTTCTGACACTGCTGGACTTTAGTAATGCATTCAACACTGTAGACTTTGATATTTTGACTGGCATATTGCGTTCCCTTAACATATCCCTAATGGTGATATTGACTGGTTTCATAGTTACCTTCATGGGCGCCTACAACGCATCATTGCTGAGGATTCCATCTCTGCGTGGTGCGAAGTTGCATCCGGGGTACCACAGGGTGGCGTCTTGTCTCCTCTCCTCTTTTCTGTCTTTATAAATTCTATCACCCTTAATTTAACATCTTCTTACCATCTCTATGCAGACGATCTTCAACTTTATCGTCACGGCAGCCTTGATGACCTAGCTAACGTTATCTTCGCAGTAAACTCCGACCTCTGCCACATTTTGGAGTGGACTAAGTCATTTGGGCTCAAAGTGAATCCTGTCAAAACGCAGGTAATGATTGTTGGCAGCCAACGGCTGATCTCTAGGGTTAACTGGGGCCTGCCTTCGGTTGTATTTGACGGTGTTCTAATTCCATTCAGTAAATATGTTAAGAACTTGGGAGTTTTCATGGACAACTCACTTACCTGGGAGAAGCACATCAGTGAGGTAAGTAGGAGGGTGTTTGCATCAGCAGGTTCACTAAATCGACTTCGTAACTTTTTACCAATACCCACCAAGATTGCGCTTGTTCAGGCCTTACTTCAACCAATATTTGATTATGCTGACTGCTGCTATCTCGACCTTAACGAAAAGTTCCTTGATAAGCTTGAGCGTCTTCAAAATTTTTGTATTCGCATTATATTTGGGCTACGGAAGTATGATCATGTTTCCAACTTTCGAACACAACTCAAGTGGCTTCCTATTCGTTTTCGTAGTGATCTCCATGTCCTCACATTGCTGTATACAGTACTATTTAATCCTCAAGCTCCACTTTACCTCAAGGAACGTTTTCAATTTCTGTAATCCACTGGTAGTCAGGGTGTTTTGCGGTCGTCTCGTAAGCTACTTCTCACATTCCCTTCCCATTCTTCACAGTTCTATTCACAATTATCTTTCACCATTCAGTCTGTTCGTCTTTGGAACTCTTTACCCCTTGCTGTTAGAGTATCAGAGTCCCTTCCAATCTTTAAAAATAGAATCTTGTCACTATTCCTGTCACGTTGATGCTGTGTATCGGTTCAGGTTTGCGTAGATAGTTGTATTTTATTTATTTATTTATTTTTAAGTTAAGTAGGTACTATTTATTTTTATTTTTGTAATGTATGTATGTATGTATATTGTGTATAAATTTTATTGTAATAATGTCTTTATTCTTGCACAGCTCTACCCCTATTCTTCATATTAGTTTTTCTCTTCCCTAAGGTTGTCTGGTAGAGATCGCTATTCAGCGATAAGACCGCCTTATTGTACCAATTTTCTGTTTTCATATTATTATTTTTCTTTGTATCTTGTTTTTGTGCAGTAAAAGTGTATTGTATTGTATTGTATTGTATTAAATTAAGTAGTTAATAAAAATACAAAAGTGTCACATGTGTAGTGCGTTCTTGTTTATTTATTCGCTACAGAATTACATTTTTATTTATGTTTTCCAATGAAACTTATATGATCATGCGTAGCTTAAAATTATAAATGAAAGACTGATTTAAACTTTCATGGTCACTATCACTAGAGTTATTTAATTTGGGGTTTATACCACGTACCATTATTACTATGAGTTTCTGAAATTTCGCCACTGTTGCAATCGCCATAACTCCGTTCTCCCGATATGGTATCGTCATAATAAATAAAGTACATAGTATAAATCAAATAACTTTAATAAATGAAAGAATCATAAAATAAGTAGCTGATTTACAAATGAATAACTAATTTCTGACTTACGTTGCAGATTCATCGCCGGCGGAAAGATGTGGTGGTTTCTCATCGCCGCGTCTTGCGGACGGGCGCACTGCGGCGGCGGCGGCTGGTATCGCATGCCCTGGTAGCGGTACGCCGCCTGGGACATCTGGCCGCACGACGCCAGCTCGCCCCACGACAGCTCGCCGCCTCCAGACCCCAGACATCCTCCGTCGAACCCGCCACCGGCCCCGCTCAGGTATCCGTACTCCATGCTGCTATGCCCTAACTATCTCACCAGCTCACAGTCATCGGCTCCCCGATCAGGTGACCACCGCGAGGGCGCCGCGCCGCGCGGGGCGCGCGTCTCGTCTCAAAACCACCGCGTAAAGGCTCACAGCCGCATAATTGGATGAAGCGTCGCTATATTGAATTATGCCGATTACAGATGGTATCCGATCCGTGCGATAGTTTTTGCCGGCGTGGAGGTCCGCGCGGTCGCCCCACTCGAAATCGAATGATAAGCCTAATTCAATAAGGGCGAGCCTCGAGGACGGGGCGGGGCGCGCACCCCCGGGGCAGCCCAATGGCCACGACCGGAGGCTCCGGCGGCGACGCTCATTGGCCGACGTGCGCTTCCCCCCGAACCCCGCGAGGGGGGGTGCGTGTCACGACACTTGTCTACTTTTCTTTTCGCCGACAGTTCCTTTGTCATTGAGGAAAATAAAAAAGTTGTAATTAACGATCCAGGTACCCACTTAATGAATGGCTATAGCTAGTTAGTTGTTTTGGCCAAACTTAACTGCTTTATGTAACTTTTGTAATATTTAAGAATGCAATCATGTTAACATTTCGAGGAAGAATATTAGATAAATTAATCACAACTTTTTGCAACCCCTAAATTTTGACTTTAAAGTGTATGCTATTGTTTTTACAATTTTTATTTTCGACTCAAGCAAGCAAGTAAATCTTTCTAAATGGTTTGTTACAAAATAAGGAAACCGAAAAAAGTTACAAGGAAATGTTTACAAGATAATTATGTTATGTACTTATGAATTTAAATTTACTTTTTTTAATATTAATGATTTACTACTGTTATGTTAAACTAAATTAAAAATACCTAAAATCAGAAATGTTTTTAAACTTTAATTTATTTATGAAATTTTTAGTCGCATTGATTAGTAATTTGGTGGTCTAGTCCTTAAGTTGTCTCTAGATACATTTAATTTAACTGAATTCTAAGCTCAGTTATTTTAGATCAGCTCTCTTTCATATCATAAGAATTCTTCATTTCTGTTTTTAATTTTGATTCAAACAACTGAAATTTACTTTACTCAGCAGTAATAGACATTGTGTGTTTCACATGATGTGCGTGTGGGTTGAGTGATTATTTTTGACGTGACAACGTCTTAAATTAGGTTGCGGCTGGGAGTCACTTATGAAAAAGTGTAACGCTCGGTAACGTTACGATGAGTCACCGAACGAGAGAGAGGCCCGCCGAATGCCTTGCGTCTCTCTCCCACTCAACTATGATCGGTCTGCCGCGCGCGCAGCACTAGAGAATTAGGCGCATTGAATCGGCGCATGCTTGTGTCTCTGTCTTTGTCTTTCTCGAACGTTCTTGGCGTTGGAAAAACAAGAAAGCGTCATAATACAAGTTCACACGTGTGGTTAAAGTATCGTCAGCTGTGTCTGTAGTGAAAAGACGTTGTCACGTAAAATCTTCGCCCGTAAAACCGACTTTGCAGGCAACCATTTTTTTTAAAAGTTTATCCAAACGTCACGAAATTCACGAATGTTTTAGGAAAAAATTTTGAAAATTTAATGATGAAGTTGAAAAAAATGCGATTTCTATACTTATAGAGAAAAAGTTACGGTCAATAACTAGCACACTCAATCCGCCAACCTGAGAAAAATGCTGTATTACGTTTCTCAAAAAGTACTAGACCTATAAATCTATTTTTTGAATTGTGCCTAATTTCTGATACATATTCAAAATTATTCAATCGTTTTTAACGCTTTATTTTACACCAGCCGTTTTCTTGAAATAAAATGCTTAAAACCTACAATTAAAGTTGTCTTATTTTCATATAGATTATATAATTATTATATATATATTCATGGTCACCCTAAAAATTGCGTTGTATGGAATTATGAAAAAGTTAATTATTTTTGTAAGTTCCACAAAATTATTCAAAAAAACAGAAGAATTGTCAAATTTCTGTGACTTTTTTTTCACAATTTCTGATGTAATCTTGGTTTGCATCCAAGTTCGGGTTAAATTAATATACTCTAAAACATGGAACACTCACACGGCACATTGCAATGATAGGATTATTTTAAATTACTGTAGACATATTGAATTTTATGTAAAGATTTTTGTTTCACAAATTCAGTCGGGATTGAATTCGTATAATGGAGTAACAAAATCAAGAATTTATGTAGCTACAGTTTGAGATTTTAGGAACACTTCATCTGCACAATGTGAGGATTGAGTGTACTAAAGAACCTTTATAAAATCTAAATAAACCGTTAAAACGATTGAATAATTGTGAGTATGTGTCACAAATTGGGCACAATTGTTTCACAATAAATACAGCATTTTTCTCAGGTTGGCGGATTGAGTGTTGTGGTTAATTGACCGTAACTTTCTCTCTATAGTTTTCAAAATTTTTTTATCTTCACCATTAAATTTTCTCAATTTTGTCCTAAACATTCGTGAATTTCGTAATGTTTGGATAAACTTTTGAAAAATAAAACTCAATCCACAGGAGGAGGAATTCGCAGGAGGGATACTTAATGAAATGGTTATTGCGATGGTTCAATCTCAAGTAAGGCAAAGTACTCGTAAACTTATCTTCGTTTAAAGTTAAAAATTTTATTTTAATTTATGAACTAGTCTTTTGGTTTAGTTTTTAGCTTCTGTAGATTTTTCTTTTCTCTTTTGTAATTTTGGATAATAACAGGTATTAAGAATGTACAGGAACGGGCCTAGGACACTACCTTGTGTTACATAAGCTTTACTTGGCTAAATTCAAGTTAGTGTATGTAATGGGGACTACCGTTTCTTTGCTCACCAGTTGGCGCCACTGTAGACTGAGGTCCGGAGGTATAGCTATCAAAGGCGATTGGCGCCGAAACAAAGTGTTATATCTTGAATCTAATTAAGGTTATATTGTTTATAAATAACTATCTTTATATCAACAAACTAACTTCTGAAATAGTTGTTCTTGAGGCCGCCTATTTTTGAGCTTTTTCTTAATTCCGCTTTTAAAGCGTTCACATTAATCGCCAAATAATCCATATTTGCGATATTTTACGAAGGAGATCACTTTCCAGCAGGTAAATTAAAGAAATTATAATTTATGCAACAAATTCCGCTAAAACCAGTACAAAGTGAATGATATTGGACCTCACGCGACACTAGCGCCTCTAGTGGCAAATTCACTAGCGATAGCCCCCATTCTGACTTCATCATAGTATTTATATGCATATTATGTTAACCTAGGCTAGTTTCAACTTTTTATACCATTTACCTAACACGCTGTATAATATTATGTCATTTGCCATTTAAGCGATATCAATGACAAAGAAACCATGAAATAAAATGACTAAAGAAAATTAATTTATTGGTCAATATTTTTTAATAAATTATTTGTAAATACACAAATTTGTATAGATTTTTTAGCTAACGATTTATCTGTGGCGTATAAGGACCTTTTAGACCGTGGTCTTGAAGTAAGCAGCATTATTTCATTAGGTAGGTACTATCTATATTCTATTGTGATCTAACACCTACTTTACTAATATTTAGTTATTTAAAGGGCCAATTAATAAGACTAACACTTTTATAGGTATTTAAAAGTTTTTTTTTCCGCCTTGCATGTATGTGTCTGTGCTAATAATATATGGTGTATTCAGAGTTAATCTGTGAATCTTTCGTACAAGAACCGCAAGCTTATAAATCCATGTTTTCACTAGATTAAAAACCATTGCTTGTTAACAGTTAATAAACCTAATACCTAAATAAAATAAAAATATAGCATATATTTTTTGACTGCCTTATATGGAACTCCATTTTAAAGATATATCCATGTAAACATAGCCTAGTTTCAATACATAACACCATGTTTATGTATAGTATTAATAACATCGAGCATTAAACCTACCCCGTAGGAGATAGCATGTGAACACAGCGGGAGACGAATGCAAGTCGGCGGGGAAGGGGTGGAGTATGAGAAAATGACGCGTATAGTATTTGCAATATTGATATTGGTGCGACAAACGCCATGGTCCCAAGAGACGCGCACGGCTCCATATTTATTATTTATATTCATTACGACACAATTTTTCGTTTGTTATTTTTGTCCAAAGCTGATTATTTAGAAAGAACTTAATCTCAGCAGATTATAAATCCAATCATCTAATGTTTTAATAAGAAAGACAATGGCAGCTTTAATACATACTCGTCTATTACGATGTTTGTTAAAATAACTAAACAATGTAGGGTATTTAATACCTCCAGATGTGCACCTGGAGTTGACCGTAACGCTGGACACAGCCTTCTCCAAAAGTAGGATTGTGCCATAAATCGCAACATTTCGCTGTCGGATCAACGCAATCAGGCCAAGAACACGCCTGCTGCCCGACCCCTTTTGAAGGTAATAAATATATGACTAAGTTTATAAGAAAATTCGTTCTTATGAAATGTATCAGTGCTGTTGGTGTTCCGAATAAGAAAAAATATGTACTATATACCTTAGGCCTGGTACCTTGACCACACGGCACAGGTTGGCATAGCCCACCTACTTAGTAAGGTTAATCTTGAACCCAGCATCTATATTGTCTCACCAAACCTGTGCTGTATATTATCGTTTTGGATGGGTTCGGGACCTAGGCTTTATAAGGCAGAAGTAACTCGATAAAACCTTAACACTTATCTCATTTTATATTATAAAGTAATTTAAGAAATTATTAAAAATACCATTCCTCAAATAAAAATGTCGACTGCCTTAGATAGGACTTGAATCCGCAATCTCCCGCTCACCGTGACAAAGAATTCATTCAAGGTTTTTTACACTGTGCTAAGCCATTGAGTTTCATCAATGTTTTTTGGATATGTAACTGTCGCAGCTAACTAGCTTAGTCAGGAATTTAATAAACATCCTAGGCCGTTGACTAAATGCCGGCATCCAATTAAATATCTGAACAACAACCAGCCATTAATTTAATTGACCGCAGCGTTTAACCAGATGACTAAACGTTATGTAGTCATGTAGTTAAATTAGGTTTTCTTTGAGATCCTCAAATTAATAACACTAGTTCACTATGCGTAATTTTGACAATAACGCGAAACAAAGTAAACGTTAATGAAACGCATAATTTAATTAATAATAACAGTAAACCAACCCAAGGCTTGGAAACCGGTATTTTTTTCAAACCGGTTTGACGAAATTACAGGTGGAACTTTTTGAAAAAGGTTCTGTTCCTTTGAACCGGTTTTTAAACCGGTTCGGAAAAATATGGGTATTTTTCACTCACCGGTTCAACTTTTCGCTCCGGCAGGTCAACGACCTAAGCTTCGTGAAGATCTACGAGCGCTGAGCGCGTCTGACGTTTGTTTTTATTCAATATAATGTTGCTTGTTTATTTATCCTATCAGATACGCTCAGCGGTAATTGTTTGACAGATTTTTGTGAATTCTAATTACTTATATTCTTCAGAACAGAATTCTTGAACTTATTCAAACTTACTTGATTAAGATGATTAGTAGGAATGGCCGATACAAATCGTATATAGATATTAAAACGTATATTAGAACGATATCGTAGTATCCGTTATCGATGCGTACCAAAACTATATAATTTGGTTAAACACGATATAGCTGCATCGATGCGATACGCCTCGGTTCGGTATCTCGCTCGATATCCAAGACTTATCGTTATAGGATATCAAACCATATCGGGTCGCGATACGGGCTACAGAACCGATGCAGGCCGACTGAAAGGATTTGTGAATGAGTGAAAAAGCAATAATCGGATGATCGTACGATTCCAAACCTTAAATGTATTGTATACTTTCCTATGTATTTTGGCACATTTTTAATAAACCTTATTTTGTCAACAATATGATGCATTTTTGATTTGTAAATTTATTTAACTCTCACTGACCTTTGTCCTTGAACTTATAGCTTCGGTGATCCATTTCTCTAGCGCTGTATTTTTATTCGGTGGCGCGAGCAAATAAGTGGAAATAATTTTGCGTTTTTTTGTACGTTTATTATAGGTTTTAGATAGTTATTTTAAGTTGTAGATAAAAAGTTATTAAGTGTTATTAAGGAATTTCCTTTGTTTCTGGCTTATCATAGTCGTTGGTTAATCATTTTTATATTTTTTGGGCATTTGTTTGATTAGTTACTGTTTATTTTTCATTCGTATTGTGCATTTGATGGTTTATTTTAAATCTCTTTACCACCTTACCTTGAGCTGTCTATACTTATTTCATTATAATCATAAAAATAAATTATTTTAATGGTTATAATGTAGTTTTTATGATTACAATAAAATGAGATAATATTAACATGAAAGATTAGTTTACGGATTTAGAACGCGTTTATTTTTTATTTAACCCGACGTTTCGAACCTTTTACAGCGTATGGTCACGAGTAGACAACAGTATAAGATAATATTAGACTTATTACATTATTAATTTTTATTTTGGCCTAGGTTGACTGTAATATCAATGGTCTTACTATAATTTCAAGACAATAATCTATTTTGACACGCCCTTTTTAAATTTTATCGGTTTGCACAATCGCACAAAGTGCGTTGGTTTAGTCAAGACGGTTCAAGTTTTCTATTAAAGTAAGCTCATAGAAAGAAAACATGAATTGAAAGATACAAGCCCCTTGCATACTCTGGTTGCATAAATAAAACGATTTAACTGACACATAAAAGTGTTAAAAATAATCCTAAAAAAGGTCGGAATTAAATTTCAATTTCACTCGATTAAAGTAAAATAACTTACAACTAACATCTGGCTCTGGGTAAATTATGGATAAAAGGCTCAAATGACAATAATTTTCTTCGATTTTAAGGAAGAAAGATTTAATCGTCATAGTTTTACTGTGAACGTTTAGGAAAAAAGGCTTAAGCAACAGCTTTCTGTAAATGGATTCTGGGCAAAACGCTTTAAATAATAAAGAAGAGCATTCTTAGATTACAGGCAAGGAACAAAGATTCAAATGAAACACGTTCCTGAAAGTGGGAAAGGATTAAAACCACAAGTGACCACCAATGACTTGAGAGCTACCTGCGAAATAATTAATCCAAAACTTTTAAAAAGTCAATAAATTTGTGGCGCTTAATTCTGGGCATTTAAAAATGATGACCTTTTCTGTGACGGAGTTAAGCGACAACAAGTGCTTTGACTTACACCAAACTCGGCTCAAAAGACGAAAAATTTTGCTGATTCCAACCATGTATATAACTCAATATCGCCCTGGATGTCACTTGATGCCTTTCGCCTTTCTATCGTCGATATGTAAATACAAATTATTTTATAGGCACGAGTACTCCTTAACTTTACCTTTAACTATGCATTGCAAGTTTTTATTAGACATTTGGATTTTTTTGGTACTTCATTATATTCAAAGTAATGATACAGGATGATTTTCACCACCTTCCAAATTTTTATATATCAATATACGAGACAAAAAACAAATGACGTAATTTTTCTTTTGTATAGCCCAGTACAAAAATGTCAAGATAAAGCACTTAGAAAATGTCCGCCAAAAATTGTTTTTTTCTTTGCAACACTTTACTTACGCGTTGCGCATCTCATTCATTCATTACGATACTATTCATAAGTTTTTGATTTTCCCATTATACCTTAACAGTAATAAAATATATTTTTGGATGACAACTTGATTTACATTTTTACTTCATAAATAGGCTCTAAATACGATACTGAACGCCTATACAAATTTTGGAAAATGGTTAAAATTTCATCCTGTATACTTGAATTGCGTTTTCGACCCGTGGTGATAGGATGCGCGCAGCGATCACAAATTCACAATGAATGATAGAATAAAACTGACTGCTTCGACGCGCACGGCGCGGCGGTACTTCAACAAGTCACAGCAAGTCGCGTCGCGATCGACGCAAGCGGCTAGCAATAAACCGGTTTATTTAGGTTCCAAGTATCGCTCCTATTTGGTTCCGCACCGGAACGGAATTTTATGAAAAAATAGGTTTAACCGCTATAATACCGGTTAATTTTGAACCGGTTTCAAGCCCTGAACCAACCTTGACGTTAAAGTTCATATTCCGTAAATTTCGACTTAAATTTCTTGTAAAAACGTATTATTTTCCACCTCCATGTTTTATATGAATTTTACAATATATAACGTAAATTTTCATTTAAAAATGCAGCGCAAACGAAAAATAATACATTTTGCTGTGCTACAGTAAAAAACTGAACTAAATTTGAATCACTTGGCTGAGTCTTGGTCAGTCTTTTTTTTTTAAATCAATGGGCTTGCTCTTGTTTACATAATTAACTCTACGGTTAAGAAGAAGCCTAAGATGGAGCGAGCTTACCCAGAAAGTTGCACTGGTTCGCCCACACACACCAGCGGAACACAGAAAAACTGTTTGGCGCTGGACTCCGACAGAAGGGTGCTAGCATCCAGGCAGCCTCTTACTAAGCCTATCACCCCAGAGGGATCTGTTAGCCGTCATCATTGGTTAGGAAACCAAATATGCCGTTGCCCAGGGTGGACCACTAGGAGGTAGATCCCACCACCCCAAATCTAATACAAGCTTTATAAGTAAAGCCCTGGAAAAGGTAAAGAGAAACCTCAACAAGTTCCCCCGAACCCAGAGAGGTTTGTCAGAATCTGGCAATAGACTCAATACTATCAAACTTCCTAAAAACAGGTCTTTACCATGCTGTCAGAAAACCCCTGGAAATAAACGACTTTTTATTAAGCTGTTTATTTTGAATCTAATAGATTCATTCATGGGTTTTGAATCTTATAGATTCACTCTACATCAATTCTTTAGATATTTTTTATTGAATTATTATTACGGTCTTAAACATGACTAAATCATCTGTGGTTTCAGACTCATCTAATAAAAATCTTAAAATTTGATACGATATAGTTACGAAGTAATCAATATCTGTGGAGTTGTTTCTGACATGTTTGTGACTTTTTAAGTGTATTTTAATGTCATCAGACCTCCTCTTCTAGACTTATGGAATTCTCAACCAAAATACCAGTAACAGTGACTATAAAATTTACCATTTAGCTACTAACTCGACTACCTGTACTATATAAATTTGGTACAAATATCTTTTTTTTTTAATATTTGTCTACCATTATCATTGCAACCTTGACACACTTGACAGTAAATCAAAAGACAAGTGCATGCAACGCGCGGCGCACGCGGCAGGCGTCCTAATCTGATAATGTGCCGGTTATGGGCGGTGTGCGTTCTCCACACTCCACTTACCCCGAACCATAGACATCAAACTAATAGATCTGTATCTGTAGGGATTTAAGAAATCCCTAAATTTCACCTTGCCAAAATTGTTCACAGAAAATTTAGGGTAATTCTTTAAAAAATCCATATTTACTCAGTTATTTTCAGTAGCAGAGTTCAAGAGAAATATAAAACAATAGTTAAATTGTTTTATACAGGTGAAATTTTAACCACCTTTAAAATTTTAATATAACAACAATCTACAAGACAAAAAACAGATGACGTATTTTTTCTTTTGGTATAAATATTACAAAAATGTCAAAATAAAGCACTTAGAAAATGTCCGCCAAAAATCTAAAACTTTTGATACGGCCTCCTTGCAACATTTTTTTTACGCTATGCGCATCTCATTCATTCTTTACGCTACTATTCATAACTTTTTAATTGTCCCTTCATACTTTAACAGGCTTAGGATCGTAAAAATTGAAAACTATGTTGCGAAAAATATTTTCGGGTGAAAACGTGGTTTACATTTTTTACTTCATAAATGGGCTCTAAATACGATACTGAACGCCTCTACAAAATTTTTAATGTGATGAAAAAGTCACCTGTATAAAAGAGTATCTATAATGAATAATATGAATATAAATAATATAGATAAATAAATATGGACAACATCACATGCATTGTTGTGATCCTAAATTAAGTAACTAAGTATTTAAAGTATTGTGGAAATCAGATAAAACGAAAGTACCACAAACATCCAGAGAAAATGTATAAAAACACTTTTTTCCTACATTGACCCGAACACGGGATCTCGGAGCCATATTATTTGCATATTTTGTTGTAAATATATTTTATCACTTATCTTATTTAAGGTATCTATAGAATGGTGTAAGTTATTGAAGCAAATAACTTAGTACATGCAAGGTTTATACAATCCATAACTTAAAACTATTACATAGGTCGACCATTAATTTTGATGTAGTCTGGCGCATTTTCTATTTAGTTTTTCATTTCCCAATAGGAAAATACCTTTACTATTGTAAGTGTCAAAGAATTTATATTCAAGGATTTGAATTTTCAAAATACACTTGATTTATATAATAACTTTATAAATAAACTACTACTAAATATCGCATACATTGTTCTTATCAGCAAATTGGTAAATAGCTAACTGAAGTAATAGTCTAGGAAAATCTGCTATAACAAAGTTCTAGGACACGGTTTTTATGTGCCAGCGTATAGTGCCAAAATGGTGTCTACACATCACTGATCATTCTGGGTATCATTTCAATCCGAATGGTAGTATTTGGACACCAATGTTATGGGGCTTTGATGAACCTTGTATTCAGATAAGAAAAAAAATACTATTTTAGTACTGGTGGTGCTATTTTTAAATATTCTTGAAATCTTAGTAAAAATTAAAGGTACAGTGAAGTTGTCCAATTTACAGTAAACTCTTTAATATTAGTATAAGATCCCACCATACAACGACCTTCACGGAGCTGATTATTGGATGAAAAGTATTTTATATGCAATTAAATATGCCAATTAATATATTGCAAATGGGTTGGTTAAAAAAAATTCAGTCCAGAGTAAAATTTTTAAAATTTAACAACCGAATTTCAGGTCTGGTTTTTCGCATTCAACCAAATACCACCGTGTTCGTAATTAAATAATATTTATTTGTATTTAACTTTATTTAACTAACCAGACCGGTGCAAGTTACCAGTATCGATTTACCTGTTTATACCTGCCTACTCAAGGGTTGTGACGGACGGAAAATGACAACCTAACGTTTGCATATTCTATGGGCTTCATACTTTCGATTGGTATAGAATTTGTCTATTAACCAAATCAGTGAAAAGTTAAAAAAAAAATTTGTTAAACAATCATACTCTGGACTGATTTTTTTTAGGCAACCCATTTGTAATATATTGATTGGCATATTTAATTGAATAGAAAATACTTTTCATCCAATAAGCAGCTCGGCGAAAGTTGTTGTATGGTGGGATCTTAGACAATAACCGATACCAAAGAGAATCATTTTACTACAAGAAAACCCAATGGTCTAGTGGTTTAAATAACGGGCCAAGATCTTGGGGTCCCGGGTTCGATTCCCGGGTCGGCAACCAAAAAGTTTCGAATTTTCGAACATTGCTCGGGTTTGTGATCACAAACCCGCATTTGGCAAGCTTGGTGATTATGCCAGTACACCCATCATTGCTGTGGTAACTTGAGTTCAATGATGGAGGCCTTTTCCCTGCAGTGGGATGATTATACGCTGGTACTTTACTTTACTGCTTTTACAGGAAAATAGAGTAAAATCGGTCCCCGCACGTTCAAAGAATAGCGCCACTCCTCCCTTTCCTATGGGTGTCAATAACCCTGAAGTTCGGTAGATTAATATATGCGGGGTCTAAATGCTCTGTGGTCTATGGCTTAGGCTAACTCGATTTGCACCCTCCAGCCACATGCCTGATGCGCGTTGTCCCCGCGGCCGTACGCTGTTTTTAATTAACGAATGCAAACTCTTTAACTGTTCTTGGGATGTGTAATGTGCGATAAAACCTACTTTACGCGCAGCAAGTGTTCAACAGTTAAGCGAAAAGGCAGAAAATAAAATAAAAAATCTATATAAGTATGTATAAATGAATCGCTATTTCCCTTGGTTATCGCATCATGCGTGAACGGCTGGACCAATTTCGCGAATTTTTTTATTGTTTGATATGTCAGGAGAATGTTCTTATGAAAGAAAAAAATAAGAAAATTGCTCGGTAAATAAGAAAGTTTATGAAAACTTAATCACCATACTAAATTATTTGTTATATAACCTTATCGCTTACCTACAATTTAATCTTTTTTATAGTATGGCGTTTGGCATAACATTGACAGAATGCGTGCTGCTAATATCGTCAAATAGGGGGTAAAAAAAAAAGGCCTACAATAATAATATGTCGCCTGTTACCGTATCGGAATACCAACAAAACAATTTATGTATGCGCCAGAAAAAAAATACCGGGCCAAGATCTCGGGGTCCCAGGTTCGATCCCCGGGTCGGGCAACAATAAGTTTCGAATTTGCTCGGGTTTGTGATCACCAACCCGCATTTGGCAAGCGTGGTGATTATGCCAGTACCCAACATTGCTGTGGTAACTTGAATTCGATGATGGAGGCCTTTTCCCTGCAGTGGGATGATTATAGGCTGTTACAACGTCTATCGGGTCCGCTATAGTGTCAGATATATAAAGAATCTGCACAATTTTTTAAAACCAGTAGGTTAAGTGTTATTAATATGCATTGTGTAGGTATGTATAGGGTAAAAGCCGGATACTTTTTGAAATAGCTCTATTATGAAAAAATGTGTTCCTAATAAGAATAATGCCACATGTATATCAAAACGTAGGTCTTTGATCTATAGTATTACCCTATTTTTATGAACATAATTAATAACGGTTTTAAGCAAATTCGGTTTTATCTAACCTCCCAAAAAAGGGATAGTTACCTAATGTAAAAAATACATCGAAGGATACTTGCCTCTTGTGGGGATAGTTGCCTCGTAATGACTTTTTAATAATAAATACAAATTAATAGCAATTTACGTAATCATTCATTATTATTTACCGCAATCTTGTATTAAGTAATAATTGACAATATTAAATTTTATGTTTAAAACAATATAAATTTTAAAAATCAGTTAAAATCAGTCAGTTTTATTTCTGCAAATAGGCCCCTGGAGGCGCTTTTACACGTCCCAATATTTAACCTACCACTGCTTCGGGACAAATGTGGGCTAGTGCCGAGAAGAAGCAGCGCAAGAAACTCGGTCACTATTGTCAGCCTCTTTTTAAATAAACATGTTTACATAAGATATATGCCAGTGCGAGCTGATACAATTTAAAGCCAAACGTTCCTATCATTTATATAATCATCAATAGTGTAATAGCCCTTTTTCATTAAAACAACTTTGATATATGATTTGAATTTATGTACAGGGAGGTCAGCAATTGATAGTGGTAATTTGTTGAAAATACGGATACAATTTCCCATGAACGAATTACCTACTTTTCGCAGTCTGAATCCTGGAACGGCAAGTTTATCTTTATTTCGGGTATTGAAATTGTGTACGTCACTATTTTTGACAAAAAATTCGAGGTTTTTACGGACGTACATAATGTTTTCGAAAATGTATTGAGATGCAACTGTTAGTATTGTCGCGGTCATGCTAGAAGGTTCGAGATATCGCTAGAGGAATGTACATAACTACCTAAGTTCGGCCACAAAGTAATAACAAGACCTTAGTGCAAACGACATTGAACTTTAAGTTTACAGATTAAGGCACAAAATGGCATAACTTAATAGAGTTGTTTACGTTTAACGTCCTTGTAATTTCTTCTAGAAAACGAACATTCTAGTATGTACGACCGGCGTCGATGTTGAGATATATAAATAACAGGACTTGAGACGCCGAGTCAGTTCATTCTGAGCTTTCGGTGCGATACCTGCGAAAAGTGATCTAGTGCGAAGTAACGACGACTTTAGCGATACCAACGGATCTAAGGACTACTCTACGGATTGGCTAATAGTGTTTTGGAACCAACGACCTCAGCGACCTACCGGACTACGATTCTTGTGATTTGGCTTGTGTGATAGTGTTTGCGACCTGTTCATCGCCTAATAAATTCTTCTGATAAGTCAACGGTGTTTTATCCAAATCCCGAACCCCACGTTCGTAACATTTGGTGTCAGAAGTGAGATTTGGAAATGCCAGTGACTCCGAGGGAAGATACTGCTGGCGTTAGAACCAGGGCACAGCAAGCTGCGGAAGCCACGGCTACTACCCGACAGGCTACCGACCATCGGGATACTACACCTATTTGCTCCGCCCACCAAGCATCGTCCATCGACCAGTCCACGCCTACCGGAATGGCAGCTTTACCAACTACGTCACAGACCCCACCTACTGGCTCCACTCACCGCGCTACACCCTCGGCTCAAGAGGCCAGAGCATCTGCATTCGACTTCAGTAGATTAATGCAGATGATGGACTTTATGTGCCAGAAACAGGACACAATGCAAGAGGAAATTCAACGAAAACAGGATAAACAACAAGAAGAAATGCGTCAAGAACAACAAAAAGTACTGAATGCCATAGGTTCAGTGGGTGATATGGTGCAGAACCTACAGAAGAATGTCGACCTGGTAGAAGAAAGGGTAACTAATCTGGAGGCCAACATAGACAGCGTGAAAGTGAACCTCGCTGGATTACAGAAAAAGGTTCTGAAACTGGAGACCGCTGGACCCCTGGCGCCGAGTGACATCGTATTTACCAGCCCGGCACCCAGGGTGAAAGCACCATCCTACGACGGCACTACGTCCTGGACCGCTTACCGCCAACAGTTTCAGGCTGTTGCCTCTGCTAACGGATGGACAGAGGAACAGAGTCTAACAGCTCTCACTGTTGCTCTGCGGGGATCGGCTCTTTCTGTTTTGGAGGCGCTACCATCCTCGGGTAGCACATTCAGCGATCTGATGGGGGCACTCGAAGCTCGTTATGGAGAACGCCATCTGGAGCATGTCTTCCGCGCTCAACTACGGGACCGGGTTCAGCGTTCTGGAGAAGGACTGCAGCAATGGGCTCTGGAGATTGAAAAATTAGTCCGCAAAGCATACCCATCTGCTGATGCAAAGATGGTGGACTCCACCCTACTCCAAGCATTCGTCGATGGGATCAGGGACATGGAGATTAGGGCTGCAGTGGGGCTGCGCCACCATGCCTCACTGAAGGAAGCTCTAGCGCACGCTCTGGAAGTAGAAGCCCTGAGGAAGGATGTTCGGCCAACTCACAAAATACGAGAGGTGATTGAAGAAGTACAGGAAAAGAAGACATCATTTCCTCCTAAGAAAAAAATTACTGGATCTATGTGCTATAAATGTGGAGAAAAGGGTCATCTGCAATTCACCTGTCCCAAGAACGAGACGCAGCAGACAGCTAAACTTGCTGAAATGATGAGCAAGATGTTCGAGGAACGCCTGGATATGTTAAAGAAGCAGGAGACCCCATCTTCTGCTGGGAAGCAGGGAAAACGAGTAACAGCCAGAACTAGGGGGCGGGTGCTGGCTGGAACGGAAGAAGCCCCGAAGATGATTGTCTCCCAGGCATGCAATGGGAACAGTTTGATGATATGCGGCTCGGTGAATGGGACTGACTGCAAGATGACGGTGGATACAGGAGCCTCTAGGACAATAATCAAGCCGAAACTAGTGGAGACCGCGAAAAGGCGCAACAGCACCTTTAATATTCGGCTACTTTCCGCTTCCGGCCAGCAAATACCCGTCCTAGGAGAAGTTTCGGTCACATTACAAGTGGGTGAAGCATCATATACTCATAACGTTATCGTGGCCGAAATAATGGACGACTGCGTATTGGGCCTCGACTTCATGCGAAGATATGACTGCAAAATTGATGTCACCAATGGCATATTTAAGTGTGGTAATGAAGAGCTTTTCATCCTGGGTGGGCCCGAAGGAAAAGTAACATGCCTAAAGAAGATCAACATTCCCGGAAGAACACAAGCTGAACTGCTAGTGAAGCTACCATGTGCTAAGAAGAATGAGAAGAATAGGTGTGTGTTGATCGAAGATACACTTAGCAAGTCGAAGACACAAAAGCTTCTGGCAGCCAGGACACTAGTCAAGGGGTCCACAACTGCAATAGTTAGAGTTGCTAATTTAGAAGACCACGAGATCCAATTAAAAGAAGGCGACGTTATTGGAAGATGCGAAGAAGCTGTTTGGGTGAGAAAGTGCCAAACAACTTTGACTAAGACGAAAACCAAGGATAAATCTACCATTGCAGAACTTCTTGAAGGATGCAAAAGTAACTTAAGTTATTCTCAAAGCATGAAAGCCAAAGACCTGCTTCAGCGCTTTTCAGACGTGTTTTCTTCAGAAGAAGGAGATTTGGGGAGGACATCCTTGGTACAGCACAAGATAGACACCGGAAAT
Source organism: Anania crocealis (assembly GCA_949315895.1). Classification (NCBI taxonomy): domain Eukaryota; kingdom Metazoa; phylum Arthropoda; class Insecta; order Lepidoptera; family Crambidae; genus Anania; species Anania crocealis. The sequence continues at coordinate 12,453,396 of OX438884.1, read as the reverse complement.
GAAGGACCTATCCGGCAACGAGCAAGGCGAATACCGATTGCCAAGGAACAAGAAGTTGAGGATATGCTGGAGAGCATGAGGAAGAATAAGATCATCGAACCTTCTGCAAGTCCGTGGTGTTCTCCTGTCGTCTTAGTTAAGAAGAAAGATGGAAGTACAAGGTTTTGTGTGGACTATCGACGTCTTAATGACATCACGAAGAAGGATAGCTATCCTCTACCGCGCATTGACGATACCTTGGATACCCTGAGTGGCAAGACGTGGTTCTCAACACTTGACTTGAAGTCTGGATACTGGCAAGTTGAAATTCATCCAAAGGATAAGGAGAAGACAGCATTTTCTACAGGGAAGGGGCTATGGCAATTTAACGTCATGCCATTTGGATTGTGCAACGCGCCGGCCACTTTTGAGCGACTCATGGAATGTATCCTGGCAGGATTGGTGGGAGAAGCCTGCCTGGTATATTTGGATGACGTGATCATCATGGGTCGGGACTTCGAAGACCATTTATTTAACCTGGAAAAAGTCTTAAGGAAGATACGTGGAGCCAACCTAAAGCTGAACCCGAAGAAATGCGATCTGTTCAGAAACAAGGTAAACTACCTCGGACACGTTATCACCAGTGATGGAATACAGACTGATCCAGCTAAAATAGAAGCCGTGCAGAAGTGGCCAACTCCCAAAGATAAAACGGAAGTAAGAGCATTTTTGGGTTTATGCTCATACTACAGACGCTTTGTTAAGGGATTCTCCGAAATTGCCAAGCCATTGCATCGCCTGACGGAAGAAAAGAGAGGGTTTTGCTGGGATGACGCTTGCGAGGATTCCTTCCAAAGGTTAAGGCAATGTTTATGTGAGACTCCAATCTTGGGATACCCACAAGCTAATGGGCAATTTGTCGTCGATACGGATGCAAGCAACACAGCTATTGGTGGAGTACTATCTCAAAAACAAGGAGACCGAGAAGTTGTGATTGCCTACTTCAGCAAATCGTTATCGAAGCCTGAAAGAAACTACTGTGTGATAAGAAGAGAACTTTTAGCAGTGGTCAAAACGCTACAACATTTCAGCAAGTACATTATCGGCAGAAAGTTCGTGCTTCGTACCGACCATGCTGCTTTAAAGTGGCTGCTTCATTTTAAGAGTCCCGAAGGTCAAGTTGCTAGGTGGATTGAACAGCTTCAAGAATACGACTTCACTACCGAACATCGTAGTGGAAAGACACATGGGAATGCAGACGCCCTCTCAAGAAGACCGTGCCCAGAAGAGTGCAAGCACTGCATCAAGCTGGAGTCTAAAGAGGACTGTGTACAAATAACAAGGACAAGTCCTCCGAGATCCTGGGAAGATGAGTACATGAGAGAAGCTCAGGAAAAAGATAAAGACATACGACTGATCATTGCATGGAAGAAACGCGGTAACGATAAGCCGAGATGGCATGAAGTTGCGCCTACGAGTGCTACGACTAAAGCGTACTGGGCTCAATGGGACAGTTTCATCTTGCAGAACGGGATACTTTACCGAAAATGGGAAAAACCTAACGGTAGAGAGTTCCATCTACAGCTGGTCGTCCCAAGGGAAAGGGTCAAGGATGTTCTCCGAGAGGTACACGATGGCATATCAGGAGGGCATCTAGGTGTAAAAAGGACCTTAACAAAGCTACGGAATAGATTCTACTGGCTTAACTGCAGAGCTGATGTACAAGATTGGTGTCGGAAATGTACCACTTGTGCAGCAGTAAAAGGTCCATCCACCAGGAGTCGAGGACACCTTCAACTTTATAACTTTGGTGCACCATGGGAGCGGATAGCAGTGGATGTTGCCGGACCATTCCCTGTGACAGAGTCGGGGAACAAGTACTTTATGGTCGTCATGGATTACTTCACCAAGTGGCCAGAAGTCTTTGCTATACCTAATCAAGAAGCTACGACCGTAGCCTCCAAATTGGTTGAAGAAGTCATATGCCGATATGGTGTACCCCTGGAAATTCATTCCGATCAGGGCAGAAATTTTGAGTCGAACGTGTTTCAAGGAGTCTGCAAAATATTGGGCATTCACAAGACGAGAACCACTGCTTATCATCCTCAGTCCGACGGCATGGTAGAAAGGTTTAACCAAACACTAGAGAGGCATTTAGCAAAATTGGTGGACAACCATCAAAGGGACTGGGACAAGTACATTGCACCGTTCCTTCTCGCCTACAGGACTTCGGAACATGAGAGCACAAAAACGACGCCGGCATATATTAACTTCGGACGAGAGCTAAGGTTACCGGTAGACCTTGTAACCGGAGGAGCGCCAGACGATCACGTCACCGTACAGGATTATGTCTCCGATTTGCAAGACAAGATGCGGGACATTTATGCCATGGTACGAGAAAACGGCTTGCAGTCGAGTGAAAACATGAAGACGAGATATGACCGGAAAGCGAATACCAGTGGTTTTGATGAAGGAGCACTAGTCTGGCTACATAACCCGATACGGAGAAAAGGGAGGTCACCTAAATTACAGACAAGATGGGAAGGGCCGTACAAAGTTGTCACGCGAATAAACGATGTTACATACCGGATCCAACGGCCACCGAGAGGAGCACTTAAGGTAGTTCACATCGACCGCTTGGCACGTTATAACGGGAATAACGATGACGCTCGGGACGAGCATCTCTAAGAGGAGGGCAGTGTCGCGGTCATGCTAGAAGGTTCGAGATATCGCTAGAGGAATGTACATAACTACCTAAGTTCGGCCACAAAGTAATAACAAGACCTTAGTGCAAGCGACATTGAACTTTAAGTTTACAGATTAAGGCACAAAATGGCATAACTTACTAGAGTTGTTTACGTTTAACGTCCTTGTAATTTCTTCTAGAAAACGAACATTCTAGTATGTACGACCGGCGTCGATGTTGAGATATATAAATAACAGGACTTGAGACGCCGAGTCAGTTCATTCTGAGCTTTCGGTGCGATACCTGCGAAAAGTGATCTAGTGCGAAGTAACGACGACTTTAGCGATACCAACGGATCTAAGGACTACTCTACGGATTGGCTAATAGTGTTTTGGAACCAACGACCTCAGCGACCTACCGGACTACGATTCTTGTGATTTGGCTTATGTGATAGTGTTTGCGACCTGTTCATCGCCTAATAAATTCTTCTGATAAGTCAACGGTGTTTTATCCAAATCCCGAACTCCACGTTCGTAACAGTATGTTGATCTCTTTGAATAGCTCTCTTAGAGAGTCACGGGGTCTAAGGCCGTAAATAGCCCGCACAGCACGTTTTTGCAATATAAAAATAGACTCAATATCTGCCGCTGAGCCCCATAACAAAATACCGTATGACATTATACTGTGAAAGTAGCTAAAATATACTAATCTTGCCGTTCCAACATCAGTCAATTGTCTTATCTTTCGCACAGCATAAGCAGCAGAACTAAGTCTTCCAGACAGAGACCTGATATGAGCACCCCATTGCAGTCGAGAGTCTACAGTTATACCTAAAAAGGTAGAGGAGTCTACTGTGTCTAATGGCTCATCTTTTACAATAACATTTGTGGCGGAAAACCTTACATTAGGCAAAGTAAATTTAACACATTTTGTTTTTCTTGCATTAAGCAAAAGATTATTCGTAGCAAACCAATGCAATAATTTAGAGAGGGTATTGTTAACATCGTCAAATGATAATTCGCCCCTCTTAATTTTTTTTATTAATAAAAAAATCGCCCCTCTTAATAAAAAAATAGCTTTAAAATTATATGTTGGTTTATTATCTTACAGTTAAAATTGTAGCATCAATTATCATGAGAAGTAAGGGTTTTCATCTTTCCACATGCCATTCAATAGTTTTCAAATCATTGGCAGAATTTTCGATTCAACTACATTTTTAATTTTAATAATAATAAAGTTGAAATTTTTTAAATCTGCTGATTGCTTAGCTCTCTTAGATATGCTTAACAAAACTTTTGACATAGGATATGATTAATAAAAAAAATAGTTTGGTGTTTCTTTTTTACGGTTTACGGTTTAAGAACTTTATTTCTCAAGAAGAAATACATATTTCACTTATTTGAGAATAAATAGTTAACATATACTTACAATCTAACGACATGCGAGCGAGCACACATTTTTTAAGTTATTAATTTAAAGATGGTAGCAATGAAAACAATAATTCAGTCTCATCCATACCATTTCAAGGACCGTTGCCCCTAGAGCAACTATCCGCTCAAGTAACTATCCTTTTCGCTAGGGATACTTGCCTTTTTTTCTTTGCAAAATAAATAAAAACTATCTAGCAATTAAATGTAATAAAATATGTATTTTAAGCTCTTATGTATGCAAATAAATGAATAGTAAAGTGATATCACAATCAGAAAGAAAAATATTCAATAGCAAAAACGTACCAATTAATTTTAAAGCCGGTGAAAGTCTTCTCACTGCAGATTTTTGCTCATATACATTACATAACTTTGAGGTCTGCAGGAAGGGTGTTTACCATTCCTGTAAAGTGCTAACGTACCTAACATAGTGTATTCAGAACCGAGGCAAGTATCCCACTGAGGCGACTATCCGGCTTTTACACTAACGTTATGTCATTTTACAAAAAAAAAACTAGGATAGTAAATTAGTTAGGTGACTAATTAAAATGAATACGGGCAACAGCGTCTGTTGCCCTTCTTCTTTTGGCGATATTCCTTAAGTATATATTATAAAAACTATAGACAATACTTTAACTATATTTATAGTATAAAGTAATTTATCATCTTTTTTCTTGACCACGTAGCATTAATCCAGCCCTCAAATCACAGTACCAAGTCTAGTATACATTGCAAGTAGTATATTATTTACAACAAATGCGTGTTTATCACGAAACAAGCAAAGTTCAGAGTGGCAAAAAGTAGATTGTCCGCAGCGAGAGTGGATCCGTGGCAGTTTGATTGCAGGTCGCTAAGTGATCACATATTTTACCACGGCTACTCTTGTTTTTCACCGGGACATTCGCACAATCAGCGATTGTCGTAGGCTTTCGGAGATTTCTTTACATATGTTTGTTAGCATCTTCATGGTGCCAGTAAAATATGTGAAGATATCAGGTTACTTATAAGACATGTTTTTGGTTAGAAACGTACGAATAATACACCTTATAGTTTCTAGTACACAAGTGTATATAATAAACTTTGTGTTAAACCTTTATCTGCTACAACTGTTAGATTATTTCAATTATGGTAGAAAACCATTATATTGTCAAGACTTAAGCTAGAGCAATTTTACTTTAGAGCTGATGTAGTGTCGTATAGTTTTTATTATTATTATTATTATTATATGGTAAATACAGTAATTTTTTTATATTTCGTACACACTGTTTGCTCAATCTTGCTCAACGATATCTCGTTTTATTAAACATGATTACATTTATCTAAATTTGAATTAAAAGATAGCTTTCGGTACTAAGACTTTGTCAATATACCTATATGACGGTCTTGTTGGTTAGGATTTGTATCACCATGTATTGTATATTTGGACAGATACCCTAAACCAGCGGTCGGCAAACCGCGGCACGCGGATGTCTTACTTGCGGCCCGTAAATATTTTACAAATGAGTTGTAAATATCAAATTAAATGCATGAACGAACCATGATGAGAACTTGAGTCCCATTCTACGAATTGCAACTACAAATATGACAGCTAACATACGAAAAATAGCCTGCATTGCGTGCGGGATCTCAGACATCACATTATTTTTTATATTTTTTTTAGCTTTTACTTTTTTTTCTAAGGGATATGACCAATTATACGTTTATATCACAAATAAGGCTCGCCATTAGTTTATTTCGCCACATTATGGCCCTAGCCTGCCATAAGGAGCCGACCGCTGCTCTAAACTGTCAGTGCATCTTATCTTTGTCATGTAAATGTTATGAGAATAGCACCATCACTTCTCATCCGTAAGTGTCGGAGGATACGACGAAAGGAGTACTGCCAAAATAAATCGGGCAGTGGCGTCTTCTCTCTTCCATAGGCAGACTGCGAACCCAAACCCGTCTACCAAGCATAGAGATTATGAGAAAATCCTGCTATTGGAGAGGCCTATGTCTAGCAATGTTATGATGATATCTTATTTCATAATTTAATTTAATCAGTTTTATGCACAAACAGCTTTGATCAGTAGCAGAAATTAATTAAAAAAAATTGGTTGTTTGTAAAGTAGGTTTACGATCGAGATGTTTACGTGATAACGTCTTATTGGTGATATAAGTTTTTGGGAAGTAAGGAATTAATGAAGATAACAATTTTTTCAAATTTTAAATTACATCTTAAACATTCAACGAAAACTTAACCGCACGAGAAAATCTCCATTCGTTTGTATGCCGCTAGAGTGAGAGAGACGGAAGATCGGTCCACTCACTCGAACGCTATGCCAGCCTCCGCTCGTGAGGATTCCGCGTGACAAGTTTCACGGAATGACTGGCAGCGCTCGAGATGAGACGGGAGATCGGTCCGTCTCTCTCTCGTTATACCTGCGATCGCGCTCGTGAGGTTTTGGTGTGACACAAGTTTCTGAACATGTCACCCGACTAAATAACATAAAAAAATCTATTGAGTCATGCTACTAGGAAACTGCAAAGCAACTAGTTATAAATAACTACACTAGGATAGTAGAAATAATAATAATTAATGGTCGCATATTACAAAGGCACAATAGGACACATACAGGAAATTTTAACCACCTTCCAAATTTTAATATATTATGAATCTACGTGACAAAACACAAATGACGTACATATTTTTTCTTTTGGTATTATATAGCCCAGTTCAATAATGTCAAGATAAAGCACTTAGAAAATGTCCGCCAAAGATCTAAAATTTTTGATACGGCCGCCTAGCATCACTTTTTTACGCGATGCGCATCTCTATTCATAACTTTTTGATTTTCCCTTTATACCTTAATACCTTACTATATTGCAAAAAATATAAAACCTTGATTTACATTTTTTACTTCATAAATAGGCTCTAAATACGATACTGAACGCCTATAAAAATTTTAGAAAGTGGTTAAATTTCACCTGTACTTATAGGACTTGTGTCAGTTACAAGTAACGAGTAGCTTATTAACAAAATGTTTTTACAATATAGGAAGTAGGTACAGTAGCGATTTTCTATTTCGTATAATACTGGTATTATCCTACACTTAAACGTAGTGAAAACTATTTTAATTGACATAAAATAAGATACTTTAGAGAAAGTTAAGATGAAAATGTAGTAACTATATTTTCAAGTGTTAAACACAGTGATTCTTTCTTTGGTCTTTTTCTAACCTAGACGAGGGCAGAGACCAAACCGAGGAAGAGTGCGGGGAGGGACTGGCTGCTACTGCACCTGAGCCCATGATTGATGAGCTCACCCATCGCCATGATTGCGAGCTGACGCCGCCATTAGTGGCCCCACCTAGTGCCTACAGACGTCACAACACGTACGTGGAAATCGGTGATTAGAAAAGTTGTCAACTTGCGCTAATATCACTGTACGCATAAGAGGTTTTATTATAATCACTTTACTTCGGAGTCAACTAGAACTTTCATACATTACTTACTAAGATGAAACTTTGTAGACTCGTTTTTTATTTCATTTAAAAAATATTATGACGACCTCCGTGGCGGAGTGGCACGATGGCGTACACACCGGTTTTTAAGTCACACCTGCTCCGAGGGCCCGGATTTGATTTACGGACGAGTCAATGTAGAAAAAAATTTGTTCTGCAATTTCTCGGGTCTGGGTGTTTGTGGTACCTTCGTTAAAAAGTTTTTAAAAGAATATAGCCTAAAGCCTTCCTCGATAAATGGACTATCTAACACAAAAAAAATTTTTCAATTCGAACCAGTAGTTCCAGAGATTAGCGCGTTCAAACAAACAAACAAACTCTTCAGCTTTATAATATTAGTATAGACAGACACTAAGGTGTTACATGAGTTGGCTTATGTGCTGTGTGCATGAGCGTTAGGGTTTTTTTTTTTAATTTTAGACATACCATAGTCAAGTTGTATTCTGCACTTCATCTACTTTCATTCGGCTGCTACTTCAATAAACATTTACAAATTATCAACTAGCCACAAAAGAGGCCAACACAACCCAAATAGATGACGCCAAGAATGAATTATTCAGACAAGCCTATTTAAATATTCACGCATGCTATAGTAAAAAAAAAGTATATTGGTAATGGTAACCATGTGTTGTAACCTACCTAGTATTGAGAAGTGGACAAGCATATCATTTTGTAGGTACTACCAAAATACTTCGCATGATACTTTTTTCAACCAATTTAATGTGTATTTCTTTCTCTTTCAGCTTTACGTCTTTACAAAGATATAACGTACACTTAACAACAAACAGTTTGATCGTATATATTCGGGCATCTTTACACAGACAGTGTAAACATCAGACCGCGTGTTTACAATCCGCCTTCCCGATAGCTCTTTATAGTTAGCGCTAGCTCAGTGAAGGGGAAGATCGGTCGGTCGGGAGGACTGAGCACAGGACCTCGCTTGTCAAAGTGGCCGCCGGCTTGTTTGAACAACTAATGAGCGGGTCCCAGGAGACGTCGTGTTTGCCCCCGACGCCCCGAGCGCTCCTCGCCTCGCTTTTTAGCGTTCCGCTGAAACACCATGCGATCCTATGACAAATTGTACAAATTTGGCTGACCGCATTTTAGGCTACATACCTACTAACTCAATACCACTTATATAATAAAAATGCAAAAGTTTCGGAAGTCCCAAAAACTTCTTTATAGATCTAGATTACTTTTGAGTTGGTTTATAGTGATTGTCGGTGATTTCTTGTTTTTGACCGGACATTATCGACTGATTTTGTGTAAATTTGTGACTAATTTATATTAGTTTACATTACATACTTTTCGTCAATCGAAATAATTTAATATGTTTTCTTTTTCTGATTTTTTGTAACCTAATTAAAGGCGACTAAACTTTTCTTAAACTTAAAAAAAGTTATGCGTGTTAACACATAAAAATAAAAAAAGCAAAAGGGGTTAAATTGAGAACCTCTACGGTTTATCAGTTGAAGATGTAATAGATGAAGGGATAAAATAAGTACCTACCTATCTGATACATATTTGACGACCATTTGGATCAGCGGTAGTAAACACTGCTTCTGAGCCATGGTTTGCGGGTTCGATCCCCGCACAGTACAAATATTTGTGTGCATGAACATGTCTGTTTGTACTGGTCTGGGTGTTTTCTATATATTATAAGTATATATTTACAAAAAAAAAAGTATATAAGTAAGTTTATCGGTTGTCTAGTACCCCATACGACAGGGTACTTAATAGTACCTTAATTTGGGACTAGATGGCTCAGTGTGGCCCAGTGAGGCATGTCTTAAATATCTGATTGACAATGCATGACGATTGTTGGTAATGAAAACACTATACAAATATAAACATGAATGTACTTACCTATATTCATGTTAACGATTAACGATAGAGCTCATGAAAGTTTAAATCAGTATTGTTTTTTGAAACTTTCATGATCTCTATCGTTAATCGTTAATAACTTAGTTCTTCCGTGATCATGGCGCTTGCAACAGTGCCTTAATAGGTATCAGAAACTCACTCCGCAAGTTCACAAAATAATCTGATAGCCTCACTCCCTACACTGGCATTCAGTGTAAATATTTCAAGGCAATAAAGACCAACAATTTCAAGTGGATCAATCAAACAAATACCGTATTGACGTATACAGCATAAGAGATATAGCGAGAAATTTGCGAACTAAAAGACTTCGACTTGTGAAGAAGATCGAGTTTTTTGGAGGAGGCCTACGTCCAAATAATTGACTCTAAGGATCTTAAGGATGACTACTTAAAGGATCTACTTTGAGATGATGGCAATGACTATCCATACTAAAATAATTAGTGCGAAAGTGTATCCGTCTGTCTGTCTATTTCCTCTTCACGCTAAAACCTCAATAGAGTAAATTGTCTAGGGGTAGTCACCATATTTGTAGAGTCATAGATAACGCTGCAGGTACCTTGCTATGTAGCGGTAGTCGGTGAACACAATTTAGGCACTACAGTGAACACAATTTTACGTTTAAAAAATATGTGTCCTAAACAAGTCAACTTAACGAAAGTTAAATGTTAAAATAGCTTTATGTCGGTTAAGAGAAATCTTAAGGTAAAAATGCGAATTTAATAACATGATTCTACGAATTGTTTGAAATTAAATAAAAATCAAACAACTCTCTTCTTATTTATTGCGTTCAAGTTATTAGTTCCCAAATAGACAGACGTGAACAACATTAAAGGACCAATTTAAATTATTAAATCAATACGCACTTAAATGTTGTTGAATGAACTTCAAAAATAAATAATAAATTTGACGAAAAAGATGGTTTTCACAGGAAACCAGCGTCATGGCTACGAGAAAACAGCTGGCAAGCCTTTTGGTTGCTTAAGCTTTTGGTTAAGTTATTTATTTTTTAATTTTCTTTTGCCATATGATTTGTAATTTACTTTTGAACAGTAAATAAATACATTTCTATCACATAAAAAAGAGATAGAGGAAATATTTTTCCACGTAAGAGTCAAGAAATGGTTTACTTTTTACAAACATTTCAGAAATAATATTTTTAATTACGTATAATATTATTACTTACTAAAATAAATAAACTACGACATGCAAGCCATCGTTTTAAATCCCGGACAAGACGATCGCTCCAGGTACTTACATCATCTTCCGTTAATTCCAGTATCGGGGGGCACAGCAGTGCCCCCGCCAAGTCGAGCGCGAAGCAAACACTGGCCGTACCATCCTTTATTTGACCAAGACCAGAACGCAGAATTTTTTTTTCATCATCAAAATTTCAAGTCTGTAGGTCTTTTAGTTCCGAAGTTAAGCGAAAAAAAAATTCGCATTTACGACACTCACTCACTCACTCACTCATGATCATCAAAATAGAACTAGTACTTCCCATAAACTTAGAGAGCTGTAATTTGGTACAGAGTTAGGGTTTAATGGCCACATAAAGGAAAAACTATAAAAACTAGGATAATCGAAGATCTGGAGTACCTGGTGACCCTGATTAAAAAACACAAGAGCCCAACCAAACTATTAGAGATTGATATACCGCCTTTACAAAAAATATTCAACTTGGTGGGCCGCTTCATTTGATGCAAAAATCGAAGGTCTGAAGTATCTGATGAAGAACCCTCAGCTGGTCTCAGCTGTATTAGAGATATGGTAATGCCTCCTTCAACGGCCAAGTCACATAATATTAACTATAATAATAAAGAAATCGCAGTAGGGAACCTTAGACTTGGCACTACTTTGTCTAGATTTTATTACTTTTTAGAGATAATCAAGCAGCTTCATCGAGACTTGGCTAGTTTTTACAGAATGTTTTTGGTGGGATAATTCTATACGTTTGACGTTGTTATCAATAGAGAATTCAAATCATATATGTACGGGGGTACACCGGTGCTGCCCCAAGCGGTATTTTTTAAATCTTCCCAGGAAAAGGCTAATTCATAACAAATCAAAGCTTTATTGAGATTTTCAAGATATTATTCTCTTCATTCGAGTAATAAGTTTTTCTGACACAAAAAGCACTGAACAAGCTATCAAATCGCGGTATATACGACATCTGTTGCCAACACACGGCACTATTTCATTGCCGGAACACGAAATGTTTACGAGAGCTTTCAAAGCATTATGCATCATTGCTACGCAACTTTTTCAAGGCAGAGAGTAATAAACCAGAGATCCAACAGATGTCACTAGCAGTTAAAGCTTTTAGTGCAGCTTTTTTACAAAGGGTATTCACGTTTTATTAAATATTTTAGCAACTTAATTGCAATTATAATATCAGATTTAACGTTGTAATAGGTAGCTGACGTGAAACTGTATGCTTATAAGGACAAAATTGTTCTAAAAAAATGTGTTACTAACGAAAAGCTAAAAATAAGCCATCAAGAGTCGAAATTCAAGTAAATTGAAAATCATGCAACGACATACATATACATAGCAAGGTAAAATAATTAAATCAGAGTTAATATGTACCAAATGAAATAAAAACATCAATTTTTCAACTACTGATAATGATTTAAAAATATAGCCTAAAAAGAAGAATAAATATATAAAAATAATCCGAATGTGCCAATGATATTTAAAAAGTATAGATAGGTTATGCCCTTACAAAACTATCGAAATATATGTGCCGCTTGCGAACAACTGCACACATGCGTAATTCTTATTTTGTCCTTGTCATACTCGTGAAAAGAACAATTACTTTCTCTTTCATGGATTTGAAAAGACGTCACAATTGTGACGTTTTAGGGACGCATATTGAGAGCGCATGTAACATATCTATTACTTTTTAAATATCATTGGAATGTGCATGTTTCTTTTTAACACCTACTTAGGTACCTATAGTGTTCGTATAATATGTATATAGAAAAATAATTATAATAATTTAAGTATCAGGAGACTGATATTGTGTTATATTTTTTTGTTTTATTTTTAAATTAGGTGTTTAAATAAAGTTTAGTGAAGAAAAAATATTTTATTAAGCTCTTAAATATTTATTAGAAGCTGTTGCGCTCGACTTCGTTCGCATGGAATTTTGAATTTAAAAGTATTAAAACTGTATTATACTCGAGAACCGTACCTTTTTCCGGAATTAAAAGTAGCCTATATAATATTCCAGACAACTTACTAACACCGAGCCAAATTTCATTTCATACAAATCCGTTTAATTAAAACTATGTATTTCCATACAAACTTTCCGCTATTCCGTTGGAAATTTAACCCCCTTGAGGGTAAAATTTGTAAAAACTTTAAATTACATTTTCATTTATATCAACAGCCTAAAAATTAAATTCCAAGCTTTTAGCTTTTAAAATGACGATACTTCCATGAAACCATTCAACCCCTTTTTGCGTATTAAAAAGTAGCCTGTTCTTTCTCAGGCTCTATCTGGATACAAAATTTCATTTTCACAGACAGACAGACAGTTAACTTCGGATTTTTAACATTAATAAGGATTAACATATTGTAAACCAGACACATAAAAAGTTCCGCTAATTGGCAATAAACATGATGATCCTTACTTTTGCTAGGCTTGGTCAACAACGCAGGCCGCGTCTTATTACACAATATTCTATTGGCTCTATTGTTGATTTGTAACCCATTGATCCCATATAAACCTAGTGAAATACTGAAACCTCTATACAGCACTTCCTAATCATCAACCTCCTCTTAAGTTTCGGGTCCATAGTTAATCCGCCATCTTAGAGCGGCATGATCTCATATCATTATCATCTCCATCAGCCAACCTGTTCAATGCTGGACATTTGGTCGCCTCTAACGATAACCATACTGAAATTGTTCATATCATAGCTAAAGGATCTAAGTATGAATAATTGCAACTCAATCGGATACCAACATCGATAATTTTAATTACAAATTGCACTTCCTCGTTAAATAAAAAGCTTATAAAACACTTATCGACTATCCATTTCTTGAATGATGTTTATCAAAAGTTGTGGACTGCTTCTTATTCTATTTAGATTTGTTCGGTCGGCCAGGAAAGTGGTTTATCACCATATTAAAGTTGAAAGTCATTCGCGCGTTGAAGAACAATAGGGTTGATTTTCCCATTCAAACATACTCGTATTCTGGCAGCTACTCGTACTAATACTAAAACGTCATAGTCCCTATCGCAATTTTACTGATACATGAAATTTTGACAAAACTGGTACACCACTTTCTTGGCCAAAGTGACGCTGCTGCCCGTCTCCTTCTTGTAGTAGGTATTTATTAGGTGTGACAAATCGTCACTCTAATTTTATTTCAAAAATAGGCAATAAATGATGTTGAAATTGTAACTTGAACAACAAATAAAGTCAAAATAACGTTCACAAGTATGTAGACAGGTCCTCCGACGGAAACCGAAATGTTATTGTGTTTATTAACGTGACGTGACGTTCGTTACCTACTTTTCATGACGCTTATTCATCATCACATTTCATACCTTTCTAACTGTTACAAGACATACGAAAGTCCCGAAACTGTTTGTCCTGTTACGCTTAAAAATACATAATAATAATATTGTATAATACTAAACCAGAAAAAACTTAAAAAAGGTATTTTTTCTACATTAACCCACCCAGGAATCGAACCCGGAACTGCGAAGCAGACAACATCTAATGATCTATTTAATACTTATTTATTATATGCAATCTACGTTTATACTAGCCCACCATGACGTGTGGCGCGGGCGCATTCAAAGACTAACACTTCCCCTTCTTAAGAAGCGACGAATAGAGTAGAGCCTATAAAAGATGGTCGACGGTGTCTTAACTCGGCGACTGAACAAATTGCGATGGCCAACCCGCCTTCCTTCCTAGCGTAGCGATTATGACAAAAGCCTCTGTATGGACAGGCCTGTGGGCCAATATGCACAGCAACGCCTGCGGTTTCTTCGCTATACTTAGAAACAACTTTAAACTTTCGCTATCGTTATCTCTATTTCAAATTGCCGTGCGGTATGGTTCCGGACTAAAACATAATAACGCCCTTCTTATCATCTGTAGCTCGTATGGGCGTCAAAAAAGTACTTCCAGAAGAAGACGGGCATATCTTTTCGCCCGCCAAACGTGGAGATTATGGTCAAACTATTCCTTTTGGAAACGTCTATGTACACTCGACAGCACATCAAGTTAAACAGTTGAACTGCGATAACAGCTTTTATCACGTAGGGCATAAAGGCGGTCTCAAGGTCAACATGTATAGTCTGATGTGCTGACGTGTGTACAACAATGGACTGTAGGCTGATTATAATGAAGAACATAATTTCACATCCATTGTTGATTCTCCCAATTCAAACTGGGTCCTTTGAGGAATATTTTTTTGGATAAAAACTATTTCCAGGGTCAAACTCTCAAACTACCTATCCAAACTAAATTCATACCAAATTTTATATAAATCATTTCAGCGATTTAAGCTTATAAAAGGATCATACTTACTGACAGATAGAGCTATTTTCACATCTGTAATATTAGTTTGATTTGGCAGAAAGCTTTTCTAAAACTGAAACTAGGCAGTAAAATACATAAAATAGGGTTTTTTAATTAAGTTTATTTTATTACCAATACTGTACATAAATTTCATTTTACAAGGGTTCTATCCTTTACATTTCTAATAGATAAATAACCTTATCAAATATTAAGATTGATTACGATTGATATTAATAACATGAAATTCAATCTAAAGACAATTAATTTGGTATCTCTTTTGAAAAGATAAAGCTACTCGTATTTTCCAGCGTACAAAGTATCATTACATAAAAAGGAACTAGGGTTCAAAAAGCTTTACAAAACCGTAATGACGAATCCAATTAAACAATTATATTCGGTGGAAATCACTTAAACCTTCAGATGCCATAATTTTTGTTACCTATTAAAGGTAACGGTCGAATGTTGATTCGATAAGAATAGTTGAAACAAAAATTAAACCGTTGCCAAGCCAAGGCTCCATTAACATTTTTGTGACCCTTTTTCTCATATGATACGGCTAACAATGTTACGTTACACGCTGATCACTCTGCGAGCACTAATTAAAGTGGCTTACACACACGTATGTGAAAGTCCCGTCCACATTGTAAGAGAATTAAGAGAGAAACTTCAAAGCTCAACTTTTAATTTATTCTAATTAGTTTAATTAACATCGCGTAACGCCCGTCGCGGCTCGCTACTTTGACTTACACAATATTTACGATTACAATAATATTAATAATGAGTATTTTCTCTCCTAATTCCTGCGTTACAACGTAGGCACAGTCGTCTTTTGTTTTATTTACAATGTATGCCGCATGTCTTTTATGAGTATTTTGTAGTACTAAATTACTAGCGAAACAAACTATCTATAGCTAAGTTATGAAATTTGTTTAAACTTCACAATCCATTATTAAACTTGGTTCTAAACAAATAACTCGAGTCTAATATTTTACATCAAATAATTTAAAATATTTTTATTATTTGATAAAAATGCTGGAGACGATTGCAAAGTCCAAACATTATAGGTATTACACTACAAAACTTATCTTATACATATAATTATTTTTATAACATCAAAGTTTGGTCGAAAACAGGAATGTGTAAAACATCTGACTAGAATTTACTAAAACTTAACATAAACCTAATATAAATATAACATACTGCAACACGTTCATTTTCAAACCGGGAAAACTTTATTCTCAAAGTTTGCTACCAATTGAGATCTTACAAATAAACACGCACAACACTCGAATGTTTAAAAATAAATTATCTATAAGTACATTAAATGCAATTTTTGATAGTCAGAAATGAGTGCTTATGATTTTATAGTCATAAGGTATCATAATATACCTTACGACTGAATTCATGAATCTAGTTAATTACCTATGTTTTTTTTCATAATTATCTGGTCAAATGAACGTTTAATTTGTAACGTGATATTCAGTCTTACTTAACGATTTGGAATTACGAGAGATCAAATTAATCTAGAACATCCTCAAACTATGATACATTGTTAACAATTCTTAATAAATAAACATAAATCTATACTAGACCATTATTTTACATAAATAATAATTTGAGATCAATGAACAATTCATCTACACAATATTTAGAGAACATATTCGAACGGCATGTATTCTATAGGCACCTACCAATTTTTTTTACATCCTTCGTTTCTTTTTTCGTACCCAGGTGCGGGACAAAGAAATATAGCAGCAACAATGAATTTCTTCACAATCCGTAGTTTTACGTACAATGCCAGTGAGATCGATTGACTCTGTTTACTTAGGCGGACCTTTACGCAAGAAAAAAAACTGTAATAAATAAGACACGTGTTTCTTTATGACAGGGATCAGAGTCTAGCGCATGATCTGTGAATTAAAAGTCTTATTTATCGTCCCACAACAGAATGAAGGCAATCCCAATTCTCGTTGAAACTTGAAATCAGGTTATCCTGCATTATCATTGCGCTAAACGACTTTGCACTTTTATAAAACACTTTCTGGACCCCTTTTAATGAAGGAACGTCAAAGATCATACATAAAACTGAAACCATAAGATCTATACAGAAAGATGATTAAAAATTTATGTCTTGTACATCGGTGGGTGTGTCGGGTAGTTGAGTTTGTTCGGGTGTGGACTGTTTGTGGGGCTGGACATGCCTGGCGCGGGGCTCGGCTGGCTGCGTCTCCCGA
Source organism: Anania crocealis (assembly GCA_949315895.1). Taxonomy (NCBI): domain Eukaryota; kingdom Metazoa; phylum Arthropoda; class Insecta; order Lepidoptera; family Crambidae; genus Anania; species Anania crocealis. The sequence goes on along the minus strand of OX438884.1, from coordinate 12,436,140 downwards.
GCCAACACCCGCTCCACGTGGCGAGCGACCAGCTCAGCTGCGGCGGCAGGAGTTCGCGTCAGCGCGCACAAGTCGTTGATAACCATGCGCACGCGCAACCCTCGCGCGGCGGCTGAGATGCAAGCCACTGCGACTAATGACGGTGGCACCAGAAGAAACTCTGTCTCTGTGGGCAATAGAAAGTTCCTTTAAAATCAAGAAGTCTACAATATGAGTATGCAAATTAGATCAAGTCTAGTCCTTTGACGAAAAATGTATCAGATTTACAGGATAAAATCTTAACCGCCTTCCAAATTTTAATAAAGCAATCTACGAGACAAAAAACAAATGAAGTATTTTTTCTTTTGGTACATAAAGCCCAGTACAAAAATGTCAAAAGCAGTTTAGAAAATGTGCGCCAAAAATCTAAAGTTTTGATACGGCCTCCCAGCAACACTCTTTATACGCCATGCACATCTCATTCATTCATTACAATACTATTCATAAGTTTTTGATTTTTCTTTCACGCCTTAACAGGCTTATACTGAAAATTGAAAACTACCTAAGTTGCGAAAAATTATTTCGGGTGAAAACTTTATATTTTCAGTTTTAGCTTCATAAATAGGCTCTAAATACGATACGGAACACCTATAAAAATTTTTGAAGATGATGAAAAAGTCATACGCATCAGTCAGTCAGTATATACGCATGGAATATAAAATGGTTATGTTAAGGCTATCATAAATGATTTAGCTATGTAGATAACATAGGTTTCTATAATTTACCCAACGTTTCAAGCACTTTAAATATAGAGTATAGTAGATAGGCAAATATAATGTAAAACAATAATAAACGTGAGTTTAATTTGTAAAAAATATTTTCATGTCATTGGAACGATAATATGTATCTACTTATAATACACAAAACACAATTTGACAAATCTGTACAATCGCTTCAAACGGTCGTTCGTGATTTACTCAATCCGCATCACTATGTTAAAATGTAAATTCATTATTTAAAAACAATATTGTTTATATGCGCGAGCTGCGTGGCTTGAGTCGGTGCGTGCGCGGCCGAGGATGCGAGCAGGTAGGATGCATCTGTTCCGAGATAATTACCGCGGACAGGTGGCTCGGACACCTTGCGCCCTAGTGTCCTTGGATCCACATCCTTTAATATCACAAGCTGTTTTTCATAAGACAATATTATTCTATAGTTAGTTTAAAAAGAGACATTAATGAATGACAACGATGTTGTCTCAAATTCACGAGAGCGTTAACAAAACTTTTCTCAGCCGACTTAAGGGCCCAAAAAAACATTGCGTTACATTTTGCACACTGTGAGACGTCTATTGTTAATCAGACGAATAAGGACGGCGACCGAACAGCTGCCAGATTTGTGCATTTCGTCCCCGTCTGCATCTTTGTGTGCGGCCGGGACAATAGAGACGAAATAATGGTAATTTACATCTTAAGTCGTCTAAGTTAGGGCGCAGCTGCGATTTCGCCAGGAAGGAAGGGACTTGAATAATTGTACAATTCGAACGATCGATTCGATCAATAACATCTCAAGCCGTCAAACTTTGCACAGCTAGTTATGACCCCATTCGGCCAATACTTTGATTTTGCACAGTAATAATAACAAAATAAAATATCGAAGTGATAAATGTCACGAGTAAATGTCAAAGGCGTTTGTGTAAGTTAATTTTTTTGCTTTCGTTCTAACGGTGGAGGCATTGAAGCGAATCAACTTGGTAAAGTGGAAGTAGCGTTGGGTGAAGGTACCCGGGCGACCAAGACGCGGCAGATGCGAGGACACCTGGCGCGAGTGCGCGACCCTTCCGTGCCCACAGCGGGTCACTGCCCACCTACACCCTTCTTACACGATAACGACCTTCTACGTCTCCGTACACTTTTTGCGGAAAAAACACTATCGCAACACGCGAAGGCGTCATAATTTTAATCAGAAAAACTGCCCAAGCGCTCATTAATTAACGTTCTGTTGAGCTTGCCCAGTGTTTCTTATGTGAAGGTCAATGAAACACCAAGATAGGGTGAGCTTTATTGCGATAAAAAAGGCATCACAATCGTCTATCGTACTTGAGTAGGTATGTACGTATATTCTAAGTAGTATAAATATATTTTCCATAAGCATTTACCATGTTTCTTTGATTTAGCTTAAATCATCTATAAAATTGGGAAAATTACTTTTCTGTTCAGGGTAAAATTAATTTTAAGGATTTGTTTATTATTAGTTACACAACAATAATTAGCTTCAGGTTATCTAAAAATATAAAGGTAATTGAGTAAATACTAATATACAGGGTGAAATTTTAACCGCCTTCCAAATTCTAATATATCAATGTACGAGACAAAAAACAAAGGACGTATTGTTTCTTTTGATATGGCCCAGTACAAAAATGTCAAGATAAAGCACTTTGAAAATGTCCGCCGAAAATCTAAAATTTTTGATATGGCCCACTAGCAACACTTTTTTTACGCAAAACACATTAGATTCATTAATTACGATACTAATCATAAGTTTTTGATTTTTCCTTTATACCTAAACAGGCCTAAAACTGTAAAAATTTAAAACTATATCGCGAAAAATATTTTCAGGTGAAAACTTGATTTAAATTTTTTACTTCATAAATGGGCTCTAAATACGATACTGAACGCCTACAAAAATTTTGGAAAGTGGTTAAAATTTCATCCTGTATAATTAAACGTATAACTAAGTATTTTCTAAAGTCAATTAATTTTATCATGATGCAAAGTTTTGATTTGATTTCGTAAAAGTTAAGCTAAAATAATCAAATAATCATTTATCAACAATAATAATAATTCAATGGTAAACTAAATTTCAGTTTAAATGACTACATCACTGAATTTAATATAATTATACCTACTAAAATTATTGTGAATGTAATCTTAACTGATCTTAAAAAACTATCGGTGCGCAGGCAATCGGTACTCAACTTTATTGGAACTTTAAATATATTGGAATACTTAAATGTAAAATTGCCCAACTAACGGCGACATATGAATATCAGGTCTGGTTAATTATAAAATCAAAAACGATCGCGCGTGGCTTATCAGCGATCTGGACAGCAGCGGCGCGCAGCGGACCGTCGCGATCCGTTGCGCGACAGGTTGGCCGTCAGTTGGCCGACATCTGCTGGCACGCCGCGGCTGCCTCAAGACTACACCCCCGCGTCTTACGGCCTACCCCACTAATTACTGCAATGCAACTCAATGACTTCGCCAACAGTCGCACGAAACCGTTAAGTTCCGTTTACTAAACCTGTCCGACCCTAACACTCCTAATATAAACAGACAAAAGTGCAAGGGTTGCAAATATCAATGCCTATTCGTGCGAAACTAGTTGCAATATCAATGCTATCCCCTGCTTAGTTTTTATGATATTTTAAACGTATCTAGAAAAATATTTTTATGACGCTCATGTTTTTATGATTCAATTATGAAGTGCACGCAGTCTATGAAACGATAAAATTATATTCAATACTAAGTAAAAAATTAATAACCATTTGAAATCTCTTATGAAAACATTACTGTAGCCCTTTGAGAATACTCAAAGCTGTAGCCTAATAGAGACTCTATTAGGCTGTTTAATCCATTCAAAACAGGGCGGTAGAGTTTTTAGAACTTTGACATAGGAGTATTATAACAAGTTACGATATTAAAACGGTGCATTCATATCATAAAACGTCACAGCTATAAAATTAAAAGGCATTGTCACTAAGAATCGGAAGCTTGAAAGGGCGGAAGCGAGATATCATGCGAAATCGGAACATCTTTTAAACGTTGTGATTTGAGAAGTTTCGTGCGCTGTGTTGGGTTAGATCGGGTCGCCAGGTGCGCTCCGAGACGGGCATTGTGGGGCTCTTTTGTCGCGGCCGGGACAGGCCTGGGGCGGCCGGGGCTTCGGGAGACGTACAATAGCCGCGAGACGTCTTCGCGCATTGTCGCGAGTCAGCTGTCGCGGTCGCTCCCCTGTTGCCGCGTCGACCCTGACATGATTTCTTCAATTTTCGGGGCATCTACTACGATATCTCACCAACCATACCTAACGTTTGCATTCAGTTATTTAATATAGAAGGCTTCAATCTATACAAATGATTATTTAATGACCTAATTAAGTACCTACTTGCAAATTCCATGTTGGTGGTTGAATTACAAAGTACTGTGTATTCAAACGTGCAATCTACTTCCGTATAATTAAATTCGTTTTGGGAAGAAACTCAATAAGAAGGAATAGACCCTATGTTTAGGATAAAGGAAGTTAAGGGGTCAAGAAGTGTTATTAACCCTTTCTCACCTCGAGTAATGCACGATCAGTTACCAGCAATTATACCATTTCCGGCGCAGGCGCAGCGTGGATATGCTCCTTGAGTCCCGCGCGTTCCTTACGAAACATTTCACTTAGCTTAAGTAGTTCGTAAGTCCTACCAAAGTGTATATTTTTCGAATTAATATGCCATTACTTCTACTAATGAATTCGCTTTAATTTAATTAAATAAAGTGTAAAAAATCTTGAGATAGCCTTTATTCTATAAATCGAAGCCAATAAATATTTTTACATCAGCAATGCCAGAAACCAAACGAGGGGAACATCTGACAGCCATAAATAACTGTTATCAGGATTCGATGGACTATACGGGCAAAACAGGGTTAAGTTTCATCCCATTACGAGCCCTTCACATATTAAAAACACAAGATTGTCCTATTAACAAGTGGTGTTGAGGCTAATTTTAGTTGAAATAATGAGATTTATTTCATTTATCATAAATAACTATTTATTAGTTATCAAAGAAAAATTTTGGTATATACTTTTAAACTGTTAAGAAGTTAGGTTACATAGGAACTGTGTCAGTTAAGTGATAGATTAAAATGTTGTCTTTTGAATCCTTTTACCTAAAAATTGAAACATCTACCCTTTTATACTTTATTAGATATTTTAGCAATTAAATTGCAATTATAATATCAGTATTATAATTGCAATTTAATTGCTAAAATATCAAATAAATCTTGATCTACCCTCTTTTTGTTACGAAGAATTCCGCAAAATGTTTACTAATAGAGAGCCGAAGTCTCAGCAACAACGATTTCGAAATATTGAATGTTTTACCATCTTGCAATAATTAGCTTAGTTAGCTTTTCGTTTTTCGCCTTTTAAATTCGTCATACCGTAAATACATTTTTCATGTTCAATGGACAGTAAATGCAAACCTTATACGACTAGCCGTGTTAGGGTCAACTATGGTCAATGGTAATTACTGCATCACATTACGTGACTAAGCGAAGTGTAAACCCTAAAATAATATTTATAATCTACCGACACATAAATACCATGTACGTACAGGGTGTTAGGTAAATGGTATAACAAGCCGAAACCAGCATATGTTAATATGAGTATGCATATAATAAATACTATGGTGAAATCAGAAATTTGATATCAATTTATTTTCTTTTCATACAAACGAAAATTTTGAGATTACGATTTGTATGAAAATGTTTTTCAAAAATAATCATATTCAAATTTAAATTCAATCATTTATTTGCTAGAATACAGGTTACATGTAAGTTTTATAATGCAGATCTTAAAGCTATTACTTATTCCTATGTATTCAGCCTGCATGCAGACGTGCAAATATTTATAACAATTTTAGTCAGGTAGTAATTTATTTTATCATTTAAAAATGTCATAGATCAAATCAATATAATTCACAAATGTCAGATATTAAATTAACAATGTCAAAACTAAAAAAAAAAGATACATAGAGTCATAAATTAATTAATTATTTTACGTTAAAATATTCGTCGAGGCTATAAAAACTCTTATTCAGCAACCAACTGATTAGCTTTCTCTTAAATACATTTCCTTCTAGTATTTTTAGTTCATCAGGTAAGTTATTATATATCGCTAAAGACATATTACAAATATTTTTCTTATATATTACCTTGTGTCTTCGGGGTTGATATAGTAATTTTTTTAATTTTGCTCTTTTTTGACGGGCTATCACATCACTACGTTTTTTGAAATAAAGCGGACAGGATTTCACAAAGACACACACATCTTTAATATACATGCATGGAAGAGGCAGGACATTACATTTTTGAAATAGTGGCCTGCAGCTATCCAGATACCATGCCGAGTTTATTACCCGTATGCATCTCTTTTGCATTTTAAAAGCTCTGTCTACATCTATCGAGTTGCCCCACAACAACAACCATAACTAAACACCGATGAAACATAGGCATGATACGCAGCCATAGCTGCATCAAAAGAAATAGTTTGGCGTATTTTTCGGAGGGCAAATACGTATCGACTAAGTTTTTGGCAAACAAGACTTAAATGGTCCTTCCAGTTTAAGTGTGTATCTACTGTTATTCCCAGAAATTTAAACGAAGCTACCTCACACTTCTCATTTTTATATTCAATGTCAAGGTGTAGTGGTTTAGTGTTTTATGAGTCAAATTGCATTATTTTCGTTTTCCTTATATTTTTGTGTAATTTGTTATTATCTGTCCAGCTAATTATATCCTCCAGAGCTTTGCTTAAAGTTTGTTGCACAGAATCTTTATCCTCAACTTTTATCACAAGCGTAGTGTCATCGGCAAAAAGTATGCATCTATGTGTCATATGTCATAGCAAATCTCTGACTTCACCAAAATACCTATTTATACCCATAATTATATTAACATAGACTGGTGTCGGCTTGTTATACCATTTACCTAATACGCTGTATATTTATCACATTATGTATTTTTTAGTATCAATGTGTTGACATACCTACATTTAAGTACCTACACAAATTTATAATACTTAGCTCGATAGTAAAGTACCTATAATGTCAACGTTAAGTTAACACGTGCCCAATTTACTTACAAATAAGTTTATAGCAGGTTTATTTCAATCGTTAAACTTATGACTCCAATTATGTCATGTTAAATTAAAATAGTTAATGTTAGTTATCGTTGGCATCCTTTTCTGTGCGTACTATTTTACAGTTCTAACCGTACATGTTGTGTAATTTAACATTCGTAATGGTTGGGGTCAGTGGCTGAGGGGTGGTCAGGCGCAAGGTGTGCGATATCAGTGCGCGCGCGGCATGTGCGCGCCGATACACGCGTCCACCCCTGCGCATGCGCATACCCATGCATGCACCGCGCACGCACTCCGCCCGAAACCAAACAATGGGAGGTTCAACACTCACCCATTAAAAATAACTATTCACCAACCAAACCCTAAGCATCTGATCGAATTAGCGAAGATATTTAGTCAACGCTCGCTTATCGAAAAATAATTAGCATAACGCGGCATCACCCGCATATAACATGATTACACTTATACAAGTTTCGCAGACATTTGATAATGAAGTTACAACCATAAAACAGTTTTGCAATCGAAACTTGTCACTTACCGGTGTAGCAGATGGAGGTAAGCGTGAGGGCGTGAGCTCGAACAAGGTGGTTGGTCCGACCCCACGGCACTCGCGCCAAGAAGGGCTCCACGAAGTCAAAAGCGGTTGCGATAGACAGTTGCCAGTTAAGCCGCTGCAGGAGCATCACCTCCCATTGCTATAACAAAAAATCTATTCATAACAAAAAAATATTTATAAAAGAGAATGCACTTAACATTCTGCAAATTCGTCATCGAAAGGGCGCGACCCCGTGTGAAAAGATATCCACTTTCATTCATTGATTGCTTTAATTTATATGTAGACCGAACAAACCCTTGCTGGAAATGTCTTGAAGGGACAAATATATTCTCAACAGTTGAGTCGTAACCGTCATACTCGATGGGTCAGGCGGAAACCGCAAAAAGTAGCGAATCACGGAACAAAAGAAAATAGGAATACTGTAAAGTGAAGAGGGAATAAATTTAACTTAGACTGAAGTCTAAATATTTGCACAGGGGCATGCTTGACATATTCAAATAATAAGAGGTAAAACATTTTTAATAATTAAAATCCAAAAATGCACGATAATGAACAATAAAATGTTTTCTATACGACGAAGTAAGCAGTAGAAATAAAGATAAATAATCAAACTTGGATGGATGTTTTATCATCCAAACAAATGATTAAGATTATTAGAGAAGCCCTGTCTTACAGAAAGTTCACTAACCCTCTAAACTTAAATATGTCTGCAGATAACAATAAAGATTTGTTATTATCGTTCAGTTTACTAACATGTCAACTATAGGTACCTACCCATTTTGACAAAAATGATAAGCATTGTAAGTTTGTCAAATAATTTAGTTCATTGCCTTATTGTAATCTTTTCTATAAAGTAGCTATCGTGTATGATCTATATGTAAAAGCAGGAGAACTAATTAATGTAACCCAAGTAGAGCTGAAGTTTGTAAGGCCATGGGAAAGTATAATCGGATTCCGCACCATATGACATCATTAGGTATGCGTAGTGTAGGCCCTATCATGATGATCGCCCGAATTAATTGCAAGGAGTTATGTGCCTCGATGCCATACGGTACTCAAAAGAAATGGGTTCTCACGGTCAAAATTACATGTATCTAGGTGCATCGGAACATCTTTACGGGGTATCTAAGAGGACATTTAAATTGTATACACCATATTCACATCATAATGTCAGTGACATTTGTACCTGATGAGGGTGGCTATGCAAAGGCGTGAGAATCGGGTGACACAAAGTCATGTTAGTGGGTGCTACATAATTGATCAAATCGCACCTGCCTGCCTGAACTCGATGACTATTATGTCAATTTTGTCAACATTGCGAGCGAATGTGGGAATTTATTCAATATGCAGTAACATTATTATCACTGAACTACGTCACGTTTAAAACTCTATCTTTAATGACGGTCACTGTCCTTTTTCTATGGATATTAAGAACGACGTTATCTCCGTATCAGTGTAGTCACTACCCACATTTCCGTCGGAAGCACGTAAGCAACCAATTCAATGCCTTCGTCACAGGCTGTGGCTTACTTGAGGGCGACAATAAGTGCCTTACTCAATAGATTGTGTTAAGGAAGGAATAATTGCCGGATACTGGCATGCGACTTTAAGGAAACGGGTAATATGAGGGCCGTCTCTTTGGGGTGAAGGAGTGACATTTGACTCGGCTAATCGAATCCACCCGGTGGAATCAAAACAATATGTAGGCTGCGGTCGACACAGGATGTAAGGTGTGTGATTGCTAAGGAACTACTTAACCTTTAATTGTAATGCGGGCGGCGATAAGTGATTGGAGTCGTACTAAAACACAATTTCAGCAGGTCCCCAATGATTGACATACTACATAAACCTAATTAAGAGGTTTTTTTGTTTATATAATTCATTGGGTTACAACAAAACCCTAGTAACTAAGTACCATGTAAAGAAGGTCTCATTTAAGCTGAAGCGAATCAAAATTTTGATATTAACTTTAAAAAAACCGTTTTTTATTATCATCATCACCATCAGCCTATCACAGTTCACTGCTGGACACGGCTTCTCTAGTTGGTGGAATTTGCCATAATCGCCACGCTTGACAGGCGGTTTGGCTGTCGCAGTTTGGCCAATGGTGGAGAGAATGCGTTGTTGCCCGTCTTCTTCTGGCAGTACTCTTTTAATCGCCTCTTACGACACCCATAGGAAAAGAAAGAGTGGTGCTATCCTTTTAATTTGGCACATGAACATTTAATTGCTGAATGGACTATTTCAGCCAGAACTTTTAGAACATTTGAAGCAAATTAAAAAAACCGCAATATGATGACTAAATAATAAAAAAATAGTGCAGTCTAGTGGTTTAAGTACCGGGCCAAGATCTCGGGGTCCTGGGTTCAATCCCCGGGTCGGACAGAAAGAGTCTCGAACATTGCTCGGGTTTGTAATCACCAACTCGCAATTGTCAAGCGCGGAGATTGTGCCTGTACTATAGATGTAAAGCTGGTTACTAACATTTCTAGCCTAGCGGCTAGAAACGCTTTATTTGGATTATTATCATTTCTAGCGATAACCAGCGGCTGGAAACGGCTGCTTACATTTCATTGAAATATTAACATGATGTAGGTCTTTGTTTTTGTTATTTATCTTCTGATTTATTCTAAAGGATACATTTAACATAAATAGACATAAACAATGACTTTTGCATCTGTATTAAGTGTTAAAACCTCAAAATTCCTGTTCGTCCCTGAATTAAGTAAATTTGTATGTATAAACTGGATCTTTTATGCTTAATAAATATAGCAGACCATAGTAAGTGCTACTGTATAATAAAAATAAGAGTTTAACAATAAAAAATGGAATATATTAAATTGTTTTTTGATGCTCAAGTCGGGATCTACCCGGTATCAAGCGGCTGGTTATTCGTTTCTAGCCGCTGGCTTCGGTAGTTACCCGCTTACAAGCCGCTGGTTTACAACTATAGCCTGTACCAATCATAGCTGTTGTAACTTAAATTCAATGATGGAGGCTTAAAAACTTAGAAATGTAATAAGACCCATAACCGTAACTTACCCTAACTTCATGAGGGTAAACAGAGTTGTCGGTGTAAGCGCATAGCAGGTCCACAGAGAGGGGGTGGCACTGGCGGAACTTGGAGGCAAGCAGCAAAGAAGTCACCGCCAGCAGTTGTAACTGCTGCCGCGAGATCGCGCGCTGCGCCAGAAACCGGTCCATGTAGCTCACAGCCAGCGGAAACACCTGCTCTTCACATTGCTGTTCTTCGCACACCTAATTTAAAAAACAGTTACTTCATAATTTAAGTATTCATTTAGGTCCTAACACACATTCCATAGCAGCATTGTTATCAGAGCTTTTGAATATTTCAAGTTTCACACTAACTGTAACGTGAGGGTACTTTCTATTTACTGTACAACTTGTTTGAATTTAAAAAAAAAACGAAAATGGATCCTACTGCAATAGGAATAAGGTGACCACGCGCTATGTAATAATCGTTCAGAAATAATTTATTGTGATGGTCGTCGCTGTTTATAAAGGTCACTGCTGCTATTATAAACAGTGGGTAACGTCTTTACGTCAGCTTTTAGAACTTTGTTAGTAGCGAAGCAAAGTTTTTACCTGCAGCTTTGCTACTTTCAGTAACCCATTAAGATTCCCGTGCGCATTGAAGAGGTAAGCTCGGCAAAAAAAAGCCTAATAAGTTTCCGTTGTTATAAGGGCTCGCTGACTGCAAAGGTTTCACAATTTAAGGCTGCATTAAGGACTATGTTTCATATCAATATTATTATACATCGCAATAATGTCTACATTAAGAAAAGAAACAAATTATAAAACCAATTCAAAAAAGATTACTTAATACTTGAACAACTAAGGATGTTTTTTGTTGGTATCGCAAACTAAATAAAATTTAAGAACATTGATAACTCTGCTGTAGAAGTTCCGACATTTATCTATTGGTCATCATTTATACATGTCTCCGGACTATATTACTCTACATAAATATATGCAAGATGAAAGTAAGTAGACCTAATTGTTGGCGAAAAAGAGATTACCGCACTCTTGTGAAGCCGTGATATTTATATTATGGCTAAATCGGTCACCTGTCTAAGGGTGACCGAGAACATAATATAGTGGAAATACCTTTAATTGTGAAAAACAGACTTACTGAATCTAGAATGAATATCCTGACTATAAGGGAAAAGCGCTAATAAGAACAAATACTAAAAGGTTTACTGAAGAAAGCCTTGGCATAACGGTTGTATTAAAATCTGTTATCGAAGTTGTCGCAGTTTTAAAATAATAATTTGATTTATGTAAACGACTAAAATAAAACTTCTAAACTACAGACAAAAATAAATATTAATTCGCACACGTAAACGCATCATTCGTAAAAAACAATATTGTTAAGAATAAAAAACACGACTTGTTAAGTAGGTTTAAGGATCGTTACCTCTGCATTAAGTTGTAGCATTTTTACCTAATTGGATGATTATAAATGTGGTTGGTTTATGCATTTTACTTCGATTTTTAGCGTTTAGTAGAGTTCCTAGTTGTACGCGTTTTGACCAGATTAACTAGTCATTAATAAGTTAACAAATCTAACAACTTTTTTTACATTACTAGACTATATCAAAATAAAACATAATTATTTTTATTAATGCTTACCTCCAACATCCATGTAGTAACGACTTTCCTCATAAAAGGCTGGATGTCTGTTTGTACGTTTTGGAAGTAGTCTGTATGAAGAGCGTGAGCCCTCTCCAGGGCCATGAGGTTCAGCAAGACCCTGGGGTCGCTGTCCAAAGCGCGGTCGGGCCCGGCTACGCACATGTCCACCTGCCTCCCGTTGCGGTTCTGGTTTCCAGAGTTCTCCAGGTTCTCGCCACAAGACAAATCCATTTCGTTGAAAACACTTTCACCACAGTTTATTTGTAATATAATCAATATTCGACCACAAATGATTCGAGCGACACGAAGTTGAAGTTTGTTTACAAAGTTCGTAAGCTCGGAGCGCAATCGCACAGCCGCCCCGCGAGCGGACCGCAGTTGAGTGTCGGATCGTAGTACGCGCATCGGCATTCGGTCTGCTGTACTCCGCGCCCCTCACTCTACACATTCCCTTGAACCCTTCGCCGTAATGTTTGGGCCCTATTCATAAACATTAGAGACCGTTCAGATAAGGTAAGCCCTGGTTAACTTGACATACATCATATCATTGTTAAAAAAAAATATTCACGCACGCTTGTCACTTTACTGAAATTTGAATTATCTTGTGAAAACATACCACTGCTTAAATTAACCTAGTTAATAACGGTTTCCGTGGTACTGGATACGTCATAGTATTATTGCGACCAATTTTTATACGTTTGCCTAGAAAAATACTAAAGTCACCTTGCCGTGTTAAGTAACAGCCTATAATCATCCCACTGCAGGAAAAAGGCCTCCATCATTGAATTCAAGTTACCACAGCAATGATGGGTACTGGCATAATAACCACGCTTGCCAAATGCGGCAACTTTTTGTTGCCCGACCCGGGGATCGAACCTGGGACCCCGAGATCTTGACCCGGTATTTAAACCACTAGACCAAACGGGGCGGGGGCGGCGGCGAGAGCCAACACTGGGAGCGGACACTAGTTGGATGGGTGACCGTTAGTGGCAACATACCTACCATGAGCGCTTCCGTGCTTCAGAAGGCACGTTAAGCCGTCGGTCTCGGCTGTTGTCACGAGATAACAGTCGTTAAGCCCTGTTGGAGGCCTTCGGGTGACTTGAGAAACGTCCAACAGCGGGGTGATGTTGGCACACTATCGCTCTTGCTGTCCATCAACCCGCACTAGGCCAGCGTGGTGAAACCAAGGCCTTAACCCCTCTCCATAAAAAAGAGAGACCCGTGCTCAAAAGTGGGCATAATGGGTTGTTACTTTTACCGTCATAAAAACACGGACAGAAATCTTCTCTCCTCCATAGCAACGGCCAAATCACCAACCCAACTTCAGGGCGTTCATGGTAAAAGCTTTCTCTTTGAGAGGCCAATCTCTGGCAATGGATTAATTTATGTAGGCTGATGATGAATTTTGTTGGTGTTGAGTTGTGCCAAACAAACAACCATTAATTAGGTAAACATGCTTTTCAGTTTCATTTGTTGCTAGTTATTTTTTAAGTTACAAAATTTTAATTTCAAATTCCTATACTAACATGTAAGTATTTACTAAATACCTTCATGTAGGTAAGTATAGGAAATTGAACCTAAATACTAAGTAGGTTTAGTACCTATGTTTAATTGAAAATTGTCGCAAAAGGTGTTAATAATAAGCTCATTTAAATTGTGCATCGCGTTTGTAAAACGACACAGTAATTTATATTTTCATACGTTTTAACAAATGGTTTTTCAGGGTGGTTCGTACCTATATAATTACGAGCTGTTTTCCGCTTAAGACTTCGTATTTGCGATAAATTTCGATTATAAAAATATCCCACGAGAACAGTACATATTTCTGTACTTAATAAAAAGTAGCCTATTATATACAAATTCTTAGGAAAACGAAACGATGTGAAACTGATTGTTGTCATTCAATACGCCAGTCATACACGTATGGAAAGTTTAAACATAAAATAAAAGTAAATTTTAGTTTTAAACATTTTATTGGCTCCTCCGAAATACCTATAGCAATTATAACAAATAAAATTATTTAAAAAGTAACAATACAATAAAGGAGGTCCTGTTTGTTCGGAGGGCGCGTGACTGGCGAGGCAAAGAGGAGGGCCGCGGGCAGCTGCGCGCGCGCCGGCTGCGCAGGAGCCGGTTGACATTTTATTACAAATCCGAGCACACCTGATCTCAGAGACCAGTCATTATTTTATTTCCATTCTCTTATACAAACTCCAATTGTATTAAATACGAAACGCGTGCGCGGCGTTAACCCTCTTACCCTCCGTAAATTTAAATAACTAGCTTGTTGTAACACCACTTGATAATATTGTCCTGCAAACATACTTTTTGAATTTGATTTGTACAGCAGCTTCATTCGCAGCCTTCTTTCTTCTTTTCACCTTTGAACTTGCCGTTGTAGTAAGGTAAATAGCCGGCTACTGCTCTCCAGTCGGTGAAGTACACCATGCCAATAAAGCTGGCCAAGCCAAAGAAAACTCCGGTTGCTGTAAACGAGCTCAGTTGTTCCACCTGCTTTTTACCGAACAGCATCGTAATATGCAAGCAGAAGATAGCGATTTAGAAAAAAAAAACTGAATTTTATATCAATCCGTCAGCAGTCTTTAATTTTACTTATGCCATAATTGACAATTAAACTGTAAACAAAAAAACTTTGATTCCTTAAAGTTTTTATTACTGCTTCAGTTTTATAGGTATGTTACCTACGTAAATTACTTTTGCTGTGTCTTAAGACTACTCGTAGATATAGTAAAACTAACATTAAAAATGCAAGGAGAAACAGCCTTGTCTGCGATTGAGATGACATTCATTCTATGATAAGTTGGTCAAACTTATATAACTTATATACAAAAAAATTATCATCATCTTGAACTTTTTTATCTTAATGAGGTTAAAATAAAATTACTCACCTAATGGATTATTTTGCAGCCAAAGCTTGAAAGCTTGAATCCAGTCAGGGTAAGAGGTTAAGGATAATAATAGCGCTCAACCAATTCTAAATAAGATCTGCATAGGGTAGTAGCATAGATTTAATATATTAAATCTATGGGTAGTAGCCGCTTCCCTCAAATTAAGTAAAATTGTTTGCAATTTGCAATTCATATTTTTACGGAAACCAGCCAATTCCAATTCATCGAATGGTTTTCTGTTATAACGTTTTTATATGTATGTATATCTTTTCCGTAGACCAATGCAACGGTCAACTATCGCACATGTTTTACGGACGGATTAGTTACCTACTGACTATTTAATTTTGGTGTCTGAGAAATAAACATTGTTTGCCCCTAGTCGATTCACGTTTTGCGGTAGGTTAATAAACTTGACTCTACATTGTGAACGTGAATAAAAAGTGAAGGTAACCCACATACCTGTAGACGTATTGTATATGTTATGGACCAAGTTATTAATTGAGCATTATACATAGTGCCCGGTCATTATGAAAAATGCCCAAAATGAGAGGGCAATTTGATAGTGATTATTCAAATAATCAAATTGACCGGGCGTTATACAGAATGCCCATCAGCTTTTGGGCAGAGTAAAACAATTACCTTTAATTGCTATTTTCATTATTATTATTTAAGTTAAAATAAACTAAATATTCAACAATTTAAATCCATACTTAATATTATAAATGGGAAAGTGTGTGTGTCTGTTTGTTTGTCCGTCTTTCAAAGCAAAACGGAGCGACGAATTGACGTGATTTTTTAAGTGGCGATAGTTGAAGGGATGGAGAGAGACATTTTGCCTCTTTCCAACCACCCACTTCCCTAAAATGGGCTATGGGAGTTTGTACGTATTGGATTCCGTAATTTTCAAGGCAGAAAGCTAAAAATTGGTATGCAAATAGTCCATTTGTGACTATCATAATTTAATTAAAACAAATACATACTTAGATTATTTTGACTATTGATTCACATTGATTTAACTGCTTTCGATTTTAGGCTATTCGTGTTTAGCTTTGCGATTTGGTATTGTTGTCTTGGTTTTGTTTTCCGATTTCAGAATACAAACTCGGTTTCGGGTTCGGTTGTACCCTTGTTGTTTTTCGGATTGGATTAATTCGTTAAGTTTAGACTTATAATAATATTCTGTTCCGAATTCTCTTCTATGTTATAAATGAAGAGAGAGGAACCGTGTTACCCCGAACTTAACGCGAGCGAAGCCGCAGACCAATATAGTATTATATTATAATCAGACTCATTATTAGGAATGGATTCCAATACTAAGAATTCAATAGAATTTACATTTAATACTTGAGGAAAGTCATATTTAAAAGATTGGTAACACAAAAATGCAAAATTTGAAACAAAAATGTAACAACGTGCTTTATAAAACTTTTGACATATTATTTTATACCAGATGAAAGAAGTGTCTTTCATCTGTTTTAGTAAATTCAGTCATACTCATTATCTTTAGCTTTTTATCAAATTGCCCTATTGTATCGTAGCTATAATAATCACCGGGCAATGTGAGAAATAATGATGTTTCGATAGTAATTAATCATTTCGCCCGATAGAGCTAGGCATTATTCATAATGCCCACATTAATCACTTGGACCATAACATATATACAGTTCCTACTTCGGATAAGGATTGATATATTTGTGCCCAAACATAATAAAAATAAAAATTGTGAATAAAAATTAAAAATATGAATAAGTAACTAAAAGGAGAACCCCATTTTTGGGCCCGACGTTACAAGAATGAAAATTATGCCGAAAAATCCCTTTTATTTTATCTGCCCATTTCTCCAAAAAATAGTTTAATTGGCAATGGACAAATGGAGAAAATGGATAAAATACATATTGTTTACCTAATACTTAAACAGTCTCTGTAAACCGTTTTACACACATTTAATTAAAACGTGACTATCTCCGTAAACGCTCTGTCACTTCATAGAGCGGGGCTTTTAATGTTTTAATCGATTTGGAATAAATCGCTTCATAGTAATACTTCTTTACAATTGCATTTTTTAAGGAATAAGCTAAATAATTCGTTTTAAAAGCCTGATATAAATATAAAAAACTTAGAGAATGTAATTAAAAATTTTTTCCACGAGCTTTGCAGTTCAATAAGTAATCATTGATAAAACAATTGAACATGTTTAATAGTTCAATTTCTGATGTAACAGGCTGCACTATTATTAAGAATATTAGCTGACAATGACAGTTAATTGTCATTTGTCATTCACTCCAATTCACTCATATTTAGTTTCGTACATAGACTACATTTTAACATGTTTCGTACTCGTGCGCAAGTTAATGTGGTTTACATTTTTATCACTGCCCTGCTGAAGTGCTCTGTTTACTACCTATATTGCCTATAGATAGAAAAGGAACCTAGATCTTATCCAGGTAAAGTACCAAAATGGTATTTTTTGTAAAATAATACATGATATAGGTTATAAAATAAAATAAGTTCATTGGTTGATATAAGTAACTTTCCCATTGTAGAAAGTTGTGGAAATATGGCTTATGAATCTTTTTAATATGCTTTAATTTATGGCCAATTCCTAGCCTTGTAACGTCAGGCCCAAGATTGTATGGGAAACGGGTTTGTCCTTTAATATTACTTTTAATTTTAAATACTTAACTAGGCGGAAATGTTATCTTTCATAAGACCTTAAGCATCTTAGCGGATGATTTGATGCCTTTTTTACTCACTTTCTTCGTTTTACATTATCTTGATGTATGTCATTTGATAAAGTATCAGTTTTCAACTATGAGAATTAGCAATACCAGCATATCAATATTTTTACAACCTGACCCAATTAAGCCGACCGACCCATACAAGGGTTATGAAAAATAAAAAATCTACTGTCATTATTTTATTAATTTTAAACAGGCCTTACATATTTCTTAGAACTTTAGGGGGTAGGTACTTGTTATTCTTAATGGCAAGTAAGTTAATGTATTCAATCATTCGAGGTTATTATTTAATTTTGTGAGTGAAAATGTGTTACAGATAAATTATAAAACATGTCCTCAAGAAGGTAAGTTTATATTGTATTATTGTTATTTCTCTAAAATAACTTGTCAATTATCTAAAAATATAAAGCATGCACGCTAATATTCAGACTGCAAAAAAAAACAAATTAGTCTTTTTTTTCTCGAAATATTTTGAGGTATATTCCACGTACCCATTCATGGGTCCGTCGGCTCAACCACTATACTATAGATTTTTTCAATGAGTAACTTGTTTTTGTTGTTTTAGATTAAAATCTATGTCACTGTACGATATTTCGGTGGCGTTGAAGAACAGTGAAGATCCAGTTCTAAAATGCATTACATTTGAACCACCAGATAACGCGAACGCTGATGTTACTGACGAAGATTCTGGAGATGAGGATGCTATCACTATACGAGATCTACCAGGTTCTATACTACGTGCACCTGCTGAGGCAAATATATCCTAATCCAACTAGCTATTCTCCTGATTTGGCAAATAAGAAGGATAGCATTACTTTGACATGTTTACAGAAGAGAGCTCGTGTTGAAGGTCGACTCCATCTACATCTGTCTGCTCTAGCTCAAATGAAGACGTCACCCTGATAAGACACCCTTCTGTCGAGAATAACACCTACCAGTGGAGGAATTGATACAATCCAAACGATTTTCCAGCTTTCCAACCTTTAGAAGGACCAAAAAATGAAGTGCGTTTTCCTATAGACTATTTTGACCGATTTTTCAATGAGACGATTATAAAATTGCTAGAAGATACACAAATCTTTATGCTAACTTAAAAAAAAACTGCTTTATAGTGTTTTTGTGTGTTTTCTTTACCAAGACGTCGTATGTACTTTCCATTATTGTGTCAATTTCATGGCAATTGTATCGTATTGAATTCTTCTGTTCACCTCATCCTCAAAGTTGTTTCTACCTAACTGCAATGTCTGCCCGAGGTACACGTATTTCTGAACAACTTCGAGGACGGCGCCGTGCATCGCAATCGGTTGCGGTAGTACATTTTCATTGAACATAACCTTGGTTTTATCCAGGTTCATCCGCAAGCCGATGCGCACAGAAGAGTCAGCCAGGTCATTCAGCATCTGTTGTAGGTCCTGCAGCGTTTCTGCCATAATGACGATGTCGTCTGCAAATCGCAAGTGAGAGATGTATTTGCCATTGATGTTGATGCCTCGTCCTTTCCATTGCAGCGTCTTAAACATATCCTCCATTACACTTGTGAACAATTTTGGGGAAATGACGTCCCCTTGTCTCACTCCTCGATGCAACGGTATAGGTTTTGTTTGCTGATTCTGTACTTGAACGGAAATGGTGGCGGCTTCGTAGAGACATCTCATCACTTGCACGTACCGCCAATCTACTTAGCAACGCTGCAGGGCCTCCAGAACGGACCGGCTTTCTCATAGTCCACGAATGACACAAGGGCTGATTGTACTCTTCGGTCTTCTGTATAATCTGCCGCACTGTGTGGATGTGGTCTATGGTGCCGTATCCGCTCCGATATCCAGCCTGTTCCGATGGTTGGAATTCGTCGAGTCTTGGCGCAAGGCGGTTCGTGATGACTCTTGAAAACAGCATATAGATGTGGCTTAGAAGGGAAATGGGTCGATAGTTCTTCAGCAGGATCCTATCTCCTTTTTTGAAGAACAGGACGACAACACTCCTACTCCACGCCTCCGGAGTTCTCCCTTCAAACAGGACAGCGTTAAAAAGCTTTTGAAGCTCCCATAGTACGGGTTCACCTCCAGCCTTTAGCAACTCTGTTGTAACGCCATCGTCTCCAGGGGCTTTTCCATTTTTCAGCTGTTTAAGAGCAATCTCGATTTCGTCAATGCTGACTTCTGGCAGGTCTTGAGTATAGTGGCGTGGTAACGCGGCTCTAGGGTCCTCATTTTCGGGATCAGGTCGAGATGCCTGCGAAGCGTATAACCGGCCATAGAAGCGTTCTACTTCGGAAAGGACTGCTGGCTTCGAAGCAACGACTTCTCCACTTGTTGTGGTCAATTTCGTCAGGTGGCTTCTTCCAAGAGATAGTACGAACACTTTCGACCCCCGATTTTGCTCGATAGCTCTTTTAATAGAAAGAGTATTGGAACATCGAAGGTCGTGTCGTACAAGCTTACTTATCTCTCGGTTTAGAGCGCGCTTTCCTGACGAAGTGACGGGTGGGTTTCACGTCGTTCCTTAATCAGCCTTAAAGTTCTTTCCGAAAGCTTTGACTTCCTGCCCTTACGCTGCATTTCACAAAATCTCGTACCTTCTTCCCTGAGGATCCGAACCACATTTTCGAGGTTCTGGTTTGCGTCTGTTGTGGTTTCCACGGCAGCGAGTCGGTTTTCCAGGTTTGACTGGAACGTTTCAGATCCTATCATGGTTTGGAGCAAAGTAGGTCGGAGCCTTGACTTTATCAGACGGACACGTTCAGCCTTAAAATCGATATTCAGAGAGCCTCGAACGAGTCGGTGATCGTTAATCACGGAGACGTCTCTGAATACATGCTTCTTGTTGGTCATGATGAAGTCAATCTCATTTTTCGTCATAGTGTGTCAGAAGAATTCAGTTGGGTTGGGCTGCATTTGGGAAACTACGTTGAGTCTTCTCATCGTCGATCCCACAATGCCTCAAGACGAAAGTCTTCAATCAGTGCGTCCTACCCGTCATGACATACGGAGCCGAAACGTGGACACTAACGGTACGGCTAGTCCACAAGTTCAAAGTCACTCAGCGGGCTATGGAAAGAGCTATGCTTGGAGTTTCTCTTAGGGATAAAATCAGAAATGAGGTGATCCGGCAGAGAACTAAAGTTACCGACACAGCCCACTGGATTGGCAAGCTGAAGTGGCAGTGGGCTGGCCATATTAGCCGCAGAACCGACAACCGCTGAGGTAAACGAGTTCTTGAGTGGAGACCGCGTCTCGGCAAACGTAGTGTAGGACGCCCTCAGGCCAGGCAGAATGATGATTTGCGCAAGGTGGCTGGCAGGAGCTGGATGCGAGAAGCCGAGGCTCGACCTAAGTGGCGTGCAATTGGAGAGGCCTATGTCCAGCAGTGGACTGTGATAGGCTGATGATGATGATGATGATGTATCATATTGATGGCGGGAGATCTGGATCGTTTAGGTTTTCGCAGGTCTTACCTTTAGAAGGTGCGACAAGCGAGGGTCTTGTCGTGTGTCTAAATCCTATCTTGTTGATTCAAGATACGACCAAATAGGTCACCTTATAAGCTATGTAACTAAAGGAGATGTCCCAAATTGTATGGAGGCCAGGACCAGAACCTGTACACCCCACCAAAAGCTACACCTACAAGATTTTGTTATTATCCAATTCTTTTAAAATGGCTTCGTTAAGTGGTTCAAATAAAGAGTTAAGTAAGAAAATAGCAATACAAAACAACAAAACCATCATGATGGAAGATGACATTTTGATGACGTCTGTCAGTTTTGGCAGTTTCAAAATCGCGCATCTAGGAGTCCAGTGCCATCGCTTGCTGTAGTAACAACAAACATTATGAAAGTAATGTGCCGATCAATACCAAATCCAGAAATCAAAAATGAGGTCGTTGATGAATGAGGTGATAATGAACTACATACTACAACTACTACAACGCGACAAGCAGAACAAAAACATGAAGTGAATGATTATGCCAAAGTGACAAGGAGTATCTGACAGCTACTGACATTTAAAGTTTTTTTAGATTGACGCCATCTTTGAATGCCTAATGGAGTTTGATAAATTATTCGATCTTATTTATTTTTGAGCCACTAAATTATACGTTATATAAATTTATATGTATTTTTCCCAGAAACAGTAAATTTTTCTTGATTTTTGAAAATGGTGTACCTACTATGTCTGGGTCTATTTTGGGACATCTCCTTTTAAAATTTAATAAGAATAAAAATGATATTTCATTTGTGTCAAATGTAACATACATTTACACCCTAAAGAATGTTCTTTAAATTACCATCAATGATATTTCATAGTACAGATATGTTACCTACATAATAAATTGCGTTCGACAAACGGCACGGCGCTGCACGTTGACAGTTACATAGATGAAGAATTGTAACCAAAATCAGACAGTACAAATAGTTTTTTATTACCTAGTCAGGTCATAAGTTCTGTCACATGTGTAATATGAAATAATTGAGACATGTATATTATTTAGGTAACCATTTATATAGCAAAATGAGCTTAATAAAACATAGATTCATATGGTAATAAAGTTTTTTCAAAATGACCCCCGCGATTTTGAGTACAGGCCTTCAATCTGCGCGGCCATTGGTCTATCGCAGCACGAACGAGGTCCATGTCAATATAGGCGGCTGCCTTAATCAAGGATGCCTTAAGTGACTCCAAATCAGGATGAGGCTTTGAGCAGGCCTTTTCCTCCAAGTGTTGACATATCTTGTAACCTAACGGACTCAAATCTGGACTGGAGGAGGGCCAGTCTTCGTGCCGGATGAAGTCGATTTCACGCGCCGCCAGCCAGTCTTGTGTGCTTTTCGCTCTATGAGCTTGGAATACCCAGTGCCTGTTATTAAACATGGTATGAGAAACAGGTTCCACAAGGTTCTTGAGGACTGTATTTTGATACACAACTGCATTCGTTTTACGCCTTTCTCACAAAAATGTACCTTAGTTAAGCCCCAATAAGAGACTCCCAACCAAACCATGAGCGAGGATGGAAAATGACTTCGTTGGACACGCGGAATACGGTTGCTCGCTTCTTCACTGCTGTGTGCGTACACCTTATCATTTTGTTTGTTGTAGCTCTCTTCCACGGAGAAAATTTTTTCATCCGAAAAAAGAATTTCCCGATGCTTTTTTCCCGCGTACCGCTTCAACAAAGCGCGGCATCTCTTCAGTCTCAGGTCCATTAAACTAGTGTCCTGTTTTTCTTCGGTATGCCCTAAGCCCTAAGTCTTCATTTAACACCCTTTTCACCGTGGTTCTGCTTAACCCCATCTGAAGGGCCAACAGTTTCTGCTTACGTATGGGATTTCTTTGAATTCGCGCCTTCCCAGCTTTTATCACTGCTGGTGTCCTAACAGAGCGAGGGCGACCACTTCTTGACCTGTCATCTACACTAGAGTCTTCATTGTATCGTTTTATGGTAAACTACGTTGTGGTATGATAAACGAATCTTTTGGTTATATTCAAATTTTTCAGTAAGTCGAAAATCTGAAACCGCAACGATGCAACGCAATAACCGCGACTCGGTCTTCTTTAAGTGTCTACTCCATATTTAAAAATGAGGAAAATTCTAAAAAGTAGGTACACTTTTTTATTTTCATGAAAAATTCGAAATTCGAATTTAATAAACTTTTTTGTGGCCAGCTTTCTAAATTCAAAAGTTTTTATTGTGTGACAGAACTTATGACCTGACTATGTGTGTAAGTACGTAATATAAAACATACCTTTGAATTATGAGCGTTTCACGAGTTAGAATTTTTAACAGTAATATTAATGTACAATTTTAACAAAAAGATATAATTCACCTTGATTTCTTAAACCAATTTATAAACGAATGCCAATTAATCTACCCAATATTATAATTTGCAATTATGCAAAGTATTTTTTTTAAATCAATAAAAATTATGTAAGAAAAATATTATATAATGATTCGGACTAAGTATTCATTTTGAAACACGCTGTAACGATTCTGCATAAGGTTCATTCAGCCGGCACCACCCTGACTAGCGCGTGACTGCTTATTTTATTAAGTGAATATGTTTTGCTGATTACGTGTCATAGTGATACCTAAATTGTCGCATCTGAATTTGTAATCTATGTCGTCGTCTTAGCACTTACAAATAAACTTAAAAGTTAAAAAACACGTAGTTTATAACAAATATTTTTATAAACTTACAAGTGATATTTGATCCCTTGAGCTTTATTCATTTTAGCACTATAATTTGTGCACTTTCTTAATACAAAAGACGGCATTTTGATATTTTTTGTTAAACTTTAATTTCTTTATTTATTTACTCATCACAAACACAGCAAACAGAGTACATAAGGTCTGAGCGAAAGGTCTGTGTGAGACTGATGCCTGCACTAAGTAACTTAATACCGGTGTTTCAGGACATCAGGCATCGGGTGGGGCCCGACTAAAGAATATACTTACATGACAAGCGAGACTAAAGTATATAAGATAAGAGAAAAAAAAATTATAATAATGTAAAAATTATTAAATTGATATAAGAATTATTGACAATAAAAATTAAATAAAAAATATATTAAAATTATACAAATCAACAATGCAATTATTATTTATTATGCTTATCATAAAAAAATAACATTAATAATAAAATTTTAAAAAAAAGCGTGTGTGTGTGTTTGTGTGTCTTATATTACATTAGGTGACATTATCTAGGAGATTTTCAGTTTCGTCGTATGATAGGTAAGCAAAAAAAGGGTCAGTGCATGCTTTACTTCGTACATAGTGAGGTTTTTTAAAGGACGTCTTTTGTTTATTTTGTGGTACAAGCGCGACGAAAGGACACTAAACTGGCGGTTAGCAAAAGCGGTACGACATAAGTCCCATGAGCTGGTTAGTCTTCCGTGGCGTTTGGGAGGGGCAACAGACTCCGCTGCAAGCTTAGGGTGCTGCCGGAGGACAGCTCGAAGGATGTAAAGCTGCCTTAAACTGTCACTATGACTTGCTCTGAAGCTTGTTTGACGCAAACTGATTGAGATTGAGCTAATTGACTCAAAAAAACTTCTTGACTTAAGCCGCGCAGTAACATATCTACTTCCTTTCTTTGTAATATCATTGATTACCATACTGTATAAATGTTTATAAGAAATCTTCATAAAAGTAGATATTCATTTGACTGTATGCAACAACATTAATTTTTATTTGAAAAAGCGTTTTATTTACATTTCTATTTACTGTTTGAAGCATATGTATGAAACGGCAATCTCATACCGACCAACCCATACCTAAATGGGTCGTCATTTTCCAGCTTTTGCGGGCACTTTTTTTTTTAAAAAAATTTTTTCCTAAGTAATTAGGGGTAAGTACAATAAAACATATATCAATAAAACATAATCAAGGGTTGAAATCTGTGAAAAAAAATAGTTTCAGGCTTATCTGGGTTAAGACACATCAACTCGTACTAATTTATATTTTTGCATGATTGCTACAAGCAAAATCTCGTAAACCTGAGACTGAGAACAGAACGAGTAATTTATTTTCTCGTATTTATCTGCTATTTGGCCCTATAGTGAAACTTGTTCATGTGAATAAGTAGAACAACTAGTTTAACTGTGGCTCTTGTAAAATAACTCTATGTTTAAATTATATAAGTCTTATAATGTTAATACAAAAATTCGTCACTTGAAGAAATTAATGAGCGTGTGCACTGGCGGAACCGAAACATTTGGTATTCGTCTGGGATTCTCTGTGTGGCCAGTTCCCGCGGGTCGGCCCAATGACCAGGCCATCGTCACATGCCATCAACAAATTATGTCGCCACAACGTAACCACTAATTATAAAGTTATCAATTTGTCAGCGAGTCCCCATCTTGTGCCATACAAGCGAATCAACAATATTGAAATGCTTAATTTGATTACTTCATACTTATTGGAAGAGCTTGATTGTGGGAAAGTGGAAAATAGTAGAAATATACCAAAAAATAAAAACAGGTGAATATTATGAATTTGATACCCAACCAACTGCTCGAGTGGTTTGAGTACCAGGCTAAGATCTCGGGGTCCTGGGTTCGGTCCCCAGGTCAGGTAACAAGAATTTCGGATTTACGAACATTTGCGTAATGATTACCTATCGTATTGATTATGCCTATAACCATCATCGCTGCGGTAACTTTAATTCAATAAATGGAGGCCTTTGCTCTGTAGTGGGATGATTACAGGCTGTTACTTTTTTACTTTACTTACGAATTTAAGAGGAAACACAAGGGCCGTTTTTCCATACAAACGTAGTCCCCTGTTTCCGCCCTGGATAAAGCCAGTAGAGCAATAGTTTTTATTACAAAAATCTATGACCACTATTAGCATGTTCCTATGTTTTCTGTTTTTTCATAAATTAATTAATAAAAAAGATATGAGACATCAAAAATCGAAAAAAATCGCTAGATTTTCCGCTGTGTTCAAACATCCAGAAAACAAATTTGGCTAAATTTTAGAAAAAAAGGAAAACATACAAACACGGCCAAAGCCTGTCTTTAATTTTTAATGAAAAAAGTATTTAAATCGGTCTAGTTTTGGAAAAGTAATCGGGGGACTACGAAACGTTGAATTGGTGTGCTTTTAGTAGGTATTTTCGGTCCAAGAAGCAGTTGTCACTATCACACTCTGCGGTGAAGGCGTTTAGCACTGCGCGAAAGCAATAGATTTTACAAATACCTATTTTTCAATTCTCTCGCACGTAGTGTTTCCTCTTAAGTTCAAATTGAAAATTTTTCCTACAAAAATTATGAGATCCAGAGTTTTAGTTTCCCCCGGAGCTATATTACATATACATAATAAGGTCAAAAGTTCTGTCACACAATAAAAACTTTTGAATTTAGAATGCTGGCCACAATAAAGTTTATCGAATTCGAATTTCGAATTTTTCATGACAATAAAAATGTGTACTTTTTAGAATTTTCCTCATTTTTAAATTTGGAGTGGACACTTAAAGGAGACCGTGTCGCGGTTATTGCGTTACATCGTTGCGGTTACGCGCCAATTCAGATTTTCGACTTACTGAAAAATTTGAATATAACCAAAAGATTCGTTTATCGTACCATAAAACGATACAATGAAGACTCTAGTGTAGATGACAGGTCAAGAAGTTGTCACCCTCGCTCTGTTAGGACTCCAGCAGTGATAAAAGCTGTGAAGGCGCGAATTCAAAGAAATCCCATACGTAAGCAGAAACTGTTAGCCCTCCAGATAGGGTTAAGCAGGACCACGGTGTAAAAGGGTGTTAAATGAAGACTTAGGGCTTAGGGCATATCGAAGAAAAACAGGACATCGTTTGGACGCTCGTTTAATGGACCTGAGACTGAAGAGATGCCGCGCTTTGTTAAAGCGTTACGCGGGAAAAAAGCATCAAAATTTTCACCGTGGAAGAGAGCTACAACAAACAAAATGATAAGGTGTACGCACACAGCAGTGAAGAAGCGAGCAACCGTATTCCGCGTGTCCAACGAGGTCATTTTCCATCTTTGCTCATGGTTTGGTTGGGATTCTCTTATTGGGACTTAACTGAGGTACATTTTTGTGAGAAAGGCGTAAAAACGAATGCAGTTGTGTATCAAAATACAGTCCTCAAGAACCTTGTGGAACCTGTTTCCCATACCATGTTTAATAACAGGCACTGGGTATTCCAACAAGATTCTGCGCCAGCTCATAGAGCGAAAAGCACACAAGACTGGCTGGCGGCGCGTGAAATCGACTTCATCCGGCACGAAGACTGGCCCTCCTCCAGTCCAGATTTGAGTCCGTTAGATTACAAGATATGGCAACACATGGAGGAAAAAGCCTGCTCAAAGCCTCATCCTGATTTGGAGTCACTCAAGGCATCCTTGATTAAGGCAGCCGCCTATATTGACATGGACTTCGTTCGTGCTGCGATAGACGACTGGCCGCGCAAATTGAAGGCCTGTATTCAAAATCGCGGGGGTCATTTTGAATAAACTTTATTACCATATGAATCTATGTTTTATTAACTTCATTTTGCTATATGGTTACATGAATAATAAACATGTCTAAATTATTTCATATTACACATGTGACAGAACTTATGACCTGACTAGGTATATTGCTTATAGTCAATTCATAAACGCAGCAGACCAGCAGTTCGATGGGCAGTTACGTCATTTTGAAATAATGCCAGTAGGTGTTTTTTTTATTAATTTCCGAAATTTTGTACAACCTAGCCTAGCGATAACTAACTCGATTTCTACCATTAAATTCACCTCATCACAGGACTTGAAACCTCATACTGGAAATTAGAACTTTCACAGTCCAACAAAAAAATATTCAAAAGAAGAAATAAGTATAAAGTTATTTAACGGAGAAAAAATCCTGCATTTTCTTCCTATTAATGCTATAAATATCTAACCCTTCTTTAAGTTTGTCTGCCGAAGCCAAGAGTTTAATCATCATAGTTAAACGATTTCTATCAAAAGGACCAAAAAAGAGTTACTTGCAAAAGTTTGTAGTCTCTTTTCGCCCAATTCATCTATGTGAAGTACATTAAACAAAACAACCAATAAATAAAAGTAGTATAAAAGAAGCTGCAATAGAAAAAAATCATGACAATCACTTAAAACGAACTCAAACCTTTAAGTCGTTAGAGACTATAATTTATCCCTGTTCCATTAGGATTTGTTCACCCGTTCTAGCGAATTGATTAACAAACAGTCATCAATGATAACAGTAATGATATCAGTTCTTATAACAATGAAATTAATGAAACATTAAAATCTGTTATCACTTGGTTAAAATTAAATAATAATAACTTTAAAATTAATCTCAACAAAACACACATTATGCACTTTTGCCAAAGAGCCGGTACCCCATCTAATATTCTAATTAACTAAGTATATATGTCGCAGGGAAATGAGGATATCAGGGATTTCATGAAATCCCTAGGGATATGACGAAATCCCGGAAGATGTCGAATATTCTTGTTTATTACGTCTTCTTACTAAATGTATCTAGTGATATGACAAAATACCAAATTATCGTTAGTGATATGTCGTTCCACTAAACTTAATCTAGTAAAATGTCAGAAAAGCGGATACTGCCGAATAAAAATCGAGCCATACATTTCTCTCGCTCACTTTAGTACCCACAGGGGCACTTGTGGGAGCGAACTGAGTGCATATTTTACTAAAACTGGTAGTTTTAACATCCCATTTAGTGGCGAAATATTTATTTTAGTGGCTAGTGGATTTTTGGAGTGGTTTAGTAAAATTCAATTGCAACCAAAAATACGATCGCTCAGTAACAAATCACTTGTACATTTTAATGTTGTAGAAAAGTTAATATGCCAGTAACCATTCCAGGTATGTTACAATGAATCCAATGGCGCCCATTCATGTCAAAATTGTTATCAGCCTGTTTCTACAACAGTATTCTTTATTTCACTAAATTTAGTTTAGTGAAATGACATATCGCTGACTTTATATCACTAGATACTTTTAGTAAAAAGACGTAATAAACAAGAATATTCGACATTTACCGGGATTTCGTCTGATATCCTCATTTCCCTGCGACATATATAATGATACCGCCATTGATCAATTGGATGTTACCAGATGTCTTGAACTGCAAATTGACAGAAAACTAAATTGGAAAAATCATATACATGAATTAAGCAAAAAAACAAGCAGCTTAGCTTTTGCTCTGTTTAAACTTTCCACTATTGTAAGTAATGATGCATTATTAGCTGCCTATTACGGGCTAGTCGAGTCTGTCCTGAGATACGGAATGATTTTCTGGGGTAACCAATGATATTACAAAGATATCATTGGGGGTAACTCAACAGACAAGGAAGTTGCGTTCAAATGTCAAAAAAGATGTATTCGGGCCATGTTTTGCCTACATTCAACTGGCAGCTGTATGCTATATTTTATCAAGCACAAGATTATGACACTTCGTCTTTATACATAATGGAGATTGCACTCTTTGTAAGAACTAACCTTCATCTATTTCCACGCTTATCTGATAAAGTGGCCCGTAACCGTCGTGATGAGAGCAAACTTTGCTAAGTAAAAGTTTATTATGCATGGCTCCAAGAATATAAATATAATAAAATTCCTCTATCTATTAAAATACTAAATAACAATAGTTTTAAAACTAAATTTAAGAAATTATTAATTGACAAATGAGGTAGGTTTGGGTAAGATCGGACATGGGGTAAGACCGTATACATTAAATATTTCACAAACGCTACTGTATTTTTTAATGATGGCAGCAGAGAGTACAAGACAATTTTGTTTTGCATCGACACTTAGTTCTCGCCATTCGCACTTACTTGCTGAGCATGTTTTATGGTGGATTTATTTAAACAAGTGAAAATCTGTATTTTTTACGTCTATCCGATTTTTCCCTTTAACTTTCATAATCGTTATAAGCTGATATCCGGTGTTACCCCTCACGGGTGAAGATCAGATAAAACCATTCGGTCGTCACTTGTAAGCAGTGGTTGTCAAACTATCCTAATTTCAATTATGTCTTGTTTGTAAAATTCTGTTTTAAAAACATATATCGTAAACTCGAAAAATGAGCGAACTATAGTACGAATAGTAGTTGGTACACCAGCGGACGTGGTGGCCAGTGCCAATATTATTGGTTGAAGTTAATTTCGATTATCGACTTTATTTGATATTTTAGCAACTTAATTGCACTTATAATATCAGTATATAAACTTGAAAAATTTTGTATCTGTTTTCAAGTTTATATACTGATATTTAAGTGCAATTAAGTTACCAAAATATCAAATAAAGTATATAAATAGCTGTTTCATCTTAACTGACGGTCAAACATCTGCAAAGATGTTTCTTTCTTGTGTTAAGGGTGCAAACTCCTAACATTTGATGAAACAACGCTGGCTTACAGCGTAAGAATATGCTTTAAAAATTCGCGCCGTGTTGCAGTGTCTCGATGGCCTAATGGTATGGTGCCCGCCCGGCATGCGAGGAGATGCGGGTTCGATTATCGACTTAGTACTTTTGTAATTCTCTCAATTTTAGATTACTTAAGTTTTTAAATAGTTTTTATAATACTAAGACAGAAGTATTTCGCTGCAGGAAAATGACCACCCAAATTTCATCCTTTAAAATTATTACATTGTGCGACTCAGTTACACAACCTGTTTCACCAACATTTGTATAAATTAATGTCTAAATTTATTTCCATGTCAATTATCCAAGAAAAAATCAAATTTATGCGATGTTCTCTTCGAATTATTGCTATTTATCTTTTGGCGTCAGAAAGTTTGAGAATAACAAAATATGAAATAATTTTGACCTGGGGTAAGATCGGATGCCAATAAGTAAAAAAATTGGAAGTCATGTGAAACGTTGTTCGTTACTTTTCTCTCTCCCAATCTTTAGAGGGATAAAGATCAGATAAATTACTCTGATTTATCTTATTTTCAAAGCAATAGGAATGGTATTAAAGTGACATCCGAACTTACCCCAAAATACACAATTTTTTAAAACGCCATTAAAAATGTGTCTTGTTTTTAAGAGCATCTAAAACAAAAACTGTTGAGTTTTCATTAACCAACGGAATGTAGAGCTAAGTGCCATTTAATATATAAACATTTGGACCGTATTTTAAAGTTATAACTAAAGCATATGTCGGGAAAATTAAGTTTTTACAAAACCTGTACAATTGGACTGAAATCCGTTCGGTCTTACCCCAACATACTTGCTATTATAATATAAATGACTTTTTGAATGATAAATTTTGACATTGTATAATTTTATTCTGTTTAATCGCTTCATAAGTTTGTGTTTTATAAAAAAGATATAATTAACACTTAAAATATTACACGCTGAATATCAGTAAGACATGTTGTACCTACTGATAATATGGACACCAAGAATATGTTTCTACAATGAACTTTATCTCACACATGTTTCTGTAAATCAAGTCATCAAGTTTTTTACATACCCACTCACATTAGTAAGATAGGGAGAGAAGCGATTAGAAAACTTTTTTAGGATTCCGTACCCAATGGGTAAAACGGACCCTATTACTAAGACTTTGCTGTCCGTCTGTCTGTCCGTCCGTCACCAGGCTATGTATCTCATGAACCGTGATAGTAACACAGTTGAAATTTTCAGAGATGATGTATTTCTGTTGCTGCTATAACAGCAAAAAACAGAAATTAATAAATATTTAAAGGGTAACAAACTTTATTTTTTGCTCGTTTTAGGTTATAGAAGTTCATTCTCAAGAATGACAATACATGTCACTTAACATATGTGAACTTAACTAATAACATTGCAGTCGTACATTAGAAACTGATGAGTTTTCCAAAAAATATATACCTATATACGAGTACCTAGTCAGGTCATAAGTTTTGTCACATGTGTAATATGAAATAATTTAGACATGTTTATTATTTATGTAACCATTTATATAGCAAAATGAAGTTAATAAAACATAGATTCATATGGTGATAAAGTTTATATTCAAAATGACCCCCGCGATTTTGAATACAGGCCTTCAATCTGCGCGGCCAGTCGTCTATCGCAGCACGAACGAGGTCCATGTCAATATAGGATGCCTTGAGTTACTCCAAATCAGGATGAGGCTTTGAGCAGGCCTTTTCCTCCAAGTGTTGCCATATCTTGTAATCTAACGGACTCAAATCTGGACTGGAGGAGGGCCAGTCTTCGTGCCGGATGAAGTCGATTTCACGCGCCGCCAGCCAGTCTTGTGTGCTTTTCGCTCTATGAGCTGGCGCAGAATCTTGTTGGAATACCCAGTGCCTGTTATTAAACATGGTATGAGAAACAGGTTCCACAAGGTTCTTGAGGACTGTATTTTGATACACAACTGCATTCGTTTTTACGCCTTTCTCACAAAAATGTACCTTAGTTAAGCCCCAATAAGAGACTCCCAACCAAACCATGAGCGAGGATGGAAAATGACCTCGTTGGACACGCGGAACACGGTTGCTCGCTTCTTCACTGCTGTGTGCGTACACCTTATCATTTTGTTTGTTGTAGATCTCTTTCAGGGTGAAAATTTTTTCATCCGAAAAAAGAATTTCCCGATGCTTTTTTCCCGCGTACCGCTTCAACAAAGCGCGGCATCTCTTCAGTCTCAGGTCCATTAATCGAGCGTCCAAACGATGTCCTGTTTTTCTTCGATATGCCCTAAGCCCTAAGTCTTCATTTAACAACCTTTTCACCGTGGTCCTGCTTAACCCCATCTGAAGGGCCAACAGTTTCTGCTTACGTATGGGATTTCTTTGAATTAGCGCCTTCACAGCTTTTATCACTGCTGGAGTCCTAACAGAGCGAGGGCGACCACTTCTGTATCGTTTTATGTTACGATAAACGAATCTTTTGGTTATATTCAAATTTTTCAGTTGAAAATCTGAATTGGCGCGTAACCGCAACGATGCAACGCAATAACCGCGACACGGTCTTCTTTAAGTGTCCATATTTAAAAATGAGGAAAATTCTAATAAGTACACATTTTTATTTTCATTAAAAATTCGTAATTTGAATTCGATAAACATTTTTGTGGCCAGCATTCTTAATTCAAAAGTTTTTATTGTGTGACAGAACTTATGACCTGACTATGTATATTTATATGTTTTTAAGAATCTTGTTGACGCTGGCGGGAGATGTAAAGTAGCAGTTTATGATCCGAGGTAATAAGCTTATATAATTTTGCTTTGAAAACTCTCAAAGTGCAAGCACTCTTACTTAATGTCCGATGGAATTTTGTTATAGAGCTGTGCTCCCTCCGTGGTAATAGTCTTTTTTCCAAAGTTTGTCCGGGTTTTTGGTAGCACTATATGACTAAATCTTCGGGTACTGCGTTTATGAATTTGGCTTATTGTAGTAAATTTTATATTCATCCGTATGATTTTATGTTTAATTTTATATACCAAGATCAATGATTTTACAAAGAAATAGATATGTTACTTCGCGGCTTAAGTTAAGAAGTCTTTTTGAGTCAATTATAACATGTCTTAATCAGTTTGCGTCAAACAAGCTTCAGAGCGAGTCACAGTGAAAGATGAACAAAAATTTAAAAAATGCCATCTTGTGTATTTCGATTTTGCACAAATTATTGTGTTAAAATGAATAAATCTTAAGGGATCACATATCACATACTAAGTTTATAAAAATATTTGTTTTAACTACGTGTTTTTCAATTTTTAAGTTTCTTTAAAAGTGCTAAGACGACGACATAGATTAAAAATTCAGATGCGACAATTTAGGTATCAATATGAAGAGTTAATCATACCATAGCACAAATAGTGGTATTTATTTAAAAAACATTCTAATGAAATTCTTCATAATTAAATTTGGTACTTTGATAGTTTGAACCACAGAACTTGGAAAAAGATTAGATTAGATACCAACGGATAAAAGTACTATTTTGAGGATTGGCTATTGTATTGGAATCAACGACCTCAGCGAGCAACCGGACTACGATTCTTGTGATTTGGCTTGTATAGTGATTGCGACCTGTTTATCGCCTAATAAATTCTTCTAAAAAGTTGACGGTGTTTTAACCAGTTCCCGAACCCCACGTTCGTAACATTATATATTTTCATTGCTTAGTTATACTACAGCAAAACATATTCACCAAATAAAATATCCAATCACGCGCTAGTCCGGGTGCCGCCTGAATGAATCTTATTATGCAGAATCGTTACAGCGTGTAAAATGAATAGTCTGAACCATTATCTAATATTTTTCTTACAAATTTTTTAATGAATAAAATAATACCTTGCTTATAATATTGGGTAGATTAATTGTGTGATATCTTTTTGTTAAAATTGTACATAAATATTTCTGTTAAAAATTCTAACTTGTATAACTCTCATAATTCCAATGTATGTTTTATGTTACGTACTTACATAGTACAAAATATTTTTTCATATAACACAAATACAACCTGTTTTATTTCTCTCTATTTTCTACCTACTTTCAAATATTTCAACTGTCTGATTTTGGTTACAATTACTAATCTATGTAACTGTCATCGTGCAGCGCCGTGACGTTTTGCGAACTCAATGGGGACTACCGTGTTTTTGCTCACCAGTTGGCGCCACTGTAGACTGAGGACCGGAAGTATAGCTATCAAAGGCGATTGGCGCCGAAACAAAGTGTTATATCTTGAATCTAATTAAGGTTATATTGTTTATAAATAACTATCTTGATATCAACAAACTAACTTCTGAAATAGTTGCTCTTGAGGCCGCCTATTTTTGCGCTTTTTCTTAATTTCGCTTTTAAAGCGTTCACATTAATCGCCAAATAATCCATATTTGCGATATTTTACGAAGGAGATCACTTTCCAGCAGGTAAATTGAAGAAATTATAATTTAAGCAACAAATTCCGCTAAAACCAGTACAAAGTGAATGATATTGGACCTCACGCGACACTAGCGCCATTAGTGGCAAATTCACTAGCGATAGCTCCCAATATTTCTTTGTAATATCATTGACCAAGAAGCATGTACAGAAATTATATAGTTGTTTAATATTCATCAGTCCCACTGGACTGATGAATATTAAACTGAA
The DNA here is from genome assembly GCA_949315895.1 of Anania crocealis. Lineage (NCBI taxonomy): Eukaryota > Metazoa > Arthropoda > Insecta > Lepidoptera > Crambidae > Anania > Anania crocealis. Next base: position 12,400,826 of record OX438884.1, on the reverse strand, counting down.
AACATATACACAGACACTGTCTTTGTATACCTATGTTTTCAGTTGCTGTTAGGTAAGGATAGTTAAATAACATTTTTATAATTTTATTCTGCGCTATTTGAAGTTGTCTCAATTTTATTTTACATGCGGTTCCCCATATTTCAATAAGATACAAAAGGTGAGATTTGACTAATGAATTATAAATTTTGAAACGAACTTGTCGTGGCAGACTACCAACTACGCTATGAAGAGAGCCCATTAATGAAGATAATTTGTTTTTTACATGATCTATGTGTGTAGGTACTCCAGCAGCGCTATTACGTATCTTTTTTGACAGTCAAAGTGATAATCGCTTAGCCTAAGTGTTTATATGTGAACTGTCAAAACATACTCGTAGTTTTGGTATTACGTATCGTCGGTGTAAAATACATTAATGTCAAAATCAGTGACTATGACTAATAGGCACTCTCCTATCAACTTTCCCACTTTTGACAGCCGTTTTTGTATCGATAACTCGATTTTGGTATTATGTAAGTCAGAGTGATCAACAAAATCGTTAGTCACCGGAATTTTCAAGTGGCGCTGATAAAAACTTCTAAAGGGCAGTGTTTTATGAATATACACTAAAACCAACTAAGTGAAATCATAATGCAAAAATACTGATTGGGTGTTAGTTCACATTACGACTTTTTTTGGATGGATTATAAGAAAAGAAAAGCAAGCCAAACAAAACAAACGCTTACTGATATGTAATCTATGGCTGACTGGCTCTCGCTAGACGACACTTCTTCCTTAATATTTTGTTTGAAAAGTTTTATTTGCAAAATGGCCCGAGCTTTTCTTTTGATTGAGTCAAGAGACGACGTCTCATTAATCATATAATAGTAAATCAATGTAGGAACTATCATATTTCATATTCCTTAAAAAATAGTTAAAAATCAACATTAAATGGTATCCGCACACACCACTTAATCCCTCCACCGCCACCCGTCCTATAATGGCCAGCACTTGCTCCTCTGCCTCTGTGAGTGGAGCCAGCCTGCTAAGCCCACCACCAGTGGCAGACGCACTCCATCTGGAGTTCCCGGCGGAACCAAAGTTTTAGTCTTTTAAAAAGCGAAGATAAGAAATGATACAAACAAAACAAGAATGGCATTGCTGCAATGAACTGTGAGGGGATGGAAATACAACTACTGATAATAACTTGATACTTTAACTTACTCTACGTCTATGGTCCGCAGATTAAGTAGCTCCTTCTGCGACAGCATTAAGTCGCGATGCAAGGGACTCCCAGGTTATTTTAGCCATTTGTTTTGCTTGAGGTCCACTTGCAAAGCGACCTAACGCTATGTCGCGGTTTTCTTCTACGAACTCTAATAATACCTATCAAACCCTGTTTAGGCGAGCCATCTAAAATACAAAAGAATGAAATATGTTCTTTATTATTTTGTCTGAGTGATCCAAAGAACTATTTAATTTTTATCAATTTACCTACTTTCAAATAATCACACAAGTACACACTCAAATATGTCCGCACCAAAATAATAATATGTTCTAATTTCAATAAAATTGCGCTAATAACCATCTGACATTTGAAGTGACTAACGTATAACCCGATTAAATTACGATGTCGTTATTTTGTAACGTTATCGTTTCCTACACAATGGCATGTCATTTAGTCGTATAATTTATCCATAGTACTAGAGTAGTGCAGCTTTATGGTCAAATTCACTAGATTGATATGCACTATTCTCATTCATGTAAGCCAGTAGTTACATAATACCAATTGTATCAATGCTTCAGTTGCTGACAAAATAGGTACATAATAGGTCTGCAGGTCAAGTGACTATCGCATTGATAGTCGAGCCATGATATTTTTCACTTTTCTTTTCTACAAGAGGTATCTCATTAATTGTCAATGGCGTATATGGCGGAATATTTTTTTGTCTTAATCTAAATGTAATATACGAGGTTTTAGATATATTAATAGTTAGGAGATTACTTTGGAACCAAAGGTAAAGTTTATTTAAATCAGCTTGTGCCTGAGTAATTATGTCACTGATACAAGTTCCAAAGTAAAATAGGCAGGTGTCGTCTCTATTCAAAGTTAACTCTCCATGCAAGTCTAGATCTATGAAATTCTTTATGTACATTAGAAAGAGTAATGGGCCGAGTATGGGCCTTGGGGAACGCCGCAAGATATAAGTTGTGGTTTTCTTTGGTGGTCATCAATTTGTACAATTTGAACTCTATTTTCGAGATATGATTTAAAAAAATTTAGTGCAAGTACCGTGATTCCAATGCTTTTGAGTTTTTTTATGAGGAGATAATGACTAACGGTGTCAAATGCTGGATCTGTTTTACTTCCTGATTTATAAATGGTTCTGACCTTTGCAATTTTTAAGGTGTTACGTGACTCTGGATCTAATTTTGAGCTATGATATAAATTACTAAAACATCCCATGTATCGACCTTGAGCCCTAAATTTCTCAAGCCATGCAAACAATCGCAAGTAGTGTTTAATAACTCCATAATAGCTTTCGAGGATTTTACTGTAATATTTGATTGGCCGATAATTTTTTTAAGTTAACAGTTTGACAAATACTTAATGATTAAACGAACTTACCTGTACGTGAAGTTCTATCATAATTATACGAGGTATATTGTCCGAAGATATTAGTATTATACACTGTAGTATCGCCCGAATGTATTTACCACTTAGCACATTTTTAGATTTTAATATATTTTTTAAAAGGAAAAACTGACTGTTGTTTCCGGTAAATAAAAATTAAATATAAATTTCATAACTTCCGTTTCCGTTCACTATCCCTGCCATCATGTCGTTCAATCCATGTTCTCATTTAGTTTAGAGTTAATATGATATTTCCTCTAATAGGGTTTTTTGGCCCACAGAAAAGCAATTCGGGTGGGTGGGACTTCCTACTAATATCTTCGGACGAATACCTCGTATAATTATGATAGAACTTCACGTACAGGTAAGTTCGTTTAATCATTAATTATACTTCGGTATTCGTCCTCGATATTAGTATTATACACTGTAGATGTTTAGAGCATAAAAGGAAATATCACAAATAATATAAAATAATATTTTAGATTAACATATTCTGTATATTTATTTAGACATATTTCAATCATTATTGTCTAAGGTACAAATAGATCTGGCAAAATCAGCACAATCGGTAGAATTTACAATTATCCTATTATAAAAACGTGCAAAGGTAGTGGAGTTACCCGACCAACCTGCCATATTCCTAATTAAATCAATGTTAACTCCTCGACTGTAGGCTACGGACGTTGAAGCATGCCGAGTGCTGTGAGCAGAGAATATGGCCACGTCAACTCCACTAGCTTGCAGTGTACATTTGATCCATCTGCTTATAGATTGAGATGTTACAGAACCATAAGGTTTTCTAAATGAAATAAATAAATTATCTGATATTCTTAGATCCTTAGTTTTCTCTATACAGGATGAAATTTTAACCACTTTCCAAATTTTAATATATTGATCTACGAGACAAAAAACAAATGACGTATTTTTTCTTTTGGCATAGCCCAGTATAAAAATGTCAAGATAAAGCACTAAGAAAATGTCCGCCAAAAAGCTAAAATTTTTGATACGGCTGCCTAGCAACACTTTTTTTACGCATTGCGTATCTCATTCATTAAATACGATACTATTCCTAAGTTTTTGATTCTCCCCTTATACCTTAGCAGGTCTAGGAACTTAAAAATTGAAATCTATGTCGCGAAAAATATTTTCGGGTGACAACTTGATTTACATTTTTTACTTCATAAATAGGCTCTTAATACGATACTGAACGCCTATAAAAATTTTGGAAAGTGGTTAAAATTTCACCCTGTATATGAAATTAAGGCCTTGGCTGGACAGATTTGTGGCTTTTGTAAGAAAAAAGGTAAACATAACACAGGCTGTGCTGTACCTGGTCTAGAAGTTTTAATTAATTCAGATATTTTGATCAAAATACGGTCACCATAAATCAATATTTTTTTTAAAGAAATTTTTGATAAGTTTTGTACTCTGTGAGCAGACACAAGAGCGATATGGGTTGAACATTTTTTAGTAATTTGTTCTAACGTAATTTCTTCATGAGGAAATAGTGATCCGAGGTATTCTAAAACTACACCAACATCCCAGGTTATATTATATTTTGGTAACACTGGTCGTAGTCTGTATACACCTTTACAAAACCTTGAAATTATTTCAGAATCCATAATTTTTCCTAAAATTAATGATAAGGCAGATCTGTGACTGTTTATAGTACCATACTGACTTCCATCATTAAATATGCTGGTGAGAAAATCGAGCACTGAAGAGATAGTGGGTTGGTACAAATCACTATTCTGACGATTACAATAATTATACCATCTCTTAAAGCAAACATCATATTGTTTTAATGTGTTGCTAGAGAGGGAGGCAATCATTATATCTATAGCAGCTAGCGGTACGCCCTTATTAAACAACGCCTTCCGGATAATACCGCGGCTACCAGGGTAGTTGTGGACTGGATATTCTTCTTGCTAGAATGGGGAATAATAAATAGAGATGAATTTAACGTTATCATGTCTGTTATCGTAAGTTTTTGAAAAAGAGGATACCAGGGCTGTGATGGCCAAGCCGGGACAATAACAATTCCCTCTGCCTGGTCGTTTATAATTTTTCTTAAAGCTTTGAGCACACAAGAAACTGGGGGAAATGCGTAGAAGTACAAATTTGACCAACTAATAGTAAACGCGTCAATAACTGATGCTTCTGGATCTAAGCGCCATGATGCATAATTGTTGCATTTTTTATTAAGGCGGGTGGCAAACAAATCTATTTCAGGGACACCAAAAATAGTTATCACTTTCTGAAACCCTGTATCTAACAATTGCCATTCAGTATCTGGGTGAGAACGTCTAGATTCCCTATCAGCCACAACATTGTCGCTCGATTTTATATATGCAGCAGTGATGTATATTTCCCGTTCTTCGCACCATTTCCAAATACTTTTTGTAATTTTATTAAGATGGGGGTACTGTATCCCACCCATCCTGTTTATATAGCTAACCGCAGTTGTGTTGTCTATTCTCAAAAGTATCTGGCAATGATGAAATTTTTTTTGTAAATATCTTTAACGCGAAATATGCTGCTAACAACTCCAAATAATTTATATGGTGTTGTTTTTCGTTTTGTAACCATTGACCACCGGTTGATTCACTTCCACAAGCCGCACCCCAACCCGTTGTTGAGGCGTCAGAATATATCTCACAACGGAAGATGTTGTCTCTAATTCGATGAACCGAATTGTCGACAGCATTTAACCACCAGTGGATATCCGGTAAAATGGAACTTGGTAATATCATATAACGATTGTAATTGTCATGATTTTTTAAATTTAGGAATTTACACCTTTCCATTTCTTTTGTATACATCCAGCCATAATCAATTGCTGGGCATGCTGATACTAATAAGCCAACTAGTTGTGCAAACCTTCTGATTTTACAAGTTTTAATCTGTAGAAAATGTTTCAATTCTATCTTGATGCGTTTAATTTTTTCCTGTGGAAGGCTCACATGCCAATTTTGTGAATCTACAATGAAACCTAAATATTTGCAACGTTGAGAAGGCGTGGTACAGCTTTTTTCTTTATTGATAATGAAGCCTAGAGATTCTAATAGACTTTGTGTAGCTTTAAGATTACGTTCGCAATCGTTATATGTGTTTCCCAATAAATAAATATCATCTAGATAACATGAGGATAAATATCCACATCTTCTTAGTAATTTTAAGACCGGTTTTAGCAATTTTGTGAAAATGTATGGAGCAGTACACAAACCAAATGGTAACACTTTAAATTCATATAATTTTTGGGACGTTGGGTCATCTTCCCTAGTTAGACAAAATCTCAAATATTTGCATGAATCTGGATCTACTTTTATCAACATGTAAGCGTCCTTTAAGTCAAGGGTGGCCATAAAACATTCTTTTGAAATTAGTTTTAGAACTGTACGAATATCTTCCATTTTGAAATGTTGTGTGCTGATGAATTTGTTTAATTCTTTTAAATTTAAAATGAAACGCATACTACCATTTGGTTTGGGTATGAGAAAAACGCGAGAAAAATATTGTTCAGGACAAGGATCACATTCTGTAACAGCACCGATAGACAACAGCTGTTTAATTGCATTGTCAAATTGTGTATATACTTCATCAGACTTAACTACTGTTATATGGGGGCTCAACTGAACCACCGGTTTACAAAAAGCTATTTTGTAGCCATTTACCCAGGAGAGAAGTGATCGATCTGCAGTGATCATATGCCACTGGTCAACGAAATGACTCAATCGACCCGCGTAACGTACCTCATGGTCAGCATCTAACGCCTGCGCTGGGGTCGTGTCCGATGATAGGACATGTTCGAGGAGGTTGGTGGCAGCGGCGGTGGCGGTTGTGGTTGCCGCTGGTGCTGGTAGGTGTTCGAGGCGGTCGATGGTACTAATGGCGACGTGACGACGGGACGGCTGCCGGCCTGCGGACTCCCCCCGTCGACTTCCAGTTTAAATTTTTGGATGTTGCAGTGTTTGACTTCCTAGCCGGTTCTTTTAAGTCTGCTATGGATTTGCTAACAGCTTTGGCTGTTTTTATTGTTTCTCCGAGGCTTTCACCGAACAACTGCTTACCAATTTTTGTACACGATAGTTGCTCCTTTAGATCCTTTTTAAGGGTGCTCAGAGCAAAACCTTTACGTGCTGTCGAATCATTGTACTGTATGTCGCAAAGGAGCCGCGTAGCGTCGAATAATTGTTGAAGCATTTCGTGATCAGGTTCCGTAGAATTAATTTGTGTGGTAATTATTCTACTCAGGCAAGAGATAACAATAGCCATGCCTTTCTGCCGTGACTCTAGGGCCTTATCACGTTTGATCAGACCCTCCGACAATGCTGCTTTAATTTCAGGGTTAAACTGTGGAGCTGTTATAGCCTGACAGTTTTCAGGAACAAGATATTTATTGGAAATATCTTTGCGTTCCTCTTTCTTTAGGCCTGATGTTGCAATGTAAATGAGCCTATTAGCCAATTCCGTATTTATTGGTGGTCCATGATCTACAACAGTAGTAGGATCTATGCCCAAGATATCCAGTATACCTTGATTTAAATTTGTATCGGTCGGGGTATTTGTTAAGTCTTCAGGTAAAATTAACGTTACCTGCTGCTCCGAAATTGCCGTGGTATCGTTACGGGATGTCGATGGCTGTGCCGATGTCTCTGGTAGCTGGACCACATCAGCAGCTCGAGACGTAGATGGCAACGGTGATGGTGCCCTCTGCGGTGACTGGGTGCGTGACAGTACTTCCATAGTATCCGTCCGCACCTGTGGCCGTTCGCCATGTTCAGTCAAAGCTCGGTCTGAAATGAGAACGCGGAGCTGAATTGATTTTAGCAATGAAATGGTCCTGGTAACTATTTCGAGTGCATAAAACCTTTGTTACCACGCTGTGAATCAGTCCTACTAACTGAATCGAGTGCGTGTTTGAACATTAGCGTTGGATTAATCCTATTAATTAATCCGAAAAATAATAGCCACACTGTAAGGTACTAACCGTAACATTCCCGACTTTGTGAAGAACTGGAGCTCGATGAGCGTGAACTCGACGAATGACTTGAGGAGCTAGAAATACGCCGTCGATGCCGAGACCGCGACCGCCTATTTAGTTTCACTTCCTTTTCCAAATATTTTAACTTTTGAACAATATAATGTAACTGATTTTCACTTTTGCGTTTAGGCATTTTTTATTATGAGGGTACTTTGAACAAAGTGGATGGTAGAACGAAAGTACGTGCTGTACTGGCGAAGCACAAAAAGCGAATGAGAACATGGATTGAACGACATGATGGCAGGGATAGTGAACGGAAACGGAAGTTATGAAATTTATATTTAATTTTTATTTACCGGAAACAACAGTCAGTTTTTCCTTTTAAAAAATATATTAAAATCTAAAAATGTGCTAAGTGGTAAATACATTCGGGCGATACTACAGTGTATAATACTAATATCGAGGACGAATACCGAAGTATAATTTTTATTGCTATACCTTCTTTTTAATAAAGACCAAGACTCGAAGTAGTTAGCGTCAGTAACAGGCACATGACTCAGTAGCTGCTCTGCTTTTCCGCAGAGATGAGCTTTCAAATAGTGTAATTTGTGCACAGTTATCGTTGTGATCTACTAGAGACTCAAATAAGTCCTTAAAAGTAGTCCACTCAGTGTAGTTTCCGCTAAATGTAGAAATAGTTATTTTAGGTAATTTCACTGAGGGTACTGTGGCTACAATGGCTGACTGAGGAATCTGACTATGATCGCTACCGCTAGTCGATGTTGATAAAATATTGGCTAAAGATTCTTTAAGTAAACTTTTATAATCCCAGTACAGCTCTTGTGTATCTTCGTAAACATTACCAGTACAATAAGCAGAATTCTCGTACTCGTCTGAATCTATATCGGCCACAATAGTACGATGAGAATCTACAAAAGATGCCCATTGACTCTCCAACGTTTCTAACCGCACCTCAACATAGGCTTTTGTTATTCTTACTTAAGGTGACTTTTTAAAATTTGTCTTTCCCTTACTTATCGCTGTTTTAACATCTCCTTATAACTTAGCTAAAGCCTCCATAGTAACAATATTATCTTATACTAGCGGACCCCGCGAACTTCGTATCTCCTCAGATATAAGATTTTGACGTCTTAAATGAGTTAAATGTCATTGTCATCAAAAAATATGGCGGGGTCGGAAAATCTTATGTTTGTACGGGAGTATAGAAAAGTGTTGCTTTTTTACTTTTTCAGGCAATTTTCAAAAAAAAATTCTGTGTAAGAACCATCCTCGTACTTCGAGGAATATTATAAAAAAGGAATTAGCGAAATCGGTTCAGCTGTTCTCGAGATTTGCGCTTAGCAACACATTCAGCGATTCATTTTTATATTATAGATTATCAATGAATATACTTATGCAAATTTTGAATATCTTAATTATTTATACTACTTTATTATACTCGTATTTCCTATTATTTTTTGTCTCTAAGCACGATAACTATAAGATCTTAATTTCTATAATAACACTGCACAATTTTTACTAACTATCACTAATGTCCCAATTCTTCTCGAAAACACGCTAAGTCCTGTAGAACGATGAACCGAATTTTCTAAGTGTTTGAGCAAATTGACACTTAGAAAAAAATTGAGCATAGGTTCCCCGTCGTAACACTTTTTTGAAAAGTATTCTAAGTCCGAACACATCCACACGAAATTTTACAAGTGTCAAATCACAACGAAAATTTTCGAAGTTCCAAATCACTTATTAAATGTTCAAAGTTACTCACAAGTCGTACCGCTGTCCATATTCAAACCTGCTGCTTTTACCGCCCTCTGGCGTGACTATGATACAATTTGATCCGCTGCTTTTAGCGCCCCCTGGCGCTGAATCTCGTAACTAAAGTCTTCAACACTTGTCCGCAGGCAGGATTTCACCACAATAACACCGTAGGTGACAGCCCGTCACCTCGTCGGTGTAGGAAGCGGCCAACTGTACAATTCCCTCAAGGTAGCCTTATATCTGGCGTACCGTAGGTCCACAATGTCCAGTGTCCCAAAAAGGCTAGGATGTTGTATCAAAATAAAACAATCCGTAGCTAGTAGTAAGAGTGTATATTGAATAAATCAAGTCCGATTAGCCTATACAAAATACGTGCGGCAAATATCACCGTGAGGCAACTGTGCACAGCGCTATCCTAGTAAGTTTAGGTGTAACTTCATTAGTGTGCGTAGCTTGATTAAGTAAACAAACGCGCTTTGTTCATACAAAATCGCACAGGGCCTATTAGCAGAAATAAAACAGATTTTACTGATTTTACTCCTACACAACAGCACACTGCAGTGCGTGGTAGATGGTGAAGGCTCGAGCGGCCAGGTGGCGTTCGTTGGCTGCGCCTCGTTGCCTGTTGTGGCCGGTGACTATTCAGCTCCGCGGTAGGTACCCCCTCCCAATGTTGTTTGAGCTATGCTGCACCGCCGAGTTACACGTTCTGTCGTCACAAAGGGTGGCCACGGTTCGGTTCTGGCAGGTTACCCCCGCAAACCCGACGGAGTCGCAGACAAGGCCGTCTTAGCCATATCGGGCGGCGAGGCACGAATATCAGACGGCACGGCCACGGCGCGACCCCTTCCTTAACAACATAAAAAAAACAAGCACGGACGGTTCCTACGTTCGGACGTTATGTATAAAAACGGAAAAAAACACGTTTTTTATTTTTAAAGTGTATATACAACGTGTTCCTTTTGATATCCCATAACTCTAAGGTTATGTTCTACAAGTAAAAATAATATAAAACGCCCTAGAACATGTGGTTCAAAAATCAATAGTTTCGAATATAACATCAATTTTAGTTAAATTTGTTAAAAAAAATGTAAACCGTATGGCGAATCCTTAGTTTTGCGAGACGTTGGCAAACTTACACTAAAGTGTAGTAGTAAAGTAGCGTGAGAGCGTAACTTTTAAAAAACATTGACGTGTGTGGGTGATTCATTTATAAGTAGGTACGAGTAAATCGTTTTCATTCAAAAGTTCATTCATAACAAGGTATGGGTGTTTTACATAAACAGTCGTGCTTTTAAGAATTATTTTGAATGAAAAAATTAAACGAAAAAATTTATAATAGAAAAATATTTCATAATTATGCAATTTGATTCTTTACCATGGTCTGTTTAATACCCTAGAGTTGATATCAATAAGAACACGTTTATATATCTAAACATTCTGTAAATAAATACCTATTTCAATTAAGAATGTACCTGTTGCCGTCAATATCAAGCAAAAACGACGACTTAGTCGACTCCGAATCACTTACTGATCCTTCTGAAATAAGCGACGCCTTTAACCAGTTTTTCTCCACCATAGGACCACTACTTGCTAAGTAGCTACAAGATAACTACAAACCATCATAATATAAACGACTTTACTCTGCCAAAAATAGTCCAGAATAATAAGCTTTTGATTTTAGATCCCACCAATGAAGAAAAAATAGCTAAAATTATGAACAGTCTTGACCCCAATTGCAGCACCAGTTTAGACGGTATCTCAACTAAGGACATTTAAGTGTATGAAGGATTCTATTTTGCAAAGTTTGACTCGGGGTTTTAACGATCTCCTGGAAGACGGCGTTTTAATCTTGATATCAATAAACTAACTTCTGAAATAGTTGCTCTTTAGGCCGCCTATTTTTGCGCTTTTTCTTAATTCCGCTTTTAAAGCCTTCACATTAATCGCCAAATAATCCATATTTGCGATATTTTACGAAGGAGATCACTTTCCAGCAGGTAAATTAAAGAAATTATAATTTATGCAACAAATTCCGCTAAAACCAGTGAAAAGTGAATGATATTGGACCTCACGCGACACTAGCGCCTCTAGTGGCAAATTCACTAGCGATTGAAAAAATGCTTGACTCATACATACATACATACATACATATTATCACGCCTCCTTCCCAACGGGGTAGGCAGAGACCAAGGCCTTCCACTTACTACGATCCTGGCATACATTTTTCGCTTCTTCCACATTCATCAATCTTTTCATGCATGCTCGTCGGTTTAGAGTACTCTTGACCTGACCTTTATTCAGAACATTGAAAAAACGCTTGACTCACACTATGAAGTTGCAGGTTCAAGTCCCAGCAGTGGCTTAAACTAATGATGTTTAATTAGTATTTAAATTCATGTTTGGATCATAAATAACTGTCATACTACACAATAATATCACACATTTTGAGGAGTCATTAATAAGCTATCATTATTAAACATCAATCATCAAAATACTACAATCAAATTTTAGACAGTGAATAAAACCCGGTCATTTTTAAATTAAAAAAAACTTATTATCATAAATTACTTATAGCGTGGACACCCTTCTCCATACCATACTTGCTAGACAAGGACATACTACTATTTTAGTTATCTCACTTGGATCGTTTTCCTATTTTTCCATTTGGCAGAGAAAAAGTAATCTTAGCGCTATTAGTTTAGAGTGCACATTTGAAAATTTAAGATATAGAAGTACTCGATCTAGGTTAATATTTAAATCCGTGCATTCGCCCTACCTATTGGTTTGATTGTAATAAAGTGGTGGCATTGTTATAATAATGTGTCAGTGAGTAGGATAAAAAATAAAATAAATAATGACTTAGGTTAGGTTTCATTTCATTTGATCTCATTTAATTTTAATTTCATATCTATAAAAAAAATCTACTGAAGACTTGGCTGTATGGGCATAGTTTCCTTTGCCTACCCAGAATGCGTGAAGAAGTTGAAGAAAACAACAACATCTATTGGTTGGTTTGACGTTAGGGATGTGAGATGAGTGGAAAAGAATCGATTTAATAAAAATCGATTTTTCTTTGTTCAATATTAATCGATTTGTCAATAATCGATTTTATTGAAAATAAATAATCGATTTTTGCGAAAAAATCGATTTTCTTCTATTATTTAAAATCCTGCATGCTTTTTATATTTCAATAATAAACCTAAGAGATTCATATCAACAATTATTCATATTAAATATCAAATAAAATAATATGAATAAAAAAAATAATCTATGGAAAACTAAAAATCAAAGCAAATGTTATTTTAAACTTTTAAGCAAATATTATTATCATTATTGATACAAATTCTCAGTATCATCAAACGCTTTATTATAATAAAAATGAAATGAGCACCCCAACAAAATGACAACCTTACTATCGCAAAAACTAAAATATTAATCAAATAAAAAAAATGTCAAAAATATCCCGCCCTATTTTACATTTAACTAGTATTGACATAAAATACTGAAAATGATAATTAAAAAAACTAAACGACGACGTTATGGTATTAAAAACAAAAATATAAAACAATTCTTTCATCAATCCGAAAAAGACGCCACCCGCTTTTAGGTGTTTTACGGTTAGAAGATATTTTTATTGTTTACCAACAACTACAGTATCTCAGATCTCACTCACTACACTGAAACTACTTTACACGCCGACATACCTACAGATGGCGCCGTTTTTTATATTAATCAACTTGTACTCAATAATGCTTCGAGTTTTTTTCATTTGGCGCATAGATGGTGCTATTTATGAAAATCGATTTAATCGCGTAATTTATTAATCGATTTATTAAAAATCGATTAATATGACTGAAAATCGATTATAAAAAATCGATTATACGATAATAATTATCGATTAAAAGAAAAATCGATTATTTTTTAACATCCCTATTTGACGTTTGAAGTTCAACCAACAAAGAGTAAAATAATACTGGTTTGAACTTTGAGTTTTGATAGAACAATACAGTTTTTGGAATTGATTATTTCTTGTTTGGTTTGTCGAGAGTGACTTCGTATAGCAGATTTTGTGTAACCTAATATTGTAAATATTGCTTGCACAATTTTACAAACGAGTAACGTTCCAATGGCTTCAGAAAAAGACCCTCTTGTGAGCGAAAGGTCTGGGACTGTCCGCGAAGTAGGAAATCATGCAATTTGGAGTCTATCGTCTTGCAAACCAGGTGAAAATCTTTCGCCGAATTTTACCGAGGTTCTATTTAATGTCAATAAAACTATATGTTATTTTAACAATCATTTTCTATAGGTTTTGGCATAGATCAATTGAGAGATGATTGTATGGACACTTACTGGCAATCAGATGGCCAACTACCACATCTAGTTAATATTCAATTTCAAAGAAAAACTATGGTCTCTCATATTTACATTTACACAGACTACAAATTAGATGAAAGTTATACTCCAAGTAGAATATCAATTCGAGCAGGAACACACTTTAATGATTTGCAAGAAGTTGAAGTTATTGAACTCATTGAACCTAGTGGTAAGTTGTTTTTAATATTAACATGTGAATCTAGTGACTTGCTCATTTTTTTTTTAAAAACCAATTTTTTTCAAAAATATATTTTTTCAGGTTGGGAAATGATACCAATCAAAGACATTCATGACAGACCAATTAGGACCTACATGATTCAAATAGCAGTGTTAAGCAATCATCAAAATGGAAGGGATACCCACATGCGACAAATCAAAGTTCATTCTCCTTGTGAACCAACATCTTTTGACATTAACAAGTTTAGAAATTTCTCTACAGTTCAATTCCAACAATATGCTACAATTCGCTAAAATCATAAGATATTTAATTTGAACTTCCTTAAATATAAAGCCAAATTAAACACTGAGATGCACATTAAAAATATATATTTTAAAGTTTTTTCTTTTATTTACAATTATTTCAATCAGATTCAGATTCTTCACTAGCTTGCTGAAGCCATTCAAAGAATTTTACAACTGAAGTCTGTTCAGCTAAAGGACTCTCATTGTCTTTTAACTCTCCATACCATTCAACCAATGAGTCCTCATCTAAAACATCCATGTCATAGAGTAAATGGATGATCTGCCCAGCCCTGCCTTCCAGCCATTGGGATTTGATGCAACTATCCTGCAAATATCAATATTATTTAATGTTAATAAATTCAACTTTTTTAAATACAAGATTTTAGAGAAGAGATCTAATTTAACGTCTCGGCGCAAAATGTCCTTTTATCAAAATGTCCTTTCTCAAAAAGTCCTTTTCTCGAAATGTCCTTTTCTCAAAAAGTCTGTTTCTCAAAATGTCCTTTTCACAAAATGTATTTTTCTCTAAATGTCCTTTTCTTAAAATGTCCTTTTAATATGCAATATTTTTGAAACAAAAGACACATTAATCCCTCAACCCCCAGGAGGCACGCGCGTGCCGCGATAACAATTGATTTCAATTGTGTCTGGAATAACTCACGATCGAGGGATTAAAAGAGTTTTTATTTAGTCGATTATTTAAATTATTCCCTCAACCCCCAGGAGGCACGCGCGTGCCGCGATAACAATTGATTTCAATTGTGTCTGGAATAACTCACGATCGAGGGATTAAATCGTCAAAAAACAGATATGCAATGCATCTAAATATTTGTCAAGTCTAAGAATGTTATAAAGTAATACATAATGATAAATAAATAAAAAATATTATTAATTTATTATTATTAACATTAAACTTCGTAATTACCAAACCAGTAGGTACTTCTTTCAGTATTTTTCTTTTATAATTATCATAACTTAAGGAAAATAATCAACGTAATTAATAATATAAAATATAGTAAAGAATTACTTGAACATGGAAAATCTTCATAATGATAAAATGTCTTTTTTTTATTTCTGATTCTTTCCATCATATTTCTACAATTTTATAACTACATTACTCATTATTTTATACCATTCTTAGACTTAACAAATATTTAGATGCATCACATATCTGTTTTTTGACGATATAATTTAGATAATCGACTAACTAAAAACTCTTTTAATGTGTCTTTTGTTTCAAAAATATTGCATATTAAAAGGACATTTTGAGAAAAGGACATTTAGAGAAAAAGACATTATGAGAAAAGGACATTTTGAGAAACGGACTATTTGAGAAAAGGACATTTCGAGAAAAGGACTTTTTGAGAAAGGACATTTCGAGAAAAGGACATTTTGCGCCGAGACGTAATTTAATAATATCTCACCTCTATGGCTTTCAAACAATCTATTATTGAAGGTTTAGTTTTAATGTAGTTCGCTAAAACAGGCTGGAAGTACTTAAATATGTCTTTTATAGCAGCCAATACATTCTTTGTCTCTGTAAGTACCGGCATGCTAAGTAGTGCTCTCACAACAAAGAAATTAACCTCATTCAGTTGAATGTTGTATGCATATCTGGATGAATTTATTTCTAATATCAGATAATCACATTTCAATTTATCTTCATATCCTCTAGCCAAACTGTCTATGACTTCTTGGAGAAATACTGAAATAAAGCAGTAAAAAGATATACTGATTTAAACTTTCATGGTCACTATCACTAGAGTTATTTAATTCGGGATTTATACCATGTACCTTATTTATTATGAGTTTCCGATATTTCGAGTCCAGTCGATATCCTGTGGTTCGAATTTCACGCTCGGATACTGTAAGTGTTGTGTGTCGAGAACAAAAGTGTAAAAATAGTGAGTTGTCAAACAGTGGTACCAGTGTCGTGTGTAATAAAAGACTACGACGGAGGGTAGATCGATTTGTCTGCTCTTAACTGCTACCCACCCGCAGATACAACAGTTCTCGCGCTTGCAACAGTGCCGAAATATCGCAAACTCATAATAAATAAGGTACATAGTATAAATCCTGAATTAAATAACTCTAGTAAAAAGATAGTTACACAGAGAAACAATTTCTAGATATTGCTAGTTAAGTTAGGTATTTTGGAAATATAAAAATTTGTTTACTATTTGTATCATCTAATACGGAAGATTCTGACAATGATGATGCAACACTACTATCAGAAGAGTAACATGATTCACTGTCACTCCATGCCTTGTCAAATCCAATAAATTCTTCATCCTCACTATTTGAAGATTCAATTTCCCATTCAGTGCCACTTTCAGACGTTGATTTTGTTTTTGTTTTATCTGCAAATAATTACAAATTGAATTCTAGTTAAACCTTGTTGGACCCGTTTGTATAGGTACATCCAATATTGAAGCAATACTGACCTTTTTCCTTGTCATCTGAACTTTCTATCATAATACCTCTTAGCTGACTACCTGATTCGATATTAACATTAGAAGCTATGATTGTACCACTTTCTAATATTGAATTTTCAGCAACAATACAGTTATCATCAATAAAAGTATTATTGATTTTGCAATTGTCCTTAATAACGACATTATTCATAATGAAGCTCCCTGCAATAGTAACATTGTTTCCAATAGTACAATTTTTTCCTATCTGTGACTTAGAAATAATAGAATTATCACCAATATGAGTATTATCCCCAACAAGCACATCTTCGACAAGTGAGCATGATCTAAAAAACAAAACACAACCAATTAATTAAAAAACAAAAATTAAACACTTTCCAGGACACACTATGCCTGTTGGTGTAATAACAATAAAAACTTTGTAAACAACCTACTATTTAATGTCCTGCGCAGATGAGGGATTTTTGTCCGCTAAAATAGATCGCTTACAACTGTATCGAGTAAGGCTGTGTCCCCAGTAGGCAAACTGTTAGACTCACTCAGCCGACTGAGTGAGTCGCAAATTTGTGGCGAACTGAAATTTGAGTTAGCTACAAACTCAGATCAATTTTCTTGCGTCGCAAGCAAACTGTTATGAGTTGGCTGCTTATTGAGGTCGATCGCGACTGAATTAGGTGCGATGCAAAAAAACACATAAATACACGTCGATAGCTTCTTTCCAACTGTCCGCATGAAGTTTGCGGTAAACTGAATCACTACGCCGCGGGGAAAAGTCCGTCGCTGGCCATAAGGGATTTTCACTAAAACATCTATTATGTTCTATTGTGAGTGTGTCCTGCCTGCGTGTGTACTGCAATGTTCTAGAAGATAATACATTACCTGCTCAAGCTTGAAGTCTTTTGTCTGTAGTTATGATTTCCCATAAATAAATAGTTATTTTTATAAAATCTTCCTGTCTCTATTGACAATGGATGTGCCCAATTATGCATTATATCATAGCTAAAATAAAATAGACTTAAATAAGTATAGTAATAGAGGGTCACAAATGCAGCCTTGCTCTAGAACTGAAGAGTTTTGCCATATCGCCTTTCGGGAAAGCTAAATATTACTCAACTAATTATGTATACCATTACCTTTATTTACAAATTATGTGTAAGGGTTCTAGGGTGATATGCTAAGATACATACCTACATAACCCGGCTGGCATTAATCGGTACCTACAGCCGGGCGGTAAAATCTAATAAATCGAGTTGGATGCTGCAGTTTTGAATGAACAAGGTAGGTAACCGATCGGCACTAGATCAATAAAGCAGAACATTTCGGCTCTTCTGTTCAACAAATACCTACTACTGAAATAACAACAGTTACCAGATTATGAATGAAGCAACCCTTACGTTTGTTTTACTTATTGGGGTTCTGTAGTCGACAAAGAACCCTTATAGTTTTGCTATGGCATCGGCAGTCTGTCAATTTTTTTTCTTATTTTTATCATGGTGTGGGGTGTCATTGGATAGGTGTTTTAGTCTTATCTAATAGTACACTGGCTAATAATTTTGTGACCATGATTGGCTTAGAATACCTACTGCAGTGTCTTATGAAAACCAAATTACAATGTACAGTCGTGGTCAACTAATGGGGACTACTCTCTACTCACCAGTTGGCGCCACTGTAGACTGAGGTCCGGAGAAATAGCTGTCAAAGGCGATTGGCGCCGAAACAAAGTGTTATATCTTGAATCTAATTAAGGTTATATTGTTTATAAATAACCATCTTGATATCAACAAACTAACTTCTGAAATAGTTGCTCTTGAGGCCGCCCATTATTGCGCTTTTTCTTAATTCCGTTTTTAAAGCGTTCACATTAATCGCCAAATAATCCATATTTGCGATATTTTACGAACGAGATCAATTTCCAGCAGGTAAATTAAAGAAATTATAACTTATGCAACAAATTCCGCTAAAACCAGTACAAAGTGAATGATATTGGACCTCACGCGACACTAGCGCCTCTAGTGGCAAATTCACTAGCGATAGCCCCCATTAGGGACAGATAGAATACTAATCAATATTAAATGTTCATATCATATTATTGTGAGCTTCATTCGAGATTACAGACTGTTACTTTGTAAACATATTCACTATCAATTAGGTACTCTACTTAACAGAATACAATAACAAAAAAAAAACCTTACTAACCTTATAAAAGATCTTAATCATGTGATTGAATCAATAATTATAGTACAAACGAACTGGCCACCTAAATAGGGTCACTTAAGTTTTTCCTTGTAAATTCAAAAAATTCTAAGGTATAACTTTTATTCTGTTCATTTGTAATTTCGGCGCCAATTTGAAAAGCGACGACTTTAATTATTTCATGCGTTTCTAGCAAATTATAAACGCATGAAATAATTAAAGGTAATGGGGTCGAAAGGAAAGCTGTGACGACACAATGAGAAAAGTTATTATAAATCTTTATCAGCGTGGATGGCCATACCGGAAAATTGCAGATCATCTGAAATGTTCCAAAACCATGATCTTCTACAATGCAGTGGCTTATTTCAAAATTCATTAAAGAACAGTAAGTGTGCCTAGAAGGAAGAGGCCAAGAAAAACAACCTCAGAAGACGATCGCAGAAATGTCACTCTCGCGAAGAGACCAGAACCTACTGCTGGAGTATCAGCGAGGACCATCAGAATGCGACTGGTGGAGTCAAAACTTGTAGGAAGAGTTGCTCGAAAAGTTCCATTACTGAAGAAGGAATACAAACAAGCAAGGTTGGCGTTTGCCAGAAAGTATGGACGTTGAACTGTTGCTCAATGGAGAAATGTGCTATTTTCTGACGAGACCAAAATAAATCTTATTTCACTCGATGGCACATAATACGTGCGACGACCTATAAAGTCCGAAATGAATCCAAAGTACTCGAAGAAGCAGGTGAAACACGGAGGCGGCAATATTCAAATCTGGGACTGTTTTTCTGGACATGGAGTAGGACCTATAGAACGAATTGAAGTTAAACTTGATCAATTCCAATACAAAGGAATATTGGAGGAAACGATGCTACCATATGCTGAAGAAGTCTTACCAGTCTCATGGACGTTTCAACACGATAACGACCCAAAACATACCGCGCACTCTGTTAAATCGTTCCTAGCGCAACAGTCAGTGACGGTACTAGATTGGCCCGTAAACAGCCCAAATCTAAACCTGAAAGAGCACTTATGCTATGAAGCGAAGAAAAATGTTGCAACTCAACGAACTGGCACTAAAAATCTGCTTTGCGAGGCATTTCAAGATGTTTGGGATAATATTTCTTTAGAAACCTATTACAGGTTTCTAAAGAAATATTTCATTTCATTGCACCGATGCCGCGCCGAAGACAAACGGCCTTCCGTCCCGTAAACGGAAGGCCGTGTTGCTCGAAGGTTATAACCAACTAAATACGTCTAAAGCACAGAACATAAAAAACGGTTTAAAGATTTGTTTGGTATTCTATTTTTTTAATGAAAACTTTTTATGTAAGAAACCCTTAAATAATTATCAGTTTATTTTTATTTACAGTTAAAGTTTTATGTGTCACTAATTATTCTTACGACCTGACGCAATGGGGGCTATCGCTAGTGAATTTGCCACTAGAGGCGCTAGTGTCGCGTGAGGTCCAATATCAATCACTTTGTACTGGTTTTAGCGGAATTTGTTGCATAAATTATAATTCTTTAATTTACCTGCTGAAAAGTTATCTCCTTCGTAAAATATCGCAAATATGGATTATTTGGCGATTAATGTGAACGCTTTAAAAGCGGAATTAAGAAAAAGCGCAAAAATAGGCGGCCTCAAGAGCAACTATTTCAGAAGTTAGTTTGTTGATATCAAGATAGTTATTTATAAAAAATATAACCTTAATTAGATTCAAGATATAACACTTTGTTTCGGCGCAAATCGCCTTTGACAGCTATACCTCCGGACCTCAGTCTACAGTGGCGCCAACTGGTGAGCAAAGAAACGGTAGTCCCCATTAGGAAAGAGCCCGTGCGTAAAATTAATGCAGTCAATATTTTTTAAGACATGCCTCACTTGGCCACACAGAGCCATCTAGTCCCAAATTAAGCTACTATTAAGTACCCTGTCATATGGGGTACTAGACAACCGATAAACTTACTTATATACTTTTTTTTTGTAAATACATACTTATAATACATAGAAAACACCCAGACCAGTACAAACAGACATGTTCATGCACACAAATATTTGTACTGTGCGGGGATCGAACCCGCGACCCATGGCTCAGAAGCAGCGTTTACTACCGCTGATCCAAATGGTCGTCAGAGAATTAGTTGTCCATCCATAAGTCCATTATGTGTAAGTAGCAATGATTTATTTATTTTAAAAATATTTATCGCAACAAGCTGAAAATAGCTAGTTTTACATTTACATATACATTCGTGGTTAGCTAATTAGGGACGCAATATCACTAAAACAGAAGATCGTCCCTCTAGTCCGAAAAAAAAAATCTCTATGAGGCTTTAAAGCTTGTACCTACTAATTGTACCTAATTAATAACAAGTCATTTGGCGAATATATTTTTAAAATTTAAAGGCTAGGAAAGCAAGCATACAATTGTATTGTGCAATTATAAAAATCTGCAAATTATGTGACTCAACACACATTTGGCTGGTGTTTATCAAGCATATGGCTAGTGTAAATTAAAAACACAATTCTGTTATGTTACACATATAGTGGTATTTCTGTTTCTACTACTTCTTACCAAATAGTTAGATAAATTTTCCAGTTAGTAACAGCTGCAGCATAGTCACTGGCCTTTATAAGAGTATAATACAAAGAACTAGCTAAAATTTCTTCATTTATCAAAATACCATAGATGAAATCATCTCTAGTCTGAAAGTCAAAATTATCTGAAAAGAGAGGAGGGACCGAGGGGGAGCACAAGGCAATATTAGCATCAGCTAAATTGTGATGCAACTTTACCTCTGAATGATTCAACATTATTTCCTGAAAATAAAGTTTTAGAGTTATTATTATATTATCTATACTATGCTTTGTTATTACCAGTATTATTATAGATACTTTGCATATATTGCTATTACCAGTGGTAAGTTGATAGTTTTTTTACTGGATTTTGGTTTGTATTTCTGGTGTATTAGTACTTTTCCAGTATTTGCATCCGCTGCTAGGAAAATAGGCTTATCAGAGGAAATCAATGGATGTTGCCAAGAAACCTTATTGTATAACAAAGTCATTGCAGCACCTTTGTCTTTCTTGCAGGTTTGCCTAAAAAGCATTAAAAAATTATTAAATGAAAAAATCCAGTATCATTATTCAGTAAGTAGATGAATTTGTTTAGATTTATGTATTACTTGTGCTGCTCCAACAACATAGCATAATTTACATTTGTTACACTATTGACTCCCAATAAAATAAAATATCCTCTAACAAGCCCTGCAGCATCTATTTCTCTCATAACATCGCCCATTGTCTGACATGTATCTGACATCAAGACTAGGACATCCATAGTTGAAGTCCAGGGAGCCTTTTCATTATTGCATTTTCTGTAGACAAAACTGAACATATTATCCAATGTGTCATGCAGAAATTAAAATATGGAATTCATTCTTATAAAAACTTGCCGTAAATATTCCTTGACTTTTGACCCATCTTGAGTGCAAAATAAAATAGTTTCACCAACGCCACCAAGCGAAAGGCTTTCCAAGACATAGTCGATTAGTGGAACCCCTGCCACTGACAAAAATGCCTAAAATAATCAAAGAAGTAAGTGCAATTCGCTAAGAAGACAGCTCGTTTTCAAATTATCCTAGGGGATCATTTCTGAACTGAACCAACCATGGGTTTGTAGACACTAATAGGATTAAAGTTGGAATTAAAAGTGTCCATAATAACCACAGCTTGAACAACATTCTCTTTATCGATCTCCATTTTTTAAATAATTATTGTTGTATTTAATTTTTTTTGTTGTTGGCACACGTTTACATTAGAAGTAATCACTATAAATAAATCTAATTAGCACTTTTAGGCATAATTTTTAGCAGATTTTACTTTTGAGTCTATTTAAGAAAGATTCTAAAAGGTTAAATTTTCATGGTTTTTTTTTTTTTTTTTTTTCTAATATTTTACGGCATTCGGTATGTAACCATTTAGCCAAATCGTCATTCCTTTTTTTCTTTGAAGTTTGGAGATATTTTGTTTTCAATCAGTTATCTTATATCTCTTGATTGATGTAGACGTTGTTCATAGCTCTTGAATAGTTGAGTTAATATAATCATAAATCAGTCCATAAGATTCAGAGTTCTGAAGAATAGATGGCAAGAGGCGGGGAATTTCCTCATCTTTGTATATCATCAGTAAGCCATCTATTAACAACAACCTTTGTAAATTGAAGGCGGAACAATGCAAAATTAAATGGTCTAGAGTTGCTTCTTCAATTTTACAATATTCACAGGTAGCTGCGTTGATGATGTTGATTCTCTTAAGATGAGCTGCAAACTTTCCGTGACCAAATCTCAATCTGTTTATTGTGGTAATAAATTTTCTTGTTGGAGATGCTAACTTGAAATACCATGGTTTTCTTGGAATAATCTTCTGTATATCTGCGTACCATTTGCCCTTATATTGTTGGGTGTACACCCAATCCCGAGACCATGAATCGAACATCCTCATTTTTATCTTTGGGTAATAATCAGTCATAGGAACTGATGGTGCGACGTATTGAGCGTCATTTATTACTGGTGTTTGTATTTTCAGTAATCTATCCACTACTTCATTACCCGTGATTCCAGAATGTGATGGCACCCATAGGAATTCAATCTTCTTATTATTGGTATGATACAGATATTCACGAATTCTAGTAATATATATATTATTCTTATAGGATATCTTTGGAGTTTCCAGGCATTGTAAAGCACTCAAAGAATCGGTAACTATCAGAAAGCAGGAGTCATTTTCAATTCCTTTTATGTACTGCAATGCTGTGAATATAGCATAGACTTCAGCTGTAAATATTGAAGCGTTATTATCTAATGTAAAACAACGTCCAAATTTGGCTTGAGAATCATAATATGCCGCTTTTGTATGCTCGTTTGTTTTTGATCCATCCGTATAAATTCTTCTATAACACCGTTTCTCAGTGTTTACATATTCTAAAAACTCTTCGTTGTTTTTAATATTTGCTTTACAAATAGTAGGCACTGTTACTTGAATATCTAATGTACTGAATTCCCATCGATCTTTATGGTCTATGTATTTACATAAATCATTTATTTCACTAATATGTGTCCCTTGTATCAAATTATTATGTTTATGTGAATACAAATACTCGTTATTAGCTAATACCTTACAATACAACTTTTCAATTAGATACTTAAGTCTAATATCTATTGGAGATATGCCTGCCTCTATTTCTAGCGAGTTTATCGGTGTAGAACAAATTGCACCGGTTATTATTCGTAGTCCTTTATTCTGTATCACTTCTAACTTGCGAAATAGAGACGGACTTATACACTTGCCATAAATTATAAGGCCGTAATCATAGTGACTTCTAACAATAGCTTTATAAATCATGTTTAATAATTTCGGATCCATACCCCAAGTTACGCTTGCCAAGTGTCTCATTATGTTGATACTTTTCTGCATTCTATTTACTATTTTATTAACATGCGAATGAAAAAGCATTTTCGAATCAAAAATTACACCTAAGAACTTTTTTTCCTCAACTATAGCTATATTTACAGAACAATATGATACATTTACATTTACAAAAGAATTGTCACTTTTCTTACTAAAAATCACAGCTGAACTTTTATGAGGATTTATATCTAATTTAAGCAGTTCTTTATAATAATTAAATAAGTTATAAAGGCCTTCATTTATAGTGTTTTGGGCTTGTAATAAATTTCTGTTAGATGTGTACAACACAATATCATCAGCGTATTGTAATATTGATAAATTATTAACTGTAATGAATGAATGTATTTGTGCCGTATACAAAAGGTAAATTAGTGGTGATAACGTCGCTCCTTGCATAACACCCTAACACGCTACTTTTGGGCCATATAAATTCCGGTTAAATTTAATATAAACAGTGCGAGAATAAAAGAAATTGAAAATCCATTTACATATTTTACCTGGTATGTTATAACTATGTAAAATTTTAACTAAATGTTCTAAATCTACATTATCAAATGCGCCACTGACATCTAAAAATACGCTTAATAAGTATTTATTATTAAAAAATGCTTCCTGTATATCACCCCCAAATTTTAATAAACTGTCTATTGTACTTCTACCTTTTCTAAACCCAAATTGATCTGGTGGAATAATTAATCTAGACTCTACATACATTTCTAACCTAGTTTTTATCATATTTTCAAAAATCTTTCCCAAACACGAGGAGAGTGATATTGGTCGGTAAGAATCGGCCAAATTAGGATCTTTCTCAGGTTTTAAAATAGGTACTACGGCAATTTCTTTCCAAGAATCAGGTATTAAATTATGTTGCCAAAGATTGTTAAATATTTGTAGCAAAATTGTTTTGGCTGAGTTGTGTAGCCGTTTTATTAAAATATATGGAATATCATCTAAGCCTGGAGTAGTGTCTTTTTTACTATTTAATGATAAATTAAATTCCTGTTCTGAGAATGGTAGATTCAAATGACTATTTAAATTATTATCATCAAAAATTTCGTTTAGACAGTCGGTGTCGTTCAATGACTGATTGGAAGCAATTTTATTTAAAAAATCTGTGACAAATCTATCGTCTTTGGGTTTTACTGACGAATTTTTACGATTAAATATTTTAACAATTTTCCATACTTCATTAATGGAAGTATTTCGGTCAAAAGTGGAACAGAAATGCTGCCAACTTATAATTTTCTGCTCTTTGATTGTACGTTTCTTCAAAGCGTCCAGTTTTTTGTATAATACATAATTTTCTACAGTAGGATAGCGTTTATACGCATGAAGCGCTAACCTACTTTGCTTTACTGCACTATCGCAAACATGATTCCACCAAGGAACAGGCTTAAGAGTTTTTTGACATCTACTTGAAACTTTGTGAATTGGAATAAATTCTTTCCTAAGTTCATACAATAAGTCACAAAATCTTTCATAAGCTAAAAGGACATTAGATTGCAGTAACAATTTATGAAAAAGGTTACTAGATTTTTTATGATATCCAAACCAGTCAGCTTTTTGGTAAACATACTTTTCAGAGCACTGTGCATAATCATAAATTTCACTTCTTATAGCTAAATTCACTAATGTGGGGAAGTGATAGCTGCCCAATGAATCTTCAGAGTACACCGACCATTCTGCTGATGCTGCTAAATTAGGAGACAAAAAGGCAATATCAATGGCCGAAGCCAATTGATTTGGCCTATTTATAGTTGTTACTTCGCCAGAATTTAATATACACATGTTTAATTCATCTAGCATGTCATATATTTGTATGCCTCTAGGTTTGTTAGTAGCTGATCCAAATGCTGTATGATGGGCATTAAAATCCCCCATTATCAAAACAGGAGATGGTAATGAATTAATAACATTTTTTAATACAGAAATTGGAAAACGTCCTTTTCTAGGAGGACAATATGAACCCATAATTGTGAAAGAACTATCTTTAGTTTGAATACTTATTGCGAGCGTTTGAACTTTATCTGTGCTTACTGTGGCAACTTCAGAACATTTAATATAGTCTCTACATAGTATTGCAACACCACCGTATCCATAGCTACTGTCCTTTCTAAATAATTTATAACCTTTAAAGTGAATGGAATCGGAAGGTTTGAGCCAAGTTTCATTTAGTATACAAATATCTACATTGTTAATATACAAGAACTGACTAAAAAGTGCAATCTTTGGTTTCAAGCTTTCGATATTGTGTTGTACAATCTTTAAATGACCAACACTATCCATTATGGTCACTTACTTTTTTGATAAACATCTCTTTAATAGTAGATGTATTTACTGGTAAGTTATTGTCCTTGCTACAAAGGCATAACAGGGTGTCGACAATAGCTTTTAGTATCATGTCATTGTTTATAACATCCGTTAACAAGTTTTTACTATCTTTAATTACTTTACTATTCTGGTTTTGTGGGTGGGAACCCACTGCTTTGGCAAATGTCTTATTAAGTGCTGGGAAAAATGAGCCCAGAGTTTGTTTATTCATAATTTTAGATTTATTTTCATTAATTTTTTGTTGCTTAATAGGACATATTTTTGCTACAGCAATGTGTTCTCCTTTGCAGTTTACACACAGGGGTTTATTAACATTAGTGCATTCCTTAAATGAATGGGCTTCCGAGCAAATTGAACAAACTACTGCTCGCTTGCAGTATTTTGTTGTATGTCCGAATCCCATACATTTAAAACATTGTAATACTGGCCTTATGTATTCGTTTACAGGTATGATACACAGACCATAACTTATGTAATCGGGAAGTATATTACCTGAGAATGTCAGCGATACTGTTTGCAGTGGTACAATACCTTCAGGAGTCTTCTTCATAAAACGTCTTACAGACAATATTTCCTGTGAACTAATTAATTTTTCAAATAAATGTTGGCATGTTAAATCCGTAGGAATGTGTTTGATAACACCAATGCATTCTGAAGTGGATGCTGGAATAAAAGCTTTTATTTCATGGGAAGACAAGAAATTTGTGTTTGTAAGCAGTGAATTAGCATTTTTGGGATTGTCGAACATTACAGCATATTTCATTGCATTGACTCGTTTTATTTCTTTAACTCCTTTGTTATACCTGCTAAAAATCTTATTAAGATAGATAGGATCTTTGTTACCGAACTTTGTGTTTTCGTCTGTGCTTTGAATATAAACTGTAAATACTGTTCCTGGAGAGTTTTCAGGATAACTTCTAATGTGATTTTTCTTAAAGTATGGCATGTGTTTGTTGTCATCCTCATCTTCAGAGCTGTTGTGATCTGGTGGTTCCTTTTTCCTCTTTTTACATTGTTTTTTCATCGTGCCTCCACTTTCGGTACTCATACGGAGCTCTTTAAACGCTTTTTTATCAAATTTATACAGAAATTTATTAAGTTAAATCAAATTAAAAGTTAAAGTAAGTTTTACAGGACTTCCCGCCTCGAAAGTTCCCGCCAAATTTTCATGGTGACACAGGACTGACAACAAAGCTGTCATGAGAAATAATGACAATCGTTTTTTGGGTTAATTTTGTTCCTTTCGAAACAGACTAAGATCTGAGACTATGCTGCCATGTCTTTGGTGGGAATTTTACATTCTTATTAAATACTCTTATACAGCTGAAAAATGAAAAACCCCCGGAGCGGGTGGCATTACAACAGAGTTGCTGAAGGCTGGAGGTACTGAGGCAGCTTCAAAAGCTTCTGAACGCTGTCCCGTTTCGCCCGTTTGCAGGGAGAACTCCGGAGGCGTGGAGTAAGAGTGTGGTCGTCCTGGGGGCTTACCATCAGCTTATAGCAAGCCACTCAATTTCCAGGGAGTTCAACAGTAGGTCTGCTTTTGCGCTGCTAAAAATCATACCATGACCGCTGAAAAGCTGAACGTCTTTAGCATCGCTAAACCAAAAGGTGAACAGCTAAGCTTGTCTATGGTCTGTTTGTATGTAGATTGCATGAACGAGATAGAGCTATACTTGTTCAGATAAATCTGTCTCTTTTTAGTTGAAAACGTTCAAATACTTAGATACATGATTTATTCCAAATAACCGGTTTTTGAAAAACTTTCTAATTAGTGGATTTTAAAGAGTAAAAGTCGATCTAAATGTTGTTATTTTGCAAAAGATTAGTTAAAATACTAAATTCTATTGAAATGACCTTCTTGGTGATAGTACTTAATGTACAATGTTGGGTTATTGAAAATGTGGATAATTATTTTAATGTGACCATGATTGGAACGGTTCTGTCTGCACTTTTGGCGGTAGCCGGTAACATTTAAAAATTGAAGAAACATTATTATAGTTTGTGTCCATTTTCCCGGAGTAGTACGTACTTTCTAAGACTCTTTTATATTAACAGTTAAACCCTATTTCCACAATGTCATAAGTGTATAATTATTGAATAAAGTGGAATTGTAAGTAATATTATTAAATTAGTAAAAAAAGTGATCATGCATTGATTTTCAGTCAAAACCAAAAAACAAAACGCCTAGTTCCTCACACCCAACTGTATAGCTTTTGCGAATAACAGTTAACAAATCTTTAACAGCTGGAGACCACGGCAAGCAAATGCAAAAAGTGGCAGAAATTTAAATTCTGCAGGCGATGTAGTCATAAAACCAGGGTTTGAATGAAGTTTCTGATTCAGTTACACTGTGTAGTAAAGGACTGCTAACTACTTTCTACATAGGTATTATTTATATTAATCTATTCTATTTTAGTACTGACTGGGTAGACTAAAGGCAAAAATTAAAATATAATCAAAGAGAGGAAGAAGACACAGAAAAGGTGAACTTAAATATCGTATGGTATTCTTTACCAGTCAAGCATTTGGGTAAGTAGAAAAGTTTTGCAGAATTTTTAAAATAAAAATTATAAACACACATGACTTCATATAATATAATTACAAAAAATATATTTCAAACACATATTAAAATAAATAAGACATACTATAAAAGTACTTCAGTTTTAACCCTACATTTAAAATCTAACAAAACAAACCTAACTTAGTATAGGTATGTATTAAAAAATACATCAATACCTATGCTTATTGGTGAACCTCTTCATCTGTGAGATAATTTAGCTGTATTGCAAATGTAATGTAGGATTACACATGCTTTTGCAATAAGGCCAGCTACCTGAGGTTGATAATGTAACATTGAAATCGAGTCTGTAGAACACCTATTGATCTCTCTATGATGTTATGAGTTTTTACATGTTTCTGTATAGATATAATAGGCTTCCGGCTTCAGGAAACTCTGGTTCTGCTTTAACAATTGTTGTCATCATAAATTTAAGCAGTGGATATCTAGAATCACCTACAATAAAATGAAATATTCATTAATTTTATCATTTTTGTAAGACTGCTGCAAATGTGATATATGAACTAAAACTTTGTTGTCTTTTACACCCAGGCAATATTTATTAAAACAAAATCAGTAACATATTCATAACACAAGGGTTTTAGGTGCTGTAACCTGTAATATATGTTTCTTTATCTTTTCTTTTTACTCAATTGAAAGGAAAGGATATATATCTTTAAAGTTAAACTAAAGTGTGTATTGTATGTTTACCTAAGAGCCATACAGACTCTATAGAGCTCAATTCATTCAAGTGAGACCACAAAGGATGATTAGACCATATTTTATTGTAAAATAATTGAATCATAGCTTATAATTAGCACTTATAATTTTCATGTCTTTGTTACAAATCTGAAAAAAGAATTACACATAAATATTAGTAAGAAAGAAAAGAAGAGTTATAAAATTTAGAAGTGCAGTTTCTTTATTATATTTTACTGTATAATAATACCTATTAGTGTTATTATTCTAAGCCTATTAGGTACACCAGCACAAAATGATTCTAACAATTTTGTCGAAATTGTATTTTCATTTTGGTAAATGATGATTAAACATTTTATACAAAATACTTGTTCAAAGACCTTCAGGTTTCTTTACACTGTAATTAGGTTCCTTATCTGTAATAAAACATGTAAATTTTCACAAATCTGCTGAAAAATTGTCTGAGAAACACATAAAATATGTTGAAAAAGTTAGTCTCCTAGTAACTTTTTCAAGATGGCTAGGATGACATTAGCTACGCTCAAAAGGACGTTTACCTGCTGTCAAATTGAGTGTCATAGCACATGAGTAAAAATATTTATTCATGTGGTCATAGTACGAAAAGTTCATAGAAAAAAAATGCTGAACGGTTTTGAAACGTCGACGTAAATTGGTCTGCCACAGGCCAGCTAAAAACGATGTCATAGTACAAAAGAGCAATGCAGTTCAATAACAGGCCTGCTATAAGAGATAATGGTAAGGCCCCTGGACCTTTCCCTTCTAAGCTATGTTTATAAGCTGTTTTCAAGAGTCATCACGAACCGCCTTGCGCGAAGACTTGACGAATTCCAACCACCGAAACAGGCTGGATTTCGGAGCGGGTAGGGCACCGCACTATAGACCACATCCACACAGTGCAGCCGATTATACAGAAGACCGAAGATTATAATCAGCCCTTGTCTAGCATTCTTTTTTCATTCTTCATTCGTGGACTATGAGAAAGCCTTAGACTCGATCTAGGTCTGGTCCTCTTTATTGAATTCAAAAATGAGGTGATCCGGCAGAGAATTAAAGTTACCGACATAGCCCATCGGGTTAGCTAGCTAAAGTGGCAGTGGGCTGACCATATTAGTCGCAGAACCAAAAACCGCTGGGGTAAACGAGTTCTTAAGTGGAGACCGCGTCTCGGCAAACGTAATGTAGGACGCCCTCATGCCAGGTGGAGTGATGATTTGCGCAAGATGGCTGAAAGGAGCTGGATGCGAGAAGCCGAGGATCGACCTAAGTGGCTTGCAAGGGGAGAGGCCTATGTCCAGCAGTGGACTGCGATAGGCTGATGATGATGGATAAATACATAATATATCATACATACTTACCTGCACATAATAAACAAACTTTTTTTTTTGTTTACTCAGGAAAAAATGCATTACGCATAGGTATGCGTAGCAAAAGGTACTGCTTTAGGGGCAGCAGTAGGTTATGTGGGACTCTCTTGTCGGTACCCGACAAGCATACCCACTAAAAAGACCTGCGATGCCTTCTCGTCCTCCCCCAACTACGACTTCGAGTCGGGTCCGCAAGCAACCTCGCCGACCCGAACCGTGGCCACCCTTTGCAACTACAGTGCATGTCATTGCAACGGGCCGCCAACGTCTCACGCCCACTCCGCCCAGCATAGCTCAGGAAGCGAGCGACTACCGTCCGCAGCGGGGCTGACGCCCCAACGGCAACACTGCCGTCGCGCCTTCCAGCGCGAAAGAGGCCACGGGCCGAAGCCCGCTACCACCGTCTGGTACGCCCTCCATGTCTGGAGGGCGTTCCCCTATCCATCACCTAGGGACGCGCCCTGGCTTCCAATGTAAAAATGAAATTTATTAGAATTATAAATTAAATAAAAAAATATATAGAACTCATTATAATCTATCTATATTTCTTTTGTTGCTAACGCAAAAAGGATTTTAATAAAAAAAAATATAAATAAAACCTACAAACAGACAAAAAGGTCAAGCATGCTCCTCCTAAACAAAAACGCTGGATGTTCTACTGTTCCGAACATACACTATGTACGAGAAACCAGACATGTAGAGCGTCCAACGAAAGCTTTTAACCATAGCGTGTATCACAAAATACTTATTTTGTTTCGATTTGTTGTTGTTCAGCGTTGTCTAGGCGTTATCGATTGCGATTGTTACCTTGATTCCTTGAGTTCGTTCAAGGATTTGACACAACTCCCGATATTTACCACGGAATTGCTGATGTTGTAAATATTTACAATGGATTATGATCTATCACGTATTGACTACACAATATGTGGTATCACCTATCCAGAAACTTTAAAAATATTACCAGCGCCAGCACCTCGAGCTCAACAAAAGGTATAGCAAGTAGATTTTTATGTTTATGTTCTTGGACGTTAAAGGTCTACCTATACTTATTATATTTTTTGTGAGGATTACTTAATTTTTTACTTTTTCTAAAGTGTATGCAATTACCCATGCTTAGTCTGATCTCTGCCTACGTATTATTCTAATCCTGATAATCATAGAAATGGAATAGGCAACTAACTGAACTAATTTAGATAACAACTTTTTATTTACCGCCCTATTTCAGTTTGTGGTAGGCGACAAAAACGGAGTATTACAATGTCTTAGTATTAAAGATGAGGAACCTATTGTTCATTTCAAAACCTTGCCAGGGAAACCAATAACATCTGTACAACTGGCCTCGAATTACGGTAAATACGAGTAATAACAAGAATAAAAATAACTTCGTAGGTACCTAAATTCTAGAAAATACTAATAAGAAGAAATTATTCCCTTCTGTTTCAGGAACTTCATCAGATAAAATATTTGCAGCATCTGGTAATGAAGTCAAAGGTTACACTAGAAAAGGGAAAGTGTTTCTTACCATCGAAACTTCAGTGTCGGAAACAATTACATCCATGTAAATATTTTAATTCGATAGATCCGACACTTATTTTTGCACCATGTGTCCACTTCCCGACGATGAGTGTTTATGAAGTCACAAGCTGTGTAATCAGTGGCTATCGATTACCTACAGCCTAAAAAAATTGCTATGACCTTGCTTAGCAAGAACTTTTGGACCCAATTCAATCAAACATAACCATCCCATTAAACCTATGCATACGTAAAACGTAAAATTAAATAAGTACCTATCTAGGTCTCGCGTATCAGCGCGTATCGTTAGAGCTCGATCAGAAATTCAGAATTTACTTTGAAGGTTTTAAACTTTTTCTCTGCAAGTGTAAATACTAGACATACACATTTTATTTAAATGAAAATAATTTTCCTGTTGGTATAAATCGCGCATAGGTACCTACTAGAACCCGTCTAAATAGCATAGTCTGCAAGCCCGGTCTTAATTATATAGATCGAGCTAATTTGGATATGTACTTAAGTAAGTACATACTTATTGTATTGTACTAGGTCTACGTAGTAACGCCCCTTTGGACTCCATTTCCGGGTCGGACAACAAAAAGTTTCGAATTTTCGAACATTGCTCGGCTTTGGGATGACCAACCCGCATTTGGCAAGCGTGGTTATAATTCCAGTACCCATCATTGCTGTGGTAACTTGAATTTAATGATAGAGGCCTTTTCCCTGCAGTGAGATGATACTTAATAGGCTTTTACTTTACCCACCTACTTAGACATTTTAATTTTATGATACGAGTATGTACAACACAAAAGCAATATCACCAGTAACTTTAATAACTAAGGGGCTACCTGCACCGTCTCTAGTACATACCTACATGCCTATAGCCATCTAAGTACTCTAGCTAGATTAATCCTTTACATTATTTACATATATCGAGGCTAAGTCTATTAAAAGTGGGACTAGACAATTGGTATAATTGTGAGAAGAATTTGTTTATTTAGGTGCGTTCTCGGAGGTGACTTAATTTTATCTAGTGGACGAACAGTAACTTGCTACAGAGATTTGAGAGAATTGCATTCCTACATTTGCGAAGACAGAGTCCTCGACATCGCTGCATTTGCGGCCCCTAACGTGAGTTTGATACAAAAGCGACATTTGTTCTTATCTTAGCAATCGAGACAAATATTGTGTCACCTTTTTATAGAGCAACCGCATTCGACTGCTAGCTTTGGTGGCTAATAAAGGCGCAGTCATATTAGAGAATGGTCAGTTGTTGACACATGCAGTTATATCCTCCGGACCATCTCGCCTGGCTATTCCTCAGTCTTATCACACTGCTGATATACATGCCTTTTACGGAGCTGTTGATGGGTGTATTGGTCTTATTGTCTTTGAGGAGTAAGTTCCCAAATACTATTTATTTCATCTAAATTACTTCCGAAGGTGCATTATGCTTAAACTTGACTTATTTTCAATTCTTCAGCTCTGTAATTACCGACAAATGCCTAATGGATGGTCGAGGCCTTGGCTCTGTTGTGTGTATCGGATGGTTTTACGGTAACGGCGTCACTCATCTAGCTGTCGGCCGGCACGATGGGTCTATACAGTTATATCTAATTGACATGGAAAACTTGGCTGAAAAACCACGTCCCAAGTTTACATACGTAAGTAGTGACGCGAGTGAAATTAAGATGAAAGTCCCAATTTATTAAGCCGAACTTAGCTAAGTATATTTTCTTGGTAAAAAAAATAAAATTCTTGTTGATTTTATAATTTTTATAGTTTTGCGGCGAGCCAGTTACTTCTGTAGCTGGTGGCTGTATCGGAACAGACGAACCAGAACTGTTAGCTACAACATTTTCGGGTCGAATCTTCGCTCTAAGATCTCGCCGTCAAGTTTCCGGCGTCTCACTTAGCAACTTACCTTTAGATGCTCTCACTGCACGACGATCTAAACTCGAGTACGTATATTTGTTTTAACCTGTGGTTTTAACCTATTTATCGCTGTAAGCTAGCGTAGTTTCATCAAATGTTAGGAGTTGTGCACTCTTACACCCGAAAGGAACATCTTTACAGATGTTTGACAGTCAGTTAAGACGAAACAGCTGTTAGTGAAATACTTTATATGATAAGTATTTTAGCAACTAAATTGCAATTATACCTAATATTAGTAAACTTGTTTTTTTATGAATAGGATCTACTTAAGTACTAGATTATATTTTCTCCAGCCAATGAAATAACGAAGTGATTTTCGTTATCTTACTTTATTACTTATGTACTTACCTACTTTCAGACTCATAAGTCTTATCACTTAAAAATAAAGGTCGCCTCAGTGGTCTTACACCACTGCGAATAATTAATAAATATTACCCTTAATTAAGTAAAAATTATAGGAAATGTTTAAAATAGACTACTTACGTTACAAGAGCCTGAATTGTATACCTATATTGAGAAACGTTTAATAGTTTTGAGTGGGACACATTTATGTTAACATGAGCAAAGAATTTGTTTAATGTTCTTTGATATGAGGAAAAATTCACTAGCATATCAATCAGTAAAAAAGCCAACTTCTTTAGACAATTCTAAAATTATTTATCAGAACATCATCATTGAATTTATTGACATGATTGATATTTAGAGCGGTCTACTTTAAAATGTAAAAACAATAACTTGCATAAAGTTAATAGAATAAATACCTATAGCTACCTACCTATATTTCTACGTCACTTCTTGTAGTTGCAATATTTATGTAAAATATTGACGCCGATTTTTAGCACGTACCTACTAACCAACCTACTTGTCGCAGAAACAATCCGGCTGAAGATGAGGTTTAATTAACAGCGACTATGCATGTTGTCAAGTTGTTGCCTTAATATCTAATCGGAAAACATTTGTTATTATTACAGAACAGAAATAGCACGACTAGAGAAACAAACAGCAAATGAGCGAGAAAAATATCAACGGAATACTCGTTCACTGCAGGCCGGTCTCTCAGCGCCACCGTTATTGGACATCCAATGCGAGGTAGGGAAATCATTATTAACTACTACCAACTATGACATAACAAATACAATTGAGTTTAAACTTAGGTACCAATAATGAGTAACTAAAGGCTTGAGTAAAGTTGAGTAAACCGAAGCTAGGACAGAAGCGAAGCGGGGGGGTCAGTGCGGCCATCAGGAATGGGATATTTTTAAATGCACATCAAATAACTTATCGCCTATCAATTTATGTTCAACAATTGAATTAATTTTACCGCAAATAAATTAGTTCATAGCAAATAAACCAATTGTTTAACAAAACAAGTACAACAAAAGAAATGAAAACATACATCATCAGTGTACTATATATTTTCCTCAAATGCGCGACAAAAAGGTGGTTTCATGGGCAAAAAAAATATTTTCATATCAAATATACTGATTACACAGCAAATTTAGCAATATAAATATAACTATTCTTGCAACATTTTCCGAATAAGCATTTCAAAACATGCTCAACAATAATGTCTTAAAATTTCAGTGAACTTGTTCAGCAAATTGAATAATCATCATATCAGTATATAAACTTGAAAAATTTTGTCTCAGGTGGGACTCGAACCCGCATCTCCTCGCGGGTTCGAGTCCCGCCTGAGACAAAATTTTTCAAGTTTATTATACTGATATTATGTGCAATTAAGTTGCTAAAATATCAAATAAAGTGAATAATCATCACATCAAAATATCGTATTTGCATAGCATTATTTATTAAAGTTCAACAAATTTACTTTATTTTGCGCGCTTTCTATCACTTTGTGCCTGATCTTTGTGCCGCTATAATACCTATGCAAGCGCGCGAGTGAGATGGATGCCGGGCGTTGGACTACATAGCTTGCGTGAGAGTAGGACGGATATATAACTCGATTACGTTTTCGGGTTAGGGTGTCGCAAAGGGGGTGCACTAACCTAAACCTAACCTAACCTATTTCCAGCGTAATCGTTTCTGTCACTAAATGTATCATAGTCAGCTGATTGGATTTAAACGACTAGAGATATAGTTTAGGACTCGGACCGGAGTCCTGGGATTCAGAAATTTTGTGGCTAAATGGTAGTTACTTATGTAGTTATTTAAGCAATGTTTCAACTTGAGGAGTATTGCGCCTTTTCAGAAATAAATATGGTCCTTATACTATTATCTAAAAAGAAACATTTAATAATATTTAATTGCTTACAAAGTCCAGTAGGTTAGGAAAAGTGTAGGTTAGGTTAGGTTAGAACAGTGACCATACAAAGGCGTGAAGGCGAGAGAGCGTAGCGAACGTGCCGCGGTAGCGGCCGCCGAGCACCCCAAAAATACAAAAAAAACTATTTATGATTCCCAACCTCAAAATTCTATTAAAAACCTTTTTTTACCGCGCGCCTCCCTGACTTTACTAGGAGTTTTCGGTACATTTTTAAGCTAAGAAAAACAAAGCTTCATTCATACTGCTCTAATTACAATTTTTTTGGGAACTTTTTGCCGCCCCCCTAATTGTGCCGCCCTAAGCTGATTTCAGCTTCTATGGTAAATCCGGCATTAGTTCTGGTCTAAAGTAGTCTATGAATAATTATCGTCAGCGTGGTCAAAATGTGTCAAAACTTCTGTTTAATTACTTGTTAAGTTTCGTAAATGACAAGTATTAATAGATAGATTCGAATTGGTGACGCCAGTTGGCAGAACCTTCGTTGTGCAGAATGTTATCGCCCAGAAAAAAATCTGACAGAATGACGTTCACAATGCCATCTATAATAATTATTATTGGGACCCGTTAAAACAAAGATGCATTCTGCAGGAAACCATAACCCCTTTTCAATATCTTTTTAACAATGATATAATTTATATGTTTCCGAACACAGCATTAGCACTTAAAATACTTCTTACACTACCGGTTTTGGTTGCAGCTGGCGAAAGATCATTTTCAAAATTAAACATTTGTTTGAATACAAGAAAGTTAATAGAAGATTTCGCAAAGGCAAGAAAAGTAAAATTTTAGTAGATAAACATTTGAGCATTTTATAGTTTCACACATCAGTAAAAACAACTATGTAAAAAACTGAAAAGAAAAAAATTTGCTATACGATCCCAGAATTCAATTCCCAGGCAGAGACCATCACCAACCAAAGAGACTGTGGAAGCCACGGCCGATTGCTTGATGATTATCCCCGTCTGCGAATTCTGGGATCGTAGAGCTTGTTTTTTTCTTTTCAGCTTTTTATATAGTTTTTTTAGCAGTCGAATTTTTATTTTATTTTAATAATTTGGTTCATTTCAAACTTTTTGGTAAATCACGGTAGATAGAGAGGTGCCAAGTCAAGTGCCAACGCCACACGGATACCCGTATGTTCCAAAGACTTGTGAGAAGCGCCCTCCTTCTCGTTATCACAAAGGATTTTTTATAGCAATTGGGCGCCAAAAATCTGCAATTTAGTTTTTTTTATTTATTTAGATATATCCATTGTCATTCTTACAGTAAATACCTATCTAACGATACCTTCAGGGCAGAGCGTAGAGCGTGCCAAACAATAATACATGCATACATATACATAATCTCAAAAAAGTTCAAAAAACATAGCCCTCCTGGCGCAGATGGGTAAATATAATTATTTGATTAAAATAAATGTTTTATTTTCGCTAAGTTGTTTTCTTTTTTCCTACCACTATGAGAAATCTTCATTAAATATAAATTTTTTGATATATGTAACTCCAAATAACTAAGTAGTCATAGGGCGGCATAATCGGTATTGCACGCGGGCTGGTAAGAAGTGAGGGCGGTGAGGTATGCCGCAAAGTAGGTGCAAAATCTCGAGATAAAAAGAGTGTGACAGTAAACTTTATTTTCCAAACGACAAACTGCAATTCTTATCGATAGTCTAAAAATGTTAAAGGTACGTCACTAGTTATCACACATGTCAAAACTGGTCACGCATTTTTGGGCTGTCAGTCGATCTACTTGTATCCTAAATCTATGGTTAAATTAGGCTTTCAATTGTTAAGTAAACACAGAATAAGGTTACAACTGTTTATTTTGATGACAATAGACACAAAAACACATTTCTACGGAAATTAGCACAAAATTACTGTCAATTCACAATACCGATTCTCACTGTTTTCTAAGTAAACTTGCCAAGTTTTTTTTTAATAGCGAGTAGGGCCTCCTCTGCTCCGTATGCACTCTCTGAGCCTATCTGAGACACTCTCAATCAGATGAGTAACATTTTGCTCGGGTATTCGTTCCCAACAGAGTTTCAGCGCGTTTATGAGCTCCTGCTGACTATTGAGATGACTGTAGGTCGCTTTGAGGCTTCTTTTCAGTTGATCCCATAGATGCTCAATCGGGTTAAGATCGGGACTCATCGCCAGCCAGGGTAACATTTAAATATTGGCATCAGAGAGTGCCCTCTGAGTGACACGAGCCGTATGCGAACTGTTATATATGAAAAACCCTTAGTAAAACTAATGAAGAAGTGCTTCATCAGCACTTCTCCCACAGGACTGAGCCTAGTCGTGTTAGAGCCCTACGGCAGTTCACTCTCAACCGCCGCGCTGGAAACTCGCCTTTCCCTTACCTCATAATTATTGTCGCAGAACTAAATTACTTCCAACAAATTGTGAACTTTTAAAATTCAATTTTAATATAAATTCTAGTGAATTTAAATTTTGTTTTTTTTAAAATCTCATCCGCCTAGTTTCGGATAACATTGGTGGCAGCTTAAAGGATTGTGAAAAGTGAATAATCCACGGAAACGTCTCCGTAACCATAAAACTGCAATTTTGAGAACTAAATCCAGTGTGTCCAGTGTATAATCCATATCACCGTTAGCACGCAAAACATCAATACTACATCCTCTACATCATCAAGAACTGGCGATCCCGCGGCCCCTATATCCTCCGATCCTGGTGAACTCCACTGTCAACACCGGCATCACTGTTTCATCATCACCCGTGACTGACGTCCAGGTGTCTTCGAGCTCTCTCCGTATCCTGCCAGGTGTTCCAGTGCCTCTCTGCATCCATAATGACATCGACGATCCTGTGAGTCTTTTCCATATCAGTAATATCAAGTGAAAATTTTGAAAAGTGTGAAAACCTAAATTATAAAGTGAAAAGTTAAGTGAAAATCCTTCAACTTCGTTGCGCTGAAAAAACCTTAAAAGACTTTCATAAAACGTTTTACAATATTCTATGTCCAATAATTATTTTGTTTAACATAATTCTATTAATAGATTTCTTATTGTTCATATTGTGTTCAGTCTGAGACCAGTGTCGTTATCGCCCCGCATACTTCGCGGAATCCGTCCGCCGAGCGCCTTATCTTTGTTTAGACTATCCTCATACTCGTAAAGGAATACTTTTACAATGTCCAAAGACGTTAAGGATGAATCTGCCGTGACAGGCCCCAGTGTAATTCAACCTAGTGCTCCCGGCCCACACACCCGGTCGCAAACCGCAATCACTCATACCTCAAGTAATGAAATAGATTTAAACATTCTTTGTAAATTCATTAATAGATTTGACGGCAATCGGGAAAAGTTATGCCCATTCTTAAATAATTGCAAGAATGCAATAAGCCTTGCATCTGCCCAACAACAAGATATACTTTTAAAATATATCCTTAGCCAACTCGAGGGACGCGCTGAAAGCGCATGCTCAATTAAACTGTTCGACAAATGGGACCAATTAGAATCATTTCTAAAATCTCAGTTCGGGGAAAGAAAACACTACTCGGCACTGCTCTCAGAACTACAAGACTGTCGCCAAGGCAACAACGAAAGCGTTCACGAGTTCGCACTTCGAATTGAATCGTGTTTATCAAAACTTTTGACTGAAATTAACGTGACCATACCCACAAAAAAGAAAGGGGAATTGGCAGGCCGTGTCGCCGCGATGCAGGACCTGGCCACCCACACTTTCGTTGTTGGCTTAACCTCTCGACTTTCCACCGTGGTCAGATGTCGAGACCCGGAAACTCTCAACGACGCCATCAATTTCGCAGTTTCAGAAGAAAAATTGCAACAAACCACTAACTCAAAACAAAACCTTACTCAGGGACCCAATAATTATCAAAGGCGTCCTTCTCAAGCTAAACCACAGCAAAGTCAAACTTTTCCAAATACCACATACCGCACAAATGATAACAACGCGTCGTCATCCAATGCTCCGGTGTGCCGATACTGTAAAACAATAGGGCACACTATCGACAACTGCCGTAAGCGGGAGTATAATAATAGCCGTCGATTTTCAACACCAAGCACGAATCGTTTTCCAAATTCTCAACAGCAGAATCAGCCCCAATATTCCCAACCACGACGCGTTCAATTTATTGAACATAATAATCGCGACAAATATTCACCCGAAGAACAAGAGGAGTATCAAGAACAACATTCTTTAAACTCCTAATGGACTCCCGGCGGTGTCCCGTGAGTCCACCATCTAAATTTACTAAATCGCTTCCAAATCCAAAGACACCCACAGTATCCACTGATTCCACTGTATCTGCAGCACCCACTGCATCCACTGTATCCACTGTTTCCGCTGTATCCACTGTATCCACTATATCCACTGTATCCACTGAATCCGCTGTATCCATTGCAAAAGCAAATCCAAAACATATTAAACCAATTTCAAAATCCGCCGTTGTGCTTAACTCCAAATCCGTAAATCATTCTAACTCAAGATTCGCCGATCCCTCTATCTCTTATGCATCCATCGTCTCTGGTGCCAGCTCATCTCCCAATTCTAAAGAACCAACTGCAATATCCGAAACTTCTCTTTCTCGTACCATCCCTGTAAAAGAAAAAAATATTAGTGTCTACAATATTACAACAAACCCGTCAAGAAAATACTTACCGTATATTGAAGTCCAAACCTCCGTCTCAACGAAACCACTCACCCTATTAGTAGATAGTGGTGCATCCATCAGCCTCGTGAAAAAATGTTCCGTCGAAAACATGCCTGAAATATCACAAGAACCCATTACATTCAATGGAATTGGTACAACAAACAATTTAATGAAAACTTTGGGTCATATTCCTATCACATTTAATACACTAGCACATAAATTCCACGTAGCCTCTGACTTAGAATTCCCATATGACGGAATCATCGGTAATGATTTCCTTTCTAGCTCTCGTAGCAATATTGATTTTAAAAAGGAGACACTGACAGTCAACAATATCGAACTTACTCTTAAATTCAACGAACCAGTTTATACGATTCTACCACGCACCGAAACCATAATCGAATGTACAGTACAAAACCCCGAATTACAAGAAGGCCTCATCATTGATCAACATCCAATTAGATCGCTCCTCATAGCAAACTGCATAGTTCGAGTGAAACCAAACTCTAGAATCAACGTGACTGTAGTGAACACCTCTGAATCTCCGATAAAAGTCAATTCTAATCTTAAATTAAAACTTCTTCCCCTGAAACAATCAGAATGTCATAAAATCTTTTACACGCGAGAATCTGACGATCTCCTATTTAATGTGAAAAGCAGGACCGAAGAAGTCCTTGACCTTTTAAGAGTCTCTCATCTTAATGGCGAAGAAACTGACGCCTTATATGACCTTTGTTCAACATATTCAGATGTATTCCATCTTCCCAATGACAAACTTACAAACACTGATATTTTAGAATGCGAAATCCCAACATCATCTTCTGTGCCAATTAGTACAAAATCATATCGATTTCCTGATATACATAAAAGAGAAGTTGAAACTCAAATAAATAAGATGCTCGATGACGGAATCATCAAACCTTCTACCTCTCCGTGGTCCTCCCCGATATGGATAGTTCCAAAGAAAATGGATGCCTCTGGTCAACGAAAGTGGCGACTGGTAATTGAT
Source organism: Anania crocealis (assembly GCA_949315895.1). Lineage (NCBI taxonomy): Eukaryota > Metazoa > Arthropoda > Insecta > Lepidoptera > Crambidae > Anania > Anania crocealis. The sequence goes on along the minus strand of OX438884.1, from coordinate 12,358,171 downwards.
TATCGTAAGCTGAACGACATCACTATTGGAGACTCTTATCCTATTCCAAATATTTCTGAAATTTTAGACCAATTAGGCAAAAGTAAATACTTTACCACGCTCGATCTTGCCTCTGGTTTCCACCAAATAAAAATGTCAGAAAAGGACGCATCCAAAACCGCATTTTCTGTGCCACAAGGACATTTTGAATACACACGAATGCCCTTTGGACTTAAAAATGCTCCGTCCACTTTTCAGAGACTAATGAATATAGCCCTGTCGGGACTACAAGGCATTCAATGCTTTGTTTATCTCGATGATATCGTTATTTATTCATACGATTTAACTACCCATGTGCAAAAGCTTACCAATGTCTTCGACAGACTGAGACATTGTAATCTTAAACTCCAGCCAGATAAGTGCGAATTTCTTCGCAAAGAAGTATCTTATCTCGGTCATATCATCACAGATAGTGGTGTGAGACCTAATCCAGAAAAAACCAAAGCTGTTCAAGAATTTCCTCAACCTAAATGTCCCAAAGATATCAAATCTTTCATGGGGTTAGTCTCCTATTACCGCCGTTTCATCCCAAATCTATCAAAAATTGCTAAACCCCTTACTAACCTTCTCAAGAAAGATGTTCTATTCAACTGGCAAAATGAACAGCAACTAGCCTTCGAAACTCTGAAAAATTGTCTTGCTACTGCTCCAGTTCTAGCATATCCCGATTTTACCAAACCTTTTGTCTTAACCTGTGATGCATCAAATTTCGCTATCTCCGCCATCTTATCACAAGGACCTGTAGGAAATGATAGGCCAATTGCATTTGCTTCCAGAACCCTTAATAAAGCTGAATCCAACTATAGCGTAACGGAAAAAGAATGCTTGGCAATCCTCTTTGGTACCAAGGTCTTCAGGCCATACTTATACGGCCGTCGTTTCAAGATCGTGACCGATCATCGACCACTGAAGTGGCTTTTCAATTGCAAGGATCCCGGATCCAAACTCGTAAGGTGGAGACTAAAACTAGAAGAATTCGACTACGAAGTCGAGTATAAAAAAGGAAAAATCAACAGCAATGCTGACGCATTGTCCCGTTTCCCAGTGAATCCAATCCAAACAGACAATTATCCTCAACCTTCTACATCTAAGATCCAAGACGATCCCGTTTCTACTCAAGCTCCTGATATCCCAACTGAGTCTGACATACCTCAAGATATCCTCGATGACCTCATAGACCTGGGTGGTTTTAACCTAAGCCCATCAGAAGTCCAAGGCGAAAACCTAAGTCCAACAAACCTACCAAATCTCTTAGATCCTCGCTCCGATTCCAATGAACCGCAACCCTCTAACTCCAATGAAGCTAGTATGACTCCTTCAATTTCCAATCAAGAATACAACGACTTCTTAAAAGCTTTTTCAAACAAAGACGAAACGTTTAACACTAATGTCTTAGAACATAACGAAAGTCTTCTTAAATCAAAATCCAAAGCCATACTAATTCCAACCTCAATCGATTTTGACGATTCGAATCCTTACCTTCAAGATGTTCTTTCCGCTGCTGAAGAATCTTCCATCTCCATTGATGAAGAACGTGAACTTAACTCTTTCCTTAAACTGGAAATAAAAGGAAAGAAATACTATCTCCTCTTCACAAAGGCGTACTATTTCGACGACTGCACATATCCAGAAATCTTTAAAACCCTCAAAGCCGCAAGAGATGATATCATTTTAACGGGTGACATAAACGACATCGCCATTTCCGACTTCAAAAATCTCTTTGAACAACATTCCTTTGTAAAAATATATGGAATGCTTTTATACTTATTTAATAACACCAACATAACAGTAAACATACATCACAATTCAATCATATACCCCGTACCGACCGAAATTGCCAGAATACTTAAAGAAAACCACGATATTCCTATTGCAGGCCATTTGGGCTCAAACAGAATGTACAATAGAGTAAAAGAGCGCTATTATTGGAAAAATATGCGCACCGATATTGAGAACTACGTAAAAAATTGTAAATTATGCCAATCCAATAAGGCTCTTCGGAAAATCAATAAATCCCCAATGCAAATTACTACTTCTTCTACTCGCCCTTTTGAAAGAATTAGTCTGGACATTGTCGGCCCTTTACCCGAAGCTGGAATTACAAAATTACGTTTCATACTAACCCTCCAAGATGATCTAACAAAATTCTCAATTGCTTACCCAATTTCCAACACCACTGCAGAAGAGACTTGCGAATGCCTTGTCCATTTCATATCAGTCTTTGGTATTCCAAAAACAATTCTCACAGACCAAGGTACAAATTTTACGGCTGATCTCTTCAAGCAGACATGTGAATTCCTAAAAATCAAACAAATCTGGTCCTCACCTTACCACCCTCAAACTCAAGGAGCTCTTGAGCGCAGTCACTCGACTCTGAAGGAATACTTAAAATCATTCGTCAATGAAAGTCAAACGGACTGGCATAAATACGTCTACACTGCAATGCTAACTTATAACAGTAGCGTCCATACAACTACCCAATTCACTCCATATGAGCTTCTTTTTGGTCACAAACCCTACATTCCCGACTCCGTATTCGAATCACGTTCTGATGTTACTTATCCCGAATATACTAAAATGTTGCAACATCGTTTAAAAGTTTCCCGCGAGAGAGCCTTACAAAACATCAACGCATCTAAAGAAAGGTCGAAGACCTACTACGATAAACACACACGTCACGAGACCTACAAAGTCGGAGAATATGTTTACCTTAAAAATCACGTACGGCTTCGAAAATCCCTTTCTCCACTTTGGAAAGGACCTTACAAAATTGTTAAGGTCCATAGCAATAACACGCTGTCCCTGCTTATTAACAGGCGTCACGTCAGACACCACTTTGATGAGGTTAAACCTGCTCATACAAATGAGTCCTCCGAGTGAAAATACACATTCACTTATTCTAAAATATTATTCTTTAATCTATTTACAATTTTAATTCTTTTACATTTTACAATTTTATACATCTATCATATACAAATCTTTTTAGAATCAAACTGTTTATTTTCAGAATATCTACACTGTGTTTTATTGTCGTCTCCGCGAGCAACGACAACCAATTTGTTGAACATATCGACAAAAGTCCTGGCATACTATTCGATCCTGTCGGCACACTGAGGATTGTTAACGACCAATTTCATATTGTTATCCCGGTAGACGTGTCCTCTATTCAACACCATCTTGAAAACATTTATGATGTTTTTGGAACTGTTCGATATCACTGTCGCGAAAACGAAGAAATGGATATCCAACATTGCAATAATATGCTACAACCTTTGCAAGCTTTGTATAATGATATCCAACGAGATTTCAAAGCCATTTCTCATATTATTTCTAATTCATTTACCAAAAGATCTGCCTGGTTTGCTGGCATAGGAACAGTATTCAAACACATTTTCGGCACAATGGATGAAAATGATGCTGAAAATTACCATAATGCTATAGTGGCCCTGTATAATAATGACGAAAAACTATCAGAATCTCTTACAAGAACTATAATGGTTTCTCAATCTGCAATTTCTAATATAAATAATTCTTTACATGAAATTAATATGAATCAAGCGAAATTGAACGACGTCGTCAATGAATTGTCTCTGTCATTCAAAAATATATCAAATGTTATTAATGTTATATCATTTAAGTCAAAATTAATGTCTATATTAAATATCTTGCAATCTAATTTGCTTACACTATCTTTTAAAATTGAAGATTTGTTAAATGCTATTCTGTTTGTAAAAAGCAATACCGTACATCCGTCAATATTGACGCCATATCAAATGTATAAAGACATTGTAAATAATCTCAGGGTAATACCTAAACATTTGGATTTCCCTATAAGTTTAGAAATAAGTAATATTCATACCTTAATTAATGTAGCCGAACTTGTATGCTACTATTTAGACAATAAGCTTATATTCGTTGTAAAATTACCTTTAGTTAGTTTGTTAAGATATAACATTTATCGGAACATTCCTCTTCCAACACCTCACGTTAACAGCTCACCGGATTCTTTCGCCATGATCTTGCCTACCAAACAACTCCTTGCCTTAAGCACAGATAAATCTACCTACACTTACCTTAAAGACCTAACCAATTGTAAAAATATTCCTACAGAAACTTACCTTTGCGAAATAGCCGACATCCACACCGTCCTTGATAACCCATCTTGTGAAATTGAAATTATAACTAAAGCATTATACTCGTTACCTGATAATTGTCCGTATAGATTTATTTTTGGTAACATTAATATCTGGCATAAACTTAATAATAATAAATGGGTATTTGTCCTATCAAAACCCACTAAACTAACTTTAGAATGCAAAGATTCTGTATCCGATACAATTATATCCGGTACAGGTGTACTTAACATCCCCTATGAATGCACGGCGTTTCATGGTAACGTAAGATTAGTTAGAAAAGTGTACCCTAAGATGAATGTTCCAAAAGTCTCTTCAGACTTTAATATAATTAGTGATAGTTGCTGTAATATTAGTAATTTTAATAAGGTCAAAATTAATTTACCTGTTTCACAGTTAGACAATGTAAATCTGGATAATTTAAAACAATTTAAAACTATTACCGATGAAGTTGTTAAAGATTTAAAAACAATAGAGTTTCCAACCAATTTTAACAATCATATTAGTTTTCCTATTATTAGTGTCATCTCTTTAATAACAATTTGTATTTTTATAATATTCCTAATCATTAAGAAAGGCAAGTTTTCTCGCAAATTTACTCCCCAAATTACAAATGAAATTAGCAAAACACCAGTAGACAAACGAAGCGAAATTGACATCCCTTTAGAAGATTTTCCCAAATTACGTATCGAATAATTACATGAAAACTCACATTCCGTGAGTTTCCTCTTAACGAGGGGGTTGTTATATATGAAAAACCCTTAGTAAAACTAATGAAGAAGTGCTTCATCAGCACTTCTCCCACAGGACTGAGCCTAGTCGTGTTAGAGCCCTACGGCAGTTCACTCTCAACCGCCGCGCTGGAAACTCGCCTTTCCCTTACCTCATAATTATTGTCGCAGAACTAAATTACTTCCAACAAATTGTGAACTTTTAAAATTCAATTTTAATATAAATTCTAGTGAATTTAAATTTTGTTTTTTTTAAAATCTCATCCGCCTAGTTTCGGATAACAGAACGTGTATTGTCTTGCGTAAAGACAAAATTATCGCCCACTCTTTGAGAAAATGGGATGACGTGAGGTCGGGCGACTTGTTCAACGTAATTGGCAGCAGTTACAGTCCCTTCGTTCAAGATTACCAGCTCTGTCTTGCCAAATAAGCTAATGCCGCCCACATCATCACACTTGGACCACCAAAACGATCAGTTCCGTGCATACATGGGTCTGTAAAACGTTCTCCTTCTCTTCTCCATACACAAACTCTTCTGTCATCGGTGAAAAACTTGACCTTACATTCGTCTGAAAAGAGTACTGTCCTCCAATCATCCATGGTCCAGTTCAAATGGTCACGTGCGAATCTCAAACGTGCTGCACGATGAGCCCTTGTCAATTTAAGTCGAATAACTCGCATTCTGGAACGTTGCCCATCTTCATTGAGTCGATTCCGAATGGTTTGATCACTAACGCGTGTGCCAGTGGATTGCTTTAGCCAGGTTTGTAAGGTCCGGGCGGTCACTGTACGGTCCCGGTGCGCAGTCAATTGGATGTATTTAGATGAAGAATTGCTCATCATTCTTGTCTAGTTGTTGCACGAGTTCTGCCTATACCGCGTCTTCTAGCCACACAGCCTGTCTCCTGGAACCGTTCCAACACGTTTCGAATAGCTCGTCGTGACACACCAAGCCGAATTGCAGCAGCTCTTTGCGATTCTCCCTCTTGAAGCAAAACAATCGCTCTTGTCGCAGTTTCCACGTCCACATGACGACGAGACCCTGGCATTGCAATTAGGAAAAAAGTTCAAAAGAGACACAACCGTTAAACAAAGTGTAATGGAACGCCTGCGCCTAAAACGAGACTGAAAACACAGTTGAATAAAAGTTTGTCAAAAGGGTAATTTTAAGCACTTTACTTTTTCTGTGTACCCACTTAAGATTAACAAAAAACTTACCCTCAAACATTCTTACGAACTCATAAACAAGTCTACTACAACTGGTAGTGCTTAATTTTGCCAATGATTATGAACGTCATGACTGCGGGATCACTCCTTGTTTTAAACCAATTTACTCATTTCCTTTTAGCACCTATTTGGCACCATTTGGCACCTTTATTTATAATTTTGGCACCTCCATAGTTAAGACAATATTAAAGATTCGGACTGGTCCCGCCATATTGACGCGTCAAGATGGCGGGATCAAGCTGTTACCATAAAACTACTAATCATTTTATTAAGCTACACTTTAATTTAGCACTCATTTGGCACCCTCCGAAACTTATATAACTACCGGTTTCGAGTGTATTTTATTTTTATTTTTAATTGTTTTCATTTCTACAGTCTTTACGCCTGTGAAATTGTAAAGAGCAAAGCTTAAAGTGGGATAAAGTTGCTCATCGATTGGTGACAGGAGTTTTTGGTCATGTTTAATATAATATCTTACCACAAAATGTACTTTCTGTTTTCAATTTTTGATAACAAAACCACTAAATAATATTGATTTAATTTGTAAACACCACCATATTATAATTTAAGGGCAATAAAATAAAAATATTTTTACAATAATCTATCTACTGGTTTTGCCATTTGTGGACGATTCTAGGAAAATATGAATTTTTATTAATTTTTGGAATTTTTTCTTTCACATTACTATTTTGTGTACTTTTGAGATTGTGTCCTGTAATTGTTTTGTATTACTGTGTTTTTACAAATTAAATCAATATTATTTAGTGGTTTTGTTATCAAAAATTGAAAACACAAAGTACATTTTGTGGTAATATATTATATTAAAAATGACCAAAAACTCCTGTCACCAATCGATGAGCAACTTTATTCCACTTTGAGCTTTGCTCTTTACAATTTCACAGGCGTAAAGACTGTAAAAAAAAACAATTAAAAATAAAAATAAAATACACTCGAAACCGGTAAAGTTATATAGGTTTCGGAGGGTGCCAAATGAGTGCTAAATTGAAGTGTAGCTAGTTTAATAAAATGATTAGTAGTTTTATGGTAACAGCTTGATCCCGCCATCTTGACGCATCAATATGGCGGGACCAGTCTGAATCTTTTATATTGTCCTAACTATGAAGGTGCCAAAATTATAATTGACGGTGCCAAATAGGTGCATAAAGGAAATGAGTAAATTGGTTAAAAACAAGGAGTGATCCCGCAGTCTTGACGTTCATCAATGATTACTTTGTTAGTTATTTATAAACACGAATTGAAATAAAGTTGCGGTTGGCCCTATTTTGTTTTGAGTAGTTTATTATATAAACAAGGCGGGAATGTTGCGACCCGGTATTTTATTTTGATTGCCCGGTACCGGGTCGCGACCCGGCAAATGGGAAACTGCTGTAGAATAATAACAATTTGTAAGTTTTGCTGGACCCATGTCATCGCAGTCAAACTAGCTTGCAGCTTGTGAAATGCAGGTTATTATGAATGATGGATTCGGATTCAGTCTGTTCTATAGTCAGGTTTAATGATATTGTGTTAATGTTAACACCTTATAGGTATGCTATTTTTATTATTTTCTTGATCAGTAGGTACATTATTCAGGGTACGATAGTGGGAGTGACATGACATTTGTCATTTTAAGTAGGTACTTAGGTACAATAAGATAAATAATAATAAATAATTTGAACTCTATCAAAATTTCAGATATCAGGAGCCACAGGGGATGGATGGCAGGAAACCAGAATAACATCGGCTGTACCTTTAGATATGTTATTTATTTATTGCAAGCGAAAACTAGACATGCAGACAGATAGCGCTGCTGTTCTAAGCGTTTGCTCTTCTCAGGTAAAAATATGAAAATGATGATGAAATGAAATTCGAAAATGGTTCTAAAATATTGAAACAAAAATTTTTTACAACAAATATTAACATGTTTTACTGCGTGCGCTCATACCACTGATCGATCATGATGTGATGGAAAAGTAATGAGATAGAAGGTTTCTGAAAAAATATGAATGAAAGCCATCCGAGTAATAAGTTACAGCCAATGCACAGAAGAGTATGCTAGGAAGAAGTTGCCCCAGCATACTTTCGCTGACTACTACATTTTGATTTAGAACATTTTTGTTTGTACATTAGGGAAACACTCAAGATTTCTTAGCTACTGTTAGATGCCAAGCTGGAACTAGACGTCTGTGGATGAAAATCCGTCACACAATGGATTCTGCAGTAAAGGCATCAGAATCTGTAAGGGTATTAATTTATGCTCTGCCGGCTGGGGCTCCGAGAGTAGCTCGTCAGATTGTTCTTCGGTTACCCGTGTTACCTCATTATTCTCAACATGAACATCCTGAACTGGACAACGAGACCAGGTAAAATAAAGATATCTAAGTAATCTAAACAAATGTACTTGTTCTTAATCACTAATTCACCGTAACTACGTCGTTGGTGGCATAATGGTATAGTGCCTGTTTTGGTACGATCCAGTCGTAAAGGCTTGCAAGCAAGGTAAATACACACATATTTTTAATTTGCTTGCTTGCTATAGAAAGACATATGATTGCATTCTTTCTGAAAAAACAAATTCACAACGATAATTTATGAAAATAATTGAGGTACTTACCAAGAGTGAAAGCAGCTTTTCTCAGGAGTAGGATTTTATAAATAATGGATTATTATGTATATTTCCAGCATAAATAGGACAGTTTAACACTAAATTAAATAGTCCAGTAAATTACAGTAGGTATAGGTATTAACGCTTCTTGGTCTAGTGGTTTAAATACCGGGCCAAGATCTCGGGGTCCTAGGTTCGATCCCCGGGTCGGGCAACAAAAAGTTTCGAATTTTCGAACGTTGCTCGGGTTTGTGATCACCAACCCGCATTTGGCAAGCGAGGTGATTATGCCAGTTCCCATCATTGCAGTGGTAACTTGAATTCAATGATGGAGGCCTTTTCCCTGGGTATATATCGGGATGCCTAATTATTTGTACTCCTAATTGTCATTGGCGCACAAACTATTAGCCTAAAATTTTTTCGCACATTTTTACTATTCCTAAACGTGTTTAGCCTATTTTTACTACGCTTAACTTTATATCGCCGTATTATAATTTCGCCGAATATATCATAACACCTACCCTTTTGCAGTTCCAAATTTTTATTCGCAGAAAGTTAAAAACTTTATCAGCATGCATGCATGCTTGCAAAGAAGTAATCATGCATGCAAGCAAGCAAGCAAGCATGTATGCATACAAGCAATCATGCATGCAAACAAGCAATCATGCATGCAATCAAGCAGAAATGCATGCAAACAAGCAATCATGCATGCATCCAAACAATCAGACTTCCGTGACGGCTTCGGCGCTGCGGGGCTCCGGCGGTCCCACGCGTGCTTATCGTCGCAGATGGCTTACGCTCACGGCTGCGCCGGCCAGCCTCAGCCGCGGCGCCTCGCTTACAGCCTCCTGCTCCTCAGCCCGCGGGCCGCCTCGCCCCTCCGCGCCTACGCGCTTTTGAATTACACTCTAGGGGTAGGGCAGACAAGACTGCTTGGGGTCGGTTTGTGAGCGATTCGTTTCTTAAACTTTTCCGTTTAAAAAAAATAAAGTGTAATGTCAAAAAAAGATGCTAATACATTTTGGTGCTTTCGATATTAGACATACTGAAATTAGGGTTTTCAATTTTTAGATCAATCTATAATAGTGCGAAAACAACTGTTAGACTAGACAATAATTATACGTTAATAAGTTTAGGCCAATACGGTTCGGCCAAATGAAATTAAGACTTAAACTTTAAGAAATCATTGAATTTAAATAGAATTTGTAAAAATAAGATAGGTGAACAAAGTTTTTCTTAAACGACAAATAAAAATATTGAATAGAATAAAATTGATTCCAGTGCGTAAATACGAAGCTACAAGTAACCTATGTTTAGGCAAATGCACAAAATTTAGTTATTTGTTTGTAAATAACTTAATTACCTACCTACTTTTTTTCAGGACTTGGTGTCAATTACGTGTGTCTGGAAGTTTCTCTGTAGCAGAAATGACGTCTTGGCTAACCGAAGCACTTCCTGGCGATTTACCAAGACCATCATCGAACGTGGTTTTCGCACGCTCTCACACTCTGCTGAAAACGATTCTTGTTTGCCAATACCAGTCAGTGCTCAGTCCCACTCAACATAAACATTTTATTGTAACTTTATTGCAATAATAACGTACAAAACTTGAACCTAATGCCCTACGGCAGTCTCTACTGGTCGACCAAGGGGCTTATAAGAAATGTTTTATAGACGGTTCGACAATGTAACTGAAAAATGACATACCTACCTAATAATTATTTAAGTTTGAGCAGTATTAGGGTTTAATAACTTTACAAATACGAAAATAACTCTTCCTGTACTATGTTTGTGCAGCATAGTAAAATGGACACCTTTATTTAACATTTCTTAGTACACAATAATTTGTCTGTTATTGACAATGTAGAATGTTTATACGACCATTCGTTATGCTGTAGGAAAATTAATTAATTAAGTAAATACATCCAATAATTCATTATGTTGAATAAACGTCAAACGTTATGATTATGAAAATGCCAAAAACTTTACGCAGCCCTCCCTAAAACGCGCCTCCATAGTAAATGCAATCCAATTTGAACCCTGAAAAGACATACAATTTAGTTTGCATCCCGGAAATCATTATTTTAAGGCATCAAAGGGGAGGTGGCAGTTTGTTTGAGGGAGGATTCAATAACTTCGGAACCAACTTGAATGTTAGGTAGGTATACTTATTTTGAATCCATGGGAAGGACTTAGGATAGTTTCCTGCCACAACTCATTAAAGATGAAAACTAGTGAAAAGGGGTGCTTAAGTTTGTATTGGGTATAATAAGTAGTTTATTGCTCAATTTAATAGGTAGGTATAGGTAGCAATTACGAATATTCAAGAAGGAACGCGATATAACCGAATTACAATCGCGAAAAGTTGAGAACTAGGGAGTAGAGGCTGCGCTATTTATTACCTTTTGTTTCAGACGTGGAAATGCTGTTTTTAAATCTGATAATATTTCTACAGTTGCCATTTTAAGAGACATGGTGTCGAATTGTTCAGTAGAGAAGAGCATTCGAGTTGAAATATTATGCGGTTCGTCTTACATTACAAAGTTATTTTTTTACAACTAAGTATGCAACATTGTTTCTAGTTTTAAATTATATTTCTATTAATTATATTATACAGATATTCCAGATGACTGCTGCTTAAAAGCGTTTATTCGGATACAAGAATATTACATTGAAGAACATAAAAATTATCTGGATCTCGCTTTGAAAGAAGCTCTCTGGTAATTTGAACTTACGAGTACCTAGGTACTACTTACTCTGGGTCAAGTAGATATTATTTAACCATAGCATTTCAACTAAAGCGGACTGAGAGAAAGAATTTTAAGTTCTGCATTATGTTTCTCAATGGATTAATAATATGTTTTCGACCTAAATAAACGTGTAGGTACCTAAGTAGGTATTATTTTCCATACCTTAAAAGGAAGGAAAAGAACCGAATTTTTACTCACGGTGTCACAAACAAGGTTCTAGGTCACGGCTGGAGTATGACCCAGGGGTTTGACCGACGCATTGTCAACGAAGTAGCCCACGGAACCGTGTGTTAAGACACTTTGTTTCTCACAACAGAGTCAAATTCTGCATTTGGTAGTAAACCATTCGGCGTCCTGTAAAGGAATAGACACCGAGCACATAGGACCGGATCGCCATTAGTATTATATTATCTGTGGCCATGGATCTCCATGCCAAATTTCTTCCAGACGTATTACACAGTTTAGAAAAATGTGCCGTTCCTGTGGGATACATTCAAGTTCAAAACTCTGAGCGTAGGTACGAAGTTGCGGGCAACAGCTAGTAAAATGTAAGTGTTTGTGGTTAACTGGAAGAATTAGGGAAAACTGAAACTTATGGTCAATGTTTCATTTTAGTGCTTTAGATTTGGACGACAACGCAATCAATGAAGAAGATCCAATCATATGCAACGATTATCGACGTGTGTGGAATATCACAGATGAGAACATAGATAAAACGCATTTTAAAGAACTAATAGGTAAGTCTACACACAACACAATAATAACTAAAACTTAAATTTAAAACACGCTACGGCAAAGCCATCAGGAAGGGTTATGATTTTAGCTGTCTATGATATGTATGTGGGTACTGGGTATTTATGTGGGTTCCACATTTGCAGCTAAACTACTGAGCCCATTATGGTGAATGAGGTATCAATCGATAGTCCGGGTAACGTATAGGACACCTTTTGTTAAAAAAAAAGCTACTTACATGACGAATGCTACAACAATAAACTGGGTTACTTAGAGAAAAAAGTTTGCATCCATAACGAATGGGTTCTAATATATTCAACATATAACATTTCTAACATATAACATTATATTCAAACAATACAGCTTAAATACAGGGTGCCTTTGAAATCATTAGTATTTTCGTCAGTAGTCGGGTTACCGTTTTTAAAATATTTTTACTTGTTGTAGGTATGTATTTCCTATATAAATCCGTAATAAGAATATTCGTTTCTCTAACTTTCAAACTCTCGTATGAACTCGTGGCAGTGGCAATTAAAAGCTCAAGCGTGCGAGCCATCTTATAAAAAAAAACCTAATGTAGGTACATTTTATTTTAGAAATTATTCATCGGTGGTATGCAGATTGGCAAGAGTTATCACTGCATTGCAAGGATTTTAACTTCAATAAAAAAAAACTTTATGATGCTTTGCAAAATTGTGAAGTAAAAGATATTCTACGAATATTTTCTAATGAATAATTAAACTTTAATTAGAAAATTAAGTAATAAAGTATTGTGTTTATGTCTAGGCTAAGTATTTGTCTAAAAGGTTGTTCCATTTGTTCAATTGTTCAATAAATGTCTTTTTAATACTGAAAGCACATTTTATTAAGATAACCAACTTGCTTACCTTTCAAATGAGGATTAAATAGAATATGGATATACTTTTGCTAGTTTCGTGTCAAATTGGTAGAGTGCATTTGAATCACCACAGAGTCTGTTTAATTTTGTGATATATTGTGATAACTCATTGATAGCATACATCTGCTCAGCCAGAAATTTGGATGTGATGAAGTCTACAGTTTGAAAATCTTCAGCGGCTTCAGCAATTTTAATAATATCTTCTAATTGCTAATAAAATAAAATAAAAATTTTACTAATACATTAGAATTAAATTAATTGGGTACGTATAGAACTCATAACTCACTTTAGTGACCCCTTTTTCTGTTTTAAGAGCTTTATTAAAAACGTCAACGAGTGATTCACTTGGATTAATTGTTGAATCGACTCCTTTGAATTTGAATAAAGTGGCTCCTCCACGAATTATTTGATAATTAATTAGAGTTTTCATGTGACTTAGCTCTTCATCATACATTTTCATAAAATATCCTCCAACGCCTGGATATGAAACACTTGGGTGCAATAAGTTAACAGCAACACTGAGATAAGTAAAAGCTGCAATCTGTTCACTTTCAATCTGTTTGTTAAGTGCAGTTTCCACTTCAATGCTGTATTTATACTTATAATATGAGTTACTTCTAATTGTATTTAAAATAACATTAAACGGATCAGTATAAAGAGAAGACATATTATTTATGTATGCTTTACAAAAAGTGAATAAATTTGGCGTTTTACCGGAAAATCGATTACAAAAGTACATTACTGAAATAATTTTGCTCGCTTTACAAAATAGATATTTCATTTTTCTAGTTATATCTAGTAGGTCAAGCACATGCATAATCGAGATGACATACTTAATTGTAGGTAATGTCATTATAAATATGACAAAATCAGTGTCTATAATTTAGGAAGTCAAAAGCACAGTAGATGCATGCTGAAAACTGTGCTGTCTACTTTATGGTCTACTTATTCAGAGGCGCCGTAAGGAGTGGGCGGTGTGGCCTTTGATTATCAAACCAACTCAAAGGGTGTGGCCCACCGCCCACGGGCCTCGCGGTGCACGGGGCCCGCCCTTCACAGTAATAATAAATTTTAAAAAGTATGGAAAGCCCAAAAGTACATAATAAATACATTATAATTAATCATCATCATCATCATCATATCAGCCGAACGACGCCCACTGCTGGGCATAGGCCTTCCCCAAGGATCTCCACAACGATCGGTCCTGTGCTGTCCACGTCCAACGGCTTCCCGCGACCTTGACCAGATCGTCGGTCCACCTTGTAGGGGGCCTGCCCACGGAACGCCGTCCGGTACGCGGTCGCCATTCGAGAACCTTTCCGCCCCAACGGCCATCGGTTCTCCGCGTTATGTGTCCCGCCCACTGCCACTTCAAAGATGCAATCCTTCGAGCGATGTCGGTTTTTTTAGTTCTCCTGCGGATCTCATCATTTCTGATTCGATCGAGTAGGGAAATACCAAGCATCGCTCTCTCCATTGCTCGCTGGGTGATCCTAAGCCTTCTTATGAGACCCATAGTAAACGACCACGTCTCACTCCCATAGGTCATTACTGGCAACACACACTGGTCAAAGACTTTCGTCTTGAGACACTGAGGTATTTCGGACGCGAATATATGCCGGAGCTTCCCGAACGCTGCCCATCCGAGCTGGATTCGACGAGAGATGTCTTTCTCGAAGTTGGACTTACCTAACTGGACTATCTGTCCCAGGTAAACATAGTGGTCAACAACTTCGAGTGCAATGTTCCCAACGTTAACTGGAGCGGGTGCAACATGGGCATTTAACATGATTTTCGTCTTGTCCATGTTCATCCTAAGACCCACTCTTTGAGAAACATTACCGAGATCTTCGAGCATAATGTTCAGATCTTCCAAGGTCTCAACCATAAGAACTACATCATCGGCAAATCGCAGGTGTGTTAGGTATTCGCCATTGATGTTGATGCCGCGTCCTTTCCAGTCCAGAAGCTTGAAAATATCCTCCAACGCAGCTGTGAACAGTTTCGGAGAAATAACGTCTCCCTGTCTCACGCCTCGTTGTAGTTGGATCGGATTAGAGCTCTGGTTCTGTAATCGGACCGACATGGTGGCGTTTTGGTATAAGTACTTTAGCACCTCGATTTTGGAACCTTTGGAGAGACTGCAGCACCGCCCAGGTCTCAATCGAATCAAAGGCTTTCTCATAGTCCACGAACGCTAAGCAAAGTGGCAAGTTATACTCTTCGGTCTTCTGTATAACTTGCCGTAGCGTATGAATGTGGTCTATGGTACTCTAGTCTTTTCGGAACCCGGCTTATTCGGGAGGTTGGAAGTCGTCGAACCTGTGAGTGAGACGATTCGTAATGACTCTCGAAAACAACTTATAGATATGGCTCAGAAGCGAGATGGGTCTGTAGTTCTTCAAGAGAGTTTTGTCACTCTTCTTGAAGAACAGCATCACATCGCCTCTGCCCCATGCCTTTGGCGTTTTGCCCTCGAGGATGACAGAATTAAAGAGCTTCTGGAGGACCTTAAGTATCGGCTTACCGCCCGCTCTAAGGAGCTCTGTTGTGATTTCATCATCACCCGTCGCCTTGTTGTTTTTAAGTTGCTTGAGAGCCATTCTAATCTCGCACAGGCTGACGTCCAGGATATCTTAAGAATAGTGTCGGGTAAGCTTGGCTCTAGGGTCTTTAGCCTTGCTTTCAACAGGTGTTTTCGTGGAATATAACTGTCCATAGAAACTCTCAATCTCCCTCAGGATTTTAGGTGTTGACGCAATGATGCTACCTGTCTCAGTTTTCAGCCTCGTCAATTGGCTTTGCCCAATAGAAAGATCTCTGGCGAACACTTTGGAGCCTTTGTTCCGCTCAATGGCCTCTTTAATACGTCGGGTATTAAATTGACGAAGGTCGCTCTTCAAAGACTTAGATATTTGTCTATTGAGTTGCCGATAGCGATGGGCATCCGCTGAGTTCTGTAGCCTCATTTCGTTCCTCTGATCCATGAGTAGGAGAGTCTGACTGGAGAGTTTCTTTGATTTGGGATGGTAGGTTTTGAAGTACTTAGACCCTTACCGTACGGACAGTATCCACCACCATGTTGTATAGATCGTCCACATCGATGCTGTTCTCAAGGGCTTAAAAACGGTTTTGAAGCTCGAGCTAAAAGCACTCGGGGTTTTGAATTTGAGCCGGTATTGGTCGGAGCGTGGATTTTATCAGTCGCGCTCTTTCAAGCTTTACGTCGATATTCAATGTGCCTCTGACCATGCGGTGATCGCTTCCTGTCTTAACAGCGTTGATCACAGCGACATCATCGAATATGTGCTTCTTCGTTGACATGATAAAATCGATCTCGTTTTTGACTTTACCGTCCGGGCTGATCTAGGTCCATTTGCGGCTTACGGGCTTCTTGAAGAAGGAGTTCATCATAAAGAGGTTCTCCCTCTCCATGAATTCTGCCAGCATCTGGCCCCTTTTGTTCCGTTGCCCAAATCCAAGTTTCACCATTCTCAACTCATCACCGCAACGTTGCCCTAACTTCGCATTGAAATCCCCCATCACAACCGTGTAGTGGGTTTTAAAGCTATGCATGGCTTTAGAGATCTCCTCATACATAGCCTCCACTTCGACATCGTCGTGTTTCGAGGTTGGAGCGTAAACCTGAATGACATTCAACGAATATCGTTTCGATATTCTGAGTATCAGGTACGCTACCCTGCTTGATGGTCGCCATCCCGATAGTATAGTAAGTTACCAGATTGCAGGGTTATCGAGTCCTCCCCCTCTCTTCGGACTTCAGATAGCCCAATGATATCCCAATGTAACTTACCAATTGCCTCTTCTAACTCTACGAGCTTCGCTTCGAGCCTCAGTGTGCGCGTGTTATATGTTGACAGGTCGAGTCGTCGTTATTGGCAGCCGGATCTTACCCGGGGATTCTTAGCACCCCCTGCCCCGCCGTTACCATAGCCGCTGCCATAGCTAGGACTAGCGGGGCCGCCGAGGACTGGGGGCCGATTTTTTTGCGGTGTATTATTCATATTGGGAGGGGGGTTGGCGATCGCAGTATGGCCTGCTGTTGTTAGGAGACGCTGCTGCCCATCTCCTGATGGCAGTTTCCCTCTGTCGGCTCTTATGACACCCACGGGAAGAGAGGGGGTAGTGCTATTATTTTTAATTGCCGGCACTACACGGCAATTAATCATCAACTTAAAGATATTTCACTCTTTGGCCAAAATCATTACGCACGTTGCGCTCGCTCCTCACTAACAGCCTGCACAAGAAGTGGTTTCCCATGTACCTAGATATAGTGCTGGTGAAAATAAATTATTATAAAATATAAACAAACGTACTTACCTATATTTTTGCGGGTAGTAGGTACGTAAGTTTAAGATGCGATTTGAGTTACATAAATTAGAATTTGTTGCCTTTAAATCTAAAAACTGGAAAGGTTTTTAACGTTACTTAAACCTACTACTTGCCTACCTATCTTCTTCATATAAAATATTTCGTATCATGTTACTGGTTGTACGCTTTAAAATGTTTACCGAATTTAATGTTTTTTGGTTTTAATAATTTGGTAAGTATATAGATAGGTACTATTAAACACTTAAAAAAAGTAATAAAAATCACTAAACAATACATAGTAAACGACAAAAGACAGCTGATGCGCACTAGGATCGCAATTTATAGACCTAGCACATTAACTCACTCGAATCCGCGAAGATATAGGTATTCGACTCGCGCACACGCTTGCTGCACGGTAGCCTTTCAAAGACCCATCGAAACTGCTTACTGATAAAAATGTAATTCAATAGGTACCATAATGAAAGTAGAAACAAAATAAATCATAGTGGATATTGATTGAAACCATAATCTTGTAATATCTACCAAGTCTATGGTTGGAACCGTACCGTAGTAAGTGTGCCGATAAATTGCGTGATTTTTATTATAAAATATAGGGATTGCAATCCCGCAGCTTATTCAATTCCGCGGAATTTATGTTTAGGGTTATTACCGTAAACCGGGGCTACTTTGACTTCCAGGGTTATTTTGACCGATTATGGGGCTACTTTGACAGAGCGCCTAATCGGTTCTTACGTGCACTCAGTGGGCGTGCACTCTCGAGTTTTGAGAATAATATAACCTCTTTACCAGTCCCTTCTACTTCTGAACAACCTGCAAAGCACGAGACTGCTTCCGACGACGAGTGATTTGGTCTGTAGAAAGAAATCAAAAAAAGATAAAAGGAAGAAAAAGAAAGAGAACAACCTATGTTTATATGTAGATGTGACTATAGGTTCTACCGCCATTCTCTGGACTGGATATGCTGCATCACTTGCAAGAATTGGGTGTGTGGTATGTGCAACAAGGGCTCAACCAATCTGTCTTATGAATGTGTGCTTTGTGAGGACGACTCTGAATAAGTTGTTTTTGTCCCAGTTAACTATACATATATAATATTTCCAAAGTTGATTGTTACCTGTGTTGTTAATTTTGATTTCAATTATAGAAATTATTAGTAATTAAGAAAGTAAGAAGACTGATTAAGTGCCTACAATGGAAGTACCGTGGGTACAAATATTGTAATAGGTATACGTGCAATTTTAAGTTACGAGGGCGGGTCAATAAGTCCGTGACTTTTTGAATTTCTGACCTCTTTACTGAAAAAGCAACACTACTCCTGTCAACAGGTATCTGTCAGTTGATTCCTATCAAAATTTGAACTTGCTGCGTCAGTTAGTTTGTGTTTGACAGCTATTTTTATCAGACTACCCAGTAATTTGAGGAAAAAATGGAATAAGGTGAATTTCGTGTGCTTATTAAGCATTATTTTTTGCGAAAAAAAAAACCATTACCGAGACCAAGGCTAAGCTTGATAAATACTATGGGGACTCTGCACCATCGATTTCAATGGTAAAAAAGTGGTTTACTGAATTTCGTTGTGGCCGTAAAAGCACTGAAGATGCCGAACGTCCTGAACGCCCAGTTGAGGTCTCTACACCCGAAACAATCGAAAAAATTCACGATATGGTGTTGGCCGACCGAAGATTGAAAGTGCAAGAGATTGTGGAAGCCGTAGGGATCTCGCATGGCTCAGTGGTTTCAATTTTAAAAGATCAATTGGGCATGAGAAAGCTTTCCGCAAGATGGGTACCGCGTTTGCTCACAGTCGACCACAAACGCTATCGTGTAACAACTTCACAGGAAGGTTTGGCGTTGTTTAATTGCAATATGGAGGAGTTTTTGCGCCGTTTTGTAACCGTGGACGAAACATGGATCCATCACAACACACCAGAGACCAAACAACAGTCAAAACAGTGGGTTTCTAAGGGTGAATCGGCGCCAAAGAAGGCCAAGGTGGGTTTGTCAGCCAATAAAGTTATGGCGACTGTTTTTTAGGATGCACGTGGGATAATCTACATTGACTACCTTCAAAAGGGAAGAACAATCAATGGGGAATATTATGCCAACTTATTGGACCGCTTCAATGACGATTTGAATAAAAACCGACCTCATTTGGCCAAGAAAAAAGTTCTTTTCCACCAAGACAATGCAAGGGTGCACACATGTGCAGTTGCCATGGCAAAAATCCATGAATTGGGCTATGAATTGCTCCCTCATCCACCCTATTCTCCAGATTTGGCTCCGAGTGACTACTTTTTGTTCCCAAACCTGAAGAAATGGCTTGGTGGAAAAAGATTTGACTCCAATGATGAAGTCATCTCGCAAACAAAGGCCTATTTTGAGGACCTCGACAAATCATATTTTTTGGAAGGGATAAAAAAATTGGAGAAGCGTTGGACAAAGTGTATAGAGCTCAAGGGAGACTACGTTGAAAAATAAAATGATTTGTTTATCAAAAAATCTGTGTTTTATTCTAAAAGTCACGGACTTATTGACCCGCCCTCGTATTAAAGATGGCGAAGTAAAAACAACTGTTTTTGAATGAAATCATTGTAAATTACTACAAAATAATATACTTAATATACTTTGACATAAAATTTAAAAATATAGGTATATATAAGGGATTACTTTTTTTTTATACGTAGCAATCACTCTAATAATCCTTTCCGAACTGGTCACTGTTTTAAATTTTCAAATCCGCCAATAACATTTTCACGATAAGAAATCTTACAAATCATACAAATTTTCTGGCCATTAACTAAGCTTAATTTCAACTTCGGCCACCGATAAACATACATAAACACAAAAAATTATACGATATTCGAACCCGCAACCACTGTTTTTACAGACCGAGTCACGTATCAATAGACCTCACGTTGGTATCTAAGCAGAACTAAATTAACATCATCGTCTGCTTGACACAGGCTTCTCTAAAATTTTATAGGATTTCGCCATAATAGCCATCCTCGACAGGCGGGTTTTTCTGATACACTGTCTACCTAGAACCATTGCCCATACCTTTGAATGATGTGGTCACGGAAACATTGCCGAATCCGAAGAGCTCTTGTCAGGCTCAGTCAGTCTCAAAACAATCCCGTGATTTGAAGGAATTCACTTCAGAAGCAACATGTAGGTAGAACTCCATGCAAATAAACAATGTTTATTTACTTATTAACACTCAACACTTATCCACATAACATCCACACACATTTCACAAGTACACTAAATAGCTGATAGCACAAACGGTACTAGAAAACTATTAAAACCTAGTATAAAATTGCAACAATTAGCGCGAAATGCGCATTCGATGTCGTCACAAACCGAACTGAGACCGGCGCAAGCGCCAGGGCAGGCGGCGGCGGCCGGCGAAATCAAACGACTTTTCTATTTCTTTCTCCTTCATGCGCCGAAGAGTAGAAGTAGATGTGTTGCTGTGCTGCGTACGTACCTAGCCTGCGTCGGTTCATAATTGCGGCTTAAGGTAGACTTCGGAGCAATGCGGCTTGCGGCTTGCGTCGTGCGACATGCGTCACTTGCGGCCCACGCAGCCATGCGGCTGTACTTTGAATTAAAGGAGTGTATGAAACCCTTTCCGAGCGAAGCGTCGCGGCCGCATGCGTCGGTCGGAAAGGGTTTCATACACTCTTGGCCGCGTGGACCGCAAGTGTCGCATGTCGCACGACGCAAGCCGCAAGTCGCATTGCTCGGAAGTCTACCTTTACATTTTTGTACTTCCAATAAAACAATTTACAAAACCAATGTCATTTTACTACGAAACCGAATTTTAAAATGTATCATTTTTTGATTCACAAAAGATTGCTAGTCAGTTGTGTTACATATCAAAAATTTAAATATCTACGTGCTAAGATACAATAACTTTCAAGTTAAATTGTAGGTACCTAACTTTCGTATACGAGTAACTAAACTACAATAAAGTAGATATGAAGGTACGGTGAAGGTACCTATTAGATTAAAAACTCCAAACCAAAACAAATTAAAATCTTAGGACGACGAAAGGCCCGACCTTTTAGTCCTTGAACTCACAGCTTGAACTCGTATGACCTAGTTCTCTCAGCTGAGGGCCGCGCGTGGGATGGCTCGCCGCTGCGCGGTGCGCTGGCGCATTCATTGCGTATTGTAAATAAAAAAGCTTTATTATGAATGATATAATGAAAATTCTTATTATGTTTGTATGGAGAAAACTTTTAAAATAACCTTTTACAACAGCTTTTGCAATAAAATGTAAAAAAAAAATTGACACTTTGACTCTCAATATCTTTGGAACCAGTAATTTCCCAGGTATGGTCCAGAAGAAAAAAATTATCCTATTGATAGGGACAATATGTGGTTTTCGGATCTGCGTTATGATTTTTTACACCCGTTATAGATGGATTCAATTTTTCCAATTGAGGTTTTAAATAACGAACTACTAAAAAGTTCACTTTATGCTCAGTTTTGTAAGCTGTTTATTAATGATTGTTGGTTACTGATATTGTATTTGAGGTCTATTGTTTTTTATTTTGATAGGTAATAATACCTACATTGCGAGAACGACTTCCTCTGTCGCGATTTCTGTCTGTTGCTACTGATATGGTATAAGCCCAATGGTCATTAGAAAACTCATCGTTACCTGAAGCAACTACTATTGAGCTTCGGACAATGGACGGAAGCGAAGATCTGGGCGAAGAAAGGCATTAATATACCAAAAAAGTATATTTGATTTGCAACGAAAATGAGAAAGATTCAAACTACAATGATCGCTTGCAAACTTTTAACAAGTAGGTGCCTACCTATAAGAAACTGTCAGTTGCTTTCCAGAAAACCACACTGCTAAATTTCCACTGGCAAAAAAGATTGTGCGACTGTCCCGAATTTTTCAATAAATATGTATGCAAGCAATTCGGCTCAAACTAACAACACCACCACTGGAAGCAAAAATCGTACCCATTGGACTAAAAATAAAATGAGGCCGGCCCGCTAACTAAGTCTAAGCCAGCACTATTTTATCAGTAGTTACTTACTTAGGTAGGTTCGAAATTATAGCGATTGACCTAACGATGAGTAGTAGAGTAGGGCTCCTCATACCTATCTATCATTGTTCCATAGATTAATAAAAAGATAAAAAAAGTTTTTGTTGACTGAAGCGTCTTAGTTTATTTTGTTTTTTGTTCATTTAATTTAAGTAAATGCATACCTATTGCTTAATTTTTTCGGAAAACATTTTTTCATTTAATACCTACTCTTGAATTTTAATATGTAATTAAATTTAATAGAATAGTGTCTTCTGAAACTATTTAAAGAACAAATCGTTATTTCATAAGCTTTTTTTAAAAATAAATGTGACCTTATAAGACTCTGCTCATTTAAGATAAAATGCCGCACAGTCTAAAAAAAACATTTGCCAAATATTGAAAAAAATGCAGGACGTAAGTAAAGTTGACACACAAACAAAGCTATTTGCTATTTCCCATCCTTGACTATGCAGATTGCTGCTATCCAGACTAAAACAAAAACTCCTCGACAACCTAGAGCGCTTGCAAAACTTCTGCATTCGACTCATTTTTGGTCTGAAAAAGTACGATCATGTTACCGAATTTCGGTCTCTACTGAAATGGTTTCCTATTCGACTTAGACGTGACTTCCATATTCTTTCCTTATTATTCACGATATTATTCAGCCCTAAATCTCCTCCTTATCCTAAAGAGTGATTCCAATGTCTGCAATCGTCACAGGATTGTGAAATGCGGTCATCCAAGAAAATATGCACACACCTTCTTGACGAAACTAGAAGTAGTAATACACGAACTACTGAAAAGAAATAAAAATAAAAAATCATTATTACTGGTGACTTTAATATTAACACCCTAGTAGCCTCCAAAGCATCCTGTCACCTAACAGATATTGCAAGTCAATTTGACTTAACCCTCCATATAAAACAACCAACAAGAGGAGGGAACTGCATCGACCACATACTTAGCAATATCAAAAATGGGGTCGGAAAGATTCTCCCTTTGCAACTGTCTGACACCGCGCAAACGATAACTATACCTGTTAAAAAAGTGCCTCTAATTCAAAACTGGTATGTGCATAAAAGGGATTTCAGTATTGAAAATCAATTAAAATTTCGCAACTACTTACAATCACTGTCCTTTTCTGATGTGTACCAAGAGAAGAATATGAATGTAGCATTTAATTCGTTTCATGAAATTCTCTGCTTGCTTTATAACCAATGTTTTCCAAAGATAATATTAAGGCTAAACAATAAACCGCGTAAACAAAAGTGGATCACAAAAGGTTTAAAAGTATGTGTCAAAAGAAAAAGAATACTTCGCTTTGCATCTTATAAAAATAATATCCAAAATGATAAACAACATTACCTAAAATACTCCAAAATATTAAAAAAATGCATTATGGTGGCACAAAAAAATTCTAATAACAAGTACTTACTTAAAAGCCAGAATAAATGTAAAGCCTCGTGGAAAATGATTAAAAGTGAAACAGGTAACAGTATTTTAAAACATGGTATTTCAACAATAAATTATAATGGAGATCTATTAATTGAAACTGACAAAATTTCTGAAGCTTTTAATAATTATTTTCTAGACATATGTGACAAATATAATTATAGCAATGGTAAAAGAAAGAAAATATTGACTGATATTAATCCTATTCCTAATTCACTATTTTTGGACCCCCTCGATCTTTAAGAAACTCGTAATATAATTCAATCTTTAAATAATTCTAATGCGTGCGGATATGACGAAATTTCCACAAAAATTCTAAAATTTTGTAATAGCGAACTAGCACCTTTATTAACCTATTTAATCAATCTGTCTTTTGAAACGGGTCAGTTTCCTGATACACTTAAACTATCTATAGTAAAGCCTATTTACAAAAAAGGGGACAAGGCCGAGGTAGGAAACTATCGCCCTATAACGCTAGTACCTGTTTTATCAAAAATATTTGAAAATGCAATGCAAATAAGATTAATGAAATTTTGCGTTAAGTTCAATTTAATTAAGCGAGAACAATATGGCTTCCAAAAAGGGAAATCTACTACGCTTGCGTGCTTTTATCTTGTACATGAAGTTGTCCTTGGCCTTAATGCTAAGCAATGTGCTACTGTGCTCTTTTTTGATATGTCCAAAGCTTTTGACCGGGTGGTTCATGATATATTGTTGGACAAGCTAGAAAGGTATGGTGTGCGTGGCAACGCACTTTTGTGGATTAGACCTATCTTCAAAATAGACAACAACTTGTGGAAATAAACGGATCCGAGGATAACAAGAGTACGTCTCGATCTAATTATAAACTAAACAAATTCGGTGTTCCCCAAGGCAGCGTACTGGGACCACTTCTATTTTTACTATATATCAATGACCTACCACTTGTTACAACACACCAGTGTATTTTATTCGCTGACGACTTATCAATTTTAATTAAATGTGATCCTGACAAATTATTATTTTATGAATATGACATTATTAATACTATCAGTGACGTAATTAAATGGTTAAATATTAATAATCTAAGTGTAAATTTATCTAAGACAAAGTATATTCAATTTAATGTTAAGGGACGTAAAGAAATCAAAATGAACATCCATTTCAATAGCGAACATACCCTAGATTGCGCTAACAGTGTGACGTTTTTGGGCATTTCGTTGGACAAGAACTTAAACTTTAAGTGTCATGTTGATAATATATGTAGCAAGATAAATAGATTTGTTTACGTCCTCAGAAGACTAACTAGGCTCACCTCTCTGAATGTTTCGCTAAGCGCTTATTACGGCTACGTTGCTTCCATAATACGCTATGGACTGATACTTTGGGGCAACAGCACAGATATACAGAGATTTTTTATAGCCCAGAAAAAATGTGTGCGAGCCTTATGTGGTAAAGGGCCTTATGAAACATGTAAACCACTATTTGTAAAACTGGGTATACTCACTGTTCCTGCGATGTACATACTTGAAATCTATAAATTTGTAAGACAACATTCTCAACTGTTTAAAACTGCTGCTGAGATCTACCCCAGTAATACGAGATCACCTGATAGACTCGTAGTTGATTTCTTTCCAAAGTTAGCATTATGTAAGAAAAATTGTTATTGCATGTGTATAAAAATATATAACAAAATTCCTGGCAAATTTAAACATGGCCCGGTTAAGTTAATGACCGAAAAACTACGGGAATGGCTGACCAGCTCCTGCCTTTACAGTGTTAAGGTTTACATTCCTTGACCAAAAAACATTTGCATGTTAATGTATTTTAACAGAATAGAGCACAATTATAAATTTTGTAATGAGAACCTGTAATACCTATTCTTAGCGAATAAATATATTTATCTTTTATCTTTAACTGATTCTCAACTGTCCTACCCATTCCTCTAACTATTAAGTACTCGTATTCCCAGTCATTTACCGTCTACTCTATTCGTTTATGGAACTCCTTACCCCCGCCCAACAGGCTATCTGATCCTTGTCAATTTTTATGAAACGGCTTAAAGCACATTTTCTAACGCTTTGACGTTTTTTTTTTTCACTTTTGTGTACTCCAATCAATAGTGAATAACTGATCAATATTGGGACACATTCTTCTTTCGCATATCAAATATTTTATGTAGTTTATGTATGTTTATTGTATGTAAATGTCACCGTAAAATTGTAAACTTCGTCAGTTCATAATTGAACGTCGATGGATTAACCTAACCCACCGTTAGTTTATAATCTCACGCGTTGTTTTGTAAACTGACAGAGCCCACAATTTTACGGTGACATATACAGGATGAAATTTTAACCACCTTCCAAATTTTAATATATCAATCTACGAGACAAAAAACAAATGACGTATTTTTTCTTTTGGTATAGCCTAGTACAAAAATGTCAAATAAAGCACTTAGAAAATGTCCGCCAAAAATCTAAAATTTTGATACGGCTGCCTAGCAACACTTTTTTAACGCGTTGCGCATCACATTCATTCATTGCAATACTATTCATAAGTTTTTGATTTTCCTTTTATACCTTAACAGGTCTAGGACCTTATAAATGTAAGACTATATCGCGAAAAATATTTTCGGGTGACAACTTGATTTACATTTTTTTACTTCATAAATAGGCCCTAAATACGATACTGAACGCCTATAAAAATTTTGGAAAGTGGTTAAAATTTTATCCTGTATATGTGGTATGTATATATAAGGTCACCTTCTTTCAGGTGACATGACTTACACAGAGTCTCTGTTTATATAAAATAAAAATATTCCTATAATTTTTTCCAAACAAAATATGGCTAATTATCATTTTATTTTTTTCTAACAAAAGAAATAATTATTTTAAAAAGCATCCTGTCTAACTCTCAACGTAATCGGCTCCGTCTCACTCATTCCAATGCCCCACTCTTCCCACACCTCATTCATAGGCATTCGGCGCTAGTGCCGCGGTGCGCGAAGCGTGGGGAAAGAAGTAAGAGTTCATTTACCTAGGTACCTGTCTCGAGCGAGCTCTACGTAGTAAGTACTGCTTAATTTACTTTAAAAAATATGAAATCAGCTTTATGACACCTCAATCAATTAGTTATTCCAAAAAAAGCTAATTATAACACCAAGAAAAAAGTTCTGAAAGAAAAGTTTACAAAAAACAATTGATAAGTCGAAAAACCCCGAACAAAGACCGGTTACACATACTCAAGAAGTGCAACCTCAGAATACTACAAATCAAAAAATGCAAATAATGTGAACGATACTAATTCTAAAAAGAAAATTTGTATAATAAGTTCAAATAAAACTTATAAAATATACGCTATCGCAAAGAAACAACTAATTGAATCTGAATTATGTCATTACATCAAACCACGATGTGGAATAGAACTGCTCCTTAACGGAATTGAAGCAAAATTAGAAAGCTACACTATTAATAATTTTTCCATAACAATCATAGGAGAGGAAAACTTTAAGCGAACGCATAATAATATCGACCTTGTTTTATACATTCGAAAGACACTTGAAAAAATTACACATACCAACATTATTGTGTGTCTTCCGACATTTGAATGTAGTCGCTTTTCAAATGTATTTAATAGGAGAATCGAAAACTTCAATAGCTTACTTTATCTGGACAACCTGAATTATGAATATGTCTATCTACTTGATAGCAATCAAAATTTAAGTTATGACTATACCATGTTTCACAGGCGTACCGGTAAAATAAATAATAATGGATTTTCTACAGTCTTCAAAGACCTGCACCAATTGATAGAAACAATTAAGGACTATAAAAAAGAAGACAACAACTTTTCTGAAAAATCTCTTTTTCGCGACTAACACCACAAATGATTTTATAATGCACCAAAATATTGCTGGAGCTTCAAGTAAAAGAGACTTTATAGAAGTCGCAATAAAAGAGTTGCATGAAAAGAATTTAAATGTACAAGCTATATGTTTGTCTGAAACCTTTTTAAAAAAGGGTCATGAAAATAATCTACAGCTCAAGGATTTTAAATTAGTGTCATTCTTCAGCCGAGAGAAAAAACGAAGAGGTGGATCATGCATATGTATAAAATATAAGGTGTAGTGTAATTTGACAATACTAAAGTTAAATTAGTTTATAAATGGCTAACCCTAAACAATTTATTTTTCTTTAAATATTTCTTATTTCCTTTTAACGTGAGATACAGTCTGAATATAATATACAGTTTTCTTAAATAACTGATCGGAAAACATTCGCATGGCATGTCAAAAGATAATTAATTTATAATTTTATTTTTATATTTCATTTCCAATATTTTAAATTCTCGGATCTTTATTAAAATAATCTTGGTATGTTTTTTTTTCATTTCACCAATAAAATTAACATAATTATCTGGGCCTGGCGGTATTTTAAGGAACCCGGCCAGTAGATACGTTACCTGCATTAAAGTCTTTACGATGAATAAATAAGGAATCATTGCTTATATTTATGGCATTTTCCGATAGGATTCCGATTTCTTGCACTTGTGTCGATCCAGACATTTCCTATACAATTATCCGGCAACAAACCATAGCAGTGCGTAACTGACCCTTTGTTCATTTAAAGTGGTTCCAGTAAAGGATGGTACGGCAGTGTTTGCTTTGCGCTTGACTTGGCGGGGGCACTGCCGTGCCCCCCGATTTTAATTTCTGTTGTGCAATAAAGAGTACTCTATCTATTTATCTAAAGCAGTGGGATCCCGCGGGACTACATGATCTCGTTTTTGCGGGATTGCAATCCATAAAAGTAAAGTAACGGCCTATAATCATCCCACTGCAGGGCAAAAGCCTCCATCCCATCATTGAATTCAAGTTATCACAGCACAGCGTCTTTTTGGGAGCGTTTTTTGCGTCGCCTGACAAAAGTCTTGAAAAGTCTATTGTCAGGTGGAAATAAGGAACAATGGGTGGTCCGGTCTTAACTTACTCCTTCGGCACAGGTACTAAAATGGACTCAGACTGAACTTGACACTGACTGTTCGCAGCAATGCTAACCACATTCCGTATGCATCACCCACGCTCGTCGGTAATGTGGTTATATATCCCACGGTCGTGGCTTTTTAAATGCCAAGGAACTCTGCATAAACATGAGGTGTATAACCTTAGGGAGTATTTTCTTTATACCAGAGGTGGTATGCATGAGGATGTGGTTGCAGTGGATAACGGACTGACCCCCCTTTTCTTTAGGTAAAGAGAACTGGCGGAGGCCTGTAGTCTTTAGTACTAATGACCGCAGGGAGGTATTGCAGAGCAAAAAGCTTTACAGAAGGCTCTTCGGGCCCTTCTCGGACCTGATGTAGACCTTCCTGCTTCTGTGGCCTAGACTTGACTTGAATCCCTCAGGCATATCATTTCCGGTTGTTCGCGTCTCGGTTATCGGTAACGGCGAATACCTACTTGCACAGGCATAACTGAGTTAGCCAGGATCATAAACAAACACAAGCAACTTGCTCATGACGGCAACCTTATAAAGGCTGAAAAAGTCATGAGGTTGTCGACATGAGGCCCGTCGATTTAGCTGTCAATGTACTGATAGTCTGATAGCTAAGAGCCTCGATAAACACCTCAAGAGTTAGGCACTTGGGTCAAGAGTCAGATACAGAAGGCAGTACTCTTGGATACGGCTCGCATTGTAAGGAGGTTCCTGTCTCTGGGGCCTTAACCACCGATAGCATAGACCCAGATCTCAACGTCATTTGGTATCTATCTTTTAAAATTTTTAAATATGTTTATTTTTAAAAAGATATTTACAAAAATGTATATGTTATAAAAATGTATAAATAAGAAAGATTAGTTAAATGTTAACTGTTATCTAATCACACCAAAACCATAGAATGGATCTGGATTCTGAATAAAATTCAGCATGAAAACAAATTAAAGGCTGGAATAGCATTTAAGTTATGGTCCAAGTGATTAATGCGGGCATTATTTATAATGCCCGAGCATCATGTATAATGCCTATCTAGCTCTATCGGGCGAAGTGATTAATTACTATCGAAACATCATTATTTCTCACATTGCCCGGTCATTATTAGGTATATTGCTACGATACAATAGGGCAATTTGATGAAAAGCTAAAGATAATGAGTATGATTGAAATTACTAAAACTTCAGTGTCTTTCATCTGGTATAAAATAATATGTCAAAAGTTTTATAAAGCACGGATATATGTTGTTAGGTACATTTTTGTTTCAAATTTTGCATGTTTTGTATTACCTATCTTTTAAATATGACTTTGCTCAAGTTTTAAACGTAAATACTAGTGAATTCTTAGTATTGGAATCCTTCCTAATAATGAGTCTGATTATACATAATACAAGATTTTTCCTGCGGCTTCGCTCGTGTTAAGTTCGGGGTAACACGGTTTCCCTCTCCGGATTTAGAACTTAGAAGAGAAATCGAAACATAATATTATTATAAATCTAAACTAAACGAATTAATCTAACCCGAAAAACAACAACGGTACAACCGAACCCGAAACCGAGTTTGTTTTCGGAAATCGGAAAACAAAACCAAGAAAACAATACTAAATCGCAAAGCTAAACATGAATAGCCAAAAATCGAAAGCAGTTAAATCAATGTGAATCAATAGTCAAAATAATATAACCTATACTCTATCAAGAGTAACGAATAATAAATCAATTAAATTATTTTATTATTCGTTTGTATCACAGAACCTGTACTAATTTTCCGGAGAGTCTCACACGAATTTCCATCACCTATTTTAAGGCTTTAAGGAAGAATAAAAAAAAAAATAAGACTTATTTTTAGTCGGTAACAAAGAGTCTGTGTACCTACCTACCGATTTTGAGCTTTCTACCTTGAAAACTGCGAAAAGTCCCATACAAAATTTCAACCCCTCTTTTAAGGGGCGGATTTCCAAAAAAAATGATGCTTGATTTTTTTGTTAATCACAAATGGACTATTTGCATACCAATTCTTGGCTTTCTACCTTGAAAATTGCGGAATCCAATCCATACAAACTTCCACCCCCCATTTAAGGGAAGTGGGGAGTTGAAAAGAGGCAAAAAGTAGCAATCTCCATCCCTTCAACTATCTCCACTTAAAAAATCACGTCAATTCGTCGCTCCGTTTTGCCTTGAAAGACGGATAAACAAACAGACACACACACTTTCCCATTTATAATATTAAGTATGGATTTAAGTTGTTTAACATTTATTTTATTTTAACTTAAATAATAATATTGAAAATAGCAATTAAAGGTGATTGTTTTATTCTGCCCAACTCTATGATTATTTGAATAATCACTATCAAATTGCCCTCTCATTTTGGGCATTTTTCATAATGACCGGGCATTATGTATAATGCTCAATTAATTACTTGGTCCATAACATATACATTATATAGGTTAAGCCTATATGCTATTTCTGCCTATAATTTTTGGTGGCTCTGGTTCTAAGTATTACCACAGTCTATGAATCCATACAGTCGTTCGACGAAGACGTCTAGACAGGGCAATTGTGCGGGGTGTGAGGGGCGAGACGCGGGAAGGCCGAGCCCGAACTGCGAGCAAAACGATGTTAGCAGTTTGGGACACAGCATTCAGGGCTAACAAATGTTTGTGTTGTAAATTATTTTATATTTATTTGTTGGAATTTATTGGAATGCTGATAATGAAAATACCATCTTCATAATAATTAATTTAAGATGGCGGACTTTTTTATTATTTACCAAGGGTGTATTTCGAGATGATGAACATATATTTTTTTAATAAGATAAATAGTTGTCAATTATTTTGAGGTTAATTAGGCTGCTGATTACGAAAATGCTATTAATTTTTTAAATCCAAATGGCGGACGTCTTTTTTTTTAAATTTAATATCAGTGTCAATTTTGAGGTTCAGTGGGGTGCTTATTACGGATATGCCATCCCTTTTAATCCCTCAACCCCCAGGAGGCACGCGCGTGCCGCGATAACAATTGATTTTAATTGTGTCTGGAATAACTCACGATCGAGGGATTAAAATCCAAGATGGTGAAAGAATTTTTTATACTTTGATATGGGTGTCAATTTTAAGGTTCATTGGGGTGCTGATTACCATTATGACATCCTTTTTAAAATCTAAGACGGCGGATGTATTTTTTATAATTTGATACGTATGTCACTTTT
Organism: Anania crocealis; assembly: GCA_949315895.1. Classification (NCBI taxonomy): domain Eukaryota; kingdom Metazoa; phylum Arthropoda; class Insecta; order Lepidoptera; family Crambidae; genus Anania; species Anania crocealis. Next base: position 12,326,030 of record OX438884.1, on the reverse strand, counting down.
GAGGTTCATTGGGGTGCTGATTACGAGTGTTTATCTGCAATAAATAAATATTTTTATATATTGTTTACTTTTGACAACCCTGGCCGTCACGATACTGTCTAGACGTTGTCGGCATTTTCCATGAGATCAAAGGCGTCGAACGACTGTATGGTTTTATAGACTGTGGTATTACCATTAGTAAGTATGTACTTATAATCATACTTTTTTAAACTCATAAAAGTTTGGTTCTCATGGGGTAGTTATAAATTTCTTATGCATGAAGTCGAAAATAGTAACAAATAGTCGTTTGCACCGGAGCGAGATTTTGACAACCGATTGAATTCACCGGTGATTGAGCGATCTCCGGTTATTCTCAGGTGATTCACCGGAGCATAAAGCATATTTGAATTATAACTCAAATTAGGCTAATCAAATGTTTTTATTTCTTGGTCAGGCTTTATTTGGAGTTTAAAACAATAACACACACTTTTTATTCATTACACATTTAATCAACCTATAAAAATATTTACGAAGATAAAAAATTAGCCAATTGGAGGTGATGACGTTTAAATTAAAAAATGTTCCGTATTAATTATATATATTTTACAATTCTAATAAATTATGGTTTTCATGTAGAAAGTATAACCAGAAGCCAGAAGGGTACGCACAACGTTGGTCGAGTCCTGATTATACCGATTATGAGTGTAACAAATCAATCCCACAAAAACGGTTTGTGGATGTAGCAGTGATGACAGACATACAGGAATTAGGAGCGTATAAGATATTAATGAGAACATTAAAATATCAAATTTAATGTTTTGTAAGTTTATTTCGCATGAACTTGAACAATATAATGGCAATAAATGTTCTAATATTATGCAAAGAATTATAGAGGCTTTAAAAAATAATGAATAGAATTGTGTAATAAAAATATTTTTTTAATAATATAGTTAAGAGTATCGAATAATAACACCAAAAATTAAAAATAATGAATAATCATACAGGTTTATTATTTCTTATCAATTACTTTTACCACCGGAGATTCTCTGGTACTCACTGCTCCGGTGCAAACCTCTAGTAACAAAGTCCGTATAGCCAGCTAGTAGAATATAAAAAAAAGGGTGTTGCTGCAATTTTATTTATAATAAATTAAATAACTACCTAAAACTATTTCAATTACAATCCTATACAGTACCAAACAGTTTAAACACACTACACCTGTAAAGTTACTTTTGGAATGGGTAGTAATCCAATCCAGAGTTGTATTTGAACTTATAAGTGAATCGGTTTACTTGCGTTTTTCCTATTTTAATCATTTTCTGTACATCTTCACGATACGCAGGAGGTAGCAATTCTTTTTCCAATGTGCATGGAGAGTTTTCCGTATCGTCATGCATTTTATATACTCGTTGGCGAATGATATCAACATCACGACTGTATTCTTCTTTTAAATCATCAACTGCTTGGGTGGCAGTATCTACTTTTAGCACAAAATAATTCGCTTCACGGTGTACTAATCCATGAGAACTTGTTTTGTAGGGCATAGGCCTAAAACCCAAGTTTTCTATGTTCCGTAGGATTCCACCACGATCAAAAATAGCCTGGGAAACTCGTTTAAGACAAGTCTTAAGTTCTGTTTTAGGCATTGCTCGAAACATTATCGCAAACTCGTATGCCGGCATATTAAGGATGCAAAATGTTAAGTCCAGTAACTAATTCTTAACTTTGAAATCCAAAGGTAATGTTTCAAAAAACCAAAGTAAGTAAGTAAGGTTATCTCAATTGATCTCAATGTTTAGAATAGATTTCCGTTCGTTCATACTTCATTCATTGTTTTGTTTCAGTCGTGTCAAAGTCAGTGTCATTTTTTTTTTCTTTTAATAAGTTTAACGGCCTCGGATACTTGTCCATACAGCCAATTCTTTAGTAATATTGTCTTTATTTCTGCATTAAAACGTTGATGTTAGACGTTTTAATGCTTCGATGGAGTTTTTGGAGACAGTCGAGAGATTGAAGGAATGAAGAGAAGTCCCCAAGAAAGAGGTGAACTGTTCGCGTTCCCGCGCAAAATTCACGGTCCACTTTTCTTGGTTACGACGACCCATACACCATGTTATTTCACCGAACTGTATATTGTTCACTAGCACGACACTTTGTTTCGCAAAATAACACCACTTTTACGACCCAAAAATCACTATAAACAATAAAAATTCGATACAATACGGACTCCAAACGTATCTCACGAACTCCCGCCAAAAACTCCAGTCAGTGTCAGGTCAGCCCTAAACGTAGTGTCAGCAGTGTTTTTTTTTGTTTATTTGTTCCTTTCGGAACTGGCTAAAGTCTGATGCCGCCTCCACACTCTCGCGAGGCGCCTCGTCTCCGCTCTCGACGCGAGGCTCTGCGAGGCGAGGCTACACGAATGTGAGCCGGCCACACTCTCGTGTATACTCAGTTGGGCGTTACGCCTGCTACGACATGGACGTCATTAAAGTATCTGCGTTAGCTACCAGAATTATAATCTCTAGCGTTTAAATCACCTTAATAATAAAAAAGGAAGCCAAAACGAAGAAGGTGGTGGATGACATCAATACACCGTAATATCATTCATACCGGCACCAGATTTACTTGAAGCTTTTTTCTTTCTCATGTGCCCTCTAAAAGTAGCCATTAACGAGTTGTTTTTTGATTTTTAAATCCTATATGGGTATATAGGATGAAATTTTAACCACTTTCCAAAATTTTTATAGGCGTTCAGTATCGTGTTTAGAGCCTATTTATGAAGTTAAAAATGTATATCAAGTTGTCACCCGAAAATATTTTTCGCGATATAGTTTTCAATTTTCACGGTCCTAGACCTGTTAAAGTATAAAGGTAAAAACCAAAAACATATGAATAGGATCGTAATGAATGAATGAGATGCGTGACGTGTAAAAAAGTGCTGCTAGGCGGCCGTATCAAAAATTTTACATTTTTGTCGGACATTTTCTAAGTGCTTTATCTTGGCATTTTTGTACTGGGCTATACCAAAAGAAAAAATACGTCATTTGTTTTTTGTCTCGTAGATTGATATATTAAAATTTGGAAGGTGGTTCAAATTTCACCCTGTATTTATTTCCTTACTTATACGTTCCACGCATCATTTACCTTATTTTTATATTTATGACACGGGTATTTTGGGTTCCATATGATTGGTTCAGTTTGATATAATTCTATAAAAGTAGAACACAAACGCCCCTTGGTCTAGTGGTTTAAATACCGGGCCAAGATTTCGGGGTCCCAGGTTCGATCCCCGGGTCGGGCAACAAAAAGTTTCGAATTTTCGAACGTTTGGCAAGCGTGGTGATTATGCCAATGTGGTAACTTGAATTCAATGATGGAGGCCTTTTCCCTGCAGTGGGATGATTATAGGCTGTTACTTTTTCTTTTACTTTTAGAACACAAATCGTTGCACCAGTCCGTCGTCATGTTAAAAACCGTGCTCGGCGTTTTTACTGTACAGCAGTTAACGACGAAGTGAGCGAGCGCGAGAGTGTGGTTGATTCCCTCGCCTCGCCCCTCGCGTCCTTTGACTCGCGTCCGAAAAACCGACACAAAATGGAGCGGCCACGAGGCGAGGCGAGGCATGACGAGGCGACACGAGCAAACCGTCCACACTCTCGCGCTCGCGTCGCCTCGTGTTGCCTCAGCGAGAGTGTGGATCGGGCATGAGACCTTACCGCCATGTCATTACTAGGTATTCTACATAATATGTATATTCTTAATAAATATATAAAATATCATAAATACTTACTTACCTACACAAAATAACTGAACCTAACCTATCTCTAAACTAACCTAACTCATTGAAATGTATGGGTGGATAATACATTTCAGTGATCACAGGAGTTTTACGCGAGAACGTGGATCAGAGTCAAATAGAGCGCCTTTCCTTGTTTTTCTCACTTTTGTTTGAATTATTCTACTCACTGACACATTATTATAACAATGCCACCACTTTAGCACAGTAAATGCCGCTTAGGATAATTTCACTTACGAAATAAAGTCCATCTATCTCTTTTCGTTTCCCGCGCAAAACTCCGTTTTTTTTGTTATTTTGTTCTTGTTTGTTTTTTATTTGTTCCTTTCGGAACCGGCTAAGGTCTGAGACCACGCTGCCATGTCATTTAAATTCTACATTCGTATTAATTACATAAAATATCATAAATTATTACTTACACATAATAACTTGTAACGTTATCGTTACACGTTTACATTTAATTAGCAAAAAACTATTAAAATATATATATTTCTTTACTTATTTAACAAATTAATTAAACTATAACTTAAATCTAATTTACTTCAATATGTATCATAATTAAAACAACGAACTATTATCAACATTATCGACATTATTTCGTAATTGCTAATGGTTCACCTATACGCAGCGCGGACCCCTAAAGTGATTGCTTTTCAATCCTTTGTTCTCAAATATCGTACGACATCGTATGATGATGAGGTGTGTTGCAGGTTAGGTAGGTCGACGTGTTAAGTGAAACTCAGAATTCTGGACATCGTGTATTGAGAACACACAAGTACAGGTTGAAGTATAATATGGTAGAGAGTGCTTATAACTAATTACAAACTATTTAAGTAAACATAATGCTGAGTCAACACCGTTCGCCAATGTAGCAGCGCGTAACGTTAAGTCGCGGTACAACTACTAATATCGTCATATACTACACCTCCCCCGAAAAGTTCCTCTTTTACCACCGGAAGGCGAGAAAAAAAATGTGGTCGAACGCTGTTGATTACTAGTTAAAAAAAATATAACAATAAAACACATTTTTTTTGTAACCACACTACAAACAGACAATTGATATCTTAAAAATAAAATTTAACCGAATTAAAAAAATATTAACATTTTCAATTTGTATGAAACAATTTTGTGTTATTCTTATGTGTTATGTATGTCTCATTATTTTTAAGAATTTTTACATTTGGGGAAATATCCTCAATGACCTCATAAGGGCCATTCCACACAGGATCTAACTTATTTCCTGTTTGGTTTTTCAATAAAATAAAATCACCTGTTTTATATATTACTGGTTTTATCTTCTTATCATAACTTAATTTCCTATTTATTTTACACAATAATAAATTTTCCTTAGCATCTAATTGAGCTTTTTGTAATCTAAACTTAAATTCTTTTGGATAACTATCATAATTGTACAAAGGGTCGACAGAAGATTTTAAATTATTAGGTAAATTGCACAGTTTACCGAAAACTAATTCGTGAGGCGTATACTGTGTCTCCGTGTGTACCGTTGTGTTGAATGAGAAACACCAGTAACTCAACCAACTGCTCCAGTCAGTTTTATTATTACTGCACTGAATTCTTAAATATGAACCTAAATGTTTGTGCGTATTTTCTAATGTGCCTAGCGTTTCGTGGTGATACGCTGTTGAGTTCAGTTTTTCAATACCTAGTAAACTGCAAACCTCTGCAAAGGTATTACTCATGAACTCTGTTCCCTGATCGGTAATTATCTCCTTAGGGACACCATACCTTAATATAAAGTTATTTACAAATAATCTGCTAACAGATTCTGCATCTTTTCTTTCTAAGGGATAAGCCTCTACGTACTTTGTTAAATTACATTGAATAGTTAAAATATACCTATAATTTAAATTATCTATATCTAAGGGCCCAACTAAATCTAAACTAATACGCTCGAATGATGTATTCGGAGTCGTAGTTATAACCATAGGTTCTCTTGTATTTTTATTATCATGCTTTTGTATTTGACAGTCTTTGCACTTTTGGACATAATCGTAAACGTCTCGGCTCATACCTGGCAAAAAATAATATCTTTTCATATTACTCAACATTCTGTTTACCCCCGCGTGTCCGCTGGTAGGCAACATATGGAAATCATTTAAAATAACTCTTATATCATCTTTATCTGAAATTTTACTGACATTTTTTGTCACTAAGATACGAGGAAAATCGCACTTAAATTTCTTTAGAAAACTTTTTAGTTTACCTTCATTTAATTTATCCTGTACTAAAATTACTTCATTTATTTTTAACTCTTTGCAAAATGACTCTAATTCTCTCGCTAACACTCCTACGGTAGATAACGATCGAGATATCAGATAAATGCAAAACTTAGAAGGCACATATACAAAATTACCTTTGTTACTAATGATTTCTTCTTTTTCACTCTTATAACATTTCAAATCTAGAATTAATTCAATAGTATTTTTTGTTCGTTTCAGAATTTCCACTCGGTTAGGTTGATCAGACCCAACGTTCATGGGATCCTCAAGTGTTAAGTCAGTTTAGTCAATAAGCGGCATTGACGATTTGGAAGCTACTTTCCTAGCTTGTGCTCTCGTCGTGACTGATACAACGTGTTCTCTCATAAATTTTAAATCATTACTAGACAAAGAAAGACGGTTCAACGCGTCTGCAGCCGAGTTGTGTCGTCCTGGAATATACTCAATATCGAAATCGTATTCCTCAAGATATAAACGAAACTTTGTTAATCTACTCGATGGATCAGTCATTCCGAAAAGATAAATTAATGGCTTGTGGTCGGTAACGATTTTAAACTTTTTACCATAAAGATAAGGCCTAAAATGCTTAGTAGACCACACAATCGCTAACAACTCGAGCTCTATCACTGGGTATCGCGTTTCAGCCGGTTTCAAATTGCGACTTGCGTATGCGACAACCTTTCCATTACTATTAGACGGTACGGCGCCTAAACCTATTTTAGATGCATCCGTATGTAAGATAAAAGTATTATCGTCTGAAAAATCTGGATAGTCTAACACTTGTGGGCTCATCAGGGCTTGTTTAAGTGCTAGGAATGCTGTTTCGCATTCAGATGACCAATTAAAATTTACATTTTTCTTTGATAAATTATTCAATGGATAAGCTATGTTTGCGAAATTATGAATAAAGCGTCTATAGTAATTTGCGAAAGCAACAAACCTTTTAACCTCGTCTGAATTATTTGGTCTTGGATAGTTTTGTAACACTTTAATCTTATCTGGATCTGGTTCTACTCCCTGGGAAGTGATCTTGTGGCCTAAGTACATAATTTCCTTTCTTAGAAATTCGCACTTTAACGGATTTAATTTTAAATTTGCGCTCCTAAATCTTTCTAAAACTTTAATTAGGTTTTTATTATGAAAAGTCATGGATTTTCCTATAATAATGCAATCATCTAAATATATAAAACACTGATTATAATTTAACCCAGACATGGCAATGGTCATTAAACGTGAAAAAACACTGGGACTAGTCTTAAGACCCATTGGACATCGCTTCATCTGATACATTTTATCAGTTGTGAACGCGGTAAATTTTCTGGATTGTTTATCTAACATCAATTGATAGTAACTTTGTGAGAGATCTAATTTCGAAAAATATACACTTCCTGATAATGAATTTAAAATATCTACTATATTCGGCAATGGAAACTTAACGTCTTGTATTTTGTTATTTAATTGACGATAATCGATCACAAATCTCCATTTCTTTTCGTCATTCTTGTCGCTCTTTTTTGGAACAAGTAACACAGGGCTTGACCACTCAGACGTGGTTTCTTCTATGATGTCGTTATTTAACATGTCCTTTATTTGTCTATGGACCTCCTTACGTAAAGCGTTAGGAATTCTGTAAGGCTTAACGTACACTGGGCTTGTGTTTTCCTTTAATTGAATGGAATGTTGTAACAAGTTAGTAGTACTAAGTTTATCTCCCGGTAAATGGAAAACATCAGCGTATTTTGCACAAATTTTTTGTATACTTAGCTGTTCATCTACATTCAAATATGATTCTAAGTTCAGTAAATTAAGTAACGTTTTTACCCTATCTGTGCTTATGGTCTCTTTGTCGAAATTACAAACGTCAAAACAATTTAAGCTATACGTTTCGAAGTTCGATAAGTCTATGAGGACTTCTGTATCTGTCGTATTTAAAATCCTAACAGGAATTCTACCTTTCTCTGGTTTTGAAATTAAACCCGCAACAAAAACTCCGTCTCGAATTTCTTTCGCTAAAACGACACAATCATAAGGTAAGTTATATGGAATATACTTAATAACTTCACATCGTGGTGGAATGCTATGTTCATAAGTATTCAAAATTCCTTCTATAGGTATGAAAGTACTCAAGTCATCGTTAGTTAAAGTCAACGTGCTGTCCTTATTTAGTTTAGACACAATATACTGCACTTTTCCGTATAACTCATTGGCATCCTCTAATTTTTTAACCCCTATTTCTTTCTGTCGTCTCTCTGGACCTAATTTTACCAAATATTCCTTTAAGTAGTTAAAATTATCAAGTAACGCTTTTAATTCTTGAGACATACTATAACATTACATTAATTAAATTTCTATTATATGCTTCCTAACTAAATTGAAATAAAATGAAGTCTCTAAAATAACATAATTTATGTAATGTACCTTTGTACTGTCGAGTCAGTACCGTATGTAGGTCATGCTGACGGCGATGCGCTGCAATGACACGCGGCGGAAGTGGCACGTTGGTGGTGACGTGGGGCATGCACGACTACCGGTGCACGTAGAATAGATGGGGTGCGAAGGCTGCATGGGGCACGAGGGCGGCATGGGGCACGGCGCGCTCGACGATTGGGCCGGGCTATACCCTGGACACCATCCTTGACCCGTACGCTTCTTTCTTCACTTCCATGTCTTCTATAATGAGCTTCATTCTTCTATAATGTTTCTTCTCTCTTCTGTAATGGTTTTTCTTTCTTCTATAATGAATCTTCTTTTTTCTGTAATGTAACTTCTTTCTTCATAATACAATTTCTTTCTTCGTGAAACTTGTAATTCTTCAGCCAAGTTATGGTTCGATCATCTTCCAGTTCTTCATAATTCCAGTTGCTCGAAGTGGCAGGGTCGCCATGAGGTGTGTTGCAGGTTAGGTCATAATGCTGAGTCAACACCGTTCGCCAATGTAGCAGCGCGTAACGTTAAGTCGCGGTACAACTACTAATATCGTCATATACTACAATGATATCGTAAGATGTTTGCGGGGGGACCTTCCCTCCCTTGTGACCGGTCGCGAGCTGCGCGAGCGCTAGCACTCGGCAGTCACCGGTCACCAGATTGATTTAGTAGCTTAAGAGCACGGACGTGTCGTTCTCTGCGCCTCCGTACTAATTTTCGTACGTCTTACGATAATCTAGTCAACTTATCCTGCATGTTTTAATATTTAATTAGTGTAAGGAATCCATCCCCGATAGGGTAAGTGATGAACAGTTACTTTTTAACGCTTAGTTAGTAATTACCTAGTTTATAGTTACTTTCTGGCAGATCGCTGATATTAGATACGTATTATTTAACCTTCATCGATCTTGTTCCTCTCATCTTTCCTATCATAGTAATGTGTTCTTTATAACTGATTAATTATAACCTTTGAATAGTAAATTCACTTGTAATTAAATAAATTTCAATGCGATTGGCGTACTATCTATATCCAATTGTTATTTAGCTGCTTTTGGCGTATTACTTTCCTTACTTTATTGTTTTACTTTTACTGTGCTTGTGCTCCGTTCTGATTGCGATCTTTTCATCCACCTTCACCTCACTTTCTACCCTCTTACATAAACCGACTTGCTTGGCTTGGCTGTAATGGTGGTCGCAATTAGAGGAGACGCAGTTACAAATGTGGCTTAAGCTTGTGCTTTGATCCACAGGGAACTTACTTCGGGTTCAACGTTACTTGAACCGGATACCTTGGATCAGAACATCGCTTGGTGTTGGTCATTTTACCTCCCCACGTTGGGCGCCAGTGTCGCGGTGGGGAGGTAAAATGACCAACACCAAGCGTACACAATAAAGTAACTGTTCATCACTTACCCTATCGGGGATGGATTCCTTACACTAATTAAATATTAAAACATGCAGGATAAGTTGACTAGATTATCGTAAGACGTACGAAAATTAGTACGGAGGCGCAGAGAGCGACACGTCCGTGCTCATAAGCTACTAAATCAGTCTGGTGACCGGTGACTGCCGAGTGCTAGCGCTCGCGCAGCTCGCCACCGGTCGCAAGGGAGGGAAGGTCCCCCCGCAAACATCATACGATATCATTTTACGATGTCGTACGATATTTGAGAACAAAGGATTGAAAGGCAATCACTTTAGGGGTCCGCGCTGCGTATAGGTGAACCATTAGCAATTACGAAATAATGTCGATAATGTTGATAATAGTTCGTTGTTTTAATTATGATACATATTGAAGTAAATTAGATTTAAGTTATAGTTTAATTAATTTGTTAAATATATGAAAAGAGATAGATGGACTTTATTTCGTAAGTGAAATTATCCTAAGCGGCATTTACTGTGCTAAAGTGGTGGCATTGTTATAATAATGTGTCAGTGAGTAGAATAATTCAAACAAAAGTGAGAAAAACAAGGAAAGGCGCTCTATTTGACTCTGATCCACGTTCTCGCGTAAAACTCCTGTGATCACTGAAATGTATTATCCACCCATACATTTCAATGAGTTAGGTTAGTTTAGAGATAGGTTAGGTTCAGTTATTTTGTGTAGGTAAGTAAGTATTTATGATATTTTATATATTTATTAAGAATATACATATTATGTAGAATACCTAGTAATGACATGGCGGTAAGGTCTCATGCCCGATCCACACTCTCGCTGAGGCAACACGAGGCGACGCGAGTGCGAGAGTGTGGACGGTTTGCTCGTGTCGCCTCGTCATGCCTCGCCTCGCCTCGTGGCCGCTCCATTTTGTGTCGGTTTTTCGGACGCGAGTCAAAGGACGCGAGGGGGCGAGGCGAGGGAATCAACCACACTCTCGCGCTCGCTCACTTCGTCGTTAACTGCTGTACAGTAAAAACGCCGAGCACGGTTTTTAACATGACCTACAATGAAATATCATTGCCCCCCTAACTTAACCTTACCTAACGTTGATAACAACATACATAAGCATGCAACGTGCAGTAATACGTATATTTTGTAAGATACATATATTATATCTGACATACTATTAACATAATCATAAAAAACTACAATATTTACAACTTATAAATAAAAAATAACATAAAAAGAAACAAATACTTAGATAGACTAGATAAAAAGGGAAAAAACTATAAAAATGGTCCTCGTGGTAAGGTGCCCAAGATACTGGCAACATTACCTCGCTGGGGCCTTACCATTAGCTCTTAAAGCAGGACTGCTATTGGACTGCATTGCTCTTTTGTACTATGACATCGTTTTTAGCAGGCCTGTGGCAGGCCAATTTACGTCGACGTTTCTAAACCGTTCACCATTTTTTTACTATGAACTTTTCAATCTTTTCATACCATGACACTCAATTTGACAGCAGGTAAACGTCCTTATGAGCGAAGCTAATGTCATCCTAGCCATCTTGAAGAAGTTACTAGGAGACTAACTTTTTCGACATATTTTATGCGTTTCTCAGACTTTTTTCAGCAGTTTTGTGAAAATTTACATGTTTCATTATAGATTAAGGAACCTAATTACAGTGTAAAGAAACCTGAAGGTCTTTGAGTTAGTATTTTGTATAAAATGTTTATATCATCATTTACCAAAATGAAAATACAATTTCGACAAAATTGTTAGCATGGTTTTGTGATGTAATAGGTATATACAATAGAATATATTGAAAAAACTGTACTTTCAAATTTTATTACTCTTCTTTCTTACTAATATTTATGTGTAATACTTTTTTCAGATTTGTAACAAATACATGGAAATTATAAGTGTAAATGATGGCTATGATTCATTTAATTTACAATAAAATATGGTCTAATCATCCTTTGTAGTCTCACTTGAATGAACTGAGCACTATAGCATCTGTATGGCTTTTAGGTAAACATACAATACACATTTTAGTTTAACTTTAAAGATATGTCCTTTCCGTTCAATTGAGTAAAAAGAAAAGATAAAGAAACATATTTTACAGGTTATAGCACCTAAAACCCTTGTGTTATGAATATGTTGCTGATTTTGTTTGTTTAAATATTGCCTGGGTGTAAAACACAACTAAGTTTTAGTTCTTATATAACACATTTGCAGCAGTCTTACAAAGATGATAAAATTAATGAATATTTCCTTTTATTGTAGGTGATTCTAGATATTCACTGCTCAAATTTATGATGACAACAATTGTTAAAGCAGAATTAGATTTTTCTGAAGCCTATTATACCTATACAGAGACATGTAAAAACTCTTAATGACAGAGAGAGATCAATTATAGGTGTTCTACAGACTCTTATTCAATGGTTCATTACCAACCTCAGGTAGCTAGCCTTATTGCAAAAGCATTTGTAATCCTACATAACATTTTGCAATGCAGCTAATCAATTATCTCACAGATCAAGCAAATTTATCTCACAGACGAAGAGGTTCACCAATAAGCTTATGTATTGATGTATTTTTTAACCCCTTGTAATTCTAGACACAAATAAATTGTCTTATGGCTCGATTCCACAACTTCGGTAGCCGACCAGTTAATACATATACCTAGAAAGTTATGGTTGTTTTGTTAGATTTTAAATTTAGGGTTAAAACTGAAGTACTGTTATATTAAGTATGTCTTTTTTATTTTAATATGTGTTTGAAATATATTTTTTTGTAATTATATTACATATATGAAATCATGTGTTTGTTTTTTTTACTGCAAAAATTCTACAAAACATGTCTACTTAACCAAATGCTCGACTGGTAGAGAATACCTAATATGTAATATAATTTTCTGTTTCCTCTTCCTCTCCTTGAATCATTAATTATTTTATGTTTTATTTTTTGCATTTAGTCTACCCAGTCAGTACTAAAATAGAATAGATTATTATAATACCCGTGTAAAAAGTAGTAGTAGTCTTTTACTACACAGTGTAACTGAACCAGGAACTTCATTCAAACCCTAATTTTATGACTACATCGCCCGCAGAATTAAAATTTCTGCCACCCTTTCCATTCGCTTGGAGTGGTCTCCAGCTGTTAAAGATTTGTTAACTGTTATTCCCAAAGGTTATACAATTGGGTGTGAGAAACTAGGCGTTTTTTTTTGTTGGTTTTCACTGAAAGTCAATGGATGATCACTTTTTTATACTAATATTTTAATAAAATTACTTACAATTCCACTTTACTTTATTCAATACTTACACACAAGTATGACATTGTGAAAATATGGTTTAACCACATGAATAAATATTTACTCATGTGGTTTAACTCAATGTTTAACTGTAAATATAAAATAGTCGAACGTACGTACTACTCCGGGAAAATGGAATATTTCTTCAATTTTTGAATGTTACCGCCAAAAATGCAGGCAGAACCGTTCCAATCATGATCACGTTAAAATGTCTATCCACATTTTCAATAACCCAACACTGTACATTAATTACTATCGCCAAGAAGGTAATTTTACTAGAATTGAGTATTTTAAGTAATCTCCTGCAAAATAGCAACATTTAGATCGACTTTTTCTCTTTAAAATCCAATAAGTATAAAGTTTTTCAAAAACCGGTAATTTGGAATAAATCATGTATTTGTGTATTTGAACGTTTTCAACTAAAAAGAGACAGATTTATCTGAACCAGTATAGCTCTGTCTCGTTCATGCAATCTGCAGACAAACAGACCATAGACAAGCTTAGCAGTTCACCTTTTGGTTTAGCGGTGCTAAAGTCGTTCAGCTATTCAGCGGTTATGGTATGATTTTTAGCAGGGCAAAAGCAGCCCTACTGTTGAACTGCCTGGAAATTGAGTGGCTTGCTATAAGCTGATGGTAAGCCCCATGCTCAGTCGCTGTGCGAGGTAGCTGCCAGCTCTTGGGTCACCGCTGACGTCAGATAATCGTTTAGCAATCTCTTTAAATAAAGAGAGTGTATTAGGACCCCACGGACGGTTTCGACACCAAAAGGTACAAAACAGTGCTGAAACTTAAAACTTACCTAACCCTAAACTAACTTATCTCATTGAAATGTATGGGTGGTTTACATTTCTATTATCATAGGAGTTTTACGCAAGAACGTGGATCCGAGTCAAATAAGAGCGCATGCTGCTAACTGGGGAGGGAGAGGCATTTCTTAAAGACGTGTTTCTAGTGTTTATTTTGCGCTAAGTGGCAAAGTTACATTTCTGAGTAATTTAGACCCGAGTTCACCAATATTTAAACAACCGGTAAACATAGATTGTCGATTAATTTGACACAATTCCCATACAAAATATGTCAAATAATATTTTAAACGCTGTTTAAATTTTAACCGTCTGTTGGTGAACTCAACCCATAGAGTATAGTAAATATACTACTCAACCCTTAAATGTGTCGTTATTTACCATTTACTATTGGTTTAATAACAATTACCCTACTTTACCAGCGTAACAGATAATAATATTTAGTCTTCTAAAACCGAAAAAAAAAAGATAAAATAAAAGTCTTTCTTTTTATTAAATTATTATTAAGGTAGTTATAAGTGGTATTTTCTTTTCCCTTTTTCTCTTCCAATGCACGTGTCTATTATTTTCGTACGCAGCTAACGCAGCAAGCCATAGATAATACATATATAGCAGCAAGCATTTTAATTTAATACCAAACTTGGGTCATTCTTTGGTTCGTTATATTATTCATTAACTTGTTTTGTTCGTTCATTTCAATTTAGTAGTCTGTGTGTGGTGTGATTTCAATCAATCATTCATTGACAGAAATGGCTGCAGCGTGAGTCCGCTTGCTGCAGTTTTATTTTTCATATTATATTATCTCCATAATTATGGGATCATTTGCTAAGTTTGTAGCAGAATATTGTAAAACATGGGAAAAATCAGGAAAGGAGCAATTGTAAGTACACAGATCTAAGACAATTTCATCTAATTTTTTATTACAATTTACCTATTGTAAATACCACATGTTGATTTTCTTGTAAAACCACAGTTAATTAAGATTTAAGGCTTTGTATAGGTCTGTTACTTATTTCAGTTTAATCAGATTACGATACCGCTTTATTTTAGTTGCGAACGCAACAGCGAACGTAAATTATTAGTCTCTTCAGACCCTCCTGGTTCCTGACAAAAATTAGAACCAAATAAATTATCTTTAAGGGTTGCTTTAAGCACAGATTGATATCATATACTTTAAAACATACCAATCATCTTCTGTATTCTATGCTCTTTAGGTTTTCCATTCTATTACATTACCTACATGATTATTAATACTTTTCGAAAGTTTTACTTAAAATTATAGCTAAAAATTATATCTGCTAATGTAATAAGTTATAGAATCGATGGTTCTGTCTTACGCTTTTAAAAACTTCTTTGTGTTATGTCTGCCCTTTGGTAAAGTCACACTCCAATTGTTTTCTAATTATTATCGAGCTAATTAGCTTTGTCTAGGTTATTTTACAGCTCATCTAGCTAACATTATTACTATCAACTTTAACTGTTTAAAGTTGGTCAATTCAGTTAAAAAGAAAACAACTTAGATATGATAAACAAGAAAGAACCAAGTTTGTAAAATACTCGTAAACCCAAATTTAATTTAATTTTTTTAAAACAAAGACATAAAATTGCTGTCACAGTTTCTTTTATTTTACATCTGCCTTATTACTCATTGAACATTAAACTGTATTATTTTAAACTATTTATATATTTTCAGTATTAAGTATGTGACACAATCCATTAAAGATGAAGACAAAAGTCCACTTTTTACAAAATCAGGGAAGCTTTCGGGCTTATCACAGAATATTTATGACTTATTACTGTGTGGTCTTCGAGGAAACTTGAAGAGAGATGTTGTGCTTACAGTTCTACGTGAAATTTGTGTAAGTGCTTAAATAATAACCCATGACAAATGAATGATATAATAAAAAATACACAAAATTCTCTACTCTTAGAGTTTCATATTAAACAAGAAACCTTTATGGTTTAACAATGACTGTAACATGTAAACTTAAAGTATTAGTTAGTAAAAACTATTGAAAGACATAAAACCCAAAAAGAAATGAAACTAATAACTACAAAACATGAGAACATCTCAAAAATAATGATGTTTTTACTATGCTAAAATTTAAGAGAAGGGAGGTCATGGTGCCCTATCGATGGGTAAAGGTTGATCCATTATTTCCTGGACATCCTTTCTAATCACACAACTAAAATTGGTAATATAAAATGTTTCCTTTAAATGTGAAGTTCAAATTGATAATTTACCTAAGTACTGTTTTCTTGAGTTTCCGTGAACACTA
The DNA here is from genome assembly GCA_949315895.1 of Anania crocealis. Lineage (NCBI taxonomy): Eukaryota > Metazoa > Arthropoda > Insecta > Lepidoptera > Crambidae > Anania > Anania crocealis. Next base: position 12,309,801 of record OX438884.1, on the reverse strand, counting down.
TACATTTAAATGAAATATATGTTAATGGATTATAGTATGTGTTTATTTCTATTGTTTTATTTCAGGCATTGCATGCTGATATACCATCAATTGTGTTAGATGTAGTATGTGTGTTAGATGCTGAGTCATGCACAGATATTCAAAGTGAGGAACGCACCAATTTTTGCTATATTGTCAGAGAACTTGAATCTTTTATGTCTGACAAATTACTGAAAGAGAGATTGGAAATTGACACTTTGCAAGATGTGGGCACATTAAAGAACAAAAACTTTTATACCAAATTTATTAAAATCAAGACAAAGTTGTAGTAAGTAAAATAATTTAATTTAATTAATTTCTAGAATGTAACACCACAACTTTTCTATTTAATCAATTATTATTAATTGTTTTCAGCTATAAACAACGTAAATTTAATTTATTTAGAGAAGAAAGTGAAGGATATGCCAAACTAATAGTGGAGTTAAATCAGGAAATAAGTGAAGATACAGAATGGAAAACTTTATTGGAAATTATTCAGTCACTTATAGGTCTGTTGGCACTTTTCAATGCACATGACTATTAATCTAAAAATACTTTAAGACTAATAAGTTTCTCTATTTCTTGCAGGGTGCTTCAATTTAGATCCAAACCGAGTTCTGGACATTATTCTAGAGTCATTTGAAGCTCGGCCTCATTTAGAAAAACTTTTTATACCATTAATTAAGAACTACATGGGTGATCCTCATGTAATATCTGAAGTTTTAGGTTTTAAACTAGGCAATTTGGAAGTCTTGGATGTGTACAAAGAACCACCACCACTTATGACTGTAATAGCCCTGCTTTTACAACATCAAGTTATTTCTCTTGATGATATTTATCCATGGGTGAGAAGAAAGACTTACAAATGTAATTTGTTTATTTTTACTAATTTACGGAGCACTGATATTTACAATGTATTATTTTAGCTACGTCCAGATGATGTGTTGATGGCTAAGGAAGCAGAAAAAGAGTATAAAACTGTACATGATTACATAAAAAAACTTAATATTGTATCCACAAAAGGCCCTCAAGCTAATGGACCCACTGAGTTTGTAGAAGAGAAAGCTGATCCACAGGTTATTGAAATTAGTGAATATTATCTTAATGTATGCTTGTCTATTGAATGAAACAATAAATGTTGTTTAAAGTGTTCCTATAGGAAGGAGTTACATTCAAATTTTAAAAATTATATCAATTACATTAGCAGTCTGTATCCAGAAAACAAAAAAATATAGTTGTATGACCACTTGAACTTGACTGTATATTGCTTAGAATCTCAACTTATTAGTAATAAGTTATAAGTTCATTAGATTTCAGTTCCATTGTAAAAACTTTCATTAATTTCCTAATGAAAAAATGACATACAAAGTTTTAATATTAGACATATATTATAACTGGGACTTATTTGCAGCAATCAAACTAGTACACGCATACAAACTAACAACCTTAAGGTCACGACACAACTGCATGTCATGAGTGACAGTCTAGCTTGCTGCATTGTCCCACACAGGAATAAAAAATCAGATTTCCAATTTTACTAACAAATTTTAGTCTTTTGAATAGTGTTAATTTATATTCTTTGTTAAATAAAAAAAACTACACATAATTTTAGAGCACAACATTTATAGATGTTTTCCAGAAGCTCATGGTGTTTATTTTTTTATTAGGAGTACTGGAGTAATCAAAAGCTGGTGCTAAGCGAAGCTCTATTAAAAGTAACCGCCTGGCGAGAGTTTGCGATGCTTTCAGCGCGTTTACCTTCGTCGTCAATGGCTCCGCGACCCGCCACAGCCCTATGTGCCATGTTACATGCCCTCGTGGAACCACTATACAGGACGTAAGAAATCAAGTTTATCTCTTCATTAGTCAAATGAAACGAAATTTAACTTTGTCTATTTTTAATTGATGGACAAAACCATATAATGTTAGCACAATTTTGGTTGGTATTTGTCTAAATAACCATTTGCCATCCTCAGCTGAGCAAATACTGTAAGTGCGCACTAATTTAAAAATGCACTTATCTTTAATTTTCAGCCATTGTCGTGTAGCCCCAAAAATATTCGGGAAACCAATACCACCATTGGCTTCGTCACTTGCCCCAGCAGTGTGTAACACATTTGAAGATATGAAGGAAACTGTTATTCCTGCTTTGATTTTGTTAGGACCTTCTCTTCACCATGACGCAATTTTGATGTACAAAGTAAGTTTCATTACTTGTTTTTTTTTACTAGGTATTAATTTCTATGTCAACATAGTTAAATACGGACGTATATAAAGTTTCTAATAAATTCCTGTTTTATTCTTTTAAGATAATTCGTATACTGAGAACATCGCGTTCCAAACCCGAGGATCCTCTACATCATGAGGCACTAACAGTTCTCGATGCTGCCATTTTGCCTGCGCTTACTTTGATGGAGGGGAACTGCTGCATGGCTGAAGAAGTATACACCCTCTTAAAATTATATCCTTATCAATGCAGGTAAGTTTTATTATATTATAAGTAGTTCAATATCTTTGTACTTGCTAGGTATACATTTAAGTCATCACGGGTAATGACTTTTCTTAATCACTAGGTATTGCTTGTACTCTCGTTGGAAAAATGAAGCCGGTGAAAAAATACCAGCTTTGATGAGGGTGCGCGGCAATTCTCTTCAAAGGATCAAGCATATAATGAAACGCGTGTCGAAAGAAAACATCAAACCCCAAGGTCGCCTCATTGGCAAATTATCGCATGCGGCACCGGCGTTCCTCTTCGATTATATGCTTCTTCAGGTAAATATTATAAATTATTCAATCTGAGCATTTTTTTGTGGCTTTCTGGTTTTCATTTAGACTTCATCGTCAGGAGATTCGGTATATAAGCCACATGCTGCATATCAGGGATATTGCGAATATTCGCATACGCAACTGCAAATGCGGAGCTGCCGCATGGATTTATCCCCAATAATCAATGCGGATGTTCATGCGGATGCGTATGTAACACACGATTGTTGTGGTGCATTATTTGTTTCTCGTAAATAAATCATTACGCGCTGTGGAATGCTTATCATATAGATATATTTTTTTAGTATTATTGTGATGCAGTGAGCATTGTGTTAATTTTTCTTCTTGTTGAAAATCTTTATATTGGTGTTTGCTTAGCTCAATAAAATCTATTATGTAATATTTTTTATTTTATGTAAAAAGTATCGTTTTATAACAAATATCTTTTATTTTACGGGGAATAATAACAGGAGTTATTAGATTATATAGAGACGGATATTTTACTAAGAAAGGACATAAATTATATTTTTATCAAATTTAAAATTAAATTAATTACTTTTAAACGTCTATAGCTTATATTTAAAATACTCAAAGTTTCGCTGAGCTACAATTATGCAAATAAGCTTTTCTGCGAAGTAAGACAAGACTCATACATTTTAAAATTCGAACCTAGAAATATTCAAATTCCAAATTTTTTGGCATCATTAATGTGCACTAATTATGTGCACATCCTCGCTCCTGGACTAGTTCAATCGACTGTCAAGGGCGAAAGACGCTGCTAGCTGTCGACATCAACTAGCGGCGGCTGCCGACTTCTGCAGCTGCAGTCGCATGCGTTGACCAACTGCTGTTCGAGTGTTTCAGCCTTTACAATAAAAATATCGCTAGTAGTCGCATTAAACTCATTAAGCACCATGGGTTAACCAATAATTTCCAAAAAACAAAATGTTAATTGTGTCTAATTCCTTGGCAATTTAAGGCTTAGTAGTCGACATAGCTATCCTTGACCACAGTAAGGAGCCAAGTTGTTCATACTTCAGATTCAAACGTACGACAACTTGATCGGGCCTGTGGTAGAGTCTTTGAAGTATCTGACCTCCCTGTCCCTGGACGTGCTCGGCTACTGCTTGCTGGAAGCGCTGTGCTCTGGACGCGGGTCGGCGGGTGGGGCGGCGCACCCGCCGTGGTTGCAGGCGCTCGCGGCTTTTGCGGGGGCTGCTTTCAAAAAGCATAATATTGAGCTTACAGCGCTACTGCAATTCGTTGCCAACAGGCTTAAGGCACAGCAGAGGTATGTTATGTTATGTTGTTTTACAATATCTATAGTCCACTTATAGTCTTCTTCTTCTTCTATAATATATAAAAGAAAGTCGTGTTAGTTACACCACTTATAAGTCAAAAACGGCTAGACCGATTTTTATGATTTTGGTGTTTTTGGATTCGTCTTTGTCGGGAATAGGATAATAACTATTAAAACCGTTGAAAAGTTAACGTAACAATAACTAATAGGAAACTGTTTTCTTCATACAAATTTCCAACCCCGCCATATTTGATGACAATGTAATGACATTTAAGACGTCAGAATCAAATACTAGTCTGAGGCGATACGAAGTTCGCGGGGGCCGCTAGTTATTAATATTATAAATGCGAAAGTTGGCGAGGATGGATAGATCGATGTATGGATGTTTGATACTCTTTCAGGCAAAATCTGCTAAGAACGAGAATGTCATCATCTGCTAATACTTATCTATTTCAATTGTTATGTTGTTTTAGCTGTTAATCTTCCGAATATTAAGTGAATCTGTTATTTGTCAGGTATTCAATAGATTTTTTCTATTCTTATCTATGTATATGCAATTTGTTTTTTTTTTAGCCAAGACCTTCTCATTTTAAAAGAAATCGTCCAAAAAATGGCTGGTATTGAAGCAGCAGAAGAAATGACCTCTGAACAGCTTGACGCTATGGCTGGTGGAGAATTACTAAAAGGAGAGGTATGTCATTATGTATCTTGCAAATTACACACAATATCAAGACAGAAATTAATTGAATTATGAACAAAGACAAAAAAATGTTACAAAGCTAAACTTAAGTCTTGACTTATTTATCAACAATTTTATAGGCTGGATACTTTTCACAAGTTCGCAATACTCGAAGATCATCAGCACGGTTAAAAGAAGCAATTGTAGGCAATAATTTGGATATTTCACTGTGCATACTGTCAGCTCAACAACGACACTGTTGCGTCTGGAAAGGTATGCCAACTTTTGGTATATTATAGTAAAAAAAATGATTATATGTAACTTTCACACAATAATCAAAATTATAATCTACCATTTTTGGCAGAGTATGAAGAAGAAACGCCATCCAGCGGTGAGCCACCTGGGTCACAACTAAAGGTAGTCGGCAGACTGGCTGATCAATGCCAAGACGCCTTAGTGCAACTCGGAACATTCTTGGCATCTTCTCACGCACCTGATGAATATGCCGCTCGCTTGCCACCACTACAGGTAATATTGTGCTATCTGAATTAACATCTTGATAGGATCATTGGCAATTATTAAAAAAATACTTGAAGTTACTTGAAAATATTCGAAAACAAAGGAGATTGCCGAAATTATATAGAGGCCAAGCCCAGAACCTTTACACACCACCAACGGACTAACACACCTACAACACTTAGTTATTATACAATTCATTGAACACGCTTTGTTTAGTGGTACAAACAAAAAGATAAGTAAGAAAATGGCAATTTAAAGCAACAATAACCATCATGATTATATACAAATACTAGTGATGAGGTAAAATGGACAAATCTAAATCAACCGACTATAATGTAATTCTGAATCAAAGTAATGTAAAGATACATGTTACAAAAACATGCATTGGTAAATGCTAAGAACTTAAGATTTCAATAAATATTCCATATGCAATGAAGAATTTACAGTTGAGGTTCATGATTGTTCCGGTGATTCTGATGATGATCACGATACTGATTTACTGCAAAATCTTTATGTACCTAATTTTTGTTTTATTTTATTCGCCATAACAACAAAAAAACTTTTATAGGCCATCAATGCCTAAAAAACTCTTGAAGTGTTTGTTGATATAATAAAAAAGTAATTAAATTTGTTCTTAAATTGTTTTACAGGAGTTACTACGTGATTATCATGTGGATGCAGATGTAGCTTTCTTTTTGCATCGTCCAGTTTTGGCTCAAAAAATCACAGCAAAAGTTGAGGTTTTAAGAAAAAGCGCAGAAGTTAAAAATGACAGTCTCGAAAAAAGTATGGAGCGGTATACGTCCGCGTCTAAAGAAGTCTTGGAGCCAATTTTACTGTCTGTAACACCGATGCTACCTTCAAGAGTATGGGAAGATATTTCTCCAGAATTCTACGTAACATTTTGGTCTCTATCTATGTACGATTTGCGAGTGCCAGTGGAAAGTTATGAGCGGGAGATAGACCGCTTGAAGACAGCGGCGTCGAATGCGACCAAAGACACGTCTCAGGGAACCAAGGGCAAAAAAGAGCAGGAGCGTTTTAACACACTTATTGAAAAATTACAGGTAACTAAAATCTTACTATCAGTGTCATGTTTTAAGTCAAGGTGTAACTGGGAGAATAAGTGCCAACTTATCCCAGGAGATGGCAACTTGTATTTGGTCTTTTGGTCAAACTGTCAAAGACAAAACCATCCCTAATGTCATGTGTATCAGAAATTAATGCCTTCAAGAAAGCCTAAAATGCCACAAAGTTGTGTATAGTTAATATTTTAGAATCTATTGTTTTAAAAATTGTATACAGTCGGATCACAGCAATAGCAATATGTTGAAGAAATTAACGCAACCGAATGATTTTGAACCGAATGAGTTACATTTGAAACCTAGTGAAGTATCAACTTTTTAACTTTCGCGTTGCATAATTATTAAAAAACTTATAACGGGATTTAAACGCAAATCAAAATAAGGGTTAAATCACGTTATAGCTTTTAACAAGTGAAATATGCATGTTATTATGTGCCACAAACTTAACAAGCCTTCATTAACTTGTCAGGAAGAGCGTCGTCGCCAACAGGATCACGTAGCCCGCGTCTCCGCTCGCTTGCAGCGTGAGTGTAGCGGCTGGTTCCCAGCCCGCGCCGCCAAATCTGCGAAGAACGAGACCGTCACACGCCTCATGCAACTTTGCCTATTCCCCCGATGCGTGTTTACAGCCACCGACGCATTGTATTGCGCAGAGTTCGTTCACACTGTCCACTCGCTCAAGACTCCCAACTTCTCGACGCTGCTCTGTTACGATAGGGTGAGAAAAATTTGATACTACTCAGCTTGTATCGTAATACAATACAAACATGCATGTACAGTGGTGGGTTCGATAACCCGCCGAAAAAAAACCTTTTTTTTTCTTGTTATCTGGGGTCTTGTTATAGTACCTTTGCTGTTTTTGTTTTCCACAAAAGTAAATGCATTAATAGTTACTTTGAGATCAGAATTATTATATTTTACTAGCTCCTAGCCGCGACTTCGTTCGCTTTAAAATTCCTAATGAAAAAAAATAATGGTTTTATGAATGAAAAATGGACCATGTTATTTTTTGACCCCTAGACAACCACTGCACAAAAAACATGGGTTTCCATTTAACTATTAAAGAAAAACTTCGGTAACCGTATATTTTCCCAGGATATAAGTTAGCCTATATGCTGTTCCTGGTTATAGGTAGGTAGCCTATATTTTGACATTTAGCCCATACTAGAACTGTCAAAAACCTGCTATTCAGTTGCAATTGTGATACGATTTGGTTAGCTGAATTACCAGGAAACAGACATCCATCCAGACATTCACATTTATAATACTAGTAAGATAGTATGTCTTGTTTACCTATTTGAAGATGTGACTGACAAATAAATATAAATGCAAATTCGCTTTTCCTCTTCAGAGGAAATACACCCGTCCATACCTTTATGATAAGATGACTAATTAGAACTGCACACAAGTTGCAAGAGAATTTACTTTTTAGATAATCATGATATGCGAGGCTAGCTAGAAAGAAACTGAAACAACTTTCACACACACACACACGTGCATCATTTTATATCAGCAAGGCACATGTAACTACTTATTGAGCAAATAGGGGTCCTGATGCCTGTAACTAGTGTTGCCAGGTGTCCCGATTTGCGCGAAACGTCCCGATTTTCAGGGGTCTGAGGACGTGTCTCGATTCGCACCTAATCGGGACACTAAATGTCCCGATAAATCAACAAATTTGATAAAAATTAAAAAATAAATTATTAATATTAATTATATGACACTATTACATCACTATGCTAAAAAGCGCTCAAAATAGCAAGCATCACATATGTCAAATCAAATAAAAGTAAAGTATAGTAACAGCCTATAATCATCCCATTGTAGGGGAAAGGCCTACATCATTCCCGTCCGGGAATCGAATCCGGGACCTCAGAGCAGGCGCCACCTTGAAAAAATTAGCAAAACGCAATAAATACATATATATATAAGTAAATTTAAAAAACCTTGTTTTTTTATTGTCCCGATCTACAACCATAAGTCCCGATTTGTTTTACCTTCTGCCCCGATTTAAAACAATACGTACCTGGCAACACTAACTGTAACCCAGGCTTACCTACCACGGGCATCAGTAATCACCTGTTTCCCTAATGTATGTGAAATTTTTCATTCCCGTCATAACGGGAACTTGTATTTATGTGCTATGTTTTTGTACTAATAATAAAATAATAATAAAAAATCGGCTAAGTCGAGTCGGTACCTACATTAATTTAGTTAATGTAGTGCCTACCTGTTATCATTTATTGATATCGAGCAATAGGCAAAAAAACTCGCGTTTGTTGTATGGGATTAAATATTTATTTTATTTTGTTTTTAGTATAATGTGTTGCTATTGCGGTAACTAATTTGTGAAAATTTCAACTGTTTAGCTATCGCGGCTCTTGAGATATAGCCTGGTGACAGCGACGGACAGACAGACAGACAGCGAAGTCTTATTAATAGGGCCCCTTTCTACCCTTTGGGTACGGAACCTTAGAAACTAAACATACATTTGTGCAGCTGTTCTGCGACATCACATACTCTGTGATGTCGTGCACGGAGGGAGAGGCGGCGCGCTACGGCACGTTCCTGTGCAAAGTGCTGGGCACGGCCATGCGCTGGCACGGAGACAAGGCCGCCTTCCACAAGGAGTGCGCGCACTACCCGGGCTTCGTCACCAAGTACCGCGTGTCCAACCAGTTCACGGAGGCCAACGACCACGTTGGCTACGAGAATTACAGGTACCTACAACAGCGAGCAATTACAGGTGCTTACAACAGCTAAATGGTTAAAGCGCCGCGACCGGCATGCGAGAGATGCTGAGACATAATCTTTCAAGTTTAAATACTGATAATATATTAAGTTAAAATAATCGCAATTCAAACATATAAAGCAAACAATTGTTTCAAAACCACCTTGTGAATTTTGTGTTTAGTTCGGTACAAGGACCTCAGCATTTTGAAAAGGTTTTACGGTTAGAGATCTTTATTTCTCAAAGAATACATGAATATTCACTTAAATTCCACTTGACGTGACGTACTTACACTTTAAGGTTTTAAAACTTACATTCTTGTGATTTAATATAGTTATGGTCCCCCGTTTGGTCTAGTTGTTTAAATACCGGGCCAAGATCTCGGGGTCCCAGGTTCGCTCCCCAGGTCGGGCAAAAAATAGTTTCGAATTTCGAACGTTGCTCGGGTTTGTGATCACTAACCCGCATTTGGCAAGCGTGGTGATTATGCCAGTTCCCATCAATGCAGTGGTAACTTGAATTCAATGATGGAGGCCTTTTTCCCTGCAGTGGGATGATTATAGGCTGTTACTTTACTTTTATTTTACTATAGTTATTAACATATCGACTCATTTCAGACACGTCTGTCATAAATGGCATTATAAGATTACAAAGGCAATGGTGGTGTGCCTCGACTCCGGCGATTACGTGCAAATCCGCAACGCTTTGATTGTTCTCATACGCGTTCTGCCGCATTTCCCAGTGCTTGAGAAACTTGCACAAATCATTGAAAGAAAAGTAGACAAGGTTAGTTTTATTTTATCTTATGCTATTTTACCTTATATTATTCACATGATAACAATTTTTAAACCCATAATTTATGATTCTAAGGTAAAAGAAGAAGAGAAGACTCAGAGACCTGATCTTTATGTACTGGCAACAGGGTACAGTGGTCAATTACGTAACAAGGTTTCAAATATGATGAGAGAAAGTGACTTCCATCAGGTATGCCAGATCCTAACTAGATTATCCTTTTGCTTAATAACTATCATTCATTTAAATTTAGATTCTTGTGGCTTTTAATGTAAACTATAGCTGCATAAATAAGAAATTTGAATTTGAATTTGATGTGTATATAAAAAGTTATTTTAACAGGTGTGCGATAAACATAAGGTGGCGGCTGCCGCGACGCCCGCACCGATTGCTGTGACGAAAGAAGAAGTCGCCCCAAAGCAGGAACAAGGAGTTTCTTCGCCTCAGCAGGCAGCAGGTAATTTAAGCTTACACATTAACTCAACCACGCATGATTTTATACAAGCAAAGCTTGCATTGCAATGGAATAGTGGTCACGCTATGTTTTCTACTTTTTTTTTAATGAAAATACTGATTTCTATTACGTTATTTTATTATCATTTAGCAATCTGGTAAATAATATTTGAAATAAGGTGGAATAGATAAGTCTCGATTCCGATATCTAAGGAACAAGTGAAATAGTTGTGATCACGATAATATATTCTTTATAGATGCTGACAAACGTGAACCTCGTAATAGTGACCGACGCAGAGAAGAACAAGATCGTGAAAAGGAATCTAAACGCGAATCGCGAGCGTAAGTCATCATATATCTGAAATATTGTAATGCTAGGAAACCAATTACAAGTGTTTGTTTTATTTATAGAATTATAAAAGAACGTGCTAAAGAAGAGATTAGAAGCAAAGACAGATCACCGCGAGAACGATCTCATAGGGTAAATATATTTGATAAAAATTTAAAACCAAGTACTTTATATTACTTCATTTCTAATGTTTACATGTTTTTTTTTAAGGAGGAACGTTACCTGGAAACAGTATCCCCTCCACATGATCATCGTCATAACTCTTCTGATGATGTTGAGCGAGGTATTTATAATGCGGTGTCATTCTTGGGTCTAAAATGTTTGATGTGAAAAAAATTACGTAAATAGATAATAATGTTTCAGATGTCAAGCGTCGCAAAGTAGAAAACAGCGGTAATGGCAAGGTGAGTATCGTTGTAATAAATCGTTCCCGCATCGCGCTTGCGCCGGACTGAGGATTGGGCTGGATCGAGACCACCACGCGCTACGCCGCTGTATTCAAATCGACTTCAACGCCAATTAAATTTAAAGTGACAAGAACTTTAAACGCAAAATTTATTATATTAAACCTATGACACATAAAACATTGGTCAAGATTTCCTGAACACAATCCAAGAAGAATCAGTGCGACGATAAGTGGATCAAACAATTTAACCTTCTTCTGAAAGGTATAATTATTATCAAATGTGCTGTTGGCCGATAGGGAAGACAAATAACCACATCAAGAAAATACTTGAAAGTAAAATGGCATAACCAGAAATTCATCAACGGGGATTTTTGCAGACATTTCATAATCATAACAAAGTGGACATATCTCCATTATTCATAAACCATTTAACATATAACCTATCAAGAAAAAATATAATATTGTACGCTACATATCAAGAGTTAGTACCGAAATATTAACAATTATTACGACTACAATGCAGCAAACTAAACTTTGAGACAACCTTTACACCTTTACTGATAATAATTTCGAGCAGAAATAAGTTATTTATCCGTGGTCCATGATAGAAACTAAAGAATTTACTAATCGAAAGAATAACTGGTAGAAACAGCTTGAAGAAGATTCTACAAGAAATTTTAATTAAGACTTCTGAGTAAGTAAAGTAAGAATAACAAGAATAATTTGAAGATTTTCATCAAGAGCAACAGATTTGAAGACATGAAGAAAAAGAAAGCATCTTTTGTTAAATCAAACAATTGTATCGATTATGTTAACTACTGTTTTTATAATAAAGTGAAGAATCACAAGCGTGTCGTGGGTCTATAATCTATTCAGCCCAGTCCATTGTGTTTGATTGGGTAAGATATTTTTTATCATAACTAATGGGTCAAAAGGTCCATCGATTGAAGTATAACTTAGGGTCATTGAGAAAAAAGTTTAAATCAAAAATGCTATAAATCCACATAATATGTGTAACCACAGGACTGAATAAAAAATACTGGATATGAATAAAATTTAAAAGAAGATTGCGAAGATTAGCTACTAGTTTCATCGGATTTAATAAGCCAGAAGATCAATGTCCAAAACAAAACTTCCTGGGTAACTAAACTGGATCAAGGAAAGATGTCTGCAAAACAGTTGTACTAAATTAACAAAGACAAGTATCAAGTGCTATTGTTAGACTGACTGGTATTATGACAAACCAAGGATGTGCATCAAGCTCACAGGAACTTCAACATATCGAAGAAGCTATTACCAGACCTGAAGAATAGATCTTAAAGTTATCTTCACTCGTTGTATCTTTTGATTCTTGTATTTGCTATGTATGTAGCTTCTCAGACTATTAATTTTGTAATACTGTCATTTTTTTATTGGTATTTTTGTAACCTTTTTTCATAAAAACCGTTATGCTAATACACATTTTCTGCGTGAGCAGGGTAGCAAAGAGATAGAGGAACGATCGCCTGAAAAGGAAAAGCGAAAGGCTAAAGTCAGAGGTGACGAACGTAAAGAGCGTAAGATGAGCCGAAAAAGGGTGAGTATGTCAATATCTTTTTTTAGTAATGCATAATATCCTAGTATCTTACCACAAAATCAACTACTAAATATATTGTTTCTGGAATGAGTCACAATAGAGTTCATCAATGAAAGACACAAAACAGACCACTGCGACTGCGATGGCGAAAAATCGACATTATGAGAATTTTTATATTGAAAAATTTGACATAATTTGAAGATGACTTTTTGAGAAATGTTCACAGCGTCAGGTTATTGTTTTGAAAAGTTGTCATTATTACTCTTAGGAGCTGGAAAATGGATTCTGTCATTGTTGGAGGTTAACTTTTGAAAAACTTATTATTTTTTGTATCGAAAATGGTAGTAATTTTCGTTTTGGTTTATTTTACAAATGACCGACCAGTTTTAAAATATTCAATGATTACTATTATTATTCTTCTATATTCTACTAAATTGTGGTCTTTTTATTGCAGCTCAAGAAGTTTCGGTAGATGACGAAAGTTTCTAATGGGTGTATAGAATTTCAAATAAAACTTAAATGGAATGTGTAGATACTGTATTCAGTTTATAATTATAGATTACTCGATACTTTTTTAAATCACTTTCATAGCTCTATCCGCCGTTGTGGCTTTAAATGCGCGATCATTTACTGTAAATTCTGTTAATGACTGGACATATATTCCGAAACTAGAGATGTAAAGAACTCGAGTCTTTAGAGTCCTAAATTTTGAGCTCGACTAAAAAATAGCACGACTCTACTCATTACAATAAGACTCCCAAGACTAAAGAATTTAAAAGTCTATATAAGCTCTTGAGCGCAACATGAAACTTCAGTCTTTTTTAGCGCTCGAGTCGTTTTTACGGGGCGAGTCGCGCTCGAGTTGTTTCCGCTTGGAGTTCCGTTAATTAATAGGAAAAATCATTAATCATCATGAAAAAAAATTCTGATCGTTACTACACACATTAGTCATATTTATATTATTATTTGTTGTTTCTATTAATAGGGGTTAAAGTATGAAATTGCCGATTATTATCCCACTTTTTATTTTGTTTATAGCTCTAAGTATAGTCATATTATTGCGTAATTCTTTTTGTATTGTATTAAAAACTAAATAAAGTAACTTTTGACAAAACAAAATGCAATACTAGTGCCTATTACTTCAAAGGAAGTCGTTAAAAAGACCCCTTATAATGTGTCAGCTGACCTTCTTGCTTCAATTAAGTATATTTTTATTATATACTTTGATTTTCAGAAATTTAAGTACTATAATGCGTAGCTTATAACCATCTAACTTTCACCTTTAATTGCATCGAAAACGGTTCAGGCGTTTTTAAAAAAACTAAAAAATTGTTAGTATGGAAAAATGACTTTTCTCGATTTCGTCCATACATAACGGCAATTTCATACTTTAACCCCTAATATTATTATTCCAACAATAGGTAAGCGCTCGAGTCTTTGTGAAAAGACTAAAGCTCGGTTCGACTCAAGACTCCGAGTTTAGTTAGTTCACTGAGTCGTGTAAAATTGAGCCGAGTCTATAGAATTAGGACTCAAAGACTCGGGTTCTTAACATCTCTATCCGAAACGCGATAAACCGAAACAAAAAGAAAACGTTGAAGCATAGGCGTCTGATATGCTCGATATACCGTTTACCGAAAAACATTGATTATATGCAAGCTATAATGCTGATTTTGCTCATGGGTTTCAAACTCAGCATTCATAGTACTTACATTGTCCTTTTTAGGGTTTCGTAGTAAAGAAAGAAGGACAGTCTTTTTGTCTGTCCATTTTCGCTAAATCGCAGAAACTTTTAAGTACATACTAGAAAGCTGCACTTTGGCATGAGTATGTGTAATCATTCGTGATGATTTCTGATAACACGCCAACATAATATGTGGTACAATAAAATCTTGTATTGTTTATATTAGGGTATTTGCTACATGTATAGAAGGGGATGTTTTTTCGTTGTATATCCGATGACGTAGGGTGTCGTTAGATAGGTGTTTTATAAATTAAAATTTTCGTTAGAATCTATGTCGCCTAACCCATTCAGTGCCCGATCAGCCCGATGTAGACAAAGTTTAGTTACGTAAATACAAAAATACATAATAACTATAAAACATAGCTTGATTATAATGACACCTGTCAAACTGAGGTGACTAGTGATGAGACTGACTCGACTGATCAAATGAAAAAAAAACCAGTTCCTGCTAATAAAATAAAGCGCAAATCAGATATATTAAGATTTAACAATAAGTCAGTATCGTGATCATTATCAGAATAATTACAACAATCATGAAAATCAATTAGACAATTTATATCGCATGTAGAATCGAATAAATTTGTCAATTTTTCGTAAACTATTAATAATTGCAATTTGATGATCTTGGCATCAACCAATTCACATTAAATAATTTGTAACATTTATGATACATTACTTCGATTTTGAAATATTGTTAATCTGTCGATTTCGATTTGTCGATTTTACGTCATCACTAGCGATTATGAAAAATGACGTAACGTTGTAAAGACGTCTTTTAAAGTTAGGTTTAATTTTTGTGACTGGATTATTTTAATGTTTTTAACTTTAAATATCTATTTTATATAATTAAATCGATTAATATGCACAGCAAAGTATAAAAAAATATTCCTTACATGCCAGTTACCAATACTTTTTCGTGTGTAAAAATGTGTGTCACTTGTTTGATGCTGGTACAAAGTTACGTCGTCTCTTTTAGTGAGAACTGTCATTCTAATCAAGCTATATTTTAAGGACTATAAATCGGGATTTGCAACATGCCACCACGGAATTCCATCCACTACTAAATTGTGGAGTTAATGCACTTCGCCGGTTTTTAAACACTTAGCTTCACGAAATAAACTCATGCCAACCCGCTAATCCTGATGATTTTCAAATAGTCATCACGCGATCAGCGGCATCATTTTTTAAAACCAGTTTGAAACCATCAGTGGCACGTTACTGTTTGGATACTGTATTACGCATGATTTGCAAATCTGCAATGTTAATTAGTATGTCAGCACAAGCAATAACATATTTGGCTTTCATTTCAGGACAGAGTTGAAGAGACCGCAATTTTAGAGCAAAAACGTCGACGCGATGAACAAAAAGGTGAACATGTTTTGAATTTTTTTATGTTTATGAGCACAGACAGGTATAGGTAGAGGTATAAGAAAATCTATGCCATATTTAATTCATACAGAACATGATTCTTAGTTTTTTTACATGTTGCTGTTATTTTCAGCTGTTATAAAGATGGGGAGTCATCAAAACGGATCCCAAGAAGATCATCACTATGAAAAATATCATAAAAGGGTATGATCTTTTAAATTCCAATGAACTATTATGTTTACCACCTATTATTATTTATGTTGTCACATCTTTTATATTATACTGATGTTAGCCAAAAGCAGATACCTACATTGAGATTGATATTATGATGCAAGTGGCTATTAAAGTAATAATACACTCAAAGTTTACTAATACTGATGATCTCAAAGAGCCCGGAAAGTACTTCGGTACTCTCGTTCTTTTCGATTTGCATTTACTGCTACTGAGGGCATGCTGTAAGTTATAGGAATTTTATAATGAAACATATATTTACAGATTATAATACGCGTTTATTTTTGTTTTAATATGTATAAGACTTACGATACGATAGGCTTTTACTACCTTAGCGAAGTATGAGTATGCTTTATCATAGTGAAGGACAAGATTGCTTCGAGGAGATTCTTTTTCTAAGACTGCCCAGTCAGAATGACAATCTGCAGTCACTGTCCTTTGATCTTCAAGCGATACTGTAGTGCAATGTTCTGTTTTGACGAAAACGCCTGTCACATGTCTCAGTAATACGGACAGCCAATAACTTTTTTTTTCTTTTTACGACACTACTCATTCCTGGTCCTCCGTTAGTCATGCAGTATCGAGTGCAAAAAAAGATGTCTAAATCCCTGTTGCTATTGTTACGACAGCTATTCCTATCATAAAGTGATACGCCATCCGAGCTTGATCCGCAATAGTCTTAACTTCGTCTTTATTCTAGTAACAAAAAAAGAAACTTTTAACTACCTCCTTGAATACTTACAGAATTCTTGCGAATCGTTTTTTTTTTGTAAGACCGGAAAAGTTTACTGATCTTTAGTTCTGTTAGTTAGTAGGTCTACTAGCATAGTAATTTATGAAACCACTTCTACGTTTTATAAATGAATATGTTCATTTGTTACAGGAAAAATCTCCATTCCGAGATCGCTCACACGAGGAGCCGAGAGATAATAAACAATATCCTTTTTGAATACACCATAATTTTAGTCTTTTTTTATAAACAAATTATTTTGCTTTAAAATTTAAACACGTCCCAGGATACAATGCTAGAGCCATTTATGGTCTAATCGATTATATGATATTATCTGCCTCAAACAGTATTATTTTAATTATAAACATTTAGAAGTTTATGTCTCCTGATATATCTGAGGATATACCTTAACTTAAAATACCTTGCATTTTTTATAAGTAGGTACTTACATAATATTGCTTTCTGACTATAAGTGAAGCATACTTCTGGGTATATATTTCAATTCTAGATATCCATTTAGATATATCTTAAAAAAACTCAATACTTCTTTCTCTTTAACATAATATTTTATACAATAACATTCTCGATGACTAATATTCCTTAACTACTCTGTACTAGACGGTCGAATGAATCAAAAATGAGAAGGTGAACCTTACAGAAGAAATTGAAGCTTGGAATCGTATTTTAGAAGAGTAAATAAATTTTAAGAAGGCATAAAATGTGACCGTGGAGCTGATTTACAATAAAAAACTTGAAACATTGTATCGTCGTTTTATATTTAGTTTAACTTCGGATTTAAAAAAAGAATTAGCCGCGCAGGTATCTTGAAAATAATTATATTAAGCTAGCAGACCCGACAGACGTTGTCCTGTCTTTAACTGTAAATATTAATAACGAACTAGTAAAATATTAAAAAAATTACCTATAGTTTATTATTATTATGCTTCATGATATACAACATTCTTTGTTTTTATTTTTCTGGTGGGTATATAAAAGCTTTTTGGTATTCCGACACGGTAACAGGCGATATTACTGGCTATGTGTAAAATTCAGTTTTTTTACCCCCTATTTGACGATATTTGCAGCACGCATTTTGTCAATGCTATATCAAACGCCATACATTAAAAAAGTTTAATTTGTCAAAAACGATAAGGTTACATTACAAATAATTTAGTATGGTGATTAAGTTTTCTTAATTTTTTTAATTTTCCGAGCTATTTTCTTAATTTTTTCTTTCATAAGAACATTCTCCTGACAATAACAAACAAAACAAAAAAATCCGTACAGCCGTTCACGCGTGATGCGATGACCAAGGGAAATAGGGATAAATTTTTATATATACAGGATGAAATTTTAACCACTTTCCAAAATTTTTATAGGCGTTCAGTATCGTATTTTAGAGCCCATTTACGAAGTAAAAAATGTAAATCAAGCTTGTAATTTTTCGCAATATAGTTTTCAATTTTTACGGTCCTAGGCCTGATGAGGTATTAAGGGAAACTCAAAAACATATGAATAGTATCGTAGTGAATGAATGAGATGCGAATCGCGTAAAAAAAAGTGTTGCTAGGCAGACGTATCAAAAATTTTAGATTTTTTGCGGACATTTTTTAAGTGCTTTATCTTGACATTTTTGTACTGGGCTATACCAAAAGAAAAAATACGTCATTTGTTTTTTGTCTCGTAGATTGATATACATGTTAAAATTTGGAAGGTGGTTAAAATTTCACCCTGTATAGATTATATTAAATTGATACAAAACGTCAGCAGAGGCGGGCGTGATTATATTTCAACCGACGAAAAAAGAGGAGGATGTCAATACGACGCGTATATTTGGTAAATATATTTGGCGTAAAGTGATTGGATTAGTCTTGGTCCGGCACTAATGACGGATTAAGACTTATCGATGAATGAGTTATTGAAAATAATGAGTTCTTGAAAATGTTAAATTCTAACTGATGTTACCCGAAACAAAACATTTTTTAATGTGACTTACTCTGTTTTGAATATCTCTGCATATCAAAAAATCTATACTAATCTATACTTATATTATAAAGCTGAAGAGTTTGTTTGTTTGTTTGTTTGTTGCGACCAATAGGAGCGAAGCATCCGTGAAAAATGTTGCAAAAATAATCGCGCTCATAATAACAGAAATTAACGACCAAAACGCTGACCTACCACCACAGACATCGTATGTGGCACCATTGATTTCGTATACTTATCTACTACCTACTTAATTACTATAGATAGTATACTAAATCTATGGTGCCTATCACAGACTGGAAAGTCAGCGGGTGCGTTAAGGCGTTGGAATCGCTTAAAGTGTTGCCGGAGTGCCGAACTATTGAAAGCTGACCTCTTATTCACATCACCTTATAAAATTGCTTGCCCTGATAATATCGACAGGGCAAACTGTTCTCAGTTGAGTAAAATAATACCATTTTATTGGTATATTATCAGTACCTAGTATTGAAGCTTAATATCTAAATTACTATAGGTATACAGATTAGTGATGTACAAACCTCGAGGCGTCGAGTTCTGCTTTTGATGCCTCGAGGCGAATTGGCAGGACTCAGTAAGCTTGGTAGGCTCGTAGTCCCGAGCCAAGCCGAGGCGCGAGTTCTCTGAGCGAGTCTTTAAAAGAGTTCGAGCCTTCAAAAGAGCTTGAACCTATCAAAAGAGCTCGAGCCTTCAAAAGAGCTCGAGTCTTGAAATGAACGCAAGCCTTCACAATAAAAATCAAATTTAAGTTTCTGACTTTAATTTTACGTAAATAAATAATTAATTTAAACAGTGGTGTACATGATTCAAGTTACAGAGCTCGAATCTTTTGACGGATTGATCGACGACTGTGAGTTTACGTGAGCGAGCGTAATATTAGAGCTCGAGTCTAATTTTGAAAAAGGCTCGAGTTCTGAGAAAGCTTCGAGATCGATCGAGCTCTCAAAAAGGCTCGAGCTTTCAAAAAGACGTGAGCCCTGAAAAGGACTCCCGAGTTGTCAAGCGTTATAAAAATGAGGCGAGCCCTGTAAACAGCACCGAGCTCTAGCCAAAAGGACTCGGAGGCCTCGAGTCTTGTACATCACTAATACAGATACAGGGTGTTGGGTAAATATCTAGTGATACCACTGAAGTAATTATATTAAGTATAATTATGACTACACACTTCAACGAGTTCAAGGAAAAGATCACTATCAATTAATTGTTATTGCAGTAAGTATTCGGTAATGAAGTTCGGTATTAGGAAAACTATCGATAGTATTGCTTCTGTTTTCATTTTACCTTAACTAGTCGACTACCTATCGATATACTGGCTGGTAACTACTGGTAAGTGGTATAGGAGAGGAACGATGGTAATTTATAACACAATTTAAAGTACCTACATACACTTAGTCCCAACGCTGACGGACACGAAGTCAGAGAAGTCTTAAGTTTGACATTAATAGTGCGATGAATCAACGAAGGCTTAGGTTATGAGAGTCAAACGACTGAACTGATTGCACTCTTAGCACGAATGAAATGACTCATTAATTTTATAACCCGGAAAAATAAAGTTTAAGTAGGTAGGTAGGTAGGTACCTACTTGAACTCACTCATAGGTTATTAACCAACCGGCTGCGCCGCGTCTTTCGTCGTCGTGTCAAGTGACTGCACACAACACAAAACACAAGTTCCCGTGGTAACAACAGAATTTTGGAATGAATTAGAGACTCGAGGTTGTTCTGGTATCTGACTTGCATTACTGAAAAAATCCATAAAAGTCCGTTTAGAATTTCTTGGGTGATAGGGGAAACAAACGTCCATACAAACTGTCGCGTTTTTATATGATGATTAATTTAATGATAGGGTTATTGAAGATAGCTTGTCGCCCGCGGCTCTGCCCGCGTGAACTCCACGTCATATCGCGCGGTCGGAAACCTGTGCCTAGCGTTGGCATTTAGAAAAAATAGATTAGGTTAGCTTAATACATTGTGTCTGAGAAACCATGCAAACACAAAATTTCAACCCATCGGTCAAGCCGTTTAGTACCTAGATAGATAACATTAATAATCTTGTTCAGTGGTTAACATGCCGACAGCAGCGCCACCTACTGGGTAAAATGTAGCCTATGTTCATTTTTCAAATCGGTCCAGTAGGTTTCGGAACCTATTCTATACAAACAAACAATCTAATCTTTCCTCTTTATAATAAAAGTGTAGATCTATAGGTACAACAAAATCTTTAATCCACAGTCTACGGCAAACACCACCTTAAAAAGTAGGTAGGTATTATAAAAAAAAGGAAGTCTGTGCTAGGTTAAGGTAATGTATGTGATATTTTTAGACACCGGGGTAAGTAAGGTTTGATTCACTACTATTATTTATTCCTATCCTAACTTATTAATACTTTAATATTGCGAAAGTTTAGATAGGTAGATGTTTGTTACAGACAGTCTATCACGGTCATCACGATTCACGTCAGAAGAATGAAGCAGTTTTTGAGCATTGATAGTTTACGTTCTGGAATAGCTCTTGAATAGTCATGAATTATTCATCACAAAAAAAACTTGCGATTTCTTTAAGATATTTTCAATTTCAAATCAAACACGTATGACGCCGCGGGCAGCAGCTAGTTTTATTTAATATCCATTAAAATGTTACGTTAATAAATGCTTATTGATGATCCCGTTGTCGACGAGGACGTACCTATGCTTGAATCATAACATAACAAAATATTCATTACTTTGAATCTTACATTATTTGAATTTGAATCACCTTTTGTTTGTACCTACTTTAGCATAGGTCATAGGTACATTAAAAATAGTAAAAAAAAACTCTTGTCAGTATAGTTTCCGAACGGAGCAAACATAACACGACGACGCGACGACCACAGACTGGTAAAAAAGATGGCGGTCCGCGTCGCGGGGTTGGCTGACTGGCTGACGTTTCAGAACGTAAATATATACAAGACATTTTATTACGTAGCCTGCGCTCCAAAGTGAGGTTAGAACTGCGTTTTCTTAAAAAGTCATGGCATTTTAAGAAAATAATTCACCAAAACATAATTTTTGATTTTTTAAAAACGTGCTTTAATAGGTGGTTAATCTATAATGATTCTCAACTTAACTGATTAAAATGGGTTATACAAAAATTTAATAGCATTGTATTTGTCATTATTTTGTCGGCCATTTTGTGTCAGATATCAAAAGGAACCGGACAGTTACAACAGCAAGGCCTAAAAGGTAGGTAATTTGTGTGATTACGTTTAATGTGATAATGGAATTGATTTAATACGTAACGGTAAGTAATTAAAAACTGAGTACTTACATTTTTATGAAAAATGACGTAGAATGAATACAGAAACATACTTCGCCATCTTGTCAATGTATTCCGTCCGTGTCACGTGTATTTCCCAAATTAGTTTCGACGATTTTATGCCAAGATTACGTTAAAATAAGTAAATAGTCAATATGTTTAATCCTACATAAAGCTATATTTTATGAGCTTTATGGCAATTATAGTTGTTCAAAACCTATCTTCATAACTTGTGTAGATAGTTTTGTTTGTTATGTTCAAAACTGTACAAAAGTACTAACGATGTGTGCGATTTTTTAACATTTATAGACGAGTGTGGATAAAATGGAGCAATCTTTCTTTGGACTATGTCAATACGTATGGACTCAAACCTAACCTATAATAATAAATGTGTGATGTGAACTGTGTGGCTGTCAAATAATTAAATAAGTACATAATCAAGAATGCTAGAAGCTATGCTCTAACTGTCAAATCAATTAACCGGCATCGATTGGATTGATTTGGTTGGATTTATTTTCACAGGATCAAATTACAATGCTTTCTCGTTGACAGTTTCACAGCTAATATTTTCCTAAGCCTAGTTCGCATTAGGCCAGTATTTTAGTTGAGTAGCAAAACGCGTCTGAACACCAAAAATTTAGTCGAGTAGATTAGTAAGTAATTTAGTCGCGCCAATACAGTTAAACAGTTTGTTCTAAGTATTTTCACGGGCGAGTATCACCTCCCACCACGCCTCCCTGCTAGTGTTGCCGTATAATCGATTGTGCATCGATTATAATTAGGGATGGGCGGAAATTCGTTTCACATTCGGTTTAACCGAACTTCGGCAGCTTAAACCGAACTTCGTCATTCGGCCGAATTTCGGTTCACATGCCGAACATTCGGTGCAAAACAACAGATTTTTTATTACACTTGCATTTAAATAAAAAAAAAATTGTAATAATAACAGTGAAATAAAAGTAGTCTGATATAGGTACGCGTAGTCATTTATTGGAATAAAAAAGGAAAAGTACATAGTGATCAAATGTTTTAAAAACTCAAACAATCACAAAATTACCTTATAATCAGCCTTACATATCTTAACGACTTAATTAAACAACAAAATTAAACTGCTCTCCTTATAAATTTGACTTAGATATCTTTCAACCTTAATTAAACAACAAAATTAAACTTCTCTTCTAACTAATCAGCCTTAGTACTTAATTAAATAACAAAATTAAACTGCTGTTCTCAACAAGTCTTAAGATTCTTTCTTACTTAGTAAAACACAGTGAAATTGATATTCTTAATAACCAGTCTTGGAATTCTTTACATAGGTAGGTACTTAATGTAAGATACTGAATTACTTAATAAAAAATACTGAACCGAAGTTCGGGCGAACTTCGGCCGAATTTTTAATTTTTACCGAATGTTCGGCCGAAGTTCGTATTCGGTTCAAACCACATTGCACGCACTCCGCGCTACCCTGCGAGCCCTCAGCCGGCCGGTTAGTTGTGAATACGTCACCAACTCGTCACGTGCTATTGTTTATATTACGCAAATAAATTGTTTAAAAGTGTTTTTGGTGGTATTATTTGTATGTCATCGGGTGGTAGCTGAAAATCAGTGGTTTGCCCCAAGCAAACGAATCGCTGAGCTGCGGCCCATTTGCATCGCTGCGACACACATCTT
This sequence comes from Anania crocealis, assembly GCA_949315895.1. NCBI lineage: Eukaryota > Metazoa > Arthropoda > Insecta > Lepidoptera > Crambidae > Anania > Anania crocealis. The sequence continues at coordinate 12,286,092 of OX438884.1, read as the reverse complement.
TTTTTTTCTTTCTGTGTCCCTTTTGTTTTTGTATGTATTTTAAATTGATGTACTTTTTATTTATATGCAGCGTCAACTGTTTGTGTGTGTTGTAGTTGTATGAGATGCAAATAAATGAGTTATCTATCTATCTATCTATGTGTATTGAATAAAGATGAGTGGAAGAAAAAAATCAAGTGATTGGACATTTTATACAGAAACTGACGATCAGAACAAAGTAAAATGTGTTATATGTGGTTCGTTGATATTATCTCGTGGTGGCATTGGTCGTAAAGGGTATTTAATTAAATAGGAAAAATATCTAAGGCTGATCAGTAAGTAGAGCAGTTTAATTTTGTTGTTTAATTAAGTCGTTAAGTTAATTTTGTGATTGTTTGAGTTTTTAAAACATTTCATGACTACTTTTCCTTTTTTATTCCAATAAATGACTATGCGTACCTATATCAGACTACTTTTATTTCACTGTTATTATTACAAATATGATTTTTTAATTTAAATGCAAGTGTAATAAAAAATCTGTTTTTTTGCACCGAATGTTCGGCATATGAACCGAAATTCGGCCGAATGACGAAGTTCGGTTTAAGCTGCCGAAGTTCGGTTAAATCGAATGTAAAACGAATTTCGGCCCATCACTAATAATAATCGATATAATCGATAGTATCGATTTAGTCGATAGTATTATCAAAATACACAATTATAATCTTTGAATCGATTATAATCGATTGTATTGACCTAAATTGAATATCGATATTATCGATTTAATCGATACTGTCGATGGTATCGATATTAATATCGATGTTTAGATTATTTAGGGTGGAAACAATCGATTAATCGAAAATCGATTATTCGGCTACACTACTCCCTGCTCAATGGCTTACCGGCTAAACAAGTCCGAACCTGTCGATGTAGTCGAGTTCATTCAAAACACACTTGTGAACTGCACTCGGAACGAAAGTGCGAACGCCGAACGGTTTTCTGGTTAGTATCGAGATGAATGCGAGTCACTCGACTAATATACTGGCCTTATGCGAACTAGGCTTAACGGACGGGTTTTTTAGTGTAGCAAGAAATAGTGCTCTGTTGATACTGAAATTGTTTGTCAAATTATAATAAAACATGATACCCGTAGATATATTTACAGACAAGCAAAATATACTCTTTCTTCGTCCAAAACAATGATGGTCTAAAATAAATCTTAGATTATAACAAAAATAGGAAGAAACGGTATGCTCATACTTCGCGAATTGGACCATTCATTCACGCACACACTTGCGTGCCGACCAATCAACGTGGCATGGCGCTGCGTTGATCAAATCAATAGACGTGACGCTTGCGAGCGTTCATTCAGTATTTTTATTCCGCTCAATCAAAAACGGCCGAATACGAATACTTGTCGAACAGAAAATATCTGAAAATATTGAAAAGGATTTGTTTGATGTACAGACAACGGCAGGTCAACCTACCCAAAAAGTTAAAGGTAATTGAATTGATTTTCAACTTTAAGTCCAACAAGTAGAGATCAATATCAATTGAGAAAATTGGACGTTATGTGGTATGTTGACGTGTTGTTGTCTGTACTTTCGCGTGAAAAATTAAGGTGATTTGAGTGTTTTGTGCACTAAAAAAGGTATAGAAAGGTATTTCTAACGCTTTTTTTTGCACTGAAACAATCACAATTTACTAACGGAGCTATAGACCCGTCGCTGAACTTTTGGGGACTGAAGCATAGTGAGTGTGTCAGTTTAGCTTACCTGAATAAAACCTCGCCGAGAATGCGAGTTCATCTTCCTCTTTTTGTTTTTATCTAAGGCTAAAATACAATTTGTTGTGCATTTTTTTTTTCGTCCTTGTCAGTTCATACTTTACATACCTAGGTAACACTGAAAATGTTTAGAAAATTAAAAACGGCATAATGTAGAAAGTTACCAATACTTTTATTGTTTTTCGAAGTAATCTCCGTTCTTCTTTAAACATCGTCGCATTCGGTGGAACCACTGAGAAAAGCAGTGGGCCCATTCTTCCTTAGGGGTCCCTTCTATGGAATTTTCGTACGCTTTCACCGCATCTTCAGGGCTCGTAAAGCTAATACCTCGAATTTTATCTTTAGTTCTTGGGAATAAATGAAAGTCGCAGGGCGCCAGGTCAGGACTGTATGGCAGATGACTCATTATCTCGACACCTGCCATAGTCAAATATTCAACAGTCCGTTTTGCGGAGTGCTTCAGCGCACTGTCGTGGTGAAGGAGGATCCTGCTTCGAGAGCGCTGCTGTCGAATTTTTTCTAAGACAACAGGCAAACAGCGATTGACATACCAGTCTGCAGTAACTGTCCTTCCATCTTCTAGCAAAACTGTCGCGAAATGACCTTGGATCGAATGACGATGAAATGATGAAAGAATGAGGCAATCATCTTTTTTCCTTGACTTCTTCCTTTCTTTACCTTAGTTGGCCGATCCTCGAAAGGAAACACTTTTGGTTTCGGGTTCGTAACAGTATCGGGTGCAAAAAAAAAACTAACGCAGATCCGAAAACCTAGTACTGCCGCCATAATTAGGATCAATTTTTTCTTTAGAACCATACCTGGGATGCAGCTGGTTCCGAAGATATTGAGGGTCAAAGTCACAATTTTGTTTTCCATTTTATTACAAAAACTGTTGCCAAAGGTTACTTAAAAACTTTTCTTCTTTATTATTTCGTTTTGAATAAGGCTTTTTTAATTAACAATACGCAATGTACGCCTCAGCGCGGATGAATTTTGAACTTAGCAGCCATCTCCACCGCAGCGGCGCGGCCCACGCAGCCGGAGGCTGCTATACATTGCGTGCTATGAATTATAATATTTTTTTGACTTCCAGAAATAAAAATCATTTCCCAGATATAATATTGTGAAATATGACTTTGTTTGCTTTTCAGATTGCGTAGCTTCAGGGTCTGCGTTTAGTTTTTTTACACACTGTATATCCAGCTTTCATTGCCTGTGACGTTGTCAAATACAGCATTTGAGTCACCGCCGTTGAACTTATCTAACATTTGGCGACACCAGTCCATGCGAAGGTGTTTCTGGTCGTCGGTTAAAGTATGGGGAATCCATCTGGTACAAAGCTTCCTGACGCCTAAATGTTCGTGTAATAATTTTTGAACTTGACTCATACCAATGCCTAGGCTTGCCCGTATCTGCTGATAGGTCACTCTCTTATCTTCCTCTATCATGCGTTGCACAGCACTGATGTTATCTTCAGTAGTCGCTGTTAAAGGACGTCCCTCACGCGGATCATCATTGAGATTGCTACGTCCACGCTTAAATTCGTTAAACGAATTGTAAATAGTGGCACGAGATGGGGCTTCATTAAGAAATGCTAATCGCAGCCTATCATAGCTTTGTTGTTGAGTAAGCCCATAACGAAAGTCATAATAAATCATTAACTATTTTCATTTTCACGTGTAACAAGAGTTTCAGATTTGCCTCCAATTCACAAAAACCAATGACAAATGAATGCAATATACTACGAGTACATTAGGTTACCAAAGAGTTCTAAAATTGAAATTCAAAAAAAGTTTTCATTAGCAATGTTTCTAACTGGCCAGTTCTAAACATTTTCAGTGCTACCCACGTATTTATTATATAAAATACGGCAAATTCCACCTCGAAAGTGTAAATCATTAATAAAATCTGAATGTTACTCATAGTCACACCAAACTTCAGAGGCACTTTGATTGAAGTTTAAGATGATGTTGTATGATTAATATGTAATGTTTAAGTAAATTAATGATAATGGTTCTTTGTAAGCCAAACAACAAGTTCAAGAGTATCGGTCAACAGTGTTGGAATTATTCTAAGAAGGATATGTCTAATAACACATTGTACAAAATTATATTCCCAATGACTAGGTTATAACATGCATATAAAGTAAAAATAATTTGGTGTTTGTTTCAGGAAACTAATGTAAAATGGATAAAGCATTTTTTACTAACATTACAAGGACTTACAAGAAATCAAACGACGATCTCTATGAATTAATAAAAGTTGACCCAGCAACGCCAGTTCCTGTTAACCCTGTCAAATTCCATTCATGTGATTTTCAACCTCGAAATGATAAACAATATATACCAAAGAAAAAAAATAAGCTAAAAGTGAAAACTGTCCGAGACATAAGAAATCTTTATGAAAAAGATGTTATGAGTGAACTGCCAGTAGAGTTAGAAAAACTACAAAATGTTTTATTACGAAAAATAAAAAGCGGAACTTCTAAAGATGATAAAACTAAAACCCTGGCTAGTAATATCTTTAATTCTAATAAACCCATGACGAGATCGACGTGGCAAATGTTGATGAATATTAATCCTGCCGATCATACACATTCCACCCAATATGTCCTTTGGAACGGAAAACCTATACGGGTAAACGGTAGTAGTGGTGGCAAACACAAATTTATTTGTAACTACGATGTAGGAAAAAAAAGAGAACCTTTGAAACATGTCTCTTTAAAAAAAGTTAATAGCAAAAAATTTTTGTTAAGGAACTCGCTGGCGGTAAATTTTAAGCCTGGACCTCTTACACGGAAAATATATCTTGATAAATCGTATCAAAAATACCACGTTGGTAATATTGAGGTTGTCAAATTGCCAAGACCTGGCTTGGAAATACAACCATTGTATGGGAGTGCTCTAGATCCAACTATTTGCAACTTTGTAAACAGCTTACGCGAGGAAAATGGCACTATTACAGAGAAGTGGGCGGAATTTGCAGTTTCAGTTATAGGGTCGCTAAAAGGACCAAACATTCGTCAGTTGAGTGTGAATAACTATGTTACTTTTAATTTAAATTACCAACACGATCAAACGAGACTGCTCATGAGAAGAAACCAAGAAAATAGAGATGACCTTAATAAACATAATGTTAGCTCAGATTTAGCTCTTAATGACGATAAAGAGGTTCGTGTTATTATGAACAGAATTTTAGACGCAGTAGAAATCAATTTAATTCAGGATGATTTATTTATGGAAGATGACGAAATGAGAGACGATCTCCGAAATGATACTATTCAAAACAATAATAAAGAAAAACTTAAACGAAAATATTGCGAATTAGACAGGCTTGCTGTGACTGTAATAAGATTATCAGAAGACACACCGGTCAGCGACGATAAAAAATGTCACAACTCATACTGTGTCTTGGGTTGCGTTTGTAGCTCTTTGCAATCCACCATTAATTTAAAAGGACATTGTGGACGTGTGGAATGCATGTTCAAATGTTTATGTGACTTTTCAGAACATAAATGGATTGAAGGATTAGATAATAATTGCTCAAATATATTACCAGGTTTGCTAAACTTAAACAAAAAAATTAACTGTAACCTTTCAAAAGAAGAACAAAAGTTCCATCAAACTGTAATACTTACTGGAGATAAAAGTATATTGCTAAAATCGAAAAAGAGAAATACCAAGTCTTCAAAGAAATATGCTGAGTTCTATAGTAGTTTATGTTCAAAACCCGAGTCAAAAACAAAGCCTGCAGTTTTAGCTGTTATTGTACCTAGACTGAATTGTGTTAATATTGAACCTTTCTGCATGGTTCATAATTTGTACAAATGCTTTTGTAAAGGAAGATTTATAGAAAGTATAATTACAAAGGAAAGAGAACTGACGCCTTCTTTTTCAATTGAAACAGTTAAAGTATTGGAAAACGCTGATCAATATGAAGACAATAACTATGATGACCAAGGACAGAATAGAAAAGAAAAAGATATTGATTGCGTTTCAAACCGACACAATACTCGCACACGAAGAGAGACTTTCAAAAAAGATATTGATAGACAACCCATTGTTACAATCGATCTTGATGATGAAAATGATTCCTGCTCAAGAGTAAAATCATATGACGGTAGAAAATACAGTAACGGTTATTATAAACATGCGAATAGTAAAATTCTAAATATGGAGATAAATGACGCCTCATTACGAAAAAAATTACTACATCTCGTGGGTAGAAGTATTAAAGACACTTCTCATTCTAATATGAGTGCTAACGTATTATTAAAAGCTAATACAGCTCCTGAAAATGATAATGAGGAATATCAAGAACAGAAAGACAATACTCCTCAAATTTCTAATACAAAATCTTTTGGCTCACCAAATACATCTAAACTTAAATCTGATGCTGTTCAAGAGACCGCCGTCATTGATTCGTCACCTGAAGAAACGCCAATAAACACATCTCAATTAAAGATGATTGATAGCTTAACTACGAAGCGTTTATTAAATAAACCTAAATTGGTGGCATGGCTTGAATCCAGCTACCAACAATATAAACGAAGGTTAGACTTGGGTAATTTTAAGGCCACTTTAGAAGCACCACAAAAAGGTAAAGTAGCGCTGTACCCATGGGACTTCATATTAAGCAGATACAGCGAGCGAAAAAACCTGTTTTTAGTTTCAAAAAATCCCCCATATCGTATTTTTATGGCGGTAAGTGCAACGAATCCCTTATTTGAGAGTTGTATTAATATTGATGATATACGCTTCGCAGATTTAAACAAGTACCCTACATCCGTCAAAAACTTGCTTACAAGCACAAATGACCTAAAAGATTATTTTTGTATATTATTTGGATTAAGTCATTGTTGGGAGTTTATTGGGTCAGTTACAAAAGTTGCCGATCAAAAAGACTTGAAACATTCGGAAGATGAACCAATGGAAACGGATATGACTCAGGAAGCTGATAAAATTCCTGGCTATGAAAGTGATTCCCAATTACTAACAATAGAAGATATTAATAGACTCGCTGTCAAAAACTGTAACGAAACTCCCGAACTACAAAATTCTGATAAAGCCACTGAGCGATTGAAATCTGAATCTTCTAAATGGTTTATCATGACGATTGAAAATGATTTTACTGAAATACAGTTTTATAATCGAGGATTTTTCGTCAAGTATGCGAGCATTATGCAAGCAATTAATGTAGCTCGAACATCTAGAAAAACAGTAAGGCTATCATCTCAAAAACTAGCCGATAATAATGGACCCCAATTTGGGATTTATGCTGTACCAAGTGCAAATGATTACTGTGTGTTCGTTGGCCCTTATGAAATAGATGAACCTCTAGGAATAGAAACTGTCAAGTCTTCAGTTCTCAGAAAAGCAAAACGAACACGAGGAGTTTGGATAACTACTGGAAAAGTAGATAATATAAAGGTTATTGATAATCCATTGTCATTTATTCCAACAAAGAGATGTATGATACCACTAGAGAGCGACTCTGTAAGATCTAAAATTGATGATATTGGCGAAACTACTACGGCAAATAACCAATCAAATGTAACAGATTCTCAAAGTGGTGAAAATAAAAACGATAAAATAAAAACAAAAGAAATTATTAAAATTGTTAAACCCATTAAAATACGAAAAGCTAATGCATTCTATCACTTACAGAAAAAATCTTTGCTGAAACCATTTATCACAAAGCAATCAATAAATCAGCTTAACAAAGAACCGGAGCCATATAATGAAGACGTGACTGAAATAGCTGCAGCGTTAGACGCTATGCCTATCATTATAGCTGGATGTGATACTCTTAACACGAGTGATACTATTGGTCCTTTGACTTCTAATTCTCGTGTGGCTAATATTCAGGTACTAAAGCAGGCACGACCCGTAGCAGAAGTAGCTCCACAAATTAAAATTGCTGATGTATATTCCGAATCCAGTGTGGAAAAACCAGTTGCAGAAGTGACTCCACAAATAAAAATAGCTGCTGTATATTCAGAAGCTAGCCCAGAAAAACACGTGGAAGTTAGAAAAAAAGAAGGATGTATGTTCATTTTAAAGCCAGAGGAAATAAACAAAAGAATAGAAAACAAATTAAGTTCAGCAGCTACTATTTATAATGAGAACTATGAAAAAACAATGGATGTTGAATATTTCCTCGATAATTCAGATGTTTGTCCTGCTCCTATAAATTTATTTTCTGATGGAGATAACGTAACAGAGGATACAAATAAAAAAGTGTTCATCGAATGTACAAACATTGATATGGGGGTGATACATGGAATTGTAAATAAAACAAATCTTTTAAGTTTTGTTTTTCCTGGTTTCAAAGCTTCAGATTTTTATGAACCTGATGTGGCGTTTACTAAAATAAACCAGTAAGTGTTAGACATTTTAAATTACAATTATAATTACTTATAATATTATAAATGTGAATTTAAGTTTGTTTGTTACGCTTTCACACGAAAACTACTTAACCGATCATCATGAAACTTTGTACACATATTCTTGGAGGTATTAGATAGAAGTAACATAGGCAACTTTTTATTAAAATTTTATCCGCGAACGTAGTCGCGGGCAACAGTTTGTCAGCTATAAATAGCACAGAGGTCTATTAGGTTATAACAGGATATTTATCATAATACTTTTGACTGATTTTTCTGTACCTACTTGTGCTTTCTCTTTAAACCTAATTATTTTCATTTACCTTTATTTAAAAAGGAGAAAAAACCTTTAGTTCCTTACATAATCTTTTTATTATTTTATTTCTAGGGTATTGTCGCGAAAGGTCTACATGCCTAAAGACATACGTTTGGAATGGCACATTGTTGACTCTGTTTCTAAATTAAAAAAATCGCGATTGTTAAAATCAGACGATTTTAACCACAAAGTTGTAAGTACTTCCACAAGTAAATAAATAATTGACATCCTAATTTATTATGAGTATTTAGGTGACACTTTAAAACGCATAATGTTTATTGTCATACTTTCAATTGACATACATAATATGGCATACAAATTAAAAAGCATAATTGTTTATAGCAAACTTTTTATTACACATAACCATAAAAACGCAGAGTTGTTGAAAGGCATAATACTAATAAGCATAATGGTTTAAATCTATATTTTTGTGTGCTAATTTTGTATAATTTTGTTGTATAATTTTGTAAAGCATACTTTAAAACGCATAGTTTAATCATGCATAGGTAAATGACCATAATTTTCATTATTTTATTTGACGTACTTGTACAAAGCATATTCTACTAAAGCCAACTTTTATAAAAAAATATATAATCATAATTGCCCATTTACTTAAATCTACATTAAAAATATTTTTTTATATCGAAGTACGCCTAACTAAAAAAAAATGTATATAGGTTTCGAAGTAATAATACGGAAATCAGTATTAATAGGAAACTAATTGTATTAAGCCCAACTCATTCAACTTCAAAATATCAGTAGCAATAAACATCTTTTATTTGTTTCTCTATATTTTCTGAACATAACCGTCTTTTACATATACTTTCATTTTATTATTTAAAGTCATATTTTTGGATAAAGTATGATAGACGGATCGTTGCTCTGGGTTTCTGTCATTAAGTGGCTAAATAGTATGTAATTAAGGAGTCTTACAAGTAAAGTTTTAAGTCCAGTAGGTCAGAAAAAGTATAGGTTAGGTTAGGTTAGAACCTAAACGCGCGAACGCGAGCAAGCGCCACATCCCTATTATTACTGCCATTTTTTGCTCAACTTAACCTTGAAATATTATTTTAATTATTTTCGAAAACTATTTATTACGCATAACCATATATATACACCGTGAAATTTTAGTGGTTGTTTTCCCGCAGTAAAATGATTCTATCTTAGTAGTACAACAGATTTGTGCAGTTTTATTTTATCAAATAAAAAAATAGCAGTTTCACGATTGTAATAAACGAAACTCGAAAGCAACCTCGAACCAATGGTACCAGCCGCGCCGCAGCCGGTCACCGGCCGGGATCATTGCCCCTCGCGCGGTGCAATTTATGCTGTATTACTTAGTGCGTAGAGCTTCTTTTGCTTTGAACATTGATATCGTGCGGCAAGCAGTACCTAAACACGTCACATTTTGTAAAGATACTATCGTATCTCACGCTTTTGAGTTGATGATTATTTTTTTGATTAGTTGAGAACAACGATATCTTTATTTTCAAAAAATAACTCGCACGATTCGATGGTGCTACTAAAGGTAAATCGTTTTGTTGCGGGAAAACAACCACAAAAATTTCACGGTGTACATATATATATAGGTGGTATGTTTTGAAGTGCATAATGTTTGTTGTTATAATTTTAATTATTATAATAATTTTGATTAGAGGTGTAGGGATATTGTCAGTTATGCTTATCAAATGTATGCTTCTTGAATAATATGTGTCTAGAATATTATGGCCAACAAAAATTATGCCTTTCTTTACTTATGCTTTTCATAATTATGCTAATCTATGATTATGTCTTTGAGGATTCAGACAAATGATGTTATGCGTAATGACGTTATGTTTTAGTGGCTTATGGCAAATGTCTATTATGGCCATCATCATTATGCATTGTTAGTTAATGACGAAAAACGTTATGCGTTTCATTAAGTAACCGAGTATTTAATTGCATTTCTTCAGATATTAACAGAGCGAGGATTGGAAACAATACATGTTGAGAAATATAGTAACATCAAAACATATTCCAAGAAAGACCGATCCAGTCAAAGTTCACAACCGGAAACGCTAAGTGACCAGGTAGGTCTTAAAATATTAGTGATATTAAATAGTAGTGTTAGATAGTGCACGAAAGTAGGCGGCTGTACATTCTCCTGCGAGTGCTCTCGCTATGTCTCGCTAAGAGCACTCGCGCGAAAGGTCGAGTGACGAGTGTTACCCTGTATACTCTCGAACTCTCAGTTACGGTTTCGATTTTCGGTTTCGGATTCGGTTTCAGTTGTGAAAAGACGCACACCCGGTTAAACCGCTGAATAACGCGAGAGTGCATAGTGATGGGTAAGCGAGTCCCTTTGACTCGCACCCAAAAAACCGACTCGGAGCGGAGAGCAGATGAGGCGAGGCGAGACATAAAAAGACCAAGCGAGTGGAGCATGTAGGTACACTCTCGCACTCTTCAAGCCTCTTGGTCCCTCCACGAGAGTGTACAACTATCTTCCGCCATTACAGTAAAAGATCTTCCGCCTATTGATACGGCCATAAATTCGTTTTGGTCGCCTTGCGTAGGAACGCGGGCGGAATATTAGTGGCTCGACCTTGGGTCCGTGGCGCACTGCTACTGACTTGGTATACGAGTAATATGGCTATTAGTTCGAACTCGAAATAGTTTCAGTTGTCATTTTGTTTTTTTCTTTTTATTAAAATAATTCGCAGCAAGAAAGGAACACTGTATAATGTAAACTACAGATAGTGCAATTAACGAAGACGCGCCCCACCAATTTTTGGTTGAAGGGATCGCGGGGTGCGGGGAGTTTGCTCCGAGCGGCAGTCGCGAACCGTCAGCGGTTCGATGCACACGATTACTACAGTCTATGCTGCGAAAATCCAGACTCGTCACGAAAGTTGCTCTACTTTATATATATTTAAAATGTCGAGAAAATATCAGCGTGTTGTTCTTAAAAGCCAGGTATGTAAAGAAGTTTGTAGTTAGGTACTAAAACACATGAAATAAGCTAACGAAAGTAATTTAATTTTAATAAATATCAAATTTTAGTAATAGTAGATTTCATTTCATTTTTAAAAATTAGTAAAACTATTTGATATATTTTTTTTTTCTTTTAGGCAAGAGAAATTATTTCTAAAGTTTATGATAATATGAAAAAAGAAGCAAGTAAAAATTATGCAGAAAAACTCACTGATGCGCGATGGAGAACCGCACAGGCTGTTGGAGTATCTTAAAGCACAGGGACTAGAATTCTACGCGAAAGAAAGGAATATACTAATACAATGAAGCAAACTATAGTACCTGCTATGGAATCGAATACAACTATGGAAACGGATGCGATAGTTCCTATAGCCCCAAGTGCAGAACGTACAACAGAGCCGACTACGGAAGCGGATATTGAGTCTGAAAATGTAGCGAGTACGTCGCATTCGAATTTAGTATACAGAAGTGCTTCTATTTTTACATCACCTATGAAGAAGAGAAGGGTAAAACCACGAAAAATTAATTTAGACGAATTGATATTGGTGTAGTCCGAAGAACTATCCAAAACTATAATATAGAACATCGTCAATTTCCAACATTATCACGACTTAATATTGCTTTGAAAGACCGTATACAATTTGATGGATGTATAACAACTCTAAGAACATTGTTACTTAAACTTGGTTATAAATGGAGAAAAACTGAGAATAACAGGAAGGTGCTAACCGAAAAACATGATATTCAAATGCTAAGATTAAAATATATAAAACAGGTAAAGTCTTTTCGAAATGCAGGTAGACCTATAGTCTACACAGATGAATCATATATTCATACCAACCACGTGCAAAAAAAGTCTTGGGCCGAAAAAAGTTCTAAAACAGCAGTAAAACAAAACTTAACAGAAGGAGTGCGCATAATTATAGTACATGGCGGAAGTGCAGAGGGTTTCGCACCAAATGCGTTGTTGACATACAGATCAGAGATTAAATCCGGAGACTACCACGATAACATGAACACAGAAAATTACTTAAAGTGGCTAAAGGAGAAACTAATACCAAATCTTCCAAATGATGCCGTGGTAGTCTTGGATAATGCAGCCTATCACAATACTAGTTCGGAAAAAATACCAACATCCAACTCCAAAAAATTAGACATGCAGACTTGACTGAATGCAAAAAATATCAATTTTGAACCAAGCTACAAAAAACCTGAACTTTATGACCTTATATTAAAAAACAAAGAAAACTTCCGCAAGTACAAAGTTGACGAATTATTGAAAGAACATGGATTTACAGTGCTTCGGCTGCCACCTTATCATCCAGATTTAAACCCAATCGAAAACATTTGGGGTATTGTAAAAAACGACGTTGCTAGCCGCAATATCAATCAAAATTACACTTCGATTATGCCCATTTTAAATGAAGCATTTGATCGAGTAAATAAAGATGTCTGGTTCAATAGCACGTGGAAAAAATAGAAGACGAATACATGAGACATTGTGATCTTGATTTTAGTTTTATTGTAAATGTCGGTGATACATCAGACTCTGAATCAGATATTTCTGAAATGAGTGATTGACGATTTTCATTTCTCAATAAAGTTCAATAGAACTATTTTCGTATTTCATTTATGTCTATTATTACCTCCTATTATAAAAATAGTTATGTTATCGATATTAACTATTAATCACATAAAATATCCACATCTAAAAATAAAATAAACATAACCCTTTCCTTGCGGTCGGGCAAAAAATATAAAATTGAAGTAGAGCATCTTTCACTTTGACCATGACGCGCTCTCCTGATTAGTCTATTCATTGTAGTGTGCGTGTGCACTCATAGGTAATTAGTGTGTACCGATAACATTCAAACATTGACGGAAGCTTGCACACATACACCGTGAAATTTTAGTGGTTGTTTTCCCGCAGTAAAATGATTCTATCTTAGTAGTACAATAGATTTGTGCAGTTTTTTTTATTCAAATAAAAAAATAGCAGTTTCACGATTGTGATAAACGAAACTCGAAAGCAACCTCGAACCAATGGTACCAGCCGCGCCGCAGCCGGTCACCGGCCGGGGTCGATGCCCCTCGCGCGGTACAGATTATGCTGTATTACTTAGTGCGTAGAGCTTCTTTTGCTTTGAACATTGATTTCGTGCGGCAAGCAGTACCCAAACACGTCACATTTTGTAAAGATACTATCGTATCTCACGCTTTTGAGTTGAATATAAATTTTTTGATTAGTTGAGAACAACGATATCTTTATTTTCAAAAAATAACTCGCACGATTCGATGGTGCTACTAAAGGTAAATCGTTCTGTTGCGGGAAAACAACCACAAAAATTTCACGGTGTATACTATAAACGGTTAGGAGGAATAGTGGGGCGCGTCTTTGTGGATTGCACTATCTGTAAGTAGGTAGTAGCCACGATGGTTAAGAATAGATAAAAAAAAACATTATAAAAAGGAAGAGCTCACATCAGTTTTGTGGGGCTTAAAATGTATTTCCTGTGCTAAATTTGGTTTGTATGGTGAACCTACAATTAACGGCCGGCGGTCCCAATAATCTATCTATCGCCAATTTTGACATTTCGGAGACAGGAAACAGTTTCTATATCTGATTTTGCCGTCCGGAGAAACAAAGACAGAAGATGTTTTTCTGTCTCCGATATGCCAAAACTGAAGATAGATAAGTTATTAGGACCGGCCGCAAGAGTCTATATCTATCCATCTATCGTGGACCGACGATCTGGACAAGGTCGCGGGAAGCCGCTGGATGCGGACAGCACATGACCGATCGTTGTGGAGATTCTTGGGGGAGGCCTATGCCAGCAGTGGGCGTCGTTCGGCTGATATGATGATGATGATGATCCATCTATCTTTTTGATTCATGTGAAAACCTTAAAAATACAAAATCACTTACAACAACAAAGATCTACAAATAGTATTCACGTTATATTTTTGGATCCTGATAATATAAAGTAGTATTGTAGAGTTGCATACTTATTTTTATTTTCTTTTGTTTGCAGATGGGTGAATCCTCACAAGATTATGAGAAAGAATGCCAGGTAGTAGAAGATGAGACTTTATGTCTTAAGTGAAACTGTTACGAGAAAGGATGATATTCCAAAATTGATGATGACCGTTGAGGCTATAGACACCGATTGTAACGATATCACAAATAACAAAGTCATCTTGTTAAGTTCCGATGTTGATTAACGTAATGTTTGTTACATATTTTTAATTCATAATCAGACACGTTTTACTGTTTTTAAAAAATCAATATTTTCCAGGGCTATAAAATTATAGAGGTGTTTAAATTATTAAAAGTATTTTCGAAGTCTTGTTACAGCAGGACCTCTTTAATCCGAACTCTGAAAATTAAGACCCCGTTCGGATTGGTGGAGCGTTCGGATTATAAGAGTAATAAATGATAAGGGTATTTATTGTGAATAAAACTACATAATAGGTACATACATAATACAATATCTGTATTCATCTATAAACTTTACATATTTTATTTAATTTTTTTGAAGAAATCCAGTATTTTGGTTTGTCGTGTGGTGTTTAATGACAGCGCGGCAGGGGCGGTTGAAAAAGCGCGGGCTCTGGTCGGGCTCGGGTCGGGGGTTCGGATTACAGAGGTGTTCGGACTAGAGGGGGTTCGAATTAAAGAGGTCCTGCTGTATAACAGTATAGAACAAAATATGAATCATACATAATATTATAGGTAGGGAATGCAATCCCGCAACATAATTTCAATCCCGGTATTTGCGGGACTAAGGGTTCTTAGTCCCGCGGGATCCTGATATTTGCGGGATCCCGCGTGATGTTAAAAGTGGCCATTGGTAAGAGGATAGCAATACTGTGTCATAAATTCATAAGTGTATCTAGAACTAAAAATAAATCAAAAAATTACACCCTATTTTGATGATTAATTTACACAACTTGCATTTTGCCGTATTGCGAATTTTATGCTTCTAGAAAGTATTTCCAAACAATAACTGTACCAGCAAAGACTTTATAAATAATGTTCGACATAAATTTACTTTTCCTTCTGTGTTAGTACAAGAAAAGCCAAAAGTTCACAGTGAAAAGAAATTTCACATCAATAAAACATAACACGTTATTAGATTACGTTACGCACAATTACAAATTGCAGCTCTGGCTGAGTCACGGGAGCAGTGCTGTCAGAATGTGGGATAAAAGGTGGGATACTCTTTACCCACGCTTTAGAAGTACTGCGCGGGAGTCAGTTTAGGCGCATCCACGTATATCGATAACACATATAATATCGATGCGCAGTCCCGTTAGTCCCGCGGGATCCCGCTAGATTTTTGTGCGGGACTGAACCCGCAAAAATCATGGGGGTCCTGGTATTTCGGGCTCCTGGTATCCCGGTATTGCATTTCCTAATTATAGGGAATACCTTATAGATGTATATTTTGAAAAGCGTAGCATGCAAGTCAATTCGCACATTTACTGGCCACAAGGCCTAGGCAAGTGTTACTTTTTTAAATACTTATAGTGCATGTAATACTCTGGTCTGGTTAAAAAAATATACATGCGATTTCGAAGTATAGATATTGACATCCTTGTGTTATTATGACAAGACAATGTATCTATCTTATCAGGATGCTGCTAGATGCCCTTGGCATAAACATTTATTACCATAACCCTTGCTTTACCTACGATTAATAGTTATTGTGCATATGGAAACAGAACAATAAATTAGTAAAGCCCGTTTTCAAGGTGAAAAATCGTGCCACGCCAACCGAGTTAGGGATGATTTATACTATTTAGACCGAACCGGGCCGAGGTCGGGTCCAGGCCATACCGGAACTCGTCCGTGCGGCGCGTTTTTATTACGAGTGTTAAACGAGTAATGCCTTCTGTACATTTTCCTGCAAGTGCTCTCGCTATGTCTAGCCAAGAGTACTCGCGCGAGAGGCCTACACTCGTTTACGGTTTCGAACGTCAAGGAGGGTTAAAAAGTTGTGAAAAGTCGCCTCGCGAGGGTAAGCGAGGCCCTTTTGAATCACGCAATATTTCGGTTATTGTTATTTTTCGGTGACATATCCACAATGTATGTCCTCGACACATAACAGTAATTTAATGTGTTATTTCTCGTTAACCATTTATTTATAAAATTCGTAATTAATAAAACGCTTTCGTCGTTGTAACCTCCGGAGTTATTTCAAACATTTTAGGTGATTTCCTCGCGCCTCGGTTTCGCTGTGTAAAGTTCGTTTGTACCATTCTGTATGTTAGATATACCCCAAATCCTCCGTAAGTTGTTATTTAATTTACCAACTCTTTTTAGTTTATTTGAAATGTAATACTGATTTCGTTTAGAAGGATCAATACTACATATTAGGGAGAAGTATCTAGGATTATATGACTGATGTATGTAATATAATTAGATAATAATGTACAAAAAGACTAAAATTGGTACATATTTTCATGTATCTACGTATTTCTTAAAGAAGGTTGTAAATAATATGCACCTGAGTTCTACAAATTGTAATTTAGTTATGTAAACTGATTTATTTTTTAAGATTTCTGTGATATTATTTTGTATGTGCGGAAAATTCACATTCAATACCTATTAATTTTGTTACTTTATCACTGAGGAAGTTATGTAGGTATTGATTGTTTAAAACCGTTGTTGATTAGCTTAGGAACAGTAAGTATACTTAGGAGTAAGAATGTATTCCTGGTATGCAGCAAAGGAGACTAGTCTTTTAATAAGAGTTCATGGCAATGAGTAATAGCTATTGATAGAAGGAGAATCGAATGAATAGTTAAGAATTCATTTTAGCCATGGTACTAACCTACCTACCAGTAAGACCTCGTGACAGATGATTCAAATTTGTGGGTAAGTCAAGAGCGCCGGTGTGTTAAGAGTTCTAAGCTTTTTTCACATTACGAACCTATAAGAATGACGGTATATTTATGTATTTAAATTCCAAATTGTATGATTTGTATCTGTATCATTAACATACAAAACAAAGATAACCTAGAGTTTTGTAATCTTCATAAATTTTAGTTGGTATTTATTGTCTAGGTACTGTTGCAATTTTAATTAGAGAAACGTCTTAATTAAACTGTTTTTTTTTATAATGTCTAATGCCAAACCAAGATTCGATTGACAAAATAGCCCAGCGTTATTAAAAGTAAAATTTTGTTATTATTAGGTGCTCGTGAGGTACCTATATTTTATGCACGCATCCAGCTAAAACAAGCACAGAATATGTACTTTGTATAGTAATATTCACGTCAGCTGCGGGCTTTTCGTAATGAATTATCCTAAAATACGGACTTGACTCGCAAACGCGTGCGCCGTACATGCTTTCAGCGAATATTTCGCCCCAAACACATATGTGTGTAAATCAGCCCAAGTGTCGAATGATATAACACGCGTAAACGCGTTTTCAGCAGCGAATGTGTAAACAGTTTTTTATTTTCCGATTTAAATCCCTACTATATGTAATTAAGGCGTACCATAATTATACTTAGATGTAATCGTTTCATTACCTTGTAATTTTTATAAAACTATACGTATTGTATTGTATTGCGTAGCAGTTAGCATTGTCTAGATGTTAAAGTACGCGCACGTCTAAGCGTATAGGTACACGGATTCGGTGTTTTCCGACTTTTATTATTACGTGTGTCAGCCACGGATCCCTAAAACTTATACTTGCGTAAAAGCAGAATACGCTTTTGTAGGTATAAGCATATATTTTAGTTGTCAATAAATGTTTAAAAAGTTATTGCTGTATTTATTGCATTATTCATTAACCTATCGCTACAAATTAGTGTTCCCGAGGCCTATAGGCTTTTAGACTTTTTTTAAAGGCTAGCCTATGAATTAGGGGCTACAGCGGGATAAAAGCCTAAAAAGTCCTTTAGGCTAGGCCTTTTTCATAGCCTTTTTTTGTCCACCCGATGACTCATATTATATATTAAAAAGGCTTGAAAGGCTAAAAACTTATAAAGATTTTTCGCCTTTTAGGCTAGGTATATTTTATTTATTGTTCGAGTATAGTAATCTTCAACTTTTTTACTTTATTATTATTATTTAAAATTTATTACGACGATAGCACAATACGATAAGCAAACTTAATGCTAAGAAATGCAAATAGGGACAGACAATTATACAAAGGCAAAAATGCAAGTCATCATTTTTAATAGAAATATTCAACGACCTCGATGGCGCAACTGTTTTTACGCCACTATGCGCAAAAGATGCGCATCCCTGGTGAGCAGAAACGCATGATTGCTGACAGGTCGGACTATGCGTAGAGTCTGTGCGGAAAAAGAATCGCCGTGGCGTAAAATGGTACTAACATTAATGTTTTTATATGGCAGCCCAATCCAGCTATCCATCAAATGTCAATTTTTGTTACGAGTTGATTCAATATTTTTTATCGTGTTATTTTATTGTGTTCAATTTCAAATCATGTTGAAAAGGGGTCAAACTTTTAATACCAGGGAAATAATATTTAATATTTATACAGTTTTGTCAAAGAGAAAAAGCGGTAAAACTTGGATAAAACACACCATTGTTGATATAAACAAAGTTACGGAACGTGTAGCAGCTACGGCCGGTATGTTACAGTTTTATAGTTCTTTTTGGTTACCATCGGCCCATTACATCTCAAAATATGTATAATTAAAAGGAATTTATTTAAACATGCCTGTCTACGTTTTCTGCTGTGTATTTAAGATGGTGAACCACGTCATTATGACGACAAAGGACGACCTTAATGGCACAATTTTATTAGTAAACTACGATTATAATGTAGTTTCATTTAATTGTCTTGAGTCTGGGTACGTTGTTTGATATTCCTTGCGAGATATATCAGAATTATTTATGTAAGTAATAAGTTTCACTCAATGTTTCGATAGTGGGTGAAAAACAGTGTTGATACTTTTAATTTCTTAACTTACTTGAAATATTTCTTTTCAGGCTTAAGTAAAGATACGGTACCTAAAATAAAAAACAGAAGGTTCTACAAATAATGGAAGTAGGGGATTATTGGGCATTCTAAAACAGTTTTTCACATCATCGATCTCACTATCGTTCGATCAATAATGCAAAAAACTTTTTTAGAATCCCCAATAATCCCTTCGCAAAGTTGAAATCTCACTGCCGATCAATCAACGTTTTAAACTTTTTAACGTAGTTTAGTACATAAAAATTTATACAAATTTGAAACTGGTTGGGTTGGGGAATAGAATACACCCAAAAGATAATATAACTTAAGCTGGATGGGGCTTCTTGGCCTGCCAAGACTGGATCCCCGAATAAGTTACACATCAAAAAGATGAAAATCCGTATCAGTAGAACTCATAAAAACATATTTGACTTTTCAGCGTAGTGAAGTACAAATGTGAATACAAATTTGAAACTGGTTGGGGCTTCCTGGCCTTCCAAGACTGTATCCCCGAATAAAATCTGTATCTACAACGTGCGCTAACACTTCGTTTCAAAGTAAGGAAACCTAATTCACTCTTATGATAATACAACTTAAGCTGGTTGGGGCTTCCTGGCCTCCCAGGACTGGATCCCCGAATAAGTTGCACATCAAAAACATGTAAATCGGTTTCACTGAAATTCATAAAAACATTTTTAACTTTTTAACGTTGTGCAGTACAAATGTGAATACAAATTTTAAACTGGTTGGGGCTTCCTGGCCTCCCAGGACTGGATCCCCGAATAAAATTTGTACAACTTGTTCTTACACTTCGTTTCAAAGTAAGAAAATAGAATAGGACACCCAAAAGATGATATAACTTAAGCTGGATGGGGCTTCTTGGCCTGCCAAGACTGGATCCCCGAATAAGTTACACATCAAAAAGATGTAAATTCGTATCAGTAAAACTCATAAAAACATATTTGACTTTTCGACGTTGTGCAGTACAAATATGAATACAAATTTTAAACTGGTTGGGGCTTCCTGGCCTCCCAGGACTGGATCCCCGAATAAAATCTGTACAACTTGTTCTAACACTTCGTTTCAAAGTAAGAAAACAGAATACACCCAAAAGATAATACAACTTAAACTGGATGGGGCTTCCTGGCCTCCCAGGACTGGATCCCCGAATAAGTTGCACATCAAAAAGATGTAAATCGGTTTCACTGAAACTCATAAAACGTTTTTAACTTTTCGACGTTGTGCAGCACAAATATGAATATAGATTTTAAACTGGTTGGGGCTTCCTGGCCTCCCAGGACTGGATCCCCGAATAAAATCTGTACAACTTGCGCTAACACTTCGTTTCAAAGTAGGGAAACAGAATACGCCTATAGATAATACAACTTAAGCTGGATGGGGCTTCCTGGCCTCCCAGGACTGGATCCCCGAATAAGTTGCACATCATACAGAGGTACACATTGTTCTCCGATTTTAATTGTGAATGTTCAAACATTATATACCCGTTGTCGCTATGCGACAGCTACGTCACGCGCCACACATCAAGTTCGTAAGTAAAAATATTTATTAAAGTTCCATATGTTTTAACGCAACTAAAATTTGTCATAGTTAATTTACACACGGAAATAAAGCTTGTGTGTTGTGTGTGTTGTAAGTGTGTTGTTCTAACTATTATAATAATAAAAAAATACGCCTGTACAAAAAATGCCTGCAAAATACCTATATTGTAAAATATATTTACCTTACGTAATGAGGTACATAGACCATATGTCTCAAACGTTCAAATAGGTATCTACTTATAAGTTTCTACAAAAAATTTATTCTTTTTATTAGAAGTTAGTAATAATTTTATTTATTGGTTACTTATGAAACTATCAATCTAACTTTATATAATATTCTAAGTACCTATCATTAATCTCGTTTGTATAACAATAAAATAACAAACCGAATACATTTTAAGCAAATTTAGGAAGCAACAATAGGAAAGTTATTAGTATCAAACGTGAATTATGAAAGTTATTTTTTTTATACTTAAAAAACAACTGACGTTATAGCAAATCATTATGTTTAATTGAATCATAAAATAGTTTCCTCATTCTACTAAAGGTTTTATATAAGCTAAATGTACCCCAAATCAATAATATCAAATTAAATCAAGTCAAAATTAAATAAATACTGCTGAATTTTGTATTTGGTTTGCACAATATATTATTCGCAATACATCTTAATTAGGTTACGAGTTGTCTGACTAGGCATTAATACATGAAGGTTGGTTCATATGGTTATGAAAGAAGTTACAAAATGTTATCGGTATTACCTATCGTTATTGGATAAATAAATGAATTAAATTTTTATTACGCCTTTAAACTACATAATGACAGACTTAATGCCTTAACAAATTCTCTACCCGTTAGCCATGGGGTAATGTAAATATTTTAACCATGTTAATTGTTGTCTTTTCATATTTATATTTTAAACCGACTTCAAAAATGAGGGTTTTCCATTCGTGAGTGTGTTTTTTAAATGTGTATCCTGCGATTGTTCTGACTATTTTGATGATTTTTTTTCGTTGGATAAGACATACTACTTTAGAAGCGGCCCCATATGAACTTTGTTGAAATCGATTCAATACTTTTCGAGAAAATCTAAAATCTTTGAACACATAGTTCGCATTTTAGTATAGTTTAAGTACAAAACAGTTGTGCGTAGATGTAGTCTTGAAGTCAGTTTACGTTTATTTAAAAAAGATTCTATGTGACTAATACCTAGTAGTTGTAAATATAAATGTATGTTTAATGCAATACTTATATATTTTTATTCGGTTGATATTTTAAAATATTTATGGAATAATTTTCATGTTCAGTGTAAACCGAGTTTTTTTCGCGTTGCGTAAGTCAGCGGATACAAATAATGCTTACAATTATTACAAATGGGGTTAGTTTCACAAGTATGAACAACTAAACAAATAATTATGCTGAATTTTGTAAAATTCAGAAGTAGTCAACTTTATGAAATTCTGAAATATTCTATTAATATTATAGATACGAACTGAATCCTAACTTACCTAATTATTAATGTACATAAGTGCTATTCAAATACTTACAATGCCTTAGCAATTAATATGATTTAAACATGATAGTTATATTTGAGAGGTTTTATATAATAATAGCATTTGATTCTTCTACAAAATAATGTTTTTTGAAATAAGTTTACACATACTATTCTGAAAAACGATAAGTAAAAGAAACTAAAACGAAATTTTATTTATTCTATATACATTATGTGGTGAATACCTATTTATTATATACATTTAACTATAAGTTAAATTAACACCATTATTGAACGGCTGATTGAAATTTTACACATTCTACTTAGAATTTTTTTTCAATTACTTTCCTGTAGATGATAATAACATAATTTTAGGTTGACTACTTCTGAAAAATTATTGCTTGTTTTGCGTTTTTCTATAATAAGAACGTGAAAAATGCTTGGCATTGTATCAGTTCTCCGCAGTAAGGTACTGCTCGTAAATCTTCACAAGTAAATCACCAGGAACTTCAACGCTGCCCAAATAATGTTCGTAAGTTTTTTATCATATTAATTATTTTACTAACATACTCTTACCTTATTTTGTCTTTATTATTTGCATTTTATAGTATGTTTTACATATTTATGTATATATTCTTGTGAAAATTATCTTTTGGTACTCTAACAGTACTGGTGTGTCTATCTATTGCAGGGCTGAGAGCAAGCAAATTAAAAGGTCTGCAAAGAGCAGCAGTGAAAATCTTTACTTTGATTCAGATGAGGAAATTATAAGGTAATTTACAATTTACATTGATTATTATTACAAATTAACTTATGTTAAGTTATTACTTATTCTTAATATGTCTGTTAAAGATAGGTTAATTAGGTAAGTTTTTATCTTTTCAGTTCCAAGAAAACGAGTAAGCCTGCAAAATCAAGCAAGCGCCAAAAGACAGTCAAAAATCAACCATCAACGAGTAACGGCTCAGATTGGTTATTTGACTCGGAATCTGACGACGAGTTACCGCCACAACACACGACGGCTAACATCACAACAACCAGTTGCCTGACTCGTAGAGTTCCTGGTGGAGTGACACGTCGGACTGCACAGCTAGACGGAGGTTTGTTGGCGGAACTCCGTCTTTACAACGCGGACGAGGTACGAGCCTTAACAGGTCTGGACAGGTGTGAGAAGGCGATTGTTTGGGTCCGCTTGCAGGGCGAAGAGGACTCACCAGAATTTAATACGCTAAAAAAGTTTGTTAAATTAGCTAAAACAAAATTTAACGAAGACGGGGTTTATTTAGCTCACAAAAAGAAAAAATAAATCATTTTTTAATGATTTCCTTTTTTTTCGTTAAAATATGCTTTAGCTAGTTTAATAAATATCTTTTAATAAGGTAGATCTTACTTAATAATTTTAAGCCGCTTTACTATCTACATTATTATCATGGTTAAGTCTACTTTCTGTTCAGTTTGCGATATATCCGTAAATAACAAAGTTTTCTCTGCCCACTTAAAAAGTATTTTACACAAGAATAATAGTTCGGTTGTTGAGAGCGAAGGCATTGAAAAGATTCATAGCGCTTTTCGCAGTCGTATCGCATCTTATCGTTTTCGAGGCGTGGACGTCGGCCAGGACAACAACTCTGTCACGAACATACCCTTTCAATTTTTATCGCACTTGCGCACACGCGTACGTCTATTAGTTTCAGCACGAATAGAAACTTATACTAATGTTAAAGTTAACTTTGAGCTATTTTCTGAATTTTTTCAGCATAAGAATAATATGATTTCAATTAAATCTTTTGCAACTGAAAACATTATTTTGTATCAAAATTTTAATTTTGAAGATATGTTTTCAAACGTTATACGTTTGCTTTGTAAAAAAATTGAAGAATTTGAAGAGCGAGATAGCGGTTGGGCTTATTTGCGAAGCTTATATCTAGAAGTAAATATAAATAAATACAATCCCTTGAGAGCCTCGGGCTACGTAGATTTACCTGACACTATTAAATATAAACGCGCGTGTATAAACATACAAAATTCTGATAATTATTGCTTTTTGTGGTGTGTAGTGGCAGCCCTTTTTCCCGCAAAGAAAAACGCTCATCGAACATCAGCTTATCCACATTTTGAAAGTGTGCTTAACGTAAAAAACATGCGCTTCCCAGTGGGTTTCGCGGACATTAAAATTTTTGAGAAAAATAACCCTCGTCTAAGTATCAACGTTTACGGTCTTAAAAAAAACAAAGTTGTTGGCCCTTTATACCGAAGTGAATCGCGAAAAAAACATCACATAAACATGCTTTATCTTGAACATGGAAATCGTACTCATTACTGCCTTATTAAAGATTTATCTAAATTAATACGCAAGCAATTAACTAGGCATCACTCAAAAATATATTTTTGCGAGGATTGTATGATATTTTTCGATAACAATAAAAAATTAGAAGCTCATGTTTGCAGTGGTGTCGCAACCATTTTACCCAATGAAGGGGCTTATATACGTTTTAATCACTACGAACGAATGCAAGATATGCCTTTTGTCTTGTACGCAGACTTTGAGTCATTGTTACAGCCAACTGAATCCAATACTGGAACAACTTGCACAGTATCGTTGCAAAAACACATACCCGCTGCATTTGCTTATTATATTGTATGTTCCTATGATAACTCGCGGAATAAATACGTATCCTATCGAGGTCCTAACTGTGTAGATAAGTTTTTCGAAAGTTTGTTAGTTGATTTAACTGATATTCATAACATTTTGCAGTCAACAGTGCCAATATCTTTAACAGACGAAGATATTGTCAATTTTTCTCAAGCTAAAAATTGTTTTCTGTGTGATAAAATATTATTTGATGATAAAGTAAAAGATCATTGCCATCTCACTGGGCGGTATCGCGGTGCAGCTCATTCTTATTGCAATATAAAATACCGTTTGCCTAAATTCGTACCGATTTTTTTTCATAATTTAGCTGGTTATGACAGTCATCTTTTTATACGTCAGTTAGGAGAATTACCTGGTAGAATACAAGTGATCGCGAAAAATAAGGAAAATTATATATCGTTTACAAAATTTTTTCAAGTTAATGTAAAGGACATAATACCTGTTCGATTTGTCGATTCTTATAAATTTTTAGGTACCAGTTTAGAAAAACTGGTAGCAAACCTTATTAACGATGATTTCAAACATCTACCATATTTTTTTCCTTCTAATGAGCATTTGAATTTATTAAAACGCAAAGGAGTGTATCCTTATGAATACATGACTGCTTGGAGTTCATATGAAGAAGATAAACTTCCTTCCCAAGATTGTTTTTTTAGTAAATTACACAATTGCCAAATATCAGACATGGATTATGAACATGCGAGAAAAGTTTGGCAAACTTTTAAACTATCGAACCTTGGCGAATACACTGATTTGTATCTTAAATCTGACGTACTTTTACTAGCAGACGTTTTTGAAAGTTTCCGTCGAACTTGTAAGGCAAATTATAAATTAGATCCAACTTTTTACGTTACTGCTCCAAGTCTCAGCTTTGACGCGATGTTATTAAAGACGGGTGTTAATTTAGAGTTAATAAATGACTTGGAAATAATAAGAATGATTCAAAAAGGAATACGTGGTGGTATATGTTTGTGTTCCACAAGGTATTCAAAAGCTAATAACAAATACTTAAAGAATCATGACTCTAAAAAAATTAATAACTTTTTAATTTATATTGATTGTAATAATCTATATGGTTATGCAATGTGCGCTTATTTACCTCATTCAAATTTTAAGTTATTAAACAATTTAGAAATCGCTAGAATTGATTTCAAAAATATCTCGATAGACGGGGATACTGGTTACATACTAGAAGTAGACTTAGAGTATCCCGAACATCTGCATAATGTTCATAACGATTTTCCATTTTGTGTGCAAAAATTTACTCCACCAGGTTCTAAAACCTCAAAATTAATTCCAAATTTGTACGATAAATTTTTTTATGTCATTCATATTGCTCACCTGCAAACATGTCTTAAACATGGATTATTGTTAAAGAAAATACATAGAGTGATTCAATTCAAACAAAGTCCTTATTTAAAACAATACATTGACATGAATACTGAATTACGTAAAAAGGCAAAATCTACATTTGAACAAGACTTCTTCAAACTTTTAAATAATAGTATATTTGGTAAAACTCTTGAAGACGTTGAAAAAAGAGTTAGTATTAAATTGGTAAATAAATGGAGTGATGATAAAAATAAAACGAAAAAAAGTTACTGTGCTGAGCAATTAATTGCTCGACCAAATTTCCATAGTGCTTCAATTTTTTCAGAAAATTTTGTAGCTATTCAAATGAAACCTGAAACTATTACTCTAGATAAACCTATATACATTGGTTTTACCGTTTTAGAAATATCTAAAAGTCATATGTTTGATTTTCACTATTCTATTATGAAACCTTTTTATGAGGAAAAGTTAAAACTTTGTTATACGGATACTGACAGTTTTCTTTATTCAATAGAATGTAATGACTTTTACAAAGATTTAAAGTCACATTTCCTTCCCTATTTTGACACTAGTAATTATCCTGATAACAACATCTTTAATATTCCAAGTCTAAATAAAAAGGTACCAGGACTATTCAAAGATGAGCTAGGTGGGAATATAATTTCTGAATTTGTCGGATTAAGGTCGAAATTGTACTGTATCAAAACAACTCAGGATGAGTATAAAAAAGCAAAAGGTATACAGAAACAAGTTTTAAGAAATGTACACTTTAAAGATTATTACAGGATATTAAATGAAAATGTTTACTTAAGAAAGAAAAATGTTATATTTAAATCTCTAAAACATGAAATATTTACACAAGAACAGAACAAGATAGCTTTGTCAGCGAATGATGATAAACGTATTATTTTAAAAAACAAAATTTCCACTATGTCATGGGGTCATTGTGATACTATATACTAATGGTGATGGTATTAATAAAATAAAACATGGGTAGTAATATGATGTATAGTGGTTGAATTAATAGACAACTTTTGTATAACTAACATGTAGGAATCCAATTTTAAATTGTCTATACTCAGTAGATACCTGATCACTTTTTGTAAATACGAAATTATTTAATCAGTGGTTCTAATAACTAATTTCCTGTACATAACAGATATTTCATCATATTTGTGATTGTGAAAATAAATATATTATTAGGCAGCAATATTGTATGAGTGGCTAAAGTAATAATGTACTAGTTTAATTAGGTTAAGAGCCTCAGATTTCATGTACTCGACAGATATTTATACTTATGAAAATAAATTACTTTACTGACTAATAAGCATTTTTATTTAAAAACTTGTAGAAACCTGTGACATGATGAAATCCAAATATTTGTTGCTGTATCAGCATTTAGAACACGTATATATAGCTATTAAAATTTGTTTATTTTATACTAGTTTCAATTTGAGTCAGCGATCTATAGACAACTGTCAACTTCCTGCAACTAGCAAAATGGTAAGTAAAAGTATGATTTTTTTATGATGACAACAACTTCACTTTTCCGGCAAAGTGTAGCAAAATGATTGTTGCTGAGACAAGTTTTGTAATACTTTCGTTGTCTTTTTGTTGTTGTTATCACAAGTGCTTTAAATCCATTTATGTGTTTTCTAAATTAGGAATGTGTTTTTTCTTTTAGAATACACAGCAAGTCAACACTCCTTACTACGGCATTTCCAGTGAAGAGGTACCTTTAAGGTATTTGCAAGATGCGCAAGACCCTCTGGAAGGGTTTGACCAAATGTACTCGTTGCAGCACAAAGTGCGGCGAGCAATCAATAAGAAGAAAACGAGTGAGAAAAAGACGTACATCCATCATCGAATCAACAAAAACACATCGTTTGTGGCTAAGAGCAAACCGGCTACTGGACGGCGATTGATTCGAATAGAAATAATTAATTTAGAGTCAACTGGTGTGCAGGAGGAAGATGGAGACCGGCTTCGTGCACAGTACAAAGTGACCGATGACATCGATCCAATATTGGATCAAACAGAAAATGTGGTAAATAACATTTCAAAAAAATTATGTGGTTACAGTTACGGATTTTAATAAAATGTCATATTTTATAAATTAAATAATTTTTCTCAGGTATTTAGTCACGCATAACCTACAGAGAAGTCTTTTTTTTTAATTTAAATAAATAATATTATGCATAATTTTTTATTAAGTAAGAAATCTGCTTTTTGTATTTATGTATTAGATAAGTTTGTTTTCTAAATAAATGTAAACTTTATATGAACACTTTGTTTTACTTCTAAAAGGAATCCTCATAATAAAAGAGTTTTTATTTGGCATGTATTTATTAGGTATCATTATTTATAACATAATAGTTTTCTTAAAAATCAAACAGTTACTTTATTTTCAGCACACCATTTCTTTATACATATTACATTTTTTAATGCACATATTTTCTTATGATTAAAACAGTTATATAATATAGGGTTGCTTAAACAATAAAGTTTACAAAGAGTATTTAAATTGGGAGCGCCTAAAGAAGTTATGTCTGAAATATCATTTTCGTTATCACATAGATCATGCACCCATTTAATTTTTTCATCTCCTTTTACAAAAATCTTTCTACCTTTTAAATAGGATTTAATAATTCTTTGAAATTCTCTATAGTCGACGTATCCTTCGCTCCACCGATAGCCTCTGTTCTTTTCGATCCAGCAAACCTGTTTCTTTTCTTCAGCACTCAATGAAGTAAAAGGGTATGGAGGCTTTATTAAAAATATGTGAGTATGCTCTTGAGTAGCTATAGCAAATTCTTTCACTATAAATTCATTCAGACTATTTTTAAATCCTTGCAGATCTACGATTATTGAATTTTTATTCATGATAGTTTCCTTACAATATTACTCAAAGGCTTGTACTCAAATATACAATCGTTTAAAATCAAGCAATAAGGAGCTGTCTGATCTGGAATTGCTTGATCTGTTTCGATTTCAACTCTAACATCGATCGATCCCTTTAAAGTTTCGTGCTGTCGTGAACAGTCGATAACAAATAAAGGAGCAACGTCTTTGAATTCTTTTAAACTCATCAATGGCTCTGGTCGACGTCCGTGATACGACTGTTGAAATCTTGCATACTGTTCGTATAATAAAGTAAATTTGTCTTCTGAAAAACTGACATTTAGTCCTTCATACGGATAGTATGATGAATTTAAAAAGACTCTTATATCTCGTACGTGACAATGATCAAACTCTGCCATTGACAATGCAGCGTTATGCTTGCGGTTGGTTTGTAAGCCAATGACAACAAATCGTGGTTTTTCTATTTGTGATGACGTTTTTATAGACCAAGTATGTTTACGTGTTTTAGGTAATAAAGGGTATTCGTACAGATCCCAATTACGAAACGCTAATGGAATAGCTCGATCTTTCTCTAAATGTTTTAATAGGTTAATTCTTTCTCTGTTCTTTCTTGTGCCGTGTAGTGCCGGCACATAAAAAGAATAGCACTACCCCCTCTCTTCCCGTGGGTGTCGTAAGAGCCGACAGAGGGAAAACTGCCATCAGGAGATGGGCAGCAGCGTCTCCTAGAAGCAACAGGCCATACTGCGATCGCCAACCCGCCTGCCAAGCGTGGCGATTATGGCAAACCCCCCCCCTAAATATGAATACACCGCTAAGAATTCGGCCCCCAGTCCCCGGCGGCCCCGCTAGTCCTAGCTATGGCAGCAGCTATGGTAACGGCGGGGCAGGGGGTGCTAAGAATCCCCGGGTAAGATCCGGCTGCCAACAACGACGACTCGACCTGGCAACATATAACACGCGCACACTGAGGCTTGACGCGAAGCTCGTAGAGTTGGAAGAGGCAATTGGTAAGTTACATTGGGATATCATTGGGCTGTCTGAAGTCCGAAGAGAGGGGGAGGACTCGATAACCCTAAAATCCGGTAACTTACTATACTACCGGGAGGGCGACCAACAGTCCCTAGGTGGTGTCGGGTTCATCGTCCACAAGTCCCTTGTCAACAACGTGATTACTATCGGAAGTGTTTCGAGCAGGGTAGCGTACCTGATACTCAGAATATCGAAACGATATTCGCTGAATGTCATTCAGGTTTACGCTCCGACCTCAAAACACGACGATGTCGAAGTGGAGGCTATGTATGAGGAGATCTCTAAAGCCATGCATAGCTTTAAAACCCACTACACGGTTGTGATGGGGGATTTCAATGCGAAGTTGGGGCAACGTTGCGGTAATGAGTTGAGAATGGGGAAATTTGGATTTGGGCAACGGAACAAAAGGGGTCAGATGCTGGCAGACTTCATGGAGAGGGAGAACCTCTTTATGATGAACTCCTTCTTCAAGAAGCCCGTAAGCCGCAAATGGACCTGGATCAGCCCGGACGGTAAAGTCAAAAACGAGATCGATTTTATCATGTCAACGAAGAAGCACATATTCGATGATGTCGCTGTGATCAACGCTGTTAAGACAGGAAGCGATCACCGCATGGTCAGAGGCACATTGAATATCGACGTAAAGCTTGAAAGAGCGCGACTGATAAAATCCACGCTCCGACCAATACCGGCTCAAATTCAAAACCCCGAGTGCTTTCAGCTCGAGCTTCAAAACCGTTTCGAAGCCCTTGAGAACAGCATCGATGTGGACGATCTATACAACATGGTGGTGGATACTGTCCGTACGGTAGGGTCTAAGTACTTTAAAACCCGCCGTCCCAAATCAAAGAAACTCTCCAGTCAGACTCTCCTACTCATGGATCAGAGAAACGAAATGAGGCTACAGAACTCAGCGGATGCCCATCGCTATCGGCAACTCAATAGACAGATATCTAAGTCTTTGAAGAGCGACCTTCGTCAATTTAATACCCGACGTATTAAAGAGACCATTGAGCGGAACAAAGGCTCCAAAGTGTTCGCCAGAGATCTGTCTATTGGGCAAAGCCAATTGACGAGGCTGAAAACTGAGACAGGTAGCATCATTGCGTCAACACCTGAAATCCTGAGGGAGATTGAGAGTTTCTATGGACAGTTATACTCCACGAAAACACCTGTTGAAAGCAAGGCTAAAGACCCTAGAGCCAAGCTTACCCGACACTATTCTGAAGATATCCCGGACGTCAGCCTGTGCGAGATTAGAATGGCTCTCAAGCAGCTTAAAAACAACAAGGCGGCGGGTGATGACGGAATCACAACAGAGCTCCTTAGAGCGGGCGGTAAGCCGATACTTAAGGTCCTCCAAAAGCTCTTTAATTCTGTCATCCTCGAGGGCAAAACGCCAAAGGCATGGGGCAGAGGCGATGTGATGCTGTTCTTCAAGAAGGGTGACAAAACTCTCTTGAAGAACTACAGACCCATTTCGCTTCTGAGCCATATCTATAAGTTGTTTTCGAGAGTCATTACGAATCGTCTCACTCGCAGGTTCGACGACTTCCAACCTCCCGAACAAGCCGGGTTCCGAAAAGGCTATAGTACCATAGACCACATTCATACGCTGCGGCAAGTTATACAGAAGACCGAAGAGTATAACTTGCCACTTTGCTTAGCGTTCGTGGACTATGAGAAAGCCTTTGATTCGATTGAGACCTGGGCAGTGCTGCAGTCTCTCCAAAGGTGCCAAATAGACTACAGGTACATCGAGGTACTAAAGTACTTATACCAAAACGCCACCATGTCGGTCCGATTACAGAACCAGAGCTCTAATCCGATCCAACTACAACGAGGTGTGAGACAGGGAGACGTTATTTCTCCGAAACTGTTCACAGCTGCGTTGGAGGATATTTTCAAGCTTCTGGACTGGAAAGGACGCGGCATCAACATCAATGGCGAATACCTAACACACCTGCGATTTGCCGATGATGTAGTTCTTATGGCTGAGACCTTGGAAGACCTGAACATTATGCTCGAAGATCTCAGTAATGCTTCTCAAAGAGTGGGTCTTAGGATGAACATGGACAAGACGAAAATCATGTTAAATGCCCATGTTGCACCCGCTCCAGTTAACGTTGGGAACATTGCACTCGAAGTTGTTGACCACTATGTTTACCTGGGACAGATAGTCCAGTTAGGTAAGTCCAACTTCGAGAAAGAGATCTCTCGTCGAATCCAGCTCGGATGGGCAGCGTTCGGGAAGCTCCGGCATATTTTCGCGTCCGAAATACCTCAGTGTCTCAAGACGAAAGTCTTTGACCAGTGTGTGTTGCCAGTAATGACCTATGGGAGTGAGACGTGGTCGTTTACTATGGGTCTCATAAGAAGGCTCAAGATCACCCAGCGAGCAATGGAGAGAGCGATGCTTGGTATTTCCCTACTCGATCGAATCAGAAATGATGAGATCCGCAGGAGAACTAAAACTACCGACATCGCTCGAAGGATTGCATCGTTGAAGTGGCAGTGGGCGGGACACATAGCGCGGAGAACCGATGGCCGTTGGGGCGGAAAGGTTCTCGAATGGCGACCACGTACCGGACGACGTTCCGTGGGCAGGCCCCCCACAAGGTGGACCGACGATCTGATCAAGGTCGCGGGAAGCCGCTGGATGCGGACAGCACAGGACCGATCGTTGTGGAGATCCTTGGGGGAGGCCTATGCCCAGCAGTGGGCGTCGTTCGGCTGATATGATGATGATGAATTCTTTCTCTATCTGATACTTTAATGTGTGGGACTCGCCAAATGATTTTATTGATTATAATATCCTCTACGATTTCGCCTGCATTTAACTTGATTGCATTAAGATTTGTATTACTTCTTAATAACACTAGCTCGTGTTTACAGTTGATAATTATTTTTTCATAATCTTCTGCAAATCCCAATATCTTGTTTAACGGAATGGACGCGGAAAATGTTCCACCACTAACATTCTTTGTTCCTGCGGTTGACCAACCCCAAACTCGAGCACATTTGGATTCATTTTCATTTAAGGATAGGTAAGATTTCATTGTTGTAGTAATACCTGCATTCTTAGTTTTATCTATTTCTACTCCATTCAGTTCATATCTAATATCTTGAAAAAGAAATAGTGCTGGATTATTAACGAAATGTACATTGGATATTTTTTCTTTAGTGGTGCTGTTAAACACATTTACTTTGCCTTCGATATATAAACTACTAAGTGAAGGTAGCACGTACAGGTCTTGTTGGTTGATAGGTATTCGTATTTCATCATTCTTGTTAAAACTTGTTACGTATGGTTTGTATGAATGATACTCGAAACTTTCAATGCTGTTATCATGTGATGTTTGTTGAGAAATATTTAAAATATTCATTTTATTAAACCAATTATCTTAAGAAATTCTTTATTGGTCTTAGTTAGCTTCTTTTTAAGCTGAAGCGATCTGTCTTTGTTCAATGTTCTGTTAGAACTGAGCAGAGTACATGATGAAGAAGGGCTTTTATTGAAATTAATCATATTTTTCTGAAATGTAAATACAGTTGTACTTCTTCTCCTCGTAAGTTTATCTCTTTGTTTTCAGCGTCCAACAGCCTTATATTAATAGCGCTTATAGAACTTTGG
This sequence comes from Anania crocealis, assembly GCA_949315895.1. Taxonomy (NCBI): domain Eukaryota; kingdom Metazoa; phylum Arthropoda; class Insecta; order Lepidoptera; family Crambidae; genus Anania; species Anania crocealis. The sequence goes on along the minus strand of OX438884.1, from coordinate 12,252,152 downwards.
TTAACAGGAAAATAAATTAAATTTTTAGGTATTTCAATTATTCGATAACCAGGTGGTACATTAGGCACGAATTCATAAATTATATGGCTTGCCTTCCCGTTTACAAATGAACCACTAATTACATCGCATTCGATCCGCACTATGGTTGTAGATAGAATGCTTACAGGATACTGCGATTCGGTACTTATATTTGCATTTATTGTTTCCATTCCAAAACCTAAAATTTTACCAAGTGAGTCACTTTTTTCGAAATGAATGTCTTTGGAACAATAAATATTTGTTTTCAATGTGTTATTATTGCAGTTTAATTTCAATACAGTGTTCTTGATGCTATTTTTTAAAAAGTCACAAATATCCTGAAGCTCATAAGACCCTTCAGGAATTTCGATGATTTCATTTTCACCATAATAGAACTTGTTGTTTCTTTCATCAATGTTAGGAATGGAATTAAAGGTTGAAAAATATAGAAGACCACATTCATAGTCTCCTCGAAGTTCTAACGTTGGTGAATAATTTGTTGTTAGGGAGGCTCCTCTCCCGGTTATAGACACAGTGAAAGACATCATTATACTGACAATTTTATTAATTATTTTCATTTTATAAATGCTTTTTCCAATAATTCCTTAAAAATTTTAGACACAAATGACCACAGTTTACAGTACCAAAGGCTTGATGTCGTACATAATTATAGTATATAGGTATTTTACGCAAATACTTGACTAATTCCAGCGGTGGTTTTAAATTACCGAAACTGTCATAATATTCCACGTAATTATTTTGCTTTACAAAGGCTACCCAATGCGTACCAGGATTTTTGTTACTGTCCAAATTCATGATTGCACATTCCATCTTTTTAGGTTTCGAAGGTAATGTATCTCTCATGAATACACCACGAAAGAATGGAATGTTACTGGCATGTTCTAATATATCCAAATTAGTGAGCGCACGTCTAGGTAGCCTCTGAATTAGTTTTTTGAGGGATTCAGATATAAACCTGTCCCTTTTTTATGAGGTTTAATATATAACCCTTTTCCAAGAGCCACCGCTTCCATCATTCTGTTGTGTCTTTCAGATTCCTGAAGACTCTTTTGTGCGGCTTTAGAATCATTAACAGCTTTTGCTATACCTGCCGCTCCTCCAGCAAGAGAACCTAAAGCTGATAACCCCGCAAAAATGGGAATAAGTGGTAAAAGTCCTCCACATTTTGGAAGAGGAATAAATCGAGGTATACGTATTCCCTTTTTATCACCAAAAAGTTTCTTTGCAGCTGCATAGGCATATTTTATAGCAGAGTGGTTATCTTTGGATTTAATTTTTTTTAGTCCTGATTTTATTTTCTTTATTGCTTTCTTAAATGTTGTTATGCCATGACCTGCTCTGATTTTCGCTTTCATCGCATTTTTAACTATCCATGAAGCAATTTTTTCCCCTTTCCCAACATCTTTTGATTTAAGCCTTCTCTTAGCCATATTTAACAGTTCTAAGTCAGCCTTATGTCGAGCACCAGAATCTTTATTCAAGTAAGCAATATCGTGATGCATACAAGCTTCATCCAATTTGTTTATCCCTCGTTCACCTTGAAGTAATCGTTTCTGAAGTTTTGTACCAGGACCACAAAATTGGTACCCAGGTAAATGTAACTCAAACGGTAAATGATCTATCAAGCTATTAATTATACCACTGCCTTCCTTCATCGATAATCATAAAGTGAGTTTTAGAGGTTAATAATGTGCTACTTATATACCTACACCACTAATTTGCTTTTGTCAACCCAACTATTTTCCTTATCACTTAAACCCAACCATTTTACAAAAAGTTTGTTTCCTTTTCTCTTTATAACTTTCTCAATAAGATAAAGGTCTGGCAATTTAGTTTTTTGTAATTCATATCCGTAAAAAGAACCAAGAATAATTTGATTGTGTTTATCTTCAATTTGGTACGTTTCAGGAATTGTTTGATTGACTTTTATGATACGGAAAATTTCGGTAGACCAATTGGGTGTATAACCCTTATAAAAATCTCCTTTGTATTTACTTATACGAACAAAATCGTCAACTTGAAATGTTGTTCGTTGACGCGTTTTTTGCTTTTGGCTTTTAATAATATTAGATTTGACAACAGTCTCATTAGAACTATTAACATTTATTGGTTTGAATTTTGTAATACGATGCAAAGTGTTGTTATACTGCTGTACAACGGTATCTAAATTATTTCTAAACCATTGATATCGACCGCATAAACTAAATAATTTGTAGAGCAGAGATTTTATCGTTCTTATTACTCGTTCCACAATAGCTGCTTTTTTAACCGAGTACGTTGAATAATGATTTATGTTATAATTGTTTGTTAACTGTTTAAAAGAATCGTTATAAAACTCTGTACCCAAATCAGTTTGCAAATGTTTAGGCTTTCGTGCTGATTCTATTAATATATTGTGCATTGCATTTGTGACACTCTGTTTGGATTTTGACTTCAATGGTCTAACCCATAAGTATTTTGATAAAGCATCAATTACAACTAAAACATATTTATATCCTTTATTAAATGATGAGTATTTTTGAAAATCCATTAGGTCCGCTTGCCATAAATCATCTATTCCTTTTATAATAGTATGCCTACGAGAGAAATTTCTTCTCGCTGCTTTGTGAAGCTCGTTTACGATGTCTTGTTTACTCATTTTTGAAAGGTTTCGCTGCAATCATGAGATCGATGTCCTTTTTAGTGTAATACAATGTACTCAGATTGATAGTAGTTAATTTTTCTAAATTGTTGAGGTATTTTTTGATATTACTTTGAATTGTTTTCATTTCATTCTTTAGTTCTTGAACACATTTATCTACGTATTCTTTATTCACAGCCTCATCGTCTTTCTCTGGAGATTGTAATCCTTTTAATCTTGATGATTTTAAATCAAAATCGCCTGCATCTGTTCTTACTAATGTATTTGTAAGAATATCTGTGAATTCAGACAATCGTAAACGCTTATGAACGTGATGCCCAAATTTATCTATATTCATTGCCGTCTTCTCTGTTTCTGTAGTGAAATGATACTGCCTAATCCTCCTGATGGAAGCTTTATATATTTTTTGTCTTTTATAATACCAGCTTCTTGCATTTCTTCGATTATTGCATAAATTTCATTGTGTACCCCGGTGTTACCAGCTGCCCAGGATCCAAGTAGTAGTTTTAATCGTTCCACTAACTCGTTTGGATCGTTCCAGTAGACTAAATCAGTGTCTTTCTTAACTTCTTTTAAAACATCGATACCTTCTCCTCTTGGAAGACTTTCTAAGCTACTTGTATGATGTCTTGTAAACTTAAACAAAGGTTTAATAATATTCATATATTTAAATCCTTTGTTACTGTTTATTGGTTTGGATGGATCATAACTACGTTTATGTGCATTAGTATCCGTAAGTAACAATTTAAAATTTTGTAAGTCTTCTTCTGTAATAATATCTAAATTAGGTACCTTTTTATACAATAATTCTTTTAAGCCTAGAGTTTTTTTCAAACTACGATTTCCAATTTTCAGGATGTGGTCATCATCATGAACACGGGTTTTGCCGAGCCAAAGTTTCCCTCGTTCATTTCTAACACCATAAGGTACATCTTTCATCACTTCAGATGAGACCGACCATGTTAAAGAGTCGTTGTTTATACTTGGTGAAGATTGAAGAGATTTAAATGAGTTTTCATGGACATCGTGATCCACCGAGGGCGACGTGGTCAGGGTTTTGTTAGATGTTTTGTAAACATTAGTATCCGAGTTGATTTCATCATCACCAGATTCTTCAAAATCTTCAGTAGAAGTACTTAATGCTTCGCTTTCGTCGTATTTAGTTCTTTTAGGTTCAGTTTTAGGGTTTTGTTCCGATTCTTTATTTGTAACACGTTTATTATCAGTTTGGTTTGTCAACAATGTCAGTGGGTTAACGATAGGTTTAAATATTGTATCCAAAGTCATTTCATTTGTATTTTTTACGTCTTTAATCATTTCTACCTTTCTTTTTACAGCTGCAGCAGATTTTACAATTTGTTCTTTGAGGTTCCGTTCCATTGTTGAGAATTCCACTCTGTTTGACTTGTCTAATAAAACTGAATGGTTAATAACTTATCAGCTTTATAAAGGGTTTAGTTAGTCCATTACTATGAATGTATCAAAGTTCATTCGATAACAGCCTTTGTTACGTTCACAATCCTTATTGATAACCACATAACTGTAAGGTTTACTCCATACAGTTGAACACATTTCACGAAACTGTGGCCATGTCATATCAGACCCAACATGTTCATCGTAAGCATGTCTTAGATTTATATCGTCTTGCTTAAACAATATAATAAGATTAGCATTATCTCTTACTAGTTGCTTGGGTATTTTAGTATAAGTTTGATTCATATAAAAACAATCAATATTTTTATGTCGACCCATGGCGAAATAACTACGTATATTGTTTTGGTTTTCACAAGCAACATCGTCAAATATGATAATTGAGTCAGGCAACGCTTCCTGTGGAGATAAAATTTCAGTATTATGATTATACTTGTTATAAGATGTGCCTGCAACCTTCTCCAATACTTTTTCTAAGAATACGTACTTAGGTTGGTATAAAGACTTAGAGTAAACATAAAGGTTACGAAAACGTGGTCCATCCTTATGTAACAAAAGACTGATAACCAAATTGGTCTTTCCACAGTTTGATGGACCACACACAATACTGCGTATAGTGTTTGGCAATAAATTCCCATGACGCTTAGCCTCGTTCAATGTCGTAGGACAGATGCATTCTAATTTAAGTGAATCTTTTTGTTTTAGAAATTTCATAACAGATTTTTTAACTTGACCGTCGTGAATAGTGGGTTTTAACGAACTGATTACAGTATTCTCGCGTCGATGATTAAAAAGTGTAGCTCAAAACATGATCAAATGCATTTACCTACTGCAAGCGCGATGTACTTTCATTTGTTTTATTGAGCAATCTATCGCACAGAGTGAGGTCTTGATCGGCAGTGAGATTTACGTATTTATCGCCATAATACGCTTATGCGTAGGGATTATTGGGGATTCTAAAAAAGTTTTTTTAACATTATTGATCGAACGATAGTGAGATCGATGATGTGAAAAAACTGTTTTAGAATGCCCAATAATCCCCTACTAATGGAGTGTGGTGTACACCTGGAAAGAAACGTATAGGAAGACCAAAAAGTATTTTTGATGATTTTGTTAGGTGCACCAACCGTAACAAAATTCGTGCATTTTATACTTTTATAAATTTCCTAACTAATGTATAATTTGCAATAAACTTTGTGATGAATAAAATGGTACTTGTTTCATTGATTTTTTCCCTACTAGTTAATAAATTGGTATATAAATTTACTTTAGCACTCTAGAAACCCTAGGAAGCCGGGTTATTTACCATTCAATTATTAATTTTATTCTCAGTACCTAACTTTGGTTTAAACCATGTTTAAACTGCCCTTAAATTATTTAGAAATATATTTAACTATCTTCTGCTCATGGCTTCTTTTACGTCGTGTCCTTCTCATATAAATGCGAAAGTTTGTGAGGATGGATAGATGTGTGTTACTTATTCACGCAAAAACTAGTCCAATAAAGTTTCTAAATATCAAAATGTAACAGTCGCACTATAATGACGTAACAGTGTTGTCAACACAACAAAAGCATTATTTAAACACAGATGCGCCCTCAAATCTTACGACGGTTCTATTTGCGTCATTGCAGTGCAGTTTCACATGGACTTACACTGCAATAGTGATTACTTGCTCAGTGACTGCAATGACCTGTATATATAACTGAGTATTATATTACTTTTATTTTATAACTTTTATTATGTTTTATTTACTTTTCTTCAGTCTAGGCTAACTCATTATTGTTCGTAGTATAGCTTTGTCTGGACACGGTAGTCTGAAATATATTAAATAAAATAATAAAATAAATATAATAATATAGGCTTTTTAAAATGAGTAGCCTTTTAAAAGCCTTGTAGTCTATTATGGCCATAAAAAAGAATTAATAGGCTTAATTTTAGGCCTAAAAGCCTATAGGCCCCGGGAACATTAGAGCAAATAGCTCAAATGATTTTAAACATTAGGGCGAAATCTTAACGTTAATTTGTTAACGCCAATCCACACTGAAGCCTCGTAGTTGTGGTGGTATGGTTCAAATAATCTCACACTGGGGAAAAGGGGAGGGAATACAAAGGAAGTGAAAACATGACCCGCTGCAGAAGAAGGACATCTAGATTCGTTTAGTTGCTTAGCTTTATTGGTATAATTGCAGTTTTTCCCCCTAAAATAAGGTAGGTACATTAGGTGCTATTTCTAGGGGAAAGCAGGTTTGGGTTACAACAATGCAATAAAAAAGGACGGGTATGTATAAATAATACATTTTTATTATACAATATTTTTATTGATGACATTGAGATTTATTACCTCTACAATCTTTTTTGTTTATGGTACAGATTATTATGAAAATAAACTTTGCATCTAAGTAAGTATTATTTTTACCTGAAAATTTATTCAGAAATAATGTTATAGGTACACAAAAATACTGAAAAAAAAAACTAATAAATTTGTCAAAGTAAGAGTTTTTAGTTATTGCAAACGAAATCATAAAACTTATTATGAGTACATATACATATATGAATCATTAATTTAATGACAACACCAATAATTAAATTTTCATGGAAACAGTTACGAAATAATAATGGCGCATATTATGACTTGATTTTGTTTCACTGTTGAGCGTTTTCTTTATGGTTTTAAGAGTGGGAATATTTGTTTTTAAAATTTGTTTGTGACAATACTTTTCGTTAAAAGTCGTATATTGTATTTTTCATTTTATTGTCATGATTTAATCGGATTAATAACGCGAAGGCCGTAAAATTTTTAAGTTATATTTTTTAATAAATACATAACTATTTTTCAATGTTTTATCAGTAGTTTATATTTAAACAACTAAAGGATAATGGTTAGATTCGATATTTACCCATTTTAAGGAACACTGACAGGTATCTATAACATTAATTTATACTAAGGTTATTTTGGTGCATTTATTGCCGGCACAAATTTATATATCCAAGCTATACTAATTAATTGATAGGTTGTAACGTAGTTAACATTTAATGCACAAATAGATTAGGTTCCATAAACTTTCACATTTGAAAAAACATTGAAAGTGCGGATTTTATTACACTTAATGGCATAGGACATACATTATCAATTTTCTATTGAAGTTTTTCGCCATTTGGCGCGAGTTTGGCTTTTATGCTGAGACCTGGCATCTATATAAAACATTAAAAAAAACGATTTTTTTATTCGAGATAATTAATCAAATTGAATTCAACCCGCAAAATTAAAAACAATAAAAAATAAAGCCATTAAAATACCCGTCCACGACTTCTAACGACCTCGTCAACATTTTTTTAATGATAAGAGATTATTTTTAAGATTTGGAATCGAAATTTATTTTGGATCGCGTTTTCGAACACATAAAATTGCATATATTTTTTTAATCATTTTAGTATGAAATTTACTTGATCGTGTCTAATCAATGGGGGCTATCGCTAGTGAATTTGCCACTAGAGGCACTACTGTCGCGTGAGGTCCAATAACATTCACTTTTCACTGGTTTTAGCGGGCTTTGTGACATAAATTATATATATATTTTTTAATTTACCTGCTGAAAAGTGATCTCCTTTGTAAAATTATTGCAACTATGGATTATTTGGCGATGAATGTGAACGCTTTGAAAGCGGAATTAAGAAAAAGCGCAAAAATTTCAGAAGTTAGTTTGTTGATATGAAGATAATTATTTATAAATAATAAACATACTTAGATTCAAGATTTAAAACTTTGTTTCGGCGTCGATCTTATAAAGTCGCCTCTGACAGATAGACCTCTGGACCTTAGCATAGATTTAATATAGATGATAGATTGGCAATTTAATTCTGAAAACGAGACCAAAACTAGGTTACGCTAGTGTGCTTATAGTGAGCATGTGCGTGAGATAAATAGTGCAGGTACTGCATTGCCTGCTTGCTTTCGATGTCGATTCCATCGACACAGTTAACGTTGACGCAGGTGACTTATTTTTTAGTATTATTAAAAGAACGCCAAAAAACTGCAAGTAAATACCTAGATATGTTTTTTATTTTATAACTACATACTTATTCCCGAACAAAATCAATTTATTGTAAAAAATATCGTAGGCTTTACTTGCCAGTATTTAACAATTTTGCCTCATTTTGCGATCGCGATCGCCAAAGTTGAAATAAAACTGATATTTATTTTTCAATTACACATTACAAACGCACACTAAATATACATATATTTAATGTTTAACTAATGGGGATTGATGGGGGCTTGAACAATATGGAGATTGATCCAGAGCGTAATTTTACAGGCTGAACGCCTCTGTGTTAAAAACACGTAGGGTCCAAATATAAACTGCAAATGCTCGAATATTTATTGGGCGAACATTCTTTTCTATTAGGCAATTTCAACCATCTAACGTATTTCAACAATTTAGGCTGTATGCGGTTTACAATGTGAAATATGTCAGCTAACGTCGATAAGATATCATCGACAACGTCAATCACTAAAATACAAAAGTGACGTTAGTAATTGCTGAAATTCACGTATTTGATATTATTTTTAATTGAATTCATATGAATTTAAATCCTTGTTCTGATGAAATGCCCTATCAATTAGTATACAAAATTTAAGTCAAAGCTCTGAAACATTGCATTTTGCTGCCGATAATCGCGATTGTGTGTTGACGTGTGAAATGTACAATTATGTTGGTTCCTTTTTTAGATGAGTTACTTCCAGGTACTGAACATGTAACCATAATAAAAATACATCAACTCGAAACTTTTTTACAATAATAAAAATGAAACTAGTAAAACTAAAGGGAAAATTGTGTTGCGCGTGACAGACGTCAGAACTCAGAAAAACACTACAGGTTCTTAGCGTGTACGTGAACGGCCTTGTGATCTATCTCGTTCTATCATATAGCTGCATTATATTCTGTCTCTTTTCATTGCCAATCTAACAGCAGTATATTAAATCTATGGACCTTAGTGGCGCCAACTGGTAAGCAAAGAAACGGTAGTCCCCATTAAGCAAATTGCTCGTTCCCTGAAAGTGCGAACATGAAAGACGAAATAAATTAATTAAAAAACACTTAACACTGACAATTCGTCCCTCGAATAAAACAATTAGTTTTTATGGAATGGTGATTTATTTATCTGGATTCAATAAACTGATAAGACGTGATCTTTTTCGTAATAATTGCAATATGCATGTAAAACTGTAATTATAATAAAAAAATAATCGAAGATAAAAACTGATCAGTTTATTGTACATATTATAAACAATTAATAAAAGAACTTCCACGCCTAGAACGAATTGTAAGAAAAACAGCAATGACATCTAAAAGACATCCATTTCATATCTTGCCAGAGTACAGTCCAGTTAAATATACCTACCACCGCACAATCACAGATACGGTTACAAGTTAGCGGTGCGGGTGAAGGGTTATTTTATTATTTAGTGCTGCCGAACCGAATACTATCACAGATACAAAATAAAAAACTCGTTCTAAGTTTTTATTTTTTATCGATGTTACTATCGAAAGGCCTATCGATGATATCGATAGAGCAATCAATTCCTGTTGGTCGTTTTCGATATATGAATTGATATTAGTTTTTATCTGTAGTGGAGGAACGGCGGACGTTGTTGCGCTGCGGGATGACAAACTCTGCGTGGCGCGCTGACGTGAAGGGGTTGGAAGCCGCGAACGCGCCCACCGACGCCTGGCGCGATGCTGGCGCTCGCACCGGGCTCGACGATCTAAATGATTATACATACACTTGTGTCATCACATGACTAAAGCAGGTGTCCCACCGCTGGCGACGAATCAACTATTTTCTCGCTCAAGAAACAATCCCGTACAATAAATATTACAACATGTGTAAACAAAAGAGATGGATATAAGTACTTATTAATACCTAGGTGATCGCTGACTGTTTACACTGTCGACAAGGACTTGCTCCGCTAGTTTAGTTTATCCATCCACCCATATTAGTTCAAAAATTTGTTTCTAGTTTCTAGCAATCTAGCAATACACGCTTCTCGTTCATCGTCATTCGTCGGCGGTGCGACAATGCGTGTGACACAAAATAAACATTGGGTAAAACAGGGCAAGCAGCTAGCTAAATGTTACCTACTCTAATCTAATGAGTGTGAAATTGCCGTTGTATAGCGATGGATACTTATTATTTACATACAAATATGGTGTGAGATTTTCGAGTTTTTATTCAGTTAATGCCGAAAAATTAATACGACCATAATTCATGTAAACTTTTGAATTTGAATTCTAGCGCGAATCTTATGCGGCTTAAATCTCTTGCAATATCAATGCTCCGTACGGACGGAGAGGAGACTGCTAATGTAGGTATGCACTGTATGTTTTTAGTTCAATAATTAGTTCAATAACCTTGTTGAGGTGTGGGGATGTGCTGCTCAAACCAATCTCAAAAGTTTACAGACAACGCAAAATAAAATTATTAAAACTCTCTTTGGATATGATCGCCTAATGAACACAAAATTATTATATGAAAAAACACAATCATTTAACTTAAAACAAATCTATATATACAACACTTGCATTCTAATACAAAAAATTTTAACAAACAAAATACACTCAGAAATATCTTTTATAAAACGTACTTATACGCATCATTTAAGAAACACAAATAAAATCTGTTTGCCAACACCAAGAATTAGCCACGGTAAAAGAAACATAATGTTTGAGGGAGCACAAATGTACAACCGTTTACCTAAGGACATAAAGGAGTGTGACTCATTTGGTCTCTTTAAATCAAAATTAAAGCAGTATATTCACAGTAAAGTTTTTTAACACCTTCTAAATCAGTGCGATGCGTTGGACAAGTGAAACATAACATACTTTTTATAAATAGTTTATAAGCTCATTGTAAGTGAACGGTGTTCTTTTTTGAGTCAATAAAATTGTCTAAACCGATAATCGCCTTCGTAATTAAAACTTTGAATTGAAGAAAGTCGAAGGACGGTCTTCTGTGAATAACGCTAAATTTACAGAGATCGTGGAGGTCATTCCGGGTGACACTAACTCGGAGAAAGCGGCATGATTTACGTTACCTTAGAAATGCAATATTTTTGTCTACTTTAGTTAGTGTGGTGCAGATACTATTGCGGCCTCGCGGGCCTGACCACCATTGGGATTAGAATCCTTTGCATTGCATTCACCCCGTATATCATCTATGGGCGAAGCTTAAACATTTTCTTTTGGAATGAATAAAACTGGATGTTTGCTACGAAATGAATTCTTGTACATACTACACAAATTCGTAGTAAGTTTACTGCGACGCTACGAGTCGACAACCAATCAGAGAAAGGCCAAGCCCCGATTCGTAGCAGTCAGAATGTCCAAAAATATTTCTCCAGAGTTGTAAGGCGTAGGAGTCCTCGATAGCATAGAAAAGTGTTTTGATTTTTATTTTGTTGGAATAACTATTGACCTGGGCAAAGCGTTGAGGTCAGCGGCGGCAGACAGCTGCCTCGGCGGCAACGCAGGCGGTGGACCGGCCGGCCGCACCACGCCTACACCAGTCCGCGGGGGAAGCTGTAAACAAACTACATTCAGTATCATTACATCCCATAGTAGGGGTATGTGCCACTTCAATCAATTGACATCCTTATATTAAGATCTCCTACCGTAGTGAAAATATTAAAAAAACATAATGCACAATCATCAGCCGAGTAACGTATTCACCAAATTTTAATGAGCGCTTACTACCACTGGTAGATTTAGGTGATCTTTCAAATTAGTAGTATTCAACTTTATGTCAAGGTTCAAATTACTATTTAGGAAGGGTATAAGACATGATATCTACGTTAATTCATCCCGGACCTTTTGATGTGTAAGTAATTCTTGTTTATTACTGTGAATTTAATTATTATTCTAGTTGTCGTGTGGTTAACAATCTGGTCTCTAAAGTGACTTGTTCTTACAACTTCCATCTTAGCCGGGAATAATGTCACGTCGGCTGCGGAATTTTCGTAAATTATTATCCTTTAACACGGACTTCACTCGCAAAGCGTGTGGGCAGCACTCGCTTCGAGCGAATATGTCGTCACAAACATGCGAAACGGGACAAATTGATAGTACAAAATCGTGTGCGGTCGCACAAGGTATGTGTTCTCGGCGCATAATTATATGGAAATTCAACAAACACAGACGACGTGTACCTAAGGCAGCCCTAGCGTCAATTGATAAAACCACGCGTTAAACGCGTTTCAGCAGCCATGTGTTGTGCTTTCTGGAACACAGCTATAAACCTCCAGCCCTTTTTAGATCGAAGTCAAAGACCAGAATTCGAACCCGGAACCCATGCATAATTTCCGACAGATTTTTTTGGATGGTGAGATTCTGTTTTATCCAATTCTGCTATAGCTTTTCCATGTCAATAGTAAACTATGACTATAGCTTTTATACATATTATTATGTATGATGAATGCAACTAGGTAAAAGAGCAAATTTTCAGTAGGAGCTCATTTGGTAAGGTCGTTCATCCATCAGTCACTGATTGTATAAGTATCGCTTTTTATTTCATCATCATCCTCACTACCAGCTTACATCAGCCCACGGTAAATCAGTTGAACACAGCCTCTTCAAAAGGATTTTGTCAAAATTTCTACGCTTGGAGGCGGGTTGATGACCTCATTTAAACCAATGGTGGAGCGAGGACGCTGCTGCCCGCCTTCTATTTGCCTCCGTAGCAAGTGGACAGATTCGCAACTGGACAGATTCTCAGGTGGACGGATTAGCAACTGTACAGGACATGTACAGTCAGCTGTAAAATAATGTAAGCACTTTTTCGTTTTACCAAGCTTATGGCGTTGTATTACGAGTCAACATTAGACAGAAGTGTATACATTAGTTTGCTGCTGACTGTACAGTCCATAACATAACGATAACCTCTCGTGCAGTCATTTGTGCAATTTATATAACTTCTTTACTTTTTTTTTTCGATGATACACGTGAAGTGAAACTCCTTTATTCCCACTAGCTCAGTTGCCACTTTTTTTGTAGCCAATTCTGTTGATTACTTCATACTCAAAATCAAATTATGTTATTTAATAAACATCAGAATTCTTGGTGTAAACAGTTTTTAATTTTGAACAGTGAATAAAAAAAATTTTTTTTAACTTACTTTCTTAATTTGAACAGTGAATTAAAAAAAAATCTAAGTAAGTTTAATTTATAAGTATAGTACTGCAAAAAAAAAATCCGACAGAACATAATGAAAAGTGCAGACACCATTTTTTAAAACTAATTACACCGAAAATTTTTAAAATGTAAGAAAAATTTTTTTAATTTAATTTATAATTTATTTATTTATTTATTTTTATATATTTTTTTTTACATATATGGGTATATTTGGATAGCTCTGGATGTAAGGAATCCCAAAAAATAATTGTACGTCACCTTTTGGACCACCCTGTATATAGCCTAAAAAAAGAACTTTTTGATGCTAAAAAAGGGTTGTAAGAGGTTAAAAGGGGGGATGAAGGTTGTATGGAAGTATCTAAAGCATTTTTAATACTAGAAGCTTGAAACTTATTTTTTAGGCTGTTTATTAGATTTAAATAAATATGAAATTCACATTTTGGTAAAATTTTACGGTTAAGGGGGTAAAATAAAAATTCATCGTTTTTGAAGCTAGAACGATGAAACTTGCACTTGAGTTTTGTAATTTGTTTTCCTCTAATAATGATTTTGATAATATATTTTTTTTATTTTTTAAATAAATAATTTATTTTCATGTAAAACAGTCACTGTTACAAACATTGACCCAAGCTTCCTTTTAGGTAAGAAATATACCTACCCGTACCAGGAAGTATGGCTCCTCTATAGCTAAAAGTTATTTTTTACACAAAAATTTTTGATTAAAACTACATAGATTTCTATAGAGTAATATCAATAAGACATATCAACAAAACACTTAAAACGAAGCAATACATAGTACAAAATTCTGAGGGTAGAAGTAGAACATTTGCTGGTAGGCGATGTGTTGGTTGGTATCTACGAGTATAATTGAATTTACTTTTGCTGCTAGCATTTTGCTGTATGGTACAAGTAACAAGCCTATTCAATGAAATTACTTACAAAATAATATTACATATAAGTATAAAAGTGCTTCCTATTACTAAGTTTACAACACAGTGTGTGTGTGTGTGTGTGTGTGTGTGTGTGTGTGTGTGTGTGTGTGTGTGTGTGTGTGTGTGCGTGTGTGTGTGTAAAATTCATGCATTTATGTAGCCAATATTATTCGTTGGCGTAAGGTATCGACAAATTAAAATAATATGGTAGCACCACCTCTTCTCCTCCCATGGGTGTTCTCATTCTCATGAGATTAACAGAGGAGTACTGGCAGCTGAAGATAGGCAGTAGCGTCTTTTCTCCAGCACTAACCAAACTGCGATCGCTAACCCGCCGGTCAATTAGCGATTATAGCAGTGTTCTCTTCTTGGAGGGGCCGTATCCGATACTGGCTCGTTATGATGATTAATTACCTAATATATTTTAGAATTAATTCGGTTTGCTCATAGCTAATTGTATTTAACCATTGGATTAGTTGCTTTTTACACTCATATTTATGGAGGGGATAAATATTAAGTATTTTGTTTATCGTGTTATATGTATGTGCAGACTGTTTGATAAATTGTTTTGATGCGAAAGATGTTTTGGATTTACCTAATATTGCTACTTTATCTTTTCTTCTTTTATTTAGAATATTTGCATCATATTTTAGTGTTTTATGGACTTTTAGAGTAATAAATAGAATATATAGTTTTCGTACAGACAACAACTGTGCATTGCTGTAGAGCATATGAGTTGAATATCTACGCGGCTTGAAGTCCATAACCTTTAATAGAGAGCGTTGTGCTCGTTCGATTTCAAGAAACTTCATCTTGCCAGTACCACCCCACACGGTAATACAATATCCCAGGACCGATTGGGCTAATGCTATATATATCTTTTTTAGTAATTTTTTGTCAGCAACATGCCGTAGAGTTTTAAAAACCCAAGTTAGTTTTCTTATTCTATTACTTAGAAATTCAATTTGTGAATGCCAGGACAATCTTTGGTCCAAATAGATACCCAAGTATTTAGTTTTGCACACTTTACTGATGAAAGGACAGTTACAATCTGATTTGCATGGTGAGACAGTTTCATCTAAGTGCAGCTGAATACTGTAATCAGAACCAGGCTGGGATCGATTGTATATTGAAAAGCACATAAAGTTAGTCTTAGAAATATTAAGAGTTAACAGATTATCTCTAAGCCATCTAGCAACCTTCGAAAGACCATGTTCGGTTTTGGTTTTAACACTTTCCCATGTCCCAGTATTACCTATACTTTAATGTTGACGACCAGTTGCTAATCCGTCCACCTGAGAATCTGACCAGTTGAGAATCTGTCCACTTCTATTTTACTGTAGTATAAATAATCTTGTGGTAATTTACATCTACTAATGTCAAACGGTGAATTACGAGTCTGGCTCGCACAGGAAGGGTTTTGCACCTTTGCAGCGTCTACCTGTTGCCGTTATTAATAATATATATATTGGACAAAAAACGGCATAATATCAAGTTTGTGATTTCGCTTATGTGTTTTTTGTTCGATTAATGCTTAATTTTATTCTGTTTTTGTTATTTGTTATAGCGGCAACAACAATACGTTATCTGTAAAAATGACAACTGTCTAGTTATCACGGTTCATGAGATACAGCCTAGTGGCAGACGAATAGTGGAGTCTTAGTAATAGGGTTCCATTTTTACCCTTTGGGTACGGAACCCTTAAAAACGAAGATACAGTAAGGCAATTACAAACCGCGGGCGGGTCCCTCGGTCGCGGCGGCGCGGCGGCCGAGTGCGCTCGCGCGAGCCGCGGCTGCAGCGGCGCGGGCGGCGGCGGCCGGCGCGGGGACTCCCGCCTCCGGGACTGCACCCAAACATAGCATTATGTTCATAGTACAGACAACGGCAGGTCAACCTACCCAAATAGTTAAAGGTCATTGAATTGATTTTCAACTTTAAGTCCAACAAGTAGAGATCAATATCAATTGAGAAAATTTTACGTTTTGTGGTAGGTTGACGTGCTGTTGTCTGTACAACATTAAAGTACGAGACCTATTATACAAGGTGAAATTTTAGTGGATTTTTTCCTGCGGCAGAACGATTACATAGTAGTAATATCAAATAATACGAGTTATATTTTGAAAATTGTATTATTTTTCTTTCCTACTTAAAAAAAAAAACATCAACTTGAAAAGTGATCGGACGATAGTACCTAGTAGCCGAATGTATTTATGGGCACAAAGCAATTCAATATTCGAAGTAAAATAAGCTCTCTGCTCCGCTGATGGGGGCTATCGCTAGTGAATTTGCCACTAGAGGCGCTAGTGTCGCGTGAGGTCTAATATCATTTACTTTGTACTGGTTTTAGCGGAATTTGTTGCATAAATTATAATTTCTTTAATTTACTTGCTGGAAAGTGATCTCCTTCGTAAAATATCGCAAATATGGATTATTTGACGATTAATGTGAACGCTTTAAAAGCGGAATTAAGAAAACGCGCAAAAATAGGCGGCCTCAAGAGCAACTATTTCAGAAGTTAGTTTGTTGATATCAAGATAGTTATTTATAAACAATATAACCTTAATTAGATTCAAGAAATAACACTTTGTTTCGGCGCCGATCGCCTTTGACAGCTATACCACCGGACCTCAGTCTATAGTGGCGCCAACTGGTGAGCAAAGAAACGGTAGTCCCCATTGAGCACGCTGCAGTCGGCTAGATTCAACGGCTCGTGGCGGCTGCGGCAGTGTCGACTGTCGATATTACTGGTTAAGGTAACTTTCGACTATTTTCATTACAACTTTGTAAATCTTTCATTTCAAGATACAAATATTAGCTTATAAGGTAAGACCGAAGCATTTCGCTTCAGGAAATTAAATTTTCGTCGTGAATAATGAGGAATGTTACTTATGATTTATCTTCTATCTATAAAAAAAATATCACCTAAATGTATGTCTACAAAATGGTGTTTAAATATGACGTCATATTCTTTTCAGATTGACATTGAAAAAAAAGTGATATTGCTAAAACAAACTAGGTTTCTTGAATATTAATCTTTGTTATAAAAGACAAACCCGTTTCCCATACAATCTTGTATTAGCCATAAATTAAAGCATATTAAAAAGATTCATAAGCCATATTTTCACCACTTTCTACAATGGGAAAGTTACTTAAATCAACCAATGAACTTATTTTATTTTATAACCTATATCATGTATTATTTTACAAAAAATTACCATTTTGGTACTTTACCTGGATAAGATTTAGGTTCCTTTTCTATCTATATGCAAAATATAGGTAGTAAACAGGGCACTTCAGCAGGGCAGTGATAAAAATGCAAACCACATTAACTTGTGCACGAGTACGAAACTTGTAGTCTATGTACGAAACTAAATGTGAGTGAATTGGAGTGAATAACAAATGACAATTAACTGTTATTATCAGCTGATATTCTTAATAATAGTGCAGCCTGTTACATCAGGAATTGAACTATTCAACATGTTCAATTGTTTTATTAATGATTACTTATTGAACTGCAAAGCTCGTGGAAAAAAATGTTAATTACATTCTCTAAGTTTTTTATATTTATATCAGGCTTTTAAAACGAATTATTTAGCTTATTCCTTAAAAAATGCAATTGTAAAGAAGTATTACTATGAATCGATTTATTCCAAATCGATTAAAACGTTAAAAGCCCCGCTCTATGAAGTGACAGAGCGTTTATGGAGATTGTCACGTTTTAATTAAATGTGTGTAAAACGGTTTACACAGACTGTTTAAGTATTAGAAAAACAATACGTATTTTATCCATTTCCTCCACTTGTCCATTGCCAATTAAACTATTTTTTGGAGAAATAGGCAAGTAAAATAAAAGGGATTTTTTGGCATAATTTTCATTCTTGTAACGTCGGGCCCAAAAATGGGGTTCTCCTTTTGTGTTCATTTTCATTTAATTATAAACAAACTTCGTAATCGTGGTGCTTGAATATGAAACTACGAGTAATATCCCGTGGGACCTGACATTGATAAATAGGTTTTGTGCGTAATCTATCTTTGTGCCAACATCCAGATCCGTTTAGCCGTGCTAGCATGGTTGAGTAACAAATACCAATCCAAACGTTCGAATATTATACTAGTTTTTGTGTGCGTGGACTTCAAAATTGGGTTCAGAGGGTTACGAATTATAAGCTTGAAGAGAACGTATCTGTGTTAGGTGACCACACAAAATACGATAGTGATGCCGTGTTTCCACTGATTAAACGGCATTTTAGCATAAATTATAGCCTATATGTCTAATACCTAAGCTTCATCAATGAAAAGTTTTAATAAAACCCGTTCAGTAGCTTATGCGAATTTAAGTAATAAGCATCTATGTATATAATATCCATTTCCAAGAAGATTATTGCAAACGGACACAACAAAATATAATAAAGTCGATATAAATGTGTGCGCGAATATTCATTTAGGTCAATTCATTAACAACTGAGACATTGTCACGAAATCCTAAAGGCGACTGAACATGAAGTTTACCTCCAAAGATTCTGCTTCCGTCTCCCTCCCAGGCGCCTCCCGCGGCCTGTCCGGCTGGGCCGGCAGGCTGCGCGGTTGTCTGTCCGGAACGTCCCGCGGCGACCTGTTCGGGACGTCCCGCGGCAGTTGATCGGGACCATCTAGGGACACGCGATCATCCCTCGATAACCTGTCCGTCTCTTCTTGTGTCCTGATGTCGTCTCTCGACAGACTGTTGGGGGCTACGCGGTCGTGGTGGTCACGTGTGTTCCCGGGACCCGGCACTTCGCCTTTTGCGAATGATGTCCGAGCGTCACCCGCCCGACTGCTGGGCGATTTTCGTTCCACCTGGTAAAATATGTATTTACTATTTATGTGCTGATATATAAATACGTTGAGATTGGTAATTACAAGGGCTAAGTTATTTTAAGGCTGCCCGCCCACGTCCGATAATTTGTAGGAGAAAAATAGAACGTACTGATAGCAATGGAGCAACGCACACGTCCTACAAAAAAACGGTCATGATTGTGTATGCTGCTGCCTACTATAGTAAAATCGGCCCGATTATCGGTCCTACAAAAAGTCGGATGTGGGCGAGCAGCCTAAAACGTATGGTGCTTTTTAAATGTTAAACGCTTGCTTGTCTGTTTTTACCTACGGAGCTACGGCTCACGGATGCCAGAGCAATTGAGTACTTGCATACATTACTGGGAACTATAAATCAGTGCGGGAAATAAAATGTTTCTAAGACCTATGCATAATGTATAACACACACCTATGCATAAGACAAACACACACACTCACACATATCACACAACACACACACACACACACACACAAATCCAAACTTAGTTAAATCTATCATAATACTAAACAAACATATTGTTTTTATTTTTATTTCTTTTAAATTTTATTTACCTACTGCGTCAAACTGTAATAAAGTTCTAAACCATAAGTGTTACACATAAATCTAACTTACTGTTTCTAAAAATTACCATAGTTTTTTTCTTAGCTGCAATGTCTGTTGTACTGGGAGCAGCCAGTTTTTACATTACAGGGCCTCTTTCCTAGTGTAAAGACTGTGTGTGTGTGACTGAAGCTTGAATAAGTAATTTTGTACCTACATATATTTATTTATGGATGTATCTTTATTTTGATTTTAAACAATTATGCAAACTTCTTTTATGACTAATGGTGGTCCCATACTGCCGTTAGAAAATTCTGACAAACATTTTATAATATAAAATACTAGCTGATACCCGCGGCTTCGCCCGCGTGGAATTTGATCTGTTACAAAGTTTTCGTCATGACTAAACCCCATTTCCTCCACTTTTTTCCTCCACTTTAACACTTAAAACTGTCAATGCTGTAGTACAACAAAACCATTCAAAGCAGCTTGCAAGGCTTTATTCGAATATGATCAACACTGCCTAGAGCCCTGGAAGAAGTGGTCCTGTGTAAAAAAACACATTCTTAATTTCCAACCAAGTAGGTAAATCCATTTCTCGATCCATATGCGTTGTAAATGCGATTTCACAAAGACAATTTGCTTGCATACTACGTTTGGATAAAAGACCTAGATCGGACGGTGGACGACGGACCTAGACGGTGTAGTACCAGCATCGGTGTAAAGCTCTGGAAAAGACATTCCTATGTCATTCTCCCTTCATAATCGATAGACAAAGTTTCGTTTTACTGTCATGTTTTAAAAGTGTATTTTTTTAAATATGGAGATAATTTAATAAAAATATAATTTTGATGCGTTAGATAGGCAGTTTTACTAAACAAACTTTGCCAGGCCCTCAAAAGTGGTGCGTCCTAGAAAAAAAAAAAGTTACTAAATGGAAGTTTATCAAATTACCTACTAAATGGAAGCTTATCAAATGGTTTACCAGTCTATATTGATTTAATCCACCAGTCAGCTGCTTCGTGTTGTTGCAACACACCTGTTACCTTATTCTGCCTGAGATACGGGTCTATGCCCAGTTTAGGAAGTATTTTTGTACTGCTTAATATACTCGTAGTTAATAATATCATAAGGTACAACAGTGTAGTTTATAAGATTCGATATTTCATTTACCTACTTATTCATGCATATTGCATGTAATGGAATTAGGCGTATATGTAGTCTTGGTTGTACAAATAAATAAATTCACTCACCAATTTTATTCGATTTCTCAAAATTTTTCTCTACCGTATACAAAAATCGGCCAAGTGCGAGTCGGACTCGAGCACGAAGGTTTCCGTACCATTGATTACGTAAACAACAGTAGGTACCTACATTAATTTAGTTAATATAGTGCTTACCTGTTACCATTTATTAATATCCAGCAAAAATAGGCAAAATAATGGCATTTTTTTGTATGGGATTAAATATTCATTTTATTTTCATTCTGTTATTTGTCGTTAAAGTTAGAAATATAACTGAGTGTTTTGTGAATATTTAAAGTGCCTACCTGTTGCCATTATTAATATCAAACAAAAAAGGACAAAAAATCGCGTTTGATGTATGGGAGCCCCCTTTAATATTCATTTTATTTTGTTTTTGGTATTCTTTGTTATTGCGCTAACAAAAATACATAATTTGTAAAAATTTCAGCTGTCTAGCTATCGCGGTTCTTGAGATACAGCCTGGTGACAGGATGACGGACAGACGGACACAGCAAAGTCTTTTAACATGGAGCAAAAAAGGACAAAAATCGCGTTTGATGTATGGGAGCCCCCTTTAATATTCATTTTTTTTTTGGTATTTTTTGTTATTGCGGTAACAAAAATACATAATTTGTGAAAATTTCAGTTGTCTAGCTATCGCGGTTCTTGAGATGGCCTGGTGACAGACAGACGGACAGACGGACACAGCAAAGTCTTAGTAATTGGGTTCCGTTTTTACCGTTTGGGTACGGAACCCTAGAAATGAGTTATTTTTAAATAATACCATTCTATTTGTAAGTACCGATATTTATTTTCTAAATATGGACCTAAATATAGATAAGACAGCCAATAGAAATTTTCAAGTTTTGAAGTTTTCGTTACATAGCCTCCTATTTTGTCGTTCATGACGTATGGAATACGTCGCGGCTAGATGTCACATCTTCTTGAAGCTCTTATTGAGCTTTATAGTTTGATATGCAAACAAGAGTTTCGTCAAACACCATTGATAAATCTTCTAGTAATCTGTCCAATTTTGAGTTGTTGATAATTTATTAACTGAATTTTAACTAACTCCTCAAATTCTGACTCACAAGGATCCCGTGGAGCACATAAATATAATATAATACGTTTTCTGATGTAATTCTGGGCTCAAAGATGTTAAAAACTTGTATTTCATTGTATATATATTTCAGTTTTAAGTAAGTATCCAACAATTTAATGACGTTTTTGAATGTTTCGCCCTTGTCTAATAGTACTGAGTTCAATTTAGATGTGCTAAGGTTTGTTTGTGTTGTCTGCATACGTGGAATTGTTTCGTGATATTGAATTTGAATTCAGTTCTGCAGTTTTAGATTAAGCCGTGTTGTAGTTCCCTGAAGGTTATTTTTTTCTAAATCTCATTTTCCAAGTGTGGGTCATCTCATTAGTAATACCATTATTTGTAGTCGTATCTCTTCCCAATTATTCTTGGTAATTTTGTACATTTGTGACTGGTCACCAGCTGGTCACTCACTAATTTTAATTTATAATCAGAAATTTCTCGTAGGGTTTGTATCTGGCTGCTGATTGTGTAATGCAGCCTTTAATTGAAGTTCGTTTTAACTTAGTTAATTCATCCATTTCGGCACCAATTCTTATTAAATTCTAAAATAATAATACCCCTCTATTTGCAAGAAATGATATTTATTTTCTGATTGACACATTGAATGTCATAACAAACTAAGTGACATCAGAGAGTACAAATATGTAAAGAGTATGGATATGAAACGGATCCGAACAAACTTTGCCTCCATTTTTTATCTCTTTAAAGACTAAATTCTCAAAAATCCTGAAAGACGTCATTCATCATTTCTAATCAGGTAGCTGGATACCAATTTTCATCGACTTAGCTTCAAAACTGACGGAGTTTCATACAAACTTATGGGGCCCTTTTTACCCCCTTAGAGGCGGAATTTCCAAAATTCCTTTCTTAGTGCTCACCTACACTATAAAAGGAAGCGTGGTGAAAATTTTCAGATTTTAAATCCCAGTAGTTTGGGCTGTACGTTGATATGTCTGTCAGTCAGTCAGTCAGTCAGTCATTAAATCAGTTTTCACTTTTATATATTTAGATTTACTAACAAATGTTACATTTTGTTAGGAATTTTATAACATTTTAAGGACATTGACTCGCAGTTTGAAATAAAAATGAAATAATATTTATTTGTAATAACAGTTTTTTACATAAACTTGACATTTACAAGCTAATGTCGGATCGTAGATGCAAGACTTATGTTTACGCGCGATAGTATTAAGGACATATAGCTTACGTACAGTAAGTACCTTCCATAACTCACCCGTAAAGCAAGACAACACGTATTTCTTCACTCCGCAATTTTAAATTCATACCGGTGTAAATAATAAGTGTTTACTTTTGTGACATACTTATTTCGAAAGCTAATCATCCAGGCTTCACAGTGAAATAATTGGATAATCCTGATTCAGCTTCCTTTGTGAGTAATTATCGTAAATCATTTGAAAATAATCGTTTACCATCCACCGTCCCTGACCTACGACAACTCGCGACCGGCCCGCTTCTACGCACACACACGCATCGCTTGTAAGTGCGTTAGTTGGACCGCTACGCTGCTTAGTTTGTCGCTTGCGCTTTGTCCACCTACTTATTCTCAAGCTTGCGTCGCTCGTCATGGCACCGTCGGGAAACAAATGTGCTGGATGTCGCCACCATATTTCGACGAGGGAATTTCTTGTATGCTCGGCTTGTTCATCTAGGTATGATCTTTTGTGCGCTAATGTTGGATTAAAGCGATTTAACCAGATGAACCATGAGGCGAAACAACATTGGCAGTGTCCTGAATGCCATAGCAAACAACCGAAGATGGACAATACGAACTCGCCACTGCGTCAACCGACTCAACCTGTCCTGCCGGGCCCGAGTGTGGACCTTGCAGCTGCTGGTGTTCCTTCGCCTGACGTCAGTTACGTTACCCACAGAACTCGTCCTATTGTACAGCATCCGGATACTGCTCAGGCCAACGATCGTTGTGTTACAGAGGACTCCCTGCGCAGAATTCTTAATGAGGAACTGTCTTGCATGATTGAAGAAAAAATAAAAAAACTGGTATCGGCACAACTTCGTACGCTAGACGGTCGCCTGACGGGATTTGGCGAGTCGATAGCGTTTTTCAGCAAACAATATGAGGACATGAAAGCTGAAATGCAAGTAAAATCTAACACAATTACCGGTCTTCAGAGAGATAACGAAACGCTTCAGTCGACCGTTAAGGATCTTTCTCAGAGGTTGAACCTGACGGAGCTATATATGAGGGAGTCAAACCTTGAATTAACAGGCGTACCTGAACATAAAAGTGAGAACCTTGTCACTGTCCTTTCGCAGGTGGCAAGAACTGTGAACTGCCCTCTGGATAATCAAGACATCTATCATGTAACACGAGTAGCCAAGTTACACAAGGATAGCGACCGTCCTCGTACGATTGTTGCCAAGCTTCGCAGCACTAGGCAACGAGATGCCATGCTGGCTGCCGTCGCTCAATTTAACAAAAGCAATGCCAAGGAAAAGCTGTCGACTCAACATCTCGGTATGGCGGGCCCACGAAAGCCTGTCTTCGTATCGGAACACTTAACACCAGGCATGAAGTCCCTCCACGCTGCGGCCCGCATTAAAGCCAAGAATGAAGCATATAAATATGTTTGGGTTCGTAATGGGCGCATTTACTTACGTAAAGATGAGTACAGCCCAGCCCTCTATATTCGAAATATTGAAAGTCTCAATACACTCCCTATCACGACTGCTACCCAACAAAGGTCCTAAGGAGGCGCAAAATTCGAACTATATTACCAGAACGTGTGTGGTCTAAGAACAAAAACTAGTGATGTGTTTAAGAAAATCATAGCAAATAACTACGATGTGATAGTGTTTACAGAGACTTGGTTGAATTCGGGTGTAGCTACCAGTGAAATTTTCGACGCTAGGTATAAAGTTTACCGTCGAGATCGTGTATGTTCGGATGCTACCAAAAAAGATGGGGGTGGCTTATTAATTGCTGTATTGCGAGATATCCCATCTACACGTATTGAGCGATGGGAGAGTAACTGTGAGGATTTATGGGTCTCCATAAAGATAAGGTTATGCGGTGTAATGACGGATGTTTCCATTTGCGCAGTATATCTACCCCCACCTGTCAACTTGCATACTTTGGAGTGCTTTCTAAACAACGCCGACAGCAAAGTCATGACCCAAACTAGCAATAACGTCCTAATAGTAGGTGATTTTAATTTACCATCTATAAGTTGGAAAAGCGACCCCTATAATACTGCGCAGATGGTTCCATCTGTCTCTAACAGTGCCCTCGGGTGTGGCCTTGTTGATTTTATGTCTGTAAACAACTTAAAACAATTTAACTATAAACCTAACATTTACGGCAACTTGCTAGACCTGGTAATGAGCAACATCTCGGGTGTACGCGTGTTGGAACCTTTGGAACTTCTCAGTAAGCTCGACGGCAAGCATCCTAGTCTTCTGGTAACGTTACATACCGATTTTGCCTATTTACAGCCCAGTAAACGATCTGACCCAAACTTCTTTAGGGCAGATTATGATGCAATAGCCACTGATCTACGGAGCATCGATTGGGATACTCATTTTCAAAACTGTGGCAATGTTAACGAAATGGTCAGTAGGCTGTACGATGAACTTAACTTGGTAATTGAGAAGTTCGTACCAAAGAGGCGTTCTTCCCCATCCAAGTACCCCAAATGGTTCAATCACTCTCTTATCAAGTTATTAACCGAAAAAAATAAACTACGCAATAAATATCGGAAATATGGCAATCCACGTGATAAATTAGAACACGACTGCTTGCGAATCCGTTGTCACAGGCTTATAGACAAGTGCTATGGCGAATATAAGTCTGAAATAGAAATCGGAATCTCTCGCGACATCAAAACTTTCTGGAGATATGTCAAGGATAAGCGCGGCAACCAGTCTACCCTGCCCTCAAAAATGCATTTAAATGATGATGAAGCTGATTCTGGGTCGGGGATAGCTACCCTATTTGCGAAACACTTTTCATCTACATTTTTAACAGACGTGCGACCTATGACTTGTGACTCTGCGTCTTGTTCTCATGGTATCCTGTCCAATATACTCATATCTGACTCCGATACTCAAAGAGCGATTAAACAACTGGACGTCCGAAAGGGAGCTGGCCCAGACAAAATACCTCCACTGTTCATCAAGCTCTGTGGTCCTTTTTTGTCGCGACCCTTAACTTTTATTTTCAATCGGTCCCTTAAAGATGGTGTTTTTCCTGATGAGTGGAAAAAGGCCAAAATAATGCCCATTCATAAAAAGGGTGATAGTATTAACATCAAAAATTACAGACCAATTTCTATATTGTCCACATTTTCGAAGTTATTCGAGTGTCTAATATATCCTATAATTAGTTGTCATGTGGACAGTTCACTGTCTGAGTACCAGCATGGTTTTCGTGGGGGTCGTTCGACTCAATCCAGCTTAGTCTCATTTATCTCCGACTTGGCTCAAGGAGTAGATGGTGGGAATCAAATTGATGCTGTGTATACAGACTTCGCCAGCGCTTTCGACAAAGTTCACCATTCTTTGCTTCTTTCGAAGTTACAACTAAAAGGGGTTCATGGTGGGTTGCTTCGCTGGTTTGGGTCATACCTCAATATGAGACCCCAGGTAGTTGTTGTTGATGGATACGAATCTGATGTGTACTATGCTTCATCTGGAGTCCCCCAGGGCTCTCACTTGGGACCAATTCTATTCCTAATATTTATCGATGATATAACTACATACATAAGGCACTGTAGGTATGGTCTGTTCGCCGACGACTTGAAAATCTATAAGTCAGTTAACAGTAACCATGATATGATGCTCATCCAAGAAGATTTAACCAGTGTTCAAATGTGGTGTGAAGCTAACGCTATGACCCTGAACATCGATAAATGCTACCATATAAAATACACAAAAAAGAAAAAGCCCTTTCCCTCTGCCTATAAAATTTATAACGCCAAAATACACGAAGTGGAGGAAATAAGAGATCTGGGTGTAACGGTTGATAGGCAGCTTAACTTCACATCACACATTAATAACGTCGTTAAGAGATCTTACAAAATGCTGGGCTTTATAAGAAGAATCAGTGCTGGTTTTCGACTTAATTCTACTCGTATAACACTATTCAATGCACTGGTCCGTAGCAACTTGGAATATGCGAGCGTCGCATGGAGTCCCATGTACGCTGTTCATTCCCAGCGTTTGGAAGGTATTCAGCGTGCGTTCACCAGACATCTAGCGTTCATTTCTAGAGGCATATCGCATAGATCACCATACGACCAGCGACTCAAGTTTTTTAACATGAGTACCCTGCGTAGTCGTCGAGCACGAACGGATATTGTGTTTTTGCACGGTCTTATTAATGGTAAAATAAAATGTCCTGATCTCGTTGAACGTACCAAATTATCAGTGCCAGCTCGAGTGCCTCGTTACACTATAAAAAAGACGTTTGCTTTGCCACATACTCGGACCAACCTTGGTCGTCACGCTCCTCTCGTCAGATGTTGCTCACGATACAATGATCTGTGTAATACGAAGCTCGACATTTTCCACGATTCCTTGCCTAAGTTTAAGAAGGGACTTGTCAGGCTTCTGAACGAGTGATGGGTTCTGATTTAGTTTATTTTTGTTTATATACTTACTGTTTTATTATTGTGATTTTTTCATTAGGCACACTTGTTGTTTTATATTGGGGTGGGATTGTTGAGTTGAAGTGATTTAGTTACTGTTGCTTTGTTAACTCCCTTGACTATTTATTTAGTCAAAGGTTTCTTTTTTCATCAATGCTGTGTACGCCTATAATAGGTATGCATATAAGATGTCAACACTGATAATGTTATTTATAGTTAAGTGCGTATAATATGTAAACTGTTGGTGTACCTTTTAAATAAATAAATAAATAAATAAATAACTCGAGAGTTGGTTAGTAGGAAATCTGATGGGTTTATATGCCATTACTTTCAGAACCGCTCGCTGTGCCCGTTCCGTCTAAATGAGATTAGTTTTACTTGAGGAACCCCAAACTGTGATACCGTAACTTATTATAGATTGACCCAAAGTCAAGAAAGCAGTTTTTAAGATATCAACGTCAGCACTACTTCGCAGTTTCCGAAAGACATAAATTAGCTCTCTGAAACGAGAAGTGACAAATTTTACATGCTCCCTCCAAGACATAACACTATAAATGATAATACCTAATTATTTCACTTGACTTAAACGCGAGATCTGGTAACAGTCGTAAACAGTGCATAGAGAAGAACCCACGGTGGGACAGTGACTTTTATGAGCATGAACTTTAAATAAAGAATCAGGCTGAGACTTCAGTCTAGGCGCAAATGTAACGAAACAAGTTTTATTAAGATTTAAAAGCAGCCTATTGTTAGAAAGCCATGCTATCACTCTACCCAAAGCATATTCAGCAGAGACACGAGTATCTTCCCAATTCCGCCCATGAACAAGAATAGCCGTATCGTCGGCGTAAGTAACTATTTTACAGTTAGGAAGACTTAACTGACATAGTCCATTAATGTAAACTAGGAAAAGAGTGGGGCCAAGCACGCTGCCTTGAGGAACCCCAGAAGTGACGGACCTCTCCTTGCTTACGATATTGTTAATATATCCAATACCAGACCACGAATTCCCAAGACTTCCAGCTTATGTAACAAGATAGGGATAGAGACAGTATCAAAAGCCTTAGAAATGTCTAAAAATAGACACAATGACTTCATCTTACTATTCAGATTGTTAATTATAGACCCTGTAAGTTCAAGAATCGCATCTTCAGTCGATCTTCCAGCACTAAAACCACATTGATTTGATGAAATAACTTGTTTAGAATTTAAGAAACCAATTAATCGTTTATTTATAATTTTTTCCAAAATTTTTGAGAAAATTGATAGTACAGAAATAGGCCTATAATTTGACGTTTTGCGTTCCAGAGTGTGTCAGTATGGTCACAAACAAAATAATATTTTATTTTGTTACAATTTGTTAGAACATGTGTACTGACATTACTTAACATGAAAACATTTTTTAACATTGTGATCAAATGTTTACTAACGTTAGGAAACGTTTTCTAACGGCAGTGTGGAAGCACCTTCACATACTGCCATCGCAGTGGGTAAGCATTTTCTAACGTCTGTGTTGGAGCACCTTCACATACTGTCATCGCAGTGGGTACATACTATTACTAACCTGAGGAGTGGTCCGCTTGGGCGAGAGTTCGGAGTCGGAGTGCGAAGCGCAGGCGGCGGGGGCGGCGAGGTGCGCGGGCGCCGGGGGCGGGGGCACGCGCGCCGCCTGCTCCAGGATCGCCTTCTTCTGCTCCTGGCCGGCCGCGAAGTACGAGAACACACACAAAACCGCGTAGCATATTTGGTCCGCCTGCAATACGTGTGATAGGAATATTAGTTATTTTTGAACAACTATGAAAACTCCACCGACTTGAGCATAGCTCTGAATGATGATGATCAATGTTATTTTTCTAACCCAAACCATAAAGGTTTCGTGATTAACAAAGTTTGACTTGGTAATCTTAAATATAAAAATTCTATTATCAAGCAATCGATGGGTAAATAAAGTATACCCTGAGATACTTACACCCGTATTAATAAACAAGTAAAAGAAAAGTAAGTTTTACTTATGAAGGACAAATTAGTTTTTTAGTTACGACTTTGTTAAGCAATAAGTAATTACTTCTTTATAAATACGGGTGATAGACTATATGAAAATGTAAAAGTAAAAGAGTGTTGACAGTAGATACCCCCTTAGAACATATCCCCTTACCTTAAGTAATAGACATAGCTTTAAGTTGTTCACGAAGTAGTCTTAAAAATTTGGTTTAGTAAATATATACTTATGTATAATTATCGATATAATTTAGTATCAAAATATTCCACAGATAATATTTATCTAATTGCAAAATATCATTTTAGGCAGACCGAGATTCCAAAGAGTCTTTACTACATCGAACACCAGCAGAAAACATGTATTATTGGTAAAAAAAACAAAAACTTACGGAAATTACAATGGCAGTGTAGGTAACCAACAGAGCAGTCTAAACAAGTTGGATCACTTGCATATGTCTCGCACTTATCTTGGATGTATCAGATTGAAATAACTGATGATAAAGGGATTGTCTTGTGACTTACGATGGAATGATTTTATTATGTTTTGGACTCCAAAACCTACAGAGTTATCACAAATTATTTATAGACCTTTTTCCTAGGTTACATATCGTAACAGCTGCCTAATGTGGTGATAAGATTTCAATGATGATGGTTTTCGATGACCCCATACTTAATAGAAATAGTAAAAGTAGGTTCCTGGGCCTATAACTCAGAAATTACGTCTTTATTAATGTTTTACAAATATCTGTGGGATCTCGGTCAGTTAGTATCATTTATATAAAAAAATATATCAAGCGTAGGTTGAAAAAAGAGCTGAAATTTTGCTATAGTTAATCATTACTGGATTTCTACCATGAAAAGAGAAGAATTCAATATACAATTTAGACATCCCAAAATAATTAAGTCTAATGATTACAGATTGATTATTAATGACGAGAACTTACCAAAGAATAATTTATTAATAAAGAAGAATATAGTATCAATACATTTAATAGATTTGTAGATAAATTACAGTAGGTATGTACTTAATCGTAAAAATATAATATATATATATGTAAGAAAATGAATTTAGACAAATATATATAACAAAAGTATAAAGCGGGAAAAACATGCAAAAACAAAACAATAGTGTACATACATCATTATGGGCTATGAAACGTAAGGTGCATAATTCAGTTCAGTTCCATTGGTCAGGACATAGTACCGAGAAAGCCATATGGAGAAGTAACGATGGAGGTCAAGCACTACTTTCTCTGCCTACAACATAAGACACGAAGGTAAATGAACAACAGAAACAAAACGACAAACAATAAAACCCAATAAGTATTTTACTTGCCATAATCGATTTGTACTTTCTCTGGATTATCTGCCGTGTTTTAGGATCTAAAAAAAAATGTTTGCAACGATATAGATAACACTATAATACTTATTCATTTCCGATATTTTGAAAGTATAATATAATGCTAGTTCAGCTCACTAGCCCGGATAGCAAAAAGTCCTGGGTTCAAATTCCACCGAGTCGATATAATTGTGTTGTAAGCAATATTTTAGAATTTTTTTAAAAATTTAAAGAACATATTATATAGCTGTTGCCCGCGACTTT
Organism: Anania crocealis; assembly: GCA_949315895.1. Taxonomy (NCBI): domain Eukaryota; kingdom Metazoa; phylum Arthropoda; class Insecta; order Lepidoptera; family Crambidae; genus Anania; species Anania crocealis. The sequence goes on along the minus strand of OX438884.1, from coordinate 12,220,951 downwards.
GTCCGCGTCAATTTATGTTATTATGATCGCGAAATAATTTCCCCGTTTTTGCAACATTTTTCACTGATGCTTCGATCGCAGCGTGATGTTATATAAGCTAAAGCCTTCCTCGATAAATGGACTATCTAAAATAAAAAGATTTTTTCAAATCGAACCAGTACTTCCTGAGACTAGCCCGTTTAAACAAAGAAACAAACAAACTCTTCAGCTTTATAATATTAGTATAAATAATGGGTAGCCTTTAGCAATTCTGAAAATTATAAAAATCATATATCCGTAATGTACCGGCCACCCTGTATTTCTTATTATACATACATTTATAATTAGCCTTTAACACGTTCTTAAGGTACGGTGGCGGTCTCCGACGCCAGACCTCTTTCTAACGACAGTAGCGTGCAGTACTACACAACGGACGTCACTTCAAACAATGGATGACGCGAGTTGCAAGCGATTTTGCTCATAAAGGTGGCCAGGCGACGGAGAAGGCGAGAGTACATAGGCACTAACTCCTATGTAGACAGGCTCTCAATAATGCTTTACCTACTTTATGAAGCTCGTTTATGGTTATAATGAATAACCGTGATTAATGCTACGATTAGAGTTGCTTATAATAATGTTAGATTAGGTTTGGGCGTATTTTTACAGCGCTCTAAATGGAATGACAGGCGTGACAGCTTGATAACATCCATAACCGTATTCGGCATAATCAATATTATCACAGTCAGCGCATAACCTTCTAGAATTCTAGTAACAAAGTGATATACACTTACTGAATTCTTCTAAAACGAAGATACCGCCATTCTGTGTGAAGCATTTTCTTATATGATCAAGCCGCACAAAAAACTGAAAGAAAAACAAAATAATTGATATAATTAAGATATTATAATTAATTTATTTGTGTTGAAATGTTGCAAAATTTATTTACTATATTTTATACTAAAACAAGTAAGTATTTTTCTACCTAAGTATTTAACAATAGAAATTTTAACATATAACACCACATATTGCATAATGTAACATCTAAACACCAGGGCTATATAAGCTGTAGTACCGACAATCTGATTCATGAGTTTTGTAAATAACAAAAATAAATAACTAGTTGTAAGTAAAAAACAATAACAAATAATTATCAGTATTTAAAAATGAAAAATAATGTCTCAGGCGGAACTCGAACCCGCGAATTTTAAAGTTTAAATACTGATGTTATAATTGCAATTAAGTTGCTAAAATATCACATAAAGTAATAATAAATAAATTAAAACGAAGAGATAATAATCATGCAATAATTGATATTTAATTTATAACGGAATTGAAACTAGCATAGATTTGTACACGCGGCGGGTGAATTAAAATCACCATCAGGTCTTACAAGGTGACTGTTTGCAGATTTTTTAATATAATATACCTATACCTACCTATTATACTAAATTCGTGTATGTTCGATTTATGTATATCATACATATATTGAAACTGCATCAATTAACGCATTTAAAAGATTTTAATTACACGTTTTATACTTACTGTCTTATTTTGAACAAATAAATAAAAATAGAACAGGATTAATACCAAGCTCGTGGTAACAGCATGATTTTGACAATTTGTTCAAATTTACTGTCAGAGCATCTACACAAATAATACCTAATACTTAAAATACTAATATGAATACAGCCACTAAGTACCTAATAACAAAAATATAGTCTTTTACTATTACCATGTGTTTTTACTTTTTCTAATGTGTGACTAGTTAATTAATATTTATACTGCAGCTTAAGTTCTTGTCACGAATTACATCTTTCAATTACTTAAACATCATTTGTTTTTAATCTGCGTAAAAAAGTGTTTGTAACCAAGGGTCAAACAAATTATAAATTAATTAAGCTCAAAGTAAAATAATAATCCAAAACATTTTAAGCTAGGCTCAGAAACGACACACAAAAAATTTAAGATTATATAAATTGTTTAGAAGTTTACCCTTTGCGTTAATGTTGATTGTTATCTAGGACGGAATTATAGATCGAATCTAAAACAAAGTTAGGCCACATTATACATAACATTGTATAGGTATGCTATTTTAAACAGCCATCCAAACACGCCATGGCTCCCTTTAGATTCGGCTTAAAATTATACACACACAAACATATGCAAGCGGTACATGCTTTCATGCGGACATGCGATGCGAGCTGCGAATGCAGACTAGATCTCGATTCACTAGCCACCCCACAGCGCACTCACGGAACGGTCCGACGTCAGATTCTGTGGCTAGTGCACCGAAAGTCGCACACCAGTTTGTAATTCAACGGCAAAGCTTTAGTACGTCATCGAGCGTCAGCAAATATGAGTAAGTAGTTAAGTTAGGCTGAGATGTGTGAATGCGCGATGCGTATAGTGAGCGTTGAATTAAAACATTGGTCGGTGGACGGACGGAGGAGCTCGGCGGACGGCGAGGCGGAGGCGGTGCTGGTGCTGCTACGGGAGGGTGAGTGCGGGGCGCGGGATGCGGCGGGAGAGGCGTGCGCGACTGGCCCGGGGCCGCACCAGAACTTGTGAGATGGCGAATGCTCTACGACTGACCTCGTGACCGCGTCCGTTTAGCTTGAGCTGCACGCTCGGGTACCGGGTGATAGGGGACGAACGAACTAAATCCCGGCACAGGGTGCGAGAGCGAAATATCAAGACCGCTCGCCGGACGATTCACGTAAACGAATGCAAGCTGTCGGGTGCGATAATATAAACAGATAATAAACAAAGGGCGTCTATGTGCATGCACGACCGCGCGCATCGGCGCTCGCCGCACTCGGGAGAACTAATACAACGCTAACAACGGCTAAAACAATCGGTAAGCCTCAAAACTACAAGTAAAGCCCTACGACCTCGAACGATCATCGCCAGTTCGCGTCTCACGGTGACCGTGACAGAGATCATAAAGGTCGTAAAGATCGCCATTACTAGTGAATGAACCACTGTGTACCTCGAAATCCTTTAGCGCAGCGGGTTCGGCGTGTCCGGGAAAGAGTAGAACAGACAAAAAGAAGAGATTAGTTGAGGGCGGCCGAGGCGTGCCAAGGACCATCTCAAAAGTTCCTACGCCGCGCGCCGGCGCCGCCGCCAGCGACGATGCAACAAGTAGCGCATGCACAGACGTATGGAGTAGGTATACGAAAATCAGATGGACAACGGTTACCTTAATATGTAAAAAATCTAAGCTATTACATCGAATTAGTAATAGAGAAAGATATTGAAGGGCAAAATACTGGATTTTGAATTCGACATAAGCTGTATATCAATAAAGTAATTTAATAATAATAAAATGCATAATCGTTCGAAGACGATACTTTTCATGAACTAAAATGTCCAAATGTATAATTCAAATATAGAAATACATATATTTCAATATATAAATTAGATAATTTAAAAAAGTATCAAGATAAATCGAAATAGGAAAGTTTGAGTGGTCCTTGCATTCGGGTTTGTTACTAGGGTTTATTTATAGACCAACTTATATATAAAATTACATATCTGGGGGGTAGTCTATAAAATATCTTTAGCTACAGCTGTGAAAGAGACAGCAAATTAAAATTATTTTAAAATATTATACTGTTTAATAGATATGATTGTTAATCAATCAATATATATCAATGTCTTCGTCGGATGATGAAGCTCGTTAATGTAAACAATGCGCTAACGGCACCGATACAATATTAGACAATGAAGCATTGCCCCGCGCAGGCCGCTGGCCCCTTACCATAGACTGCCGTACAAGTGCTTGTACGTCACTCTACAAGTATTTCCAATCGTATCAAGAGATATCCAAACTAAGCAGAGACACTGACAGACACCTTACCTGATAAAAAATATATGATGATACCAAAACAATTTTAGAGCAGAATTGAGAAAAGTTTTGGTGTATCATCATAGCAATAGCATAAATAAGCCGACAAAAAAATTAACACCAAACAAGCGGGGAGACGTACCTTGCTGTGGTGGAACAGGAGTCCGACGCCTTCCATGCACACCTTCAAAAGTTTAAGTAATGTATGAAAATTTTGGTCAGAATTATTTTACAGTAGGTAAATTTTATTGGTTATGTTCATGTTAGTGCAGCCTGCCCTGGGAAGCAGTTAGACCACTGACGTATTACCTGGTATAGATTGCAGAAAACTATTTCTACTTTTTCACGAGACGACAAGGTAACGGCACCGATGAATAAAATATATGGTAGCCGTTTCGTACTGTTGCTAATAACAGGAATCGTACTGGCATAAAGAATATCTCGTAAATAATAGATTAACTGTAAGGCTTAATCTATTTTAACACGTACTTTGTTTTGATCGCAAAGTAGGTCACTTACAGCTCTTGTTTGTGGAAATCAGAAACAACGGATGTAGGTATTATAAACACTGACACACAAGAAAATACAGTAAATCAGTTTTCTAGATTGACTCGTCCGGAAACCGATCCAGACACCCCTTGAAAGCCGGTGTTCACTCGACCACGGTAGTCTTAGCTTCAGTACAATCTATCAAATTTACAAAAAAATGCATTAAAATCGGAAGAGTCGTTTTGAAAGAGTGCGACTACAAACACCATGTAACGTATTTTTTTTAATATTCGATTTTGTAGTGCCTAGAATAGCTAATTGGTAACAAAGGTCAATTGACATATTGGTTTTGTTAACCTGTCAAAACCGTGACGTAATACTTTGCTATACATATATTTGACAGATTTTGTAAAATTTTAGCCGATGTAAGATAAGTAAAGTAAGATTTTAGTTGTATTTAAGGAAGTGTTCACATCCATAATGAAATTGGGACCCATTTGTGACACGTTATTTTTATTTTTTGTTGGGCAATTAGTTCAGCACTCTCGCATAAAACCAATATATTTTCCATTGTATAATTTAGACTTGTCTACAGCCATGTGCAAAGAGATAGTCGCCGGTAAGTGCTAGTGTAAAGTACGCACCTGTATAAGTCCGCCCTCGCCCGAGGCGCAGTCCTGTATGGGGAACTCGCCGCCGAGCTCGGCCGCGTCCTGCCGACGCCCGCTCTTCTCCATAGCCTCTTTGATGCAGTAGTAGAGCGCCTTACACTGCGGCCGTACAAAGATCATCATAATGAAAAAAACATACATAAAAATTTACAATAGAATAAATTAAACTCAAATAAAATTGAAGTCATACAACTCTTTGAAATTGAAGGAGTTGAAATGAAAGATAATTTTACGGATTTAGAACGCGTTTATTTTTGATTTAACCAGACGAATTTTGAAGGAGTTTTTTGCATTATCACCATATTATTGACAAAACACTCGTATTTATTAGGGTTGCAAGTTATATTTTGTTTTAAATATTTTGACTTATTGAACGAGTTCGTGGACTCTCTCGCTCTCTCTCACGCACTGCGTGTTTCAATTCATATTAAAGGTACTTTATTTGATATTTTAGCAACTTAATTGCACTTATAATATCAGTATATAAACTTGAAAAATTTTGTCTCAGGCGGGACTCGAACCCGAGATGCGGGTTCGAGTCCCGCCTGAGACAAAATTTTTCAAGTTTATATACTCATATTAAAGGTTTCAAAAGTTCGTCGTACATTGAATTGTCTTATTAGCAAATCAAACGCTATGGTGTCGTAAGGAATTTTCTTTAAAAAAATAGAAAACAAAATTGTATTGAACAACATAAGTTTGCTGAAGATAAATTTATTAAATGTATTTTACGAGCAATATATAAAAAAAGGTTACCTTTTTGGTGTAATATTTATGAAGTTGCGTCTGACCACCATTCTTCCTCCAAAGGCACAAAACTCGTATTTTTGGACTGTATGTCATGTTCACAAGCCGCTCGAACCACCACCGCTCAACGATGGTACCTGAAAGCAAATGCAAGATGTCTTCGATACGGATAGAGCAAGATATTTTATCCAAAATTAATAATAGGGGTTAAAGTATGAAATTGCCGATTATTTTCCCACTTTTTATTTTGTTTATAGCTCTTAAGTATAGTCATATTATTGCGTAATTCTTTTTGTATTGTATCAAAAACCAAATAAAGTAACTTTTGACTAAAAAAAAAATGCAATACTAGTGCCTATTACTTCAAAGGAAGTCGTTGAAAAGACCCCTTACAATGTGTCAGCTGACCTTCTTGCTTCAATTAAGTATATTTGTATTATATACTTTGATTTTCAGAAATTTAAATACTCTAATGCGTAGCTTTATATCCATCTAACTTTCACCTTTAATTGAATCGAAAACGGTACAGGCGTTTTTAAAAAAACTAAAAAATTGTTAGTATGGAAAAATGACTTTTCTCGATTTCGTCCATACAAAACGGCAATTTCATACTTTAACCCCTAATATTAAACTCTTAAAAATTCGTCAACACTAAATATGTCTTGGTAGCACAATGTTTAGAGCAATCTCCGCTAAGCGTAAGATTTAGGGTTCGAGCCCAAGGCAATTTAAAGTTTTAATTAAGGAATTGTATTTTCGATTTATTTTATGTTTTTCAAATATTATAACTCACAAATTCGTCGTGGCGGTCATAAAGTAGGCCTCTATTAAACTTCTATTTATGCTGATTTCTGGGTTGCTGCTACTTTATAATATGATCGAACTAGCTGTTTCCGCGACTTCGAACGCGCGGAAAATTATCTCACGGGAACCGTAGCTTTTCACGGTATAAAAAGTAGCCTAGGGTAAAAGCCGGATAGTCGCCTCAGTGGGATACTTGCCTCGGTTCTGAATACACTATGTTAGGTACGTTAGTAGCGTTAGCACTTTACAGGAATGGTAAACACCCTTCCTGCAGACCTCACAGTCATGTAAACCGTTAGGATAGACGCATGGGTTTCGTGTATATGAGCAAAAATCTGCAGTGAGAAGACTTTGACCGGCGTTAAAATTAAATTGGTACGTTTTTGCTATTGAATATTTTTCTTTCTGATTGTGATATCACTTTACTATTCATTTATTTACATACATAAGAGCTTAAATTACATATTTTATTACATTTTATTGCTAGATAGTTTTTATTTATTTTGCAAATAAAAAAGGCAAGTATCCCTAGCGAAAAGGATAGTTGCCTTACTTACTTAAGCGGATAGTTGCTCTAGGGGCAACTGTCCTTGAAATGGTATGGATGGGACTGAATTATTGTTTTCATTGCTACCATCTTTAAATTAATAACTTAAAACGGAAACACCAAACTATTTTTTTTAATTAATCATATCCTATGCCAAAAGTTTTGTTAAGCAGATCTAAGAGAGCTAAGCAATCAGCAGATTTAAAAAATTCCAACTTTATTATTGTTAAAATTTAAAATAATGATGCCATTGAATCCATAAAAAATGAGAATATAATAAAAATCGAAGTCTACTAAACCGAAAAGAGATCTGAAAAGATACAAAAATTCAAAATTGCTAATTTATAAAATATATATATGTAGATGAATCGAAAATTCTGCCATTAATTTGAAAACTATTGCATGGCATGTGGAAAGATGAAAACCCTTATTACTTCTTATGATAATTGATGCTATAATTTTAACTGTAAGATAAATAAACCAACATATAATTTAAAAACATTTTTTTAATTTATTAATTTTAACATAAAATTTAATAATGTCAATTATTACATAATACAAGATTGCGGTAAATAATAATGAATGATTACGTAAATTGCTATTAATTTGTATTTATTATTAAAAAGTCATTACGAGGCAACTATCCCCACACGAGGCAATTATCCTTCGATGTATTTTTTACATTAGGCAACTATCCGCCAAAAAAGGCAACTATCCCTTTTTTGGGAGGTTCGATAAAACCGGATTTGCTTCAAACCGTTATTAATTATGTTAATAAAAATAGGCTAATACTATAGATCAAAGACCTATGTTTTGATATACATGTTGCATTATTCTTATTAGGAACACAGTTTTTCATAATAGAGCTTTTTCAAAAAGTGGGGCAACTATCCGGCTTTTACCCTATATGTTATTCCAGCCAATAAACTAACACCGTGCCAAATTTCTCAAAATCTGTTGAGTCGTTTTAGTGTGAAACAGCAACAAACATCCAGACATGTACCAAGATACTCAAAAACCTCCACGTTTATAATATTAGTAGGAAGTAGGATACTCAGTATGGATAAGCTGTTCTCAGCAGTGTATACACACATTCTGAGTATGAGTAAGCTGTTCTCAGCAGTGTATACACTCATTCTGAGTATAAATAAACTGTTCTCAGCAGTGTATACACCGTGAAATTTTAGTGGTTGTTTTCCCGCAGTAAAATGTTTCTATCTTAGTAGTACAATAGATTTGTGCAGTTTTTTTTATTCAAATAAAAAAATAGCAGTTTCACGATTGTGATAAACGAAACTCGAAAGCAACCTCGAACCAATGGTACCAGCCGCGCCGCAGCCGGTCACCGGCCGGGGTCATTGCCCCTCGCGCGGTGCAGTTTATGCTGTATTGCTTAGTGCGTAGAGCTTCTTTTGCTTTGAACAGTGATTTCGTGCGGCAAGCAGTACCCAAACACGTCACATTTTGTAAAGATACTATCGTATCTCACGCTTTTGAGTTAATAATTATTTTTTTGATAAGTTGAGAACAACGATATTCTTTATTTTCAAATAATAACTCGCTCGATTCGATGGTGCTACTCAAGGTAAATCGTTCTTTTGCGGGAAAACAACCACTAAAATTTCACGGTGTATACTCATTCTGAGTATGAACAAACTGTTCTCAGCAATGTATACACACATTCTGAGTATGAATAAACTGTTCTCAGCAGTGTATACCTTGCGTGGAGCGAAGCACGAGGCCGTCATCGCGCACCTCCATGAAGCGCAACTCGCCGCCGGCGTCGCTCTCGTGCACCGTGAACGACGCCCGCCGCAGCTGCCGCGACCCTAGGGGCTTTAGCTCGATGTCATTTCCATGCTGCAACACGTTATCAGATTAGGTATTTTTTTCCTGTGGCAAATTATACGGCCGCGGAACTGCGTTATAATTATACGACACTACATTGTAACAGCCTATAATCATCCCACTAGATAGAGGGAAAAGGCCTCCCATCATTGAATTCAAGTTACCACAGCAATGATGGGTGCTGGCATAATCACCACGCTTACCAAATGCGGGTTGGTGATACCAAGCCCGAGCTTTTTTTTTTACCTGACCCGGCGATCGAACCCGGGACTCCAAGATTTTGGCCCGGTATTTAAACCACTAGACTAGATCAACGGAGCTTTCAAGGAAATAATGAAATTCGAGTGAAATCTTACAAATTATAGCTCTTCGCCCGCGGTTCTGCCCGCATGAACTGCTCGACATATCACGCGGTCGGAAACCTGTGCCTAGCGGTGGCATATAGAAAGATAGATTAAGTAAACCTAATACATTTGTGTCTGTGAAACCATGGAACTACACATTCAAAATTTCAACCCATATCGGTCAAGTCGTTTAGTAGTTGACATACCGACAGCAGCGCCACCTCACGGGTTTCGTGACATCTTCCACTTGGGAAGGAATCAGTTATTTGCACTGCCGATTATATCGTGTTTCCGATTAAATCGCATTCCTACACCCTTCCATTCACAAAAAGGGTTTTTTCAATACGGTCGGATATTCCAGACACAATTAAAATCAATTGTTATCGAGACTATGTCATTTTTAGGGTTCCGTACCCAAAGGATAAAAACGGGACCCTATTACTAAGACTTCGCTGCCTGTCCGTCTGCCTATCACCAGGCTGTATCTCAAGAGCCGCGATAGCTAGATAGTTGAAATTTTCACAAATTATGTATTTCTGTTGCCGCAACAACAACAAATACTAAAAACAAAATAAAATAAATATTTAAGGTGGGCTCCCATACAAAAAACGCCATTCTTACCTATTTTTGCTCGATATCAATAAATGGTAACAGGTAGGCACTACATTAACTAAATTAATGTACTGTTGTTTACCTAATCAATGGTATGGAACCTTCGTGCGCGAGTCCGACTCGCACTTGGCCGATTTTTAAAGTCTTTGTCGTGATGACTCGTGACGTGACAAGGTAACAAACAGCCAGACAGACAGACACACTATTGCATTTATAAAATTAGTAGCGGAGATTGATCGATGGATAATTCGCTATTGTCTATCAAAACTACTTACCAAGGTATGCACAACGTCTAGAAGATGGTTGACCTCTTGGCTGTATACCAGCCCGATGTGACTCTTCGCGAGCAACCGCCGGACTTTGTTCCGGACTATGTCGGGCTCAACTTCCAATAACACCAACGCTGCTGTCAAGTTATACAGCGCAGTGGACAGCAGCCTGTCCTCCTCGTGCTCTAAACGTTTTCTCTCCGTCTCACTCAAACATTTGTACCGCTCCATCATCTCGTTGGCACCCTGGTCCATGCCGATCATATCCCTTTCTTGGCTTACCGCGTCTAAGAAAGCATCTTCCCAAAACTGCATTTGGTCCCATAAATTTGATCTTTCTTTACCTTTAAGGAACATAATGTAATTAAGTCATTGATATTACAAGAAAAAAAAAAACTCGTCTTTATTTTAATTACTCACCAATAAGGCCTTGATAAAGATAAGTCCTCGCAGTATCGGGCGAGGTGATAGGGGAAGTAGTTGGGACTCCCACCGGCGGCGGCCTGTACCCACTCATCGAAGACTTACAAGAGAACACGCTTGATGCGCGTGGTTTGCCACCAGCATTTGCACCCCGACCAACCTATTTAGAAATTAACTATGAAAAACTGATTTAAAAACCTTTGTCTATGCTACGTGCAAAATATTTAGCGTGTTTTGATATTAATGTTACTGTTGCCGCCAATTGAACATTATTAGTTCTTTCACAGGCTATTGTGCAATAATAGGTAATACATTTTTGTACTAATTTATTAGAGCGTTTAAGTTACAATATGATTAGTGAGTTTTTGGATAGTAATAAAAATTAAGGATATAAATTACTTACGAATGGATATTGACAGCATTTCTTTCTTACTGACATATATTACAGAACAGCAAATACCATGCAAGACTAAATCAATGGAAGACAAATAGCCTGTGTAGTTTTTGCTTTCAAAAATTATCGCCAATTTTTATGGCCATTTGTCAAATTGCAAAAGCGGACAGTTACTACATTAGGGCACAATCACACTACAAATAATCAGTCAACATTTAATCCACAAACATCACATTATCATATCTATATCTATATTGATGACTGTTTACTTTGCTCTAGTATTTTTGACCCTCATTATCGCTTATAAATCTTAACCGTATTCACTTGCCTCTATAATGATCTTGATGAATAAAACTTGTGTAAAAAACATTCGATCGATTGCAGTGTGACGAGCGCAAGCTAGGACACGACACGCACTAGGACTTACATTGAGGAACATTACATCGGTGTCAGAGAGGTTGGACTTAAACGAGGCGCGGTGGTCGTACAGATTGGCTCGGTTGGTGGTGATCGAGCCGCTCTCGTCGGCCGAGCAGTCCGAGGAGGGGGCGGCCTGCCACGCAATAATTTCCCCGTGGATTTTTAATTGTACACCAGAAGCGGTGTTATTTAAACTTTCATAATATTAACCGTTAAGTTGATGACATCAGCTCTTCGGTAGTGGTAGGGAGACAACAAATAATTAACATTTACAACACATAAGATCTAAAAAGTTCAATTCATGCTGCTGTTTTGTAAGAATAGCAGCAAATAATATCGGCTTATTTTTTAATAGCACAACATACAAAATTATAAAATATATGGTTGCCTTATTATGCTCTTAACAAGTTTGTACAAAAGTTAAAGGATTATCATAGGTATGCAGATGCTAACTACTTACTTATAGTCTGACCGGTTATTCTGACACTCATTCAGTTAATGCGCAATGTGAAAAGGCTATCACGTGACGAATGATCAATTATTGAGAATTAATGTTTGTCACCCACCGCGCACCGCACATTACATGTATTGGAGTGATCCATATAAGCGGCTAGGCTATATTTGATTTGCAAAAGATCATTAAATTATAAAAAAATACATATTTTGCAAATAGTATTCGGCGGTACAAAATTTTCGCATTACATAAATAAATGGATTACATTTTAAAACAATAATTTTAAAATAACCTTGAACTGAGTATTAAAATAGATCAAGAAGATTTACCGATTTTCAACTTAAAAAACCATTGGTCCAAAGTATTACCTACTAGATATTAATTTGCTTTATTGTTTCAATGTGTAAGTAGATATACATAGTGAGTAGACACTGGCGCTCATGCTCAAGATACATTTAAACATCGATACATGTATCAATTAGATCAGTTACCATGCAACATTTAATTTTATACTACATTAAATGTCAGCGAAAACTCATAACAATACTCACATCGGACTCGAATGATGTTAACTTGCTGAATAGAAGATTCCTCTTTTGGTTCAGCATGTCTTTGAACATTTCGCTGGTACTCTGTGTGTCCGTAGGGTCCATTTCTGGATAGTTCACAATGGGTACATCTAGGCAAAATACATATATTTATTAACGATATTAACGAACCCTAAATCGACACTCAAAATGATACTCACTGAATATTTTGATCAAAACGCATATTGATTGCGAAAAATATTACGCACTAATCTTTAAATGCGACACGCTATGCTGATGTGTATTTTTACTTTTATCCAACTTATTGCTTTATGTTATATTATCAAAGTAACATTACATAGTCCAGACCAGTCAATGTCTGTTTTTTAAACCAATAAAGAAAACCTCATAATTGATACCAAAAATTGATATGAAAGTCAGGCATCGAATTTTATAAATTTGTACCAAAAATATTTACAGCCGAAAAGTAAGTTTCTTTCGTCTCTAGTCAACCATTGGTCTTTATGGGAGTTGCCTAAAAAAAAGAATATTCAAGTTTTAGAGCATAATCTTGTTCTAGGATTATGATAGATTAAACAACTTGCTTTTCAAATTAGACTATTTGTCAAAATGTGCATAAAATATAATCATGCCTATCAGTATAATAAGTCCACACTAGGCAGGCGGATTGGCAAACAGTGTAGAGCTGAAATGCTGTTGCCTGTCATCTTCTGGCGATGCCCGTCATTTCCTGGTAGTCTATTCTTACGACAACCATGGGAACAGAGATGGCATGTGCCGACACAAACATTAATTACATAACAATGTACAGACATCGGCAGGTCAACCTACCTAAAAAGTTAAAGGTCATTGAATTGTTTATCAACTTTAAGTTCAACAAGTAAAGATCAATATCAATTGAAAAAATTTGACGTTTTGTGGTTGACGTGCTGTTGTCTGTACATAAAATGTTATTCATTGTAATCACCTGTTTGCGAGCTTTTCCTAGATGACGGTGAAGTGGATGGCGTTTCCAGTTCATGCCTGCCGTAGTGGTCGCTCAGGCCGCCCATGCCGCCTTGTTCCAGGCCGGCGACCTCCTTGCTCCAGTAGTGCGTGTGCGCCATCTCGGCCAGTTGGAACACTGACGCCATACCCCCGAGGCCAAAGTTCGAGTATGTATGCTCCAGGCCATGGACTACCGCTTGGAGTACTTTTAGCATGCCTTTCCAGATCGGTTTGCTTACGAACTGGAAATTTTTCAAAATGAAATTTATCTAGGTTCGTTTTTGTTGAGGAAATTGTATTTGTTCGAAATATTAAGAAGCAAACCATCTTAATGATCAAAGCTGGGAATCGATAGTTACTTAAATAACATGTTATGAAAGTTTAAGACTGCAAATGTTTAAACCATAGATTTAATATACTGCTGTTAGATTGGCAATGAAAAGAGACAGAATATAATGCAGCTATATGACAGAACGAGATAGATCACAAGGCCGTTCACGTACACGCTAAGAACCCGTAGTGTTTTTCTGAGTTCTGACGTCTGTCACGCGCAACTAGTTTCATTTTCATTATTGTAAAAAAGTGTCGAGTTGATGTATTTTCATTATGGTTACATGTTCAGTACCTGAAATAACTCATCTAAAAAAGGGAACCAACATAATTGTACATTTCACACGTCAACACACAATCGCGATTATCAGCAGCAAAATGCAATGTTTCAGAGTTTTGACTAAAATTTTGTATACTAATTGATAGGGCATTTCATCAGAACAAGGATTTAAATTCATATGAATTCAATTAAAAATAATATCAAATACGTGAATTTCGGCAATTACTAACGTCACTTTTGTATTTTAGTGATTGACGTTGTCGATGACATCTTATCGACATTTCATTAGCTGACATATTACACATTGTAAACCGCATACAGCCTAAATTGTTGAAATACTTTAGAAATGGTTGAAATTGCCTAATAGTAAAGAATGTTCGGCCAATAATATTCGAGCATTTGCAGTTTACTTTGGACCCTAAGTGTTTTTAACACAGAGGCGTTCAGCCTGTAAAATTACGCCCTGGATCAATCTCCATATTGTTCAAGCCCCCATCAATCCCCATTAGTTAAAGATTAAATATATGTATATTTAGTTTACGTTTGTAATGTGTAATTGAAAAATAAATATCAGTTTTATTTCAACTTTGGCGATCGCGATCGCAAAATGAGGCAAAATTGTTAAATACTGGCAAGTAAAGCCTACGATATTTTTTACAATAAATTGATTTTATTTGGGGATAAGTAATTATAAAATAAAAAACATATCTAGGTATTTACTTGCAGTTTTTTGGCGTTCTTTTAATAATACTAAAAAATAAGTCACCTGCGTCAACGTACACTGTGTCGATGGAATCGATATCGAAAGCAAGCAGACAATGCAGTACCTGCACTATTTATCTCACGCATTCTCACTTTATGCACACTAGCGTAACCTAGTTTTGGTCTCGTTTTCAGGATTCAATTGCCAATCTATCATCTATATTAAATCTATGGTTTAAACTATCTTTGGACAAAATAAAGCTTTTCAATCTAACTAACGGTTTTTAGCCACGAAGAGGTCAAAATCTCGGAACTAATCGGATTTCAGTTATTTTGGAATAATTCAAAATGTTAATGTCATATTCAAAAATACTAACCACATCATCGACTTTGTCATTCGGCGTTGCTTTTCTGTTGAAGTTTCTGTTCAACTTGCTAAGCACCATATTTCGATAGGACTCGTCCTCCATAAGCTTCTTAAGGCGGTTGAGTTTCAGCCAGCCCACGCCTTCGCCTTCCAACACGTGTTGCACCAACTAGCGAGAAAAATATTTACAAAAATAAAATTTCATATCTTTATTTAAAAAAATTGAAAAAGTAAACGAAACATAAAAAGTTATTGCTTCATTCCTTCGATTAGTTTTATAATACATTACGCAAATATTGAAGAAAATTTTGTTTCTCCCAGTCAACTGAAGGACAAGATTTAACAGAAATTATCAGGGCGTATTTGCACTTGCGGTTAGCACTCACCAAAACAGGTTAGCCTCATGTTGCATCTCTTAAAAATAGTATTTGTTTGTTGGCAACCAAAATTATAGTAGACTACTTACATCGTTGAGGAACGCCTGGTTCTCAGAGTTGGCAGAAGGACGGGTGGCAGGAGGAGACGACGCGGTGGTAGGCGGGGCATGTCGTATAAGCGGGGAGCGTTGTACGAGGCCTCGCGCGCCCTGCGAGAACGGCCCGAAAGTCGCCGATATAGGCGTCGTTGCTTGTGGCGCCCCCGGGGCCGACCGGGGGCTATCTAACGGCTTTGCTTGTTTGCCTGTGGAATGTATCCAAATATTAAATGTGTTCCAAACTTTTCCTCTCTTCTTCTACTTAGTCGTTTTAAAAACATAAACATTTCATCAGTGCTACACATAATGCTGTTGTTTTCAGGATGTCATGGGAGTCATGTTAACTTCACTTTGACATACCACCTTGCATACTGCCGAAGCACAAACCAGACTCCAGAGTCTCAGGGTGGTAGACTTTGCAAGGGTGTCACCGTCTTGCTTGTTTTAACCATTAAATACCTCTCTTTTAATTCAGATATCAGGGCAGATGAAGAATCGGAGAGCTTATTTTTTAAGTTTACTTCACTTTACTCTTTGATTTTAGCCATACCGCCACCAATCGTCTGATATTCTAAGACTTGGCATTTATGTTTAAATAAGTAACCGATAATGCGGTACCTTTAGAGCCAAAGAAGTCACTAAACATGCTGGAAGTAGAAGCTGCAAGCCCGTTCAGGTCTGAGCTGATGTTCGAGAAGAAGTCGCGGTGGGTAGCCGTTAACAGGTTGGTGGTCTGAAGCGCCGTCGAGTCGCGTCGCGCCGCAGCACTACTCGTTGACTCTTGGCTCTCGCCCTTTAAAATAACAATTTTCTATCATGTCTACTTTGTCGAGTTTAACTGTTAAATGGTGCACATAGAGCAATAATAACTTGATCTTAGATCAAGTCTCTTTAAGGTACGAATCAAAGTATATATGAGACACAATGTTAAAAAATGAAATACGAAATTCAAGAATAGTTTCGGATAATAAATAACCACACGTCATCACATCATAAAAAAATGCATTGCACATTGTTTTTTCAGTTTTGGCATGTTTATTTTTATTTCTTACCCTTATTAACAGTCCTTTCTTTGCAGCGGCTTCTTTCGCGCTTTTGGTGAGATCTCCTAAGGTAGATTTTCCTACGTAACTCAAATCTTCAAAAGTGTTTTTGCTGACAGCGGTTGCCGTTTTGCTCGCTTCCAAGGCCGACTTAGAAGCTTCATGCATACTCTTTGAAGCTTCTTCGGCTGCTTTTTTGGCGTGAAGTGTGAGCTACAAGAAAAACTTTAATCAATCGGAAGCCAACAATATGGGAAGTACAGTAAATGAATTTAATTGTTTATCAGATGTGGCTAAAATTTTGCTAGGTAAGTACCTAATAAAACTTTCGTTCTCTTATTTTTTGTTAACTGTTTAACAATTAAAATCATTGGCTGTTGTTCCTATATTCAATGTGTTAATCACGCAAGAATAAAATCGTGATGACTAATCTACGTGTTTAAGCTTCAGTTACATACTTATAGGATTTTTAACTTTCTTGTTGCATTTTTACACTTAACACTTACGGGGTTTAATGCAACGAACTACGTTATTAAAAGGTAGACGGGCAGACTGTCCACGACCATGATTCGTGCAACCGGATCGAAACGTCGTCGGGAAGGTAAATTGCTAAATAACGTAGTTCGTTGCATTAAACCCCGTAAGTGATAAGTGTTCAATTAGATATGTTGAATTATAATTCTTAGCAAATAAAAAGCAGTTTATTATTGATATCTGCTATTTGGACAGAGTGACCTTTATAGCAGTGATTTAAAACTTGATGGAATAGCATATTTTATAGACTGTTTACCTGCACGACTGCTCCTTTTGAAGATGAAGTGTTAATTATTTAAAGTGTCTTTATTTGATTTGATGACTATTTCTACAACGCAATCATTTTTTTCAAGCACTAAGCTATACCTACATGTCTTTTGAGACTACAGTTATTGTTTAAAAAATAATAAAATCATATTTAACCTGGTATTTTATGATGCATTAAAATCTATGTAAGTTCAAAATTTCATACTAAAAAATATGCGTAGATCGGTTGATCTGGTATGTATTTGATAATGGTATGCTAAGGTAGGTTTTTGCTAGGAGCAAATAAATACTCTACTGATGATGTATCCTGTATTAAGCGTTCACTCAGTGAAGTACCTGACCAAAAGGAGCAAATATTTTCTTTTCGTCCCCTTCTGCCGCTTTTCCTTTCTTCGTTTAGTATAAATGAAAGGTACACAATTAAAATAAAACATCCCAGAATAGATCAACTTTTAGGCGTAACGGAACAGTTGTATACCTTGTCCATGTGCGCTAGTAAGCCTTCTTGACTGCTTTGTCGCGTGGTTTCCCTCACTAGCTCCTTGGCTTGGGCTGCAAATTGCTCGAGAAGGGAGCTTTGCGATGCCTGTCTAGAAACTCCGCTGCTGGCACTCTGTTTGAAAATAAAAACATACGAATGTTTTCAAACTTATAAATAGGTGTATAGGTACATACAATGTACTGTGGTTGATACCTTTAAAGTCTAGTAATTCTTTACATATTCTTCTATGTTCTACAGTGCACTAAAATTGCTGAGCAATTGCCAAGGTCGATAAGAGGTCCAAAATGATGACTACATGGCGGCAGTTGTTTTACAAGTCTTGCTAAGGTCGAGGGAAGTCTACAGCCTACACTAGTTGACTAGTTGAACGTTCGACAAAATGTTTGCAGGTTAATCATGGTTACGAACAGCTTGTTAATATTATGTGCCCGTGGAGTCCAAAGATAACGACATAAGCAGTCTGCAGGGCCCATAATGATTTTCTAGATTTAAGCTGTATATTTATAGGAACACCTATTTGTAAACATTATGGATGCGATAAGTCAGGTTCGATTCCCAGACGGGTCAATATAGAAAAAAGTGTTTTTCTACATTTCCTCGGCTCTGGGTGTTGTGGTACCTTTGTTGCTTAAGATTTTCAAAAAACGAGTACTTTAAATCAATCAAATCAAACTCATGGAACAAATGTATGTGATTTTGTCCACATTTATTGTATTTATTTATTTAACGTTCGTAACAAAATATAAGTCCGACGTTCAGCGAATCAACCAGGGGTGTGGTGTGTAAGGCGGGTGAACCTTGGCGTGCGGTTGGTGCGTTGGCAGGGAGTGGTGCGAGGGCGTGAGCGCGCGGTCCGAGTCGCTGGTGCTGGCGCTGTCGGCCGCCGCGCGCTGCCGGCTCACCACCGTCTTCGGAGTCGTCGTCGAGTTCGAGTCGGACTCCCGGCCGAAGCTGCCGCTATCGGTGTCCTGTGAAACGCGTGCCTAGTTACGCACTAGCGACTACGACGCTACTAATACGAGGCGATGTGTTTAGCAACTAATTTAATGTAGCAATAGCGGACGCGAGACTTTGATTGATGTAATAAAGAAGTCACATGAAAAAACTCTCAAGTCAGTAAAAATAAAACACCGAACATTTTCTGAAAAATATTTACGCTAAAATGAAGATCCTAATAAATTACTCGAAGTTCTCATTTGTCATGTGACTTTTATATGTCCTATCCATATTTTGTCTTCGTTAATTTTATACTTACTAACTGACAACAACAAGTCAGCTTTCTAACGTCTTGAATAATTGAGTAGTGAAAAAGCTATCTAACCTGAGTGCTTTTTTTTTACCTAATTTGACTGAAACATAATTTATGTTTATGTGTATTTACACATACGTATACAGTACTGTGTAAATTATTGCTTAATAATTGGGATACCGATCAACATCAAGAGCGGGTAAGGATGTCGAATATCTTTTGGTCATCCATGAACAATGTAAAATTCTTATTACAAAGAGTTATAGTAAGTGCATCCATTTTTCCTTTAATTTTTTTGTGCTTGAATTTAAATCGTATGGTGTGGTGTGATGAAATTTGGGACTTTCTTCGACTAAAGTGGTATGATGCTCAAGGAACCGGAGAGGTAGACTCGCGGTTTTACATAAATTATAAGCATAAAGGCAAGATCACATGTTTAGAACGTGCTTACTTACCTAGGTACGTTTTTATTGACCAGGCATCGCAAGCATCACGATTGCTCACAGCGTAGAGCGAATTACTGGGAATACCGCTCGCCGGGCGCCACGAAAGTATGATGGGGTGGTGGGATCTACCTCCTAGTGGTCAACCCTGGATAACGGCATCTTTGGTTTTAAAACCAATGATGACGGCTAACAGATCCCTCTGCGGTGGTAGGCTTCGTCAGATGCTGTCTGGATGCTACCACCCTCTTGCCGGAGTACAGCGCCATACATTTTTTCTGTGTTCCGCTGGTGTTTGGGAGAACCAGTACTTATGGGTAAGCTCGCTCCATCTTAGGCTTATAGTTAAGTATGTTAAGTACTCCTTAACCGTATAGTTAAATATGTAGTCAAGAGCAAGCCCATTATTTATGAAAAAAAAAACGATGTAGACCGTAAACGAGAATCACGTATGATTACGTTTTCAATAACTGCCTCTCCTAGAAATCATATCTATGGAAAGCACACATCAGGTATGGAAGTTACTTACGCTTTTCTTGACCGGCGTCGCACGCATCGCGTCGGCGGCGTGGTGCGCGTCCCGCTCGCCGGGCGCCTCGTCGTCCGAGAGGTCGCTGTGCTCCGAGCTGGACGCGGAGGGCGAGGGCGAGGTGGACTCGCGGCCTCTGACGCCCTGGGCTACCTCTTCACCAGTGCCGAACATCAGCGACGATGGAGGGCTATACACCTATTTTTATAAGAATAAAAAATCCTTAGTACCGATACTGGTGTGAGTCTTAAGAAAACTCAAGTCAAGGTTGGGACCATTTGCGTTCAGTGCAATTGTATAAAACCGGTAAGTTATTTTACAAGGTATACCTAGTTGGTTATTTAAAAAAAAGAGAATCAATTTACCATAAGGAAGGAAATAAGAAAGACAGACTTTTAACAACGACGATAATTAGAGCGACCTCTGCATTGTTATACTTCCATTCAAGAATCCTTGTTAAAAGTTTTTCCAGTTTAATAAAGATTGAAATCTTACTGTTCTTGGATCCAACGAAGACGATAATGTCATAGGAACTTGAATCACAGCACTATACGTTTCTCCGATGACATGTTGATAAGCGTTTCCACCACCTTAAAAACAGATGTGCGATACAATGTGTGTAAAAAGACGATTTACCTAAACTATTAATACGAAATTTGCGGGGTAAGTGATTGGATAGAGGTAATAAATTAATACCCGGCGATAGATCTGACGAGACCATTTCCGATACGAAATCACTAAGCGACGAGTAGGATGAACTGGTACTTTCAGCGGCATCAGAGTCCGAACCACTTTCATCTGGAAATATAAATCAAATTAAATTTTAACAGTAATAATACTAATATTGTTGAGTATTTGTAATGTAAAGTTTTAACAATTTACCAGTAGGTTGGTTTTCATGCCGCTGCAGCTGTCTCAAAGCGCCATTAAGTGAACTACCGTCATCCCAAACGGCAAAGCGAATGGGTTGCAGTTGGTCAGCAAACCACTTAGGTTTGTCCCCGATCTGTCGCGGGTCGAACACGCCCGTCTGCACGCGGAGAAACGCCACGTTGCAAGGTGTCAAGGACCATTCCGCTAGGAACTCTACAGCCTGGATCAAAAGGTTTTTACTTTGAAAATTCACTAAATAACGTGACACAATAAAACGGTCTGTCGGCTACATTTTGTACCTGCGTTCTGGCGAATTTGTTCAAAAATGACGTTGTTCTAGGTCTTGATCTTAGAAAGCTGTTGATTTGGAAAGCCACTACAGGCCGGGGGTAAAGACGTAGAGTTCGTGTGTGCTCCATAAAATTTGCTAAGATATTCTGTGAATTGAAGAAGCGGACCTGAAAAAAACATCAATATTAGAATTCAGCTTCGTCAAAGTAAAAAAAACCTAAGCCGGGGTAGTTACATATTTCATTAAATGATTTTACGCAGGTGGTTGAATATGAGAGAATGCATATGAATTTGAACATATGCATACCTGGCTATGATACATCAATAGAGATCAATAGATGGCATGACAGTATAAAGGTAAGTAAAGGCAGGGAGAGAAACACGAGAAATGAAGGTGAGGGTGGATGTATCAGAAGGGGGCCCCTTAAAACCTACACCCGTGTCACAAGTCCCGGGATCTACTCGGAGTTTCTCTTTCTGCGACACAGTGAATCCATGGAACGCTAAGAAGTTTGTATCTAGCCTAAGTGCTTTTTCAGCCTATCTATCTCTCAAATTTTCATCCAAACTTTCCCATTAATAGTATAAATGAGATTTTAATGTAAAATTGGGTTTTTACCATTTGATGGTTGTGTCATATTATAATTAGAACAATTCTCCTTTTGGAAAGGTCTGTGTCCAGCAGTGGACTGATATGTCAGTAGTGAAGTGATGATAATATATAATTAATTATTTTTAAATAAAAAATTTAACCGACTTCACAAAAAACTCACTAAAAAGTACAAAATAAACACGAACAATGTTTTATTTTAAAACCTATTTACCTACTTATAATATTATTTTAACTACTAACAACTAAACAGATCGAAGTCGTTAAGATTTAGATTCTTATAGGCCGAACCCACACCAAAACGTCTCTTCGTTCTAACTTTATCTGTCTATGCGTTGCGTTCTGTGTGCTATCACCCCCATTGCTACTCTGCAATATTCTACTTTTGTCCTGCCTTTAGTGTGCTCTGTCCTTTAAAGTGACGTCACTTGTGGCAAACGTATTTGATTTATGATTCACGAATACCTCGCTGAGGTCATATTGTAATTACTTTTACCATCTTTTGTACCTAAATGTTTGTTGCCGTTCTAATTATGTTATGAGTGAATAAATGAATATGAATATGACAGCCGTTATGTATCTACTACTCACCATAGCAACGCGTGTGGCGACGTCCACAGAGTCGACATCGTTGCCGTATATGAGCGGGTTGAACGGCTGCGGCTGGTGCGGCGACGCAAGCGACATCCGCGTGGGCGTGTGGCCCGCACTGGCCGCGCCGGGCGACGCGCTGCCGACCGACACGCGGCGGCTCTCCGGCGTGCTGTGCGGCCAGGAGCCGTCGGCCGCGCGGTACGATGCGGCCTGAACCCTAATAGTAACAGGTCGTTGTAGATAACGAGGTACTTGTGCGGCCTTAGGGCGTATCTTAACGAGATGGTTTTATTTTCGGACCTATCGAAGGTCATAAACCGGGCTTAATATCCAAGTCATCAGTTATCTACGATAGACTGTGAAGGTATGTTAATGAGCCGTGCTCGTCAATCCGTCTAACGGGCACCAATCCGACGCCGGACCGGGTAGAAATCGGCACGTCAACAACCTCCCTTATAGTTACGATTACGAGTCCCTCGGTTTTTGGTTTAAGCCCCGTACCTACCCATTAGTACATAAATGTCGCGCAACTTGAGTCCCGGAAGACGTCACTTAACGCGCCGTTGTCACACTTCGCCCGACATGTACCGCGATATCACGCAACTTGTAGTAAAGTAAGGTAACAGCCTATAATCAACCCACTGCAGGGAAAAGGCCTCCATCATTGAATTCAAGTTACCACAGCAATGATGGGAACTGGCATAATCACCACGTTTGCCAAATGCAACTTGAAGCTTGTCAACTAAACTGACGTGAATATCAACAAGATATCGAGCGACGTAAGGCGATGCTCCGCGATGTCGGAAAATGTCTCTAAATACAAATGTCGGTCGACGAAATTTTATGTCCCCTATTGAGTACGCGGCTTTAGGGCAATGTAGAGTTCTTTCATGTTTTTAGGACCCATAGGTATGAACTGGTGGAAGACCCTGGCAATATGTACCTATTGTTTTGATTTTCGACTTAAGCGTTGCATTTATAACCGATAATTATAAAACTTGGACTAAACACGATATTCAATACGAAACTTCAAAAAGAAGTGTATAGTAATGATACTCGTAACTAATATGTTCTGTTTTAATTCTTATTATGATACTAAAATAATTAGAGTTTAGTCTAGCTGGAGTTTTCTTGGATTCATTTCTGCTTTATTCTAAAGTTTTCGTTGCTATTTTTACTTACTTAAGCGTAGCACCTCCTACGCTGTCTCTTCTAGAAGGCATCAGAAGAGCATTAGCTTGTTCCGCCGAAGTGTTGGTCAAGCTGTTCAGTGCCTGTTGAGAACAGAAGAAAACAATTTGGCGAAACCGTTCGAAAAAATAGTTCAATCAAGCTTATTTATAGCGTAAAATATTATTAATTTATCTGGCAGTGATTGGAAAAAATAGTTTAATACATGAGTATTCTATAAAGAAGTAAGGTCAATGCGGGTAAGTCCGTCAGTGGGGTAACTACGTATACCCTTGCGTTAGGTTAATTTTTGAACAGATACGTTTGTGACAGATGGTTTGATAAAACATCACGAGATTTTTGTTTAAACTGTACGGCACAGACGGCGCTAGGTGTCATTTTCAAGCAAAAAAATCGTAACGACTTTTTAGTTGGGCTGTCACGTTGAAGACGAGTGAGGCGTTCCGTGTTCAAAGTCAAAAAAATACTTCAAAACCAAGTATTTCTTAGCTGCTAAGCTGGTAAGTGTATGGTTAATATTGCTAACTGTCGATTTGTGAAGTTTAGTTTGATTTATAACGTTAATTTATAGAAATATTCCTAGTGATGAGATTCTAACCTCTAAATTCAATAATGGGGGAAGCCCGTATAGTCTAGTCTAGTCTGTAAGGGAAAGTCCGGCATAGCGCCGGTCTTGCCCCTGATCAGATGTCGTAAACATTTTGTTGTACCGAACGGTAGTTGCGTAATTTAAATATTATGTACCTACTAAACCTCGTTAAAATCTTCAAAACATTAACTTAAATTTTATTGCAACCGTGGTGGACGACAGAAAATAATTATAATAAGTATATTTTTAACAGAAGTTAACTTATACATTTCTTTATAGGTACAAATGCTAAACGAAAATGGTGCGGAACTATAAAAGAAAAACAGAAAAAGGTTCATATTCTAAAGAAAAGTTACAAGATGCCGTGCGTGCTGTAAGAAATGGCGATTCAAGTGGATACAGGGCAGCCCGTATTTTTAACATACCTAGAATGAAGATTATGGATCACGTAAATAAAAAAAGGTTCAAATCGACCACCCTAGAAAGATGCACAGTTGCTTAGCTATGTCAAGTTTTTATGCTCAAAATGGCGACTTTTCCAATATAACGAATATAACTCGACATAACGAAACAATAGGATGAAACATTTAGAAGTGGCAGTAAAATTTTAGAGTTATTTGCTGTTAGAGATGATGAATATTATTTGAATAAAACTATTGAAGTCTAACGGTTTATGTGATTTTCGCATTGTCTTCATTAAAATAATTAATTATAATTATCATAAATATTGTTTTACTCGGTACATTTATTTGTGTAAATTTATAAGTTGACAACCCCTGACCATTCACCTATGACGGACTTGCCTCACTTTACAATTATAGGCATATAAAACACGATTGCAGTCTTGTATCTTAGACGTTAAGGTTCACATTTAAATGACATTCAAATTCAAATCGATTTCAAATACGCATATACGAGGGCGGGTCAATAAGTCCGTGACTTTTGGAATAAAACACAGATTTTTTGATAAACAAATCATTTTATTTTTCAACGTAGTCTCCCTTGAGCTCTATACACTTTGTCCAACGCTTCTCCAATTTTTTTATCCCTTCCAAAAAATATGATTTGTCGAGGTCCTCAAAATAGGCCTTTGTTTGCGAGATGACTTCATCATTGGAGTCAAATCTTTTTCCACCAAGCCATTTCTTCAGGTTTGAGAACAAAAAGTAGTCACTCGGAGCCAAATCTGGAGAATAGGGTGGATGAGGGAGCAACTCATAGCCCAATTCATGGATTTTTGCCATGGCAACTGCACATGTGTGCACCCTTGCATTGTCTTGGTGGTGCGTGATCTGGGTGTGCTATTGGACTCGAAAATGTCGATGCGTGACCATATCGATGCTATCTCTAGCAGATCCTTCCGCAACTTGGGCTTCGTTATGCGAACCTGTCAACCCTTTAAGAGTATACTCAGTCTAAAAGTGGTCTATTTTGCATATGTGCGCTCCTTGTTGGAATATGCATCTCAGATCTGGTCTCCATACTACGCAATACACATAAGCAAGATAGAACGCATACAAAAAAAATTCATCTCACATCTCAATTTTAAATTTATGCGTACTAGTTCTGACTACAAAAATAACTGTCGTTCATATAATTTGCTGACACTAGAGGAGAGGCGGTCGTTGCTTGACATGGGTCTGCTGTATGATGTGCTTCATAATCGTATTGACTGCCCTGAGCTTCTTGCTGATATTCCGTTTAATGTCCCTAAAAAACGTACAAGACACACCACTTTGTTCCACTCGCCATTTCATTCAACCAATTATGGAAAAAACAGTGTTATATCGCGACTTGTCAGAACCTATACAAAAGCCTTTAGTGATGTTGACATCTTTAATGGAACAAAGCGTAGCTTTAAGCAGGATGTTCGGAGGCTGCTTGTAAACGAATAGTTTTGTGTTAGTTCATTGATACCGCGCACTAAAAACACTCTTAGTAATTAATTTGACACGGAGACCGCGTGCATTCTATCATTCTATCATTATTTCAACTATAGATATTTATCATTATTCTGGTGAAGCGAGGTCAAGGTTCAGTTAAAATCAGTTTAAATCAGTTTTATTTCTGCAAATAGGCCCCTGGAGGCGCTTTTACACGTCCCAATGTGTCGACAAATGTGGGCTAGTGCCGAGAAGAAGCAGCGCAAGAAATTCGGTCACTATTGTTAGCCTCTTTTTAAATAAACATGTTTACATGAGATATTTGCCAGTGCTAGCTGTTACAATTTAAAGCCAAACGTTCCTATCATTTATATAATCATTAATAGTGTAATAGCCTTTTTTCATTATAACAACTCGTTCGTCATTGCCTGTTAAGATCTATCATAACGATGACAATTTACCACGTGATCTCACGACAGCACTTGTCAATCTCATATGCAATTTCTTTATCATTTCCAAGTTGTTGATTTAATTAGCTACTATTATCTATACCTAATGTCGCACGGGCAGTGTTTGTGTATACGCATGGATACGTAGGTCTATGTGTGTTTGCAATCATTGTTTGTGTATATTTGTATTTATGTGTGTATTTATATATGATTGTAAAAGTTGTAAGTTTTCACCCTTGCTGCTCATCATGGATTTACCGGTTGCTATTCATAGCTGTTTAATTTGTTAATTTGCTTTGTTCTGCTTACCAGCAGTAACACATGTCTACTGTCTACTTCACTTTGTGATATTTCGTGGTCAACTTTTATTGGCTATTCAAGTTATCTTTCGTTTGATATGTAAAATTATGTAAGTATGCTGTTGTTGTCCCAAATATATAAAAATAAATAAAATAAAATAAAATAAGAAAAGAACTTTTTTCTTGGCCAAATGAGGTCGGTTTTTTTTCAAATCGTCATTGAAGCGGTCCAATAAGCTGGCATAATATTCCCCATTGATTGTTCTTCCCTTTTGAAGGTAGTCAATGTGGATTATCCCACGTGCATCCCAAAAAACAGTCGCCATAACTTTATTGGCTGACAAACCCACCTTGGCCTTCTTTGGCGCCGATTCACCCTTAGAAACCCACTGTTTTGACTGTTGTTTGGTCTCTGGTGTGTTGTGATGGATCCATGTTTTGTCCACGGTTACAAAACGGCGCAAAATCTCCTCCATATTGCGATTAAACAACGCCAAACCTTCCTGTGAAGTTGTTACACGATTGCGTTTGTGGTCGACTGTGAGCAAACGCGGCACCCATCTTGCGGAAAGCTTTCTCATGCCCAATTGATCTTTTAAAATTGAAACCACTGAGCCATACGAGATCCCTACGGCTTCCACAATCTTTTGCACTTTCAATCTTCGGTCGGCCAACACCATATCGTGAATTTTTTCGATTGTTTCGAGTGTAGAGACCTCAACTGGGCGTCCAGGACGTTCGGCATCTTCAGTGCTTTTACGGCCACAACGAAATTCAGTAAACCACTTTTTTACCATTGAAATCGATGGTGCAGAGTCCCCATAGTATTTATCAAGCTTAGCCTTGGTCTCGGTAATGGTTTGGCACACGAAATTCACCTTTTTCCATTTTTTCCTCAAATTACTGGGTAGTCTGATAAAAATAGCTGTCAAACACAAACTAACTGACGCAGCAAGTTCAAATTTTGGTAGGAATCAACTGACAGATACCTGTTGACAGGAGTAGAGTTGCTTTTTCAGTAAAGAGGTCAGAAATTCAAAAAGTCACGGACTTATTGACCCGCCCTCGTACATTAATCTTTAGAATAAAAGATTATAAAGGTAGTCGACGGACTTACCCCAAAAGCCTGGAAAAGTCCGTCTACATGCCACGTTTTAAAAAAAATTGCTTTAGTTTTAAAAATAAGGTAGGCAAATTTTATTACAACATAACATATTACGTAATACATTATCTTCTCTATACTACTTTTAATCAGAATGAAATTAGAATTAAAATTAAGGTATAAATATGGTTGGTTTAATTCCTAATAAGGGCGGGACTTCCCCGCATTGACCTTAAGTATAAATTTTTAATTAATTACTGTAAATATTTAATACATATATCACAAAGCATTGATAGAAAACAAATATATTACATGTATAATTTTAACTTTATGCTAAACTATATTTATTATACGAGTATTTGTAAAACGTATACATACAGATAACTACAGTATAATATTGTTTATTATTTATGTAAGTAAACCAACAAAATGCACTACATTTTTAGTACAATAACTCCAAGCATTACCACACTTTTCACCTCAACAGAAGCGTCAATATAATAATCAGCACCACAAAACAAGTCATCCGACATGCCGTACTCAGCGATAGTAATACTGTGACTGAAATCGTGTTACTTTCATGTAATCATGAGATGGTACGAGTATGTATGAGAAATGTCAAGTGTACCTATTCAGTGAACACTTATTTCAGTCAGAACAATATATCGTGCTTATTTTCCACATAAACATTACCTGAGTTTAATGTTACATGCTAGAATGCATGCAAAAATATGCTTAAATGATTATCACGAGGGTAAATCTTTATTATGGAAAAGGAGCACAAAGAATATAATACATAAATATAATTTTATTGGAGCAAGTAGGTAACAAGTAATGAGTAAATATAAATTAAAGTGTGCATTGTAAAAAGGGAGTAGAATATTTACACCAGTCCCGGCACTTCCCATGAGATGCACCGCCTAGCGACGACAGGAGAGAAGACAAGTGAGGGAGTATGTTAGTGAACTTATAACGGTTGGCTCTTACTTTTGTGATTACGGAACAGTTCTGCAGCTAAGATAAATAAACATAGTATGATTGAGTTCTAAACAATTTTAAGCTATAGCTACATTTTAATGTTTTGTACTTCGTTGTTTGTTTATAATTAAGTTATTTATCTTAACCATTAAAGCCAACTTTATTAAGCGACGACTGCATTAAGCGCCTGTTTAGTTTTAACTGAAACAAACTGCAAGGGACCTGCTAAATGCAGCAGTCGCTTTTATTTGAAGCTATGGAAGGTGACACCTATTGGCAGATATACTTCAAATAATTCAGTTTATGTACGATTTTCGTTGCATCTTCCAATAATTGAAATGTTGATTTGTTCTCGAATATTTGTGTGTTGAATTATGTTATTGAAAATGATTAGTATAAATGATTTATTTTAAAAGTCAATGTTAGTATAAATAAACATAGAAGCACAAAATAGCTCCTAGCCTATAATATATTGTAAGTTACACCAAAAAATTTTACCACATGCATTTAAAGTGTATCTGTCAAATTGGGTCGGTTTCACCTAACTGAGTGTTACACTGAGTGTTGAACACGTAGGAAAGTATTACATGTATAGATCAAGAATGCAGAGACACTGGACAGAGCAGCTTAGCTTAGCGACATCGAGGACAATGCGCTCACGAGTGCATATTAGAGAAAGATTAGGTGATATTATGTTAAAGAAAGTAAATATCATGTTAGACATGGAGATTGTGAAAACATTGATTAATAATACATCTCTCTTACCTGCTTCAGATGGTTTTTTAATACGGAGCCTTCAGGTTCAGGAAGAGGCGGTAGTTCCTGATCTTGTCCAGTAGGGCATACTAGTTTCGTCGCGTCTAAATCCACAAGCCAGATATCGTCAGGTAATCTGTTAGGAATGATAAAAATCATTTTCAGTGTCTCTTGTTTATACACTTACCAATGGAGGAACACTTTCTTGAGTAAATGTACTTATATGAAGACGGAATAAGCAATTCAGTAGCAATACAATAGGCTACTTGACTTACATACAACAAATTTGTCGCAATAAATGAATAGTTTCTGTATTATTTCACTAAAGTAACCATAATTATCGATTTCAGTTAGCAAAAGTGCAAAATAGGTAGGTACAGACAAAGATAGGTCAACCTACCTAAAAAGTTAAAGGTCATTGAATTGATTTTCAACTTTAAGTCCAACAGGTAGAGATCAATATCAATTGATAAAAATTTACGTTTTGTGATAGGTTGACGTGCATATTTTAAATGTAAAAATTGTCTTTTCTCTTTTTTATTTTGAAGTCTAAAAACGCTGTAGGCCATGTTATGACGTCATAGGACTCTAAGAAAACTTCATGGCGGATCTTTCGAGTTCATTTCGTTCACTTTGACATTGACATTTTTAAAATAAATTACTGAGAAAGTGTATGAGGTTTAATATTTATAATAACCCCTAATCTGAGTGTAATTGATACTTCTGCATCTTTTATTTACGAGTAAACATGGATGTTAGATTCGAAAACCCAGAAAATACAAATCTGAATGTTAATTAAATGACAAATATTTGTTTTGACCCGTATGTCGTCACAGAACAGACAATCTATAGACTTATATGGCTGACAGCGTTTTCTAGGTACTAAAAATATAGGGATATAATTTTTTTCGCCCAATCAGGCAATAAATAATCATTTAGGATCTACTTCAAAAACAGTAAAGTAGCCTATTGCAAAAAGACCGCTATACAGACGCGATGATGTAGCTGGTCGAATACTTTAAAAGTACTTTCGGTCTCATATCACAATTTTCAATAACTACTTATCGCGATATTGCATCTCATTGTCCTGTACGTCATGGGAAATGTAAACTATGAATCAGTAAATCGCTTATGTAGCACAAACTAAACCTGAAACCAATGGCCATAAATAGTAGCCACGCAAAGTCACGGTACGAGACGTAGTGCTAATTCGTTGTAGAAGGTTGTGGTTGAGGTAGTCCAGGATTCACGCGCACCACAAAGATCGTCAGATGATTTTGTTGCATAAATGACCTATATGATGATATAGGTACAAATAAAAAACAACTATTTTTTAAAATTATGACGTTTAAGTTGCATTTGCTACCATGACACTCGCACGACACAATTGTCATAAAAGTACACGTTAATTGTAGCATTACATGTTGAATCTTCAATTAAAACCATTATTAAAATAAACATCCTTCGGCGCAGTGCGCGCATTAGCGATATATTACCAAAGCCAGATTGTATGATATGATCATGTTGAAAAATAAAAATGTGTTGCGCGCTAAGCCTTTAACCCTTTAAGTATACAATTACAATTAGTGTTAAAATTACCTAAAGTTTTTCTTGTAAGTTAGGAATGTTGCTGGTATCCCAATCAGGAAGGGCGTCGGTGCTAGTAGGAGTTGTTCTGCGCAACTCATGCAGCTGGGCAGAAGCGGGATGGCCGGAAACATGTACTCGAGCGGGTACAACATGGCCACTAGTGCCATCACCGACATCGACAATGCGTTGTAGTCACGCGATTGGACTACCACTTTGTTTTCTAGGAGGATTAGTGTCAGCACTTTTAGACACGTGTCGACACCTGTTGATAAAGAAAATAATATGCTAGTTTTTTTTTAATTGTGCCAGATTTATTCATGGTACGCCTAATTACAGGTCTTGTTACAGAACCATCTTGAGACAAAGGACAGGAGTCGGGATCGAGACCGTGTTAATTGAAGCGCGACTTTTACCCACCCACCACCCTCCAGACCCGAGCCAATATAGTGATGATCGTTTCCTAAATTAACCAGACCAGGAATCGAACCCGGGATGTAGAAGGCGGGCTACCGTCCTACTATACTACACCAACCAGGTCATCATTGCTATTATAATAACCTATTATAGTGATCGTACTAACACATATTGTTAAATTTTGTGCATTTGAGGTTGATGAATTCGAAATATAATAAAATCACAAAATCATTCTTGCGCTTAGAAAATAATTTGATTTGCGAATCGAAATATTATTTCAATAAAGTGGGTTACGAAAGTGGTTTGCGTATCGGCTCAATACCTAAAAGCACTTAGTTGTGACGGTCGGAGGCCTCAATTCCCTACAAAACAGTTAAATCCTTCGGCTTTGTGTTTGGTGTAATTTTAATTAAATAACAAAATAATTGTTTTCCATCTTTGAGGATTACCAACCTTTTTCATTAGCAAGGAAAACAGTACAACTAATTAATATTTAAGCCTCGTCCGCACTAGGGCACATAGATTTTGAAGAAGGTATTTCAACTAAATTTGGAACAAGATTGCGACATAAAACCCAAACGAAAGTAAAATTTTTACGATAAATACCTACCTCTGACCGATACAAGTTATCGTCGCAAAACATATGCCTTAGTGCGGATGAAGCTTAGAATTTGAGGTCTTCTTCTTATTATCGTATGGCTACTTACTCTTCAAGGATATCTTAGTGTCAGAGTCCTCTGACGACCCTTGTTTTTACGAATATCATCTCACGGCAGAAACCCGGGCCAACGGAAAAAGGTAGATTCCTAAATTATCCGACTGGGAATCCCTTGCGTAGTAGGCGGACCACCGCTCCAGCACACCAAGCGGGTCATCAGGATTAGCGATACAAAAAAAAGTTGTGCGTGTACTAGTGTACACACGTAAGAAGTGAAACTTCTTTATGGCCTTATTTTTCGAAAAATGATCTACATGCAACTTTCCAGAAATTGGTTAAATTGGTTAAATTGGTTAAATATCCAATTGGTTAAATTGGTTAAATTGGTTAAATTGGTTAAATATTATTTCACTTTACCTTTTTGCTATCGTCTGAACCAACCGTGGTAGGGGCAAGAAAAAGATGGCGCGTAACCAAAAAATCTGACGCGTCAATGTGACGCAAAACGTGACGGTAAATTTTTTCCAACGCCGATAAAGAAGTTTCACTTCAAAGATGATCGAAAAATAGTTTACCTAGAAGCTCCAAGGGTAAGTGAAGGGGAAAGTCGACGAGCGCAAACCGCGTGTGGTCAGGCAATGCAAACAGTAGCGGCGCGTGGGCAGTGGGCGACAGAACCTCCAGTTCTATCCGAGTTTTCCCCGGCACAGGAACCGGCGCTGACAGTAACCGAAGGATCCACGTCTCAATCTCTTTAACGTCGTGCAGTACTATTGTTGGGGTATTGTCATATGCTTGACCCGTTAATACGGACCAAACTGTATCCCTGCGCAGATAAAGTTTCATGTCAAATATTGTACAACGTCAAATAATGGGAAAGCGAGAGAAGCAATATTACTGTTTCTCCAGATATTGTTATCTAAATATCATATTTTAAGTATTACTGCTGTAAAGTTTTGGGGACCTTAATGACGTGTAATTACTCACCTAAATATTTGTCTGGACGCACCGACTCGTCGTGGACTGGAAGACTCATTGCAGGCATCTATTAACTTTTTTAGGATAAAGAGGCACTCTCGGAAAGTGGAAAAGAACGGGTGATGTGAAAGTAAACATAATGAGGTTAAGGAATGATTCCGCACTCGCTGAAACAAATGAAAAGTCACTTTTACCTAGTATTATATTATCTGTGCTTTTACTGAATCGTAATATTGTTTGCGTTATAATGAGGTTAATTTATTACGATATTTCCGTCGTCTTCGTCCAAATCATGGCTGAAAGGCACATCATTTTCAAACTAATTCCTGTAACCTTGCAGTGCACGGGTAAGCAGTAATTTTCCCCACATCCACCTTGTGGACGAAGCCAGTGGGTACGGCACGGGTATCCAAGGCTTACATGTTTTATTGAAGGTTACCTGCCGTTTCCTAGTAGCGCGCGGGCTGGGCGAGTGGCTGCCGCCCGACTCCGAGTCGGCTGCGAGCCGCGGCGCCAGCGCGGCGCTGCAGTCGCGCTCTGAGTCGCTCGGGGCTACGTTGCTGCTCCTATAGTCACTGGAACACACGCTACGTCTGAGTCTTAGCCCTACTGTCTGTGTTTATACGACGATATTGACGACCTCCGTGGTCGAGCGGCTTAAACACCGGTTTTTAAGTATTCCAGCCCTGGGATTATTCGGTCTCTGAAAGGGTCATTATAGAAAACCACTTTTCTATATTACTGTCACGGTTTTGTTTGTTTGTAGTGCCTTGCCAAAGTAAGCACCTATAGCTATTAACTTTGCCCACATTTATTTCTCAAAGGGGACTACTAGAGCCAAGTGCTGCCCCCAATTTATTTAATTTTGTTGCTTCTAAACTAAATCAATTCTAAAAAAACTAGAACAGTATCATTTTGCCAAATTACCTCTAGTATTTATTGCATCCCAGTAAACTTTTCATTTAGTTGTTTATAAAGTCGAATTTGTCGCTAACGCCAAAAGTGGTTGCTTTTATTAAAAATGTACAATACGAAAGAATGCCAGAATGAAAAGCAGTTAACAGTGATTCATTAAATACCTACTAGATGTAAATTGTTAAAATGATACTGTTTTAGTTTCTTAAGAATTGATTTTGTTTAGAAGTAATAAAATAAATTAATTAGGGGCAGCACATAGCTCTAGTAGTCCCCTTAACTTAAAAATTGTGAAAAATATAGATTAAACTTGGTATTAAGTCTCAAGAAATGATATAGGATTGTCCCAGAAATCACCCTTCAAAAAGTGATGGTGCGCATTAAGAATCAATATCTTACTGTAGAATTTAAAATAACAGATAGCAAATACAAAAAAAATATTTCTGTTCTCTGAGGAGGGAGATATTATCGAAAACGAGATACTACCGAGAGTGCAATATATCCAGTGCTAGTACTATCAAAAGAACATGGCGCAGAAAATCAACAGATGTTGGTATCAAAATATTTGGTACTGGTAATGATTTGATACCACGCACCGGTGCTTGATAGGTATCTACTGATAATGACGATTACACTGGAGATCAATCGTAATCAAGAATTCGATGAAAAGATAATGATAATCAACAAATTCTTCATGTAATTCCGCAGTGTCAAATAACATGAGAAGAACCAAGCTGCAGTTCTCAATTATTATCTGTAGTTAGTTAATAACTAACGGCCATTTTCAATAAGCAAAAACCGAGATAGAAACTCTTTCCTATCTCCGATATGCCAAAACTGCAGATAGATAGGTTATTGGAACCGGCCGTAAGAATTCAGGGCTATCGAAACCACCTTAATTAAATTCAGCTACGCCCGGCACCTGGCAGGTGTAAGATAAATTATATTATATTGTTATCGGCAGCAATATGGAGTGAATATTTATGATCCATATATTAAAAACCAATTATAATAAAATCTGTAAAGGAAATTTATCGGAGGACGATTAGCCTGAAGTAGCCCAAAAATCTGTAGGGTTTTCTCAATACAATAATACGATAGGACAGCAAGCGTGCCGTGTGGGTGACATCCTGAAATACACACTACTACTTCTCGTAGGAAGCAGCTTTAGGAGACCAGTCAGTAGAAGACGGGTAACATCGTTTATTCTTCACCATTACCAAACTGCGACCAATCCAGCGGGGAATAATAAGTATGTTTTTTTTTCCTTTTTGACCGTCTGGATGTGGAGTATGTGACCTGGTAATAAAAGCAATCGAAGTAATGAAGTGTTCACCTGGAGAAGGCGGAGTCTGAGCTCTTCTCCATGGACTTGCGCCACGACTCACGCCGCAGCACGCTTCGCTCGCGAGGACCCGGTGCCGTCGCGCGCTCCATTGCTCGGTAGAAGTTCACGCATATCCCGTACCTCGTTTTGCCTGTATGGAAATATTGGGCTTGTAACATTGCTTGTAACATATTTATAGCTTTGCAGCTTGATATTTTGTAAGAAAACTTATTGTTTGAAATTAGTAACCTAAAAATCTGGCATGCCAAAATTGGTTGTTTTTATCAATAGACTGTATTAGTATAATGCAATAGTCTCAAGTCATATAGATAAAATACAACATTAGATGTCAAGAATTTAATATATCACGTGCCACAGCACTATTAGGTCGGCGAGAAACCGTAACGGAATTCCATTGTGCAGGATCGGCAAAAATCGCTAGTATGACGCAGTATTTCAAAATGTTGTCAACGCTAGGAAAATCTATTGAAGCACCTACTTACTATCTTAGAAATATACAGAGCCAAATAAACTTCACATTTTTTCAAACATGAATAACGAATCAAATTTTATTCTAGCAACACGTTGGGCGCCAATTATCTTACCCGAATCTTTATCCGTGAGAGTAAAAACGAAAGAGGTGGTGTCCCGAGTGGCCAGGTGGCCGGGCGCGCGGCGGGGACCCTGGGACACGCAGCCCTCGGGCTGGCAGAAGTATACCATGTCCAGCGGCAGCGGGAAGTCATCATGATTCGTTAGCGGGTATCGACGAAGGAGCTCCGGTGCCTACGATAGCAAAATAAGTGTTTTAAAAGATACCACTCATGTTCAATCTCATGAATAACAGAGCATTTTTATTCAAGTAAGTTTTTGGGGAGGTCTATATCCCAGCAATGGGCGTTGTTTTGCTGAGATGATGAAGTTTTTTCACAACTAAATACTAACTATACTTACTAACCAATCTAATCCCACACGAAACTTACTTAATATAACTAAAGTTCTTAGTTATACATTTATTCTATTGGAGGAACGTTCAGAACTAAACTTGACCCGGATTATGAACAAGTTTCGAACTTACTCAAAGTATTAAATTATCTCAAGATAAGCCTTCTTCACAATGAAGTTTTTAGCATTAATATTAGAATACAAAACTTAGATTAAAAATAAAAAACAAAAATGTTACGTAACGAAAATTGGCGTGAATATGATCTAATTTGATCCCAAAAATATTGTTACCTGAACTGGA
Source organism: Anania crocealis (assembly GCA_949315895.1). Taxonomy (NCBI): domain Eukaryota; kingdom Metazoa; phylum Arthropoda; class Insecta; order Lepidoptera; family Crambidae; genus Anania; species Anania crocealis. The sequence continues at coordinate 12,184,101 of OX438884.1, read as the reverse complement.
GCGAGTCCCTTGCCAGAAGTATAAGGTCGTGCGCCAACTATAGTCAGATAATCTACTAGCCGCGGACATAAGTGTTGCTTCTGAATGTCCATATTTTTGATATGCTCAAATTAAAGGGTTCACACTCTTTAGACGTGAGCTTTCTTAAACCCATTATATTTTATAAAAATATTGCTTGTCATAATTATCACTTCTTATTCTATTATTTCTGAAACAAAACAAAAACATTTTGTTATGTGTACAATTAACGACGATATAATATGGATGACGATATAATATGGAGGCGACAAATAATACTGATTGATTAGATAACAAGGTATAATATTGATTTAAAACTCATTACGAGTATAGCACATGAATACGAAGCCCCTTGACCCTCTCGCCACCTTGACCTATTTCAGAGGACGGGCTGGGATAGCGCTTCTCTTGATACAATTATGTATAACTGTGTTATATTTATAATCAAGATGAGAAAACCATTTTTCGACTGTCTTACTACACACATAGCGTAATGTTTCCGTAACTTTGATTTAAGAAAGTTCATCATTGCGAAAGGTTGCGGGTTCAACTCTCATCTCAAGTAAAATATAATCTAATTCAAACACGATGGCATTTGAATTACTGATATTTTTTAAAGAAAATACCAATGTTATTATTATAGGTATTCGTTTTTAAATAACCTGACTTAAACATATTATTATCACCCCTTCTCTTCCTACGGGTGTCGTAAGAAACATGACCTGAAGAAACACTACCACACAGTCTGAAAGAATACCTACCCCTAGCTAGAAGAACACAGGCAGCGTCTATGTAGGATGCTAAAAAAATATTAGAGTCAATTACTTTACATTAGAAATAGACGTCATCTTGCTCAACACAACCAATCATAATAGCACACAGAAACTCAAGAATGTTAGATAGGTTACAATAATAATTGAATCCTGTCTATACAGAATCAGGCGTATTTTAACCTCTCTTTAATATCTGGTAGGCTCTAGTTTACTAGTGAATTGTTTGTTATCGGCATTTTATTGTTATTTCTGTCAAATGCATTTGATTATTTTAATCATGATTTGTAGTGACATTGAACATGACGTTAGTGCTATCACATGGACACCATGAACGCTGTACGTGGGAGGCAATCAGTGAACAAAAAGCTTTGACCCAATAAATGTACAACGAATTGAGCTGCGTGGGTTGCAGATAACATTTATTGTAGGGGTTCGAAGGAAAATTTCTAAACATTACGAATATACGGAACGTATTTTTAGTTTTTATTTATAAATAGAGCACTCACAATAACACGAGCTTAAGACAATATGTTACAGTGTTAGTACACGGCAATAAGTAGAGTTTGGATCATTTCATCATTTTGAATATAAATGTCAAAGCGAGAGAGAGAGAGAGTTTTAAGATTCCGCAATCCTTGCCGCATGTTGGTCTTGTCCACTGTGCTTTCAACGCCTGATGGTTTATGTCTTTGTCGTAACAGGCAGACTTACGATCTTCGCAGAATTTAAAAATACGCCTAACTAGATACATTGGTCATCATGTCTCAAAGCTAACTCTGTTACAAGTTCCCATTTTAATAAACCTTCAAATAATCCCCTGATGTTTACGTAAATAAAAAGACATTACAAGCAATTGATGACGAAATGACATGACGAAATGTTACAAACATAAAATATGTGGACTAAACCTAACGACATCAAGGGGCTAATGAACTGCAAGAACACCAATCGATAGGTATGCTCACTATACTAGACTTAGTTGCGTAAGTCTGACTGCACATTACCAGAAATAAATTTGTCGATAAAACCAATCGGATCGGTGTTCATTTCTAAAAAAATACATTTATCCTACATCATTTATTAAGTAGAAACTTACCACTATTGTATCAAACAAAGTGCGCATGTATCATAAATAGGTAGGTACTAGCAACTAACTGTCCATTAATGTTTAAAAGTCCTTTTCATTTCTATAAAACTTAGCTTACTGACCAGAACAGTGTTCAAAAACCTTTAAAACGTAGGACAACCAATTTATTTACCGAAACACTGAATTCCATTTAAGTATTTTTCCCGAGTATTTTGATATCTGAAGATTCACAATGTTTATAGTTTTTTACTTAGTTTAATTAGTTGTACCTAACTTTTGCAGTTGTTCCTAGGTACTAGAAATTGGTTTTACTAAGAAAAGATATCTAGTAGTAGATATTGTAACCCGCTTTTTAAAATTTTATAAATGATCTAAATCGTATGCAAATGGTGCGGACTTTAACCTAAAAGAAAATTGTTGCCAAATAACGATCACGGCTAAACGCCAGCAATAAATAATAACTTATAACCGTTACGCAGCGATTGATCTAGCCACTTAGATACGTAATTGCGGTATCAAGTGGCTCCTGTAGCGCCCGCTACCCAATAAAGTACAGTCAGCGTGACAAATATATTAGGTATAACCACCAGCCTTTTACCTTGTATTAAGTGTCAAAAGCATAAAACGCTAACTGTACTTATCTAGTGGTGAGACGCATGCCGACATTTAAAATAATGGCCTCTTGGGTAGCGCCACAAGGGTATATCTCTTTACAGTTACACATAAATTACACGCTAACCTTATTAAGCGGTAAATTTTTAACGTCAGAGTAAACGTTTTATAGATTTTTAAGACGTTTATGACCACAAAAACTGGGCTAGTGCGAGTCGGGCTCGTGCGTAAAGGGCTTCGTACCACCACACAATACTGAGATGTAACAAAACTATTTAACGGATTTTTTCTATACTTATAGAACGAGATATTGCTTCTTAACAAATTTTATGTTTCTCTGTCAACGAATTCTATGTAGGATCAAAATACTAAGAATCCGTAAAAGTCGAAGCGCCCGCCGGAGCGGTGTGTGGCGATTCTACTAGCAGAATCGCCACACAATATTATGAATATTAATTCATTTTAATTTCATTTATTAAAAAATACTCTCCCAAATAAAAATCGAACTTATCTGTATCTTTTGCCTGTATGGGCGACTCCATTTCAATCATGCAGGGTGTTCGGTAAAGGGTATAAACATACCGAAACCAGCATATATGACATATGCATATAAATACTATGGTGAAGTCAGACATTTGGTATCATCATTTTCTTTTTTTATATTTTCATGCAAACTAAATATTTGAGATTCCAATTTGTATGAAAATATTTTTTCCAAAAAATGATGATATCAAATTTCTGACTTCACCATAGTATTTATATGTATATGTTAACATAGGCTTGCTTCGGCTTGTTATACCCTTTACCTGATACCCTGTATAAGGCATTATAGAACTGCAGATGAATTCTAAAACACGAGCTTGTTAAAATGGACAGAAGTTACGTCACAGTATTAATCTCAGCAAGATAATACACCCACGGGTTAGGAATAAGCTACTGATGTAATATATTAATTAGTGAAGAGGGACGTTTTTATGCGATGGATTTTTTACCAACATACCAATTTTATACACATAAATTCTAGGATTATAGGTAAATCAAGATTTAGATAGTTTATAAAACTGTTAATACGAACAGAAATACTGATAAAAACGATTTTTTTCAGTTGCATTAGAAAATGTATAGTTTTGAGAATTGGGGCAGGCATGCTACTGCATGTACTCTAAATTACAGGATAGTGTGAAATCGCGCTTAAAAAAACTTCACGATAAAAATACAAGGATGACAAGTGCAGATATGTAAATTGCGTTCCATTTAACTAATCGCACCAGCATGGCGCTGGGGACAATAGCATTCAGATAACGAGAGATAAGCCGTCAGGTTAGGAGTCGTGAAATGCGTAAAATTAATTCCCTTTGAAACAATTATATTTAAAAAGTATAGATAGGTTATGCCCTTACAAAACTATCGAAATATCTGTGCCGCTTGCGAACAACTGCACACATACGTAATTCTTATTTTGTCCCTGTCATATTCGTGAAAAGAATAATTGATTTCTCTTTCATGGATTTGAAAAGACGTCACAATTGTGACGTTTTAGGGACGCATATTGAGAGCGCATGTAACATATCTATTACTTTTTAAATATCATTGCTTTGAAAGGATAAAATTGTACAAATCAGCCAAAAATATTTAGAGGATCAAAGTTTTCCCCACGATTAGGAAAAACTTTTACTAACCTTGACATGTTAAAAATGATACTATTTTAAAACTTTACTAAAAATAGTAATTGTAGCAAAGATATTTAGCGGTTTCCACTTGGTCTGACGCCCCATTGGTCAAGTGGTTTAAGAATCGGGCCAAGACCTCGGGTCCTTGGTACTTGGTATAGAGGTACTTAGAGGTACATATACCAAGCACCCCGAGATCGGGCAACAAGAGTATCGAATTTTCGAACATTGCTCGTTAATACCATCATACTGTGGTAACTTGAATTTAATGATGGAGGCCTTTTCCCTGCAGTGGGGTGGTTACAGGCTGTTACCGTTTTTTACTTCTTCCAATGATAATTAAAAGTGATTGACATGATGATGATTATCATTCTATTTGTTGCCATAATAGTGAAAGTTGTTGATGATCATGAACAACAATCAATTCTTGATTTTGGTGGAGAATATTAAGAATATTAAACAAAGACAGTTAAATTATTTCGAATACATGTACAAGCGTACTTTTAAAATAGAATTTGTATGCGCATATATACATATATACCTATTCTACAAATAAATTAGGAAGTTTTGTAGGTATGTTTCTGTAGTAATGTTTGACCAAATAATTGAGTAAACACTACCTAGTTATTATTTACAAAATATCTAGTCGATTATATAGTTGAGATAAAATAAATGTAATTTGTTCAATTATTATTTTTTCAGTCTTGTTTGAAGTTTCTGTAATAATGTTTGACCACATAATTGAGTAAACACTACCTAGTTATAATTTATACAATATTTAGTCGATTATATAGTTGAGATAAAATAAATGTAATTTGTTAAATTATTATTTTTTCAGTCTTGTTTGAATCTAGTCAGTTAGATAATTACTGAAGATTGAAAATAGTTTTGAATTATCAATTAAACTTTTGCAATATTAAATTAAATAAGTAGGTAGGTACACTTAATTTTAAGAGTCGGCAAAAGTAGGGGATTATTGGGCATTCTAAAACAGTTTTTTCACATCATCGATCTCACTATCGTTCGATCAATAATGTTAAAAAAAACTTTTTTAGAATCCCCAATAATCCCTACGCATAAGCGTATTATGGCGATAAATACGTAAATCTCACTGCCGATCAAGACCTCACTCTGTGCGATAGATTGCTCAATAAAACAAATGAAAGTACATCGCGCTTGCAGTAGGTAAATGCATTTGATCATGTTTTGAGCTACACTTTTTAATCATCGACGCTAGAATACTGTAATCAGTTCGTTAAAACCCACTATTCACGACGGTCAAGTTAAAAAATCTGTTATGAAATTTCTAAAACAAAAAGATTCACTTAAATTAGAATGCATCTGTCCTACGACATTGAACGAGGCTAAGCGTCATGGGAATTTATTGCCAAACACTATACGCAGTATTGTGTGTGGTCCATCAAACTGTGGGAAGACCAATTTGGTTATCAGTCTTTTGTTACATAAGGATGGACCACGTTTTCGTAATCTTTATGTTTACTCTAAGTCTTTATACCAACCTAAGTACGTATTCTTAGAAAAAGTATTGGAGAAGGTTGCAGGCACATCATATAACAAGTATAATCATAATACTGAAATTTTATCTCCACATGAAGCGTTGCCTGACTCAATTATCATATTTGACGATGTTGCTTGTGAAAACCAAAACAATATACGTAGTTATTTCGCCATGGGTCGACATAAAAATATTGATTGTTTTTATATGAATCAAACTTATACTAAAATACCCAAGCAACTAGTAAGAGATAATGCTAATCTTATTATATTGTTTAAGCAAGACGATATAAATCTAAGACATGCTTACGATGAACACGTTGGGTCTGATATGACATGGCCACAGTTTCGTGAAATGTGTTCAACTGTATGGAGTAAACCTTACAGTTATGTGGTTATCAATAAGGATTGTGAACGTAACAAAGGCTGTTATCGAATGAACTTTGATACATTCATAGTAATGGACTAACTAAACCCTTTATAAAGCTGATAAGTTACTAACCATTCAGTTTTATTAGACAAGTCAAACAGAGTGGAATTCTCAACAATGGAACGGAACCTCAAAGAACAAATTGTAAAATCTGCTGCAGCTGTAAAAAGAAAGGTAGAAATGATTAAAGACGTAAAAAATACAAATGAAATGACTTTGGATACAATATTTAAACCTATCGTTAACCCACTGACATTGTTGACAAACAAAACTGATAATAAACGTGTTACAAATAAAGAATCGGAACAAAACCCTAAAACTGAACCTAAAAGAACTAAATACGACGAAAGCGAAGCATTAAGTACTTCTACTGAAGATTTTGAAGAATCTGGTGATGATGAAATCAACTCGGATACTAATGTTTACAAAACATCTAACAAAACCCTAACCACGTCGTCCTCGGTGGATCACGATGTCCATGAAAACTCATTTAAATCTCTTCAATCTTCACCAAGTATAAACAACGACTCTTTAACATGGTCGGTCTCATCTGAAGTGATGAAAGATGTACCTTATGGTGTTAGAAATGAACGAGGGAAACTTTGGCTCGGCAAAACCCGTGTTCATGATGATGACCACATCCTGAAAATTGGAAATCGTAGTTTGAAAAAAACTCTAGGCTTAAAAGAATTATTGTATAAAAAGGTACCTAATTTAGATATTATTACAGAAGAAGACTTACAAAATTATAAATTGTTACTTACGGATACTAATGCACATAAACGTAGTTATGATCCATCCAAACCAATAAACAGTAACAAAGGATTTAAATATATGAATATTATTAAACCTTTGTTTAAGTTTACAAGACATCATACAAGTAGCTTAGAAAGTCTTCCAAGAGGAGAAGGTATCGATGTTTTAAAAGAAGTTAAGAAAGATACTGATTTAGTCTACTGGAACGATCCAAACGAGTTAGTGGAACGATTAAAACTACTACTTGGATCCTGGGCAGCTGGTAACACCGGGGTACACAATGAAATTTATGCAATAATCGAAGAAATGCAAGAAGCTGGTATTATAAAAGACAAAAAATATATAAAGCTTCCATCAGGAGGATTAGGCAGTATCATTTCACTACAGAAACAGAGAAGACGGCAATGAATATAGATAAATTTGGGCATCACGTTCATAAGCGTTTACGATTGTCTGAATTCACAGATATTCTTACAAATACATTAGTAAGAACAGATGCAGGCGATTTTGATTTAAAATCATCAAGATTAAAAGGATTACAATCTCCAGAGAAAAACGATGAGGCTGTGAATAAAGAATACGTAGATAAATGTGTTCAAGAACTAAAGAATGAAATGAAAACAATTCAAAGTAATATCAAAAAATACCTCAACAATTTAGAAAAATTAACTACTATCAATCTGAGTACATTGTATTACACTAAAAAGGACATCGATCTCATGATTGCAGCGAAACCTTTCAAAAATGAGTAAACAAGACATCGTAAACGAGCTTCACAAAGCAGCGAGAAGAAATTTCTCTCGTAGGCATACTATTATAAAAGGAATAGATGATTTATGGCAAGCGGACCTAATGGATTTTCAAAAATACTCATCATTTAATAAAGGATATAAATATGTTTTAGTTGTAATTGATGCTTTATCAAAATACTTATGGGTTAGACCATTGAAGTCAAAATCCAAACAGAGTGTCACAAATGCAATGCACAATATATTAATAGAATCAGCACGAAAGCCTAAACATTTGCAAACTGATTTGGGTACAGAGTTTTATAACGATTCTTTTAAACAGTTAACAAACAATTATAACATAAATCATTATTCAACGTACTCGGTTAAAAAAGCAGCTATTGTGGAACGAGTAATAAGAACGATAAAATCTCTGCTCTACAAATTATTTAGTTTATGCGGTCGATATCAATGGTTTAGAAATAATTTAGATACCGCTGTACAGCAGTATAACAACACTTTGCATCGTATTACAAAATTCAAACCAATAAATGTTAATAGTTCTAATGAGACTGTTGTCAAATCTAATATTATTAAAAGCCAAAAGCAAAAAACGCGTCAACGAACAACATTTCAAGTTGACGATTTTGTTCGTATAAGTAAATACAAAGGAGATTTTTATAAGGGTTATACACCCAATTGGTCTACCGAAATTTTCCGTATCATAAAAGTCAATCAAACAATTCCTGAAACGTACCAAATTGAAGATAAACATAATCAAATTATTCTTGGTTCTTTTTACGGATATGAATTACAAAAAACTAAATTGCCAGACCTTTATCTTATTGAGAAAGTTATAAAGAGAAAAGGAAACAAACTTTTTGTAAAATGGTTGGGTTTAAGTGATAAGGAAAACAGTTGGGTTGACAAAAGCAAATTAGTGGTGTAGGTATATAAGTAGCACATTATTAACCTCTAAAACTCACTTTATGATTATCGATGAAGGAAGGCAGTGGTATAATTAATAGCTTGATAGATCATTTACCGTTTGAGTTACATTTACCTGGGTACCAATTTTGTGGTCCTGGTACAAAACTTCAGAAACGATTACTTCAAGGTGAACGAGGGATAAACAAATTGGATGAAGCTTGTATGCATCACGATATTGCTTACTTGAATAAAGATTCTGGTGCTCGACATAAGGCTGACTTAGAACTGTTAAATATGGCTAAGAGAAGGCTTAAATCAAAAGATGTTGGGAAAGGGGAAAAAATTGCTTCATGGATAGTTAAAAATGCGATGAAAGCGAAAATCAGAGCAGGTCATGGCATAACAACATTTAAGAAAGCGATAAAGAAAATAAAATCAGGACTAAAAAAAATTAAATCCAAAGATAACCACTCTGCTATAAAATATGCCTATGCTGCTGCAAAGAAACTTTTTGGTGATAAAAAGGGAATACGTATACCTCGATTTATTCCTCTTCCAAAATGTGGAGGACTTTTACCACTTATTCCCATTTTTGCGGGGTTATCAGCTTTAGGTTCTCTTGCTGGAGGAGCGGCAGGTATAGCAAAAGCTGTTAATGATTCTAAAGCCGCACAAAAGAGTCTTCAGGAATCTGAAAGACACAACAGAATGATGGAAGCGGTGGCTCTTGGAAAAGGGTTATATATTAAACCTCATAAAAAAGGGACAGGTTTATATCTGAATCCCTCAAAAAACTAATTCAGCGGCTACCTAGACGTGCGCTCACTAATTTGGATATATTAGAACATGCCAGTAACATTCCATTCTTTCGTGGTGTATTCATGAGAGATACATTACCTTCGAAACCTAAAAAGATGGAATGTGCAATCATGAATTTGGACAGTAACAAAAATCCTGGTACGCATTGGGTAGCCTTTGTAAAGCAAAATAATTACGTGGAATATTATGACAGTTTCGGTAATTTAAAACCACCGCTGGAATTAGTCAAGTATTTGCGTAAAATACCTATATACTATAATTATGTACGACATCAAGCCTTTGGTACTGTAAACTGTGGTCATTTGTGTCTAAAATTTTTAAGGAATTATTGGAAAAAGCATTTATAAAATGAAAATAATTAATAAAATTGTCAGTATAATGATGTCTTTCACTGTGTCTATAACCGGGAGAGGAGCCTCCCTAACAACAAATTATTCACCAACGTTAGAACTTCGAGGAGACTATGAATGTGGTCTTCTATATTTTTCAACCTTTAATTCCATTCCTAACATTGATGAAAGAAACAACAAGTTCTATTATGGTGAAAATGAAATCATCGAAATTCCTGAAGGGTCTTATGAGCTTCAGGATATTTGTGACTTTTTAAAAAATAGCATCAAGAACACTGTATTGAAATTAAACTGCAATAATAACACATTGAAAACAAATATTTATTGTTCCAAAGACATTCATTTCGAAAAAAGTGACTCACTTGGTAAAATTTTAGGTTTTGGAATGGAAACAATAAATGCAAATATAAGTACCGAATCGCAGTATCCTGTAAGCATTCTATCTACAACCATAGTGCGGATCGAATGCGATGTAATTAGTGGTTCATTTGTAAACGGGAAGGCAAGCCATATAATTTATGAATTCGTGCCTAATGTACCACCTGGTTATCGAATAATTGAAATACCTAAAAATTTAATTTATTTTCCTGTTAACCAAAGTTCTATAAGCGCTATTAATATAAGGCTGTTGGACGCTGAAAACAAAGAGATAAACTTACGAGGAGAAGAAGTACAACTGTATTTACATTTCAGAAAAATATGATTAATTTCAATAAAAGCCCTTCTTCATCATGTACTCTGCTCAGTTCTAACAGAACATTGAACAAAGACAGATCGCTTCAGCTTAAAAAGAAGCTAACTAAGACCAATAAAGAATTTCTTAAGATAATTGGTTTAATAAAATGAATATTTTAAATATTTCTCAACAAACATCACATGATAACAGCATTGAAAGTTTCGAGTATCATTCATACAAACCATACGTAACAAGTTTTAACAAGAATGATGAAATACGAATACCTATCAACCAACAAGACCTGTACGTGTTACCTTCACTTAGTAGTTTATATATCGAAGGCAAAGTAAATGTGTTTAACAGCACCACTAAAGAAAAAATATCCAATGTACATTTCGTTAATAATCCAGCACTATTTCTTTTTCAAGATATTAGATATGAACTGAATGGAGTAGAAATAGATAAAACTAAGAATGCAGGTATTACTACAACAATGAAATCTTACCTATCCTTAAATGAAAATGAATCCAAATGTGCTCGAGTTTGGGGTTGGTCAACCGCAGGAACAAAGAATGTTAGTGGTGGAACATTTTCCGCGTCCATTCCGTTAAACAAGATATTGGGATTTGCAGAAGATTATGAAAAAATAATTATCAACTGTAAACACGAGCTAGTGTTATTAAGAAGTAATACAAATCTTAATGCAATCAAGTTAAATGCAGGCGAAATCGTAGAGGATATTATAATCAATAAAATCATTTGGCGAGTCCCACACATTAAAGTATCAGATAGAGAAAGAATTAACCTATTAAAACATTTAGAGAAAGATCGAGCTATTCCATTAGCGTTTCGTAATTGGGATCTGTACGAATACCCTTTATTACCTAAAACACGTAAACATACTTGGTCTATAAAAACGTCATCACAAATAGAAAAACCACGATTTGTTGTCATTGGCTTACAAACCAACCGCAAGCATAACGCTGCATTGTCAATGGCAGAGTTTGATCATTGTCACGTACGAGATATAAGAGTCTTTTTAAATTCATCATACTATCCGTATGAAGGACTAAATGTCAGTTTTTCAGAAGACAAATTTACTTTATTATACGAACAGTATGCAAGATTTCAACAGTCGTATCACGGACGTCGACCAGAGCCATTGATGAGTTTAAAAGAATTCAAAGACGTTGCTCCTTTATTTGTTATCGACTGTTCACGACAGCACGAAACTTTAAAGGGATCGATCGATGTTAGAGTTGAAATCGAAACAGATCAAGCAATTCCAGATCAGACAGCTGCTTATTGCTTGATTTTAAACGATTGTATATTTGAGTACAAGCCTTTGAGTAATATTGTAAGGAAACTATCATGAATAAAAATTCAATAATCGTAGATCTGCAAGGATTTAAAAATAGTCTGAATGAATTTATAGTGAAAGAATTTGCTATAGCTACTCAAGAGCATACTCACATATTTTTAATAAAGCCTCCATACCCTTTTACTTCATTGAGTGCTGAAGAAAAGAAACAGGTTTGCTGGATCGAAAAGAACAGAGGCTATCGGTGGAGCGAAGGATACGTCGACTATAGAGAATTTCAAAGAATTATTAAATCCTATTTAAAAGGTAGAAAGATTTTTGTAAAAGGAGATGAAAAAATTAAATGGGTGCATGATCTATGTGATAACGAAAGTGATATTTCAGACATAACTTCTTTAGGCGCTCCCAATTTAAATACTCTTTGTAAACTTTATTGTTTAAGCAACCCTATATTATATAACTGTTTTAATCATAAGAAAATATGTGCATTAAAAAATGTAATATGTATAAAGAAATGGTGTGCTGAAAATAAAGTAACTGTTTGATTTTTAAGAAAACTATTATGTTATAAATAATGATACCTAATAAATACATGCCAAATAAAAACTCTTTTATTATGAGGATTCCTTTTAGAAGTAAAACAAAGTGTTCATATAAAGTTTACATTTATTTAGAAAACAAACTTATCTAATACATAAATACAAAAAACAGATTTCTTACTTAATAAAAAATTATGCATAATATTATTTATTTAAATTAAAAAAAAAGACTTTTCGGTAGGTTATGCGTGACTAAATACCTGAGAAAAATTATTTAATTTATAAAATATGACATTTTATTAAAATCCGTAACTGTAACCACATAATTTTTTTGAAATGTTATTTACCACATTTTCTGTTTGATCCAATATTGGATCGATGTCATCGGTCACTATGTACTGTGCACGAAGCCGGTCTCCATCTTCCTCCTGCACACCAGTTGACTCTAAATTAATTATTTCTATTCGAATCAATCGTCGTCCAGTAGCCGGTTTGCTCTTAGCCACAAACGATGTGTTTTTGTTGATTCGATGATGGATGTACGTCTTTTTCTCACTCGTTTTCTTCTTATTGATTGCTCGCCGCACTTTGTGCTGCAACGAGTACATTTGGTCAAACCCTTCCAGAGGGTCTTGCGCATCTTGCAAATACCTTAAAGGTACCTCTTCACTGGAAATGCCGTAGTAAGGAGTGTTGACTTGCTGTGTATTCTAAAAGAAAAAACACATACCTAATTTAGAAAACACATAAATGGATTTAAAGCACTTGTGATAACAACAACAAAAAGACAACGAAAGTATTACAAAACTTGTCTCAGCAACAATCATTTTGCTACACTTTGCCGGAAAAGTGAAGTTGTTGTCATCATAAAAAATTCATACTTTTACTTACCATTTTGCTAGTTGCAGGAAGTTGACAGTTGTCTATAGATCGCTGACTCAAATTGAAACTAGTATAAAATAAACAAATTTTAATAGCTATATATACGTGTTCTAAATGCTGATACAGCAACAAATATTTGGATTTCATCATGTCACAGGTTTCTACAAGTTTTTAAATAAAAATGCTTATTAGTCAGTAAAGTAATTTATTTTCATAAGTATAAATATCTGTCGAGTACATGAAATCTGAGGCTCTTAACCTAATTAAACTAGTACATTATTACTTTAGCCACTCATACAATATTGCTGCCTAATAATATATTTATTTTCACAATCACAAATATGATGAAATATCTGTTATGTACAGGAAATTAGTTATTAAAACCACTGATTAAATAATTTCGTATTTACAAAAAGTGATCAGGTATCTACTGAGTATAGACAATTTAAAATTGTATTCCTACATGTTAGTTATACAAAAGTTGTCTATTAATTCAACCACTATACATCATATTACTACCCATGTTTTATTTTATTAATACCATCACCATTAGTATATAGTATCACAATGACCCCATGACATAGTGGAAATTTTGTTTTTTAAAATAATACGTTTATCATCATTCGCTGACAAAGCTATCTTGTTCTGTTCTTGTGTAAATATTTCATGTTTTAGAGATTTAAATATAACATTTTTCTTTCTTAAGTAAACATTTTCATTTAATATCCTGTAATAATCTTTAAAGTGTACATTTCTTAAAACTTGTTTCTGTATACCTTTTGCTTTTTTATACTCATCCTGAGTTGTTTTGATACAGTACAATTTCGACCTTAATCCGACAAATTCAGAAATTATATTCCCACCTAGCTCATCTTTGAATAGTCCTGGTACCTTTTTATTTAGACGTGGAATATTAAAGATGTTGTTATCAGGATAATTACTAGTGTCAAAATAGGGAAGGAAATGTGACTTTAAATCTTTGTAAAAGTCATTACATTCTATTGAATAAAGAAAACTGTCAGTATCCGTATAACAAAGTTTTAACTTTTCCCCATAAAAAGGTTTCATAATAGAATAGTGAAAATCAAACATATGACTTTTAGATATTTCTAAAACGGTAAAACCAATGTATATAGGTTTATCTAGAGTAATAGTTTCAGGTTTCATTTGAATAGCTACAAAATTTTCTGAAAAAATTGAAGCACTATGGAAATTTGGTCGAGCAATTAATTGCTCAGCACAGTAACTTTTTTTCGTTTTATTTTTATCATCACTCCATTTATTTACCAATTTAATACTAACTCTTTTTTCAACGTCTTCAAGAGTTTTACCAAATATACTATTATTTAAAAGTTTGAAGAAGTCTTGTTCAAATGTAGATTTTGCCTTTTTACGTAATTCAGTATTCATGTCAATGTATTGTTTTAAATATGGACTTTGTTTGAATTGAATCACTCTATGTATTTTCTTTAACAATAATCCATGTTTAAGACATGTTTGCAGGTGAGCAATATGAATGACATAAAAAAATTTATCGTACAAATTTGGAATTAATTTTGAGATTTTAGAACCTGGTGGAGTAAATTTTTGCACACAAAATGGAAAATCGTTATGAACATTATGCAGATGTTCGGGATACTCTAAGTCTACTTCTAGTATGTAACCAGTATCCCCGTCTATCGAGATATTTTTGAAATCAATTCTAGCGATTTCTAAATTGTTTAATAACTTAAAATTTGAATGAGGTAAATAAGCGCACATTGCATAACCATATAGATTATTACAATCAATATAAATTAAAAAGTTATTAATTTTTTTAGAGTCATGATTCTTTAAGTATTTGTTATTAGCTTTTGAATACCTTGTGGAACACAAACATATACCACCACGTATTCCTTTTTGAATCATTCTTATTATTTCCAAGTCATTTATTAACTCTAAATTAACACCCGTCTTTAATAACATCGCGTCAAAGCTGAGACTTGGAGCAGTAACGTAAAAAGTTGGATCTAATTTATAATTTGCCTTACAAGTTCGACGGAAACTTTCAAAAACGTCTGCTAGTAAAAGTACGTCAGATTTAAGATACAAATCAGTGTATTCGCCAAGGTTCGATAGTTTAAAAGTTTGCCAAACTTTTCTCGCATGTTCATAATCCATGTCTGATATTTGGCAATTGTGTAATTTACTAAAAAAACAATCTTGGGAAGGAAGTTTATCTTCTTCATATGAACTCCAAGCAGTCATGTATTCATAAGGATACACTCCTTTGCGTTTTAATAAATTCAAATGCTCATTAGAAGGAAAAAAATATGGTAGATGTTTGAAATCATCGTTAATAAGGTTTGCTACCAGTTTTTCTAAACTGGTACCTAAAAATTTATAAGAATCGACAAATCGAACAGGTATTATGTCCTTTACATTAACTTGAAAAAATTTTGTAAACGATATATAATTTTCCTTATTTTTCGCGATCACTTGTATTCTACCAGGTAATTCTCCTAACTGACGTATAAAAAGATGACTGTCATAACCAGCTAAATTATGAAAAAAAATCGGTACGAATTTAGGCAAACGGTATTTTATATTGCAATAAGAATGAGCTGCACCGCGATACCGCCCAGTGAGATGGCAATGATCTTTTACTTTATCATCAAATAATATTTTATCACACAGAAAACAATTTTTAGCTTGAGAAAAATTGACAATATCTTCGTCTGTTAAAGATATTGGCACTGTTGACTGCAAAATGTTATGAATATCAGTTAAATCAACTAACAAACTTTCGAAAAACTTATCTACACAGTAAGGACCTCGATAGGATACGTATTTATTCCGCGAGTTATCATAGGAACATACAATATAATAAGCAAATGCAGCGGGTATGTGTTTTTGCAACGATACTGTGCAAGTTGTTCCAGTATTGGATTCAGTTGGCTGTAACAATGACTCAAAGTCTGCGTACAAGACAAAAGGCATATCTTGCATTCGTTCGTAGTGATTAAAACGTATATAAGCCCCTTCATTGGGTAAAATGGTTGCGACACCACTGCAAACATGAGCTTCTAATTTTTTATTGTTATCGAAAAATATCATACAATCCTCGCAAAAATATATTTTTGAGTGATGCCTAGTTAATTGCTTGCGTATTAATTTAGATAAATCTTTAATAAGGCAGTAATGAGTACGATTTCCATGTTCAAGATAAAGCATGTTTATGTGATGTTTTTTTCGCGATTCACTTCGGTATAAAGGGCCAACAACTTTGTTTTTTTTAAGACCGTAAACGTTGATACTTAGACGAGGGTTATTTTTCTCAAAAATTTTAATGTCCGCGAAACCCACTGGGAAGCGCATGTTTTTTACGTTAAGCACACTTTCAAAATGTGGATAAGCTGATGTTCGATGAGCGTTTTTCTTTGCGGGAAAAAGGGCTGCCACTACACACCACAAAAAGCAATAATTATCAGAATTTTGTATGTTTATACACGCGCGTTTATATTTAATAGTGTCAGGTAAATCTACGTAGCCCGAGGCTCTCAAGGGATTGTATTTATTTATATTAACTTCTAGATATAAGCTTCGCAAATAAGCCCAACCGCTATCTCGCTCTTCAAATTCTTCAATTTTTTTACAAAGCAAACGTATAACGTTTGAAAACATATCTTCAAAATTAAAATTTTGATACAAAATAATGTTTTCAGTTGCAAAAGATTTAATTGAAATCATATTATTCTTATGCTGAAAAAATTCAGAAAATAGCTCAAAGTTAACTTTAACATTAGTATAAGTTTCTATTCGTGCTGAAAGTAATAGACGTACGCGTGTGCGCAAGTGCGATAAAAATTGAATGGGTAGGTTCGTGACAGAGTTGTTGTCCTGGCCGACGTCCACGCCTCGAACACGATAAGATGCGATACGACTGCGAAAAGCGCTATGAATCTTTTCAATGCCTTCGCTCTCAACAACCGAACTATTATTCTTGTGTAAAATACTTTTTAAGTGGGCAGAGAAAACTTTGTTATTTACGGATATATCGCAAACTGAACAGAAAGTAGACTTAACCATGATAATAATGTAGATAGTAAAGCGGTTTAAAATTATTAAGTAAGATCTACCTTATTAAAAGATATTTATTAAACTAGCTAAAGCATATTTTAACGAAAAAAAAGGAAATCATTAAAAAATGATTTATTTTTTCTTTTTGTGAGCTAAATAAACCCCGTCTTCGTTAAATTTTGTTTTAGCTAATTTAACAAACTTTTTTAGCGTATTAAATTCTGGTGAGTCCTCTTCGCCCTGCAAGCGGACCCAAACAATCGCCTTCTCACACCTGTCCAGACCTGTTAAGGCTCGTACCTCGTCCGCGTTGTAAAGACGGAGTTCCGCCAACAAACCTCCGTCTAGCTGTGCAGTCCGACGTGTCACTCCACCAGGAACTCTACGAGTCAGGCAACTGGTTGTTGTGATGTTAGCCGTCGTGTGTTGTGGCGGTAACTCGTCGTCAGATTCCGAGTCAAATAACCAATCTGAGCCGTTACTCGTTGATGGTTGATTTTTGACTGTCTTTTGGCGCTTGCTTGATTTTGCAGGCTTACTCGTTTTCTTGGAACTGAAAAGATAAAAACTTACTTCATTAACCTATCTTTAACAGACATATTAAGAATAAGTAATAACTTAACATAAGTTAATTTGTAATAATAATCAATGTAAATTGTAAATTACCTTATAATTTCCTCATCTGAATCAAAGTAAAGATTTTCACTGCTGCTCTTTGCAGACCTTTTAATTTGCTTGCTCTCAGCCCTGCAATAGATAGACACACCAGTACTGTTAGAGTACCAAAAGATAATTTTCACAAGAATATATACATAAATATGTAAAACATACTATAAAATGCAAATAATAAAGACAAAATAAGGTAAGAGTATGTTAGTAAAATAATTAATATGATAAAAAACTTACGAACATTATTTGGGCAGCGTTGAAGTTCCTGGTGATTTACTTGTGAAGATTTACGAGCAGTACCTTACTGCGGAGAACTGATACAATGCCAAGCATTTTTCACGTTTTTATTATAGAAAAACGCAAAACAAGCAATAATTTTTCAGAAGTAGTCAACCTAAAATTATGTTATTATCATCTATAGGAAAGTAATTGAAAAAAAATTCTAAGTAGAATGTGTAAAATTTCAATCAGCCGTTCAATAATGGTGTTAATTTAACTTATAGTTAAATGTATATAATAAATAGGTATTCACCACATAATAAATATAGAATAAATAAAACTTCGTTTTAGTTTCTTTTACTTATCGTTTTTCAGAATAGTATGTGTAAACTTATTTCAAAAAACATTATTTTGTAGAAGAATCAAATGCTATTATTATATAAAACCTCTCAAATATAACTATCATGTTTAAATCATATTAATTGCTAAGGCATTGTAAGTATTTGAATAGCACTTATGTACATTAATAATTAGGTAAGTTAGGATTCAGTTCGTATCTATAATATTAATAGAATAATTCATAATTTCATAAAGTTGACTACTTCTGAATTTTACAAAATTCAGCATAATTATTTGTTTAGTTGTTCATACTTGTGAAACTAACCCCATTTGTAATAATTGTAAGCATTATTTGTATCCGCTGACTTACGCAACGCGAAAAAAACTCGGTTTACACTGAACATGAAAATTATTCCATAAATATTTTAAAATATCAACCGAATAAAAATATATAAGTATTGCATTAAACATACATTTATATTTACAACTACTAGAATCTTTTTTAAATAAACGTAAACTGACTTCAAGACTACATCTACGCACAACTGTTTTGTACTTAAACTATACTAAAATGCGAACTATGTGTTCAAAGATTTTAGATTTTCTCGAAAAGTATTGAATCGATTTCAACAAAGTTCATATGGGACCGCTTCTAAAGTAGTATGTCTTATCCAACGAAAAAAAATCATCAAAATAGTCAGAACAATCGCAGGATACACATTTAAAAAACACACTCACGAATGGAAAACCCTCATTTTTGAAGTCGGTTTAAAATATAAATATGAAAAGACAACAATTAACATGGTTAAAATATTTGCATTACCCCATGGCTAACGGGTAGAGAATTTGTTAAGGCATTAAGTCTGTTATTAGTAGTTTAAAGGCGTAATAAAAATTTAATTCATTTATTTATCCAATAACGATAGGTAATACCGATAACATTTTGTAACTTCTTTCATAACCATATGAACCAACCTTCATGTATTAATGCCTAGTCAGACAACTCGTAACCTAATTAAGATGTATTGCGAATAATATATTGTGCAAACCAAATACAAAATTCAGCAGTATTTATTTAATTTTGACTTGATTTAATTTGATATTATTGATTTGGGGTACATTTAGCTTATATAAAACCTTTAGTAGAATGAGGAAACTATTTTATGATTCAATTAAACATAATGATCTACTATAACGTCAGTTGTTTTTTAAGTATAAAAAAAAATAACTTTCATAATTCACGTTTGATACTAAGTAATACTTAACTATAACTTTCCTATTGTTGCTTCCTAAATTTGCTTAAAATGTATTCGGTTTGTTATTTTATTGTTATACAAACGAGATTAATGATAGGCACTTAGAATATTATATAAAGTTAGATTGATAGTTTCATAAGTAACCAATAAATAAAATTATTACTAACTTCTAATAAAAAGAATAATTTTTTTGTAGAAACTTATAAGTAGATACCTATTTGAACGTTTGAGACATATGGTCTATGTACCTCATTACGTAAGGTAAATATATTTTACAATATAGGTATTTTGCAGGCATTTTTTGTACAGGCGTATTTTTTTTTATTATAATAGTTAGAACAACACACTTACAACACACACAACACACAAGCTTTATTTCCGTGTGTAAATTAACTATGACAAATTTTAGTTGCGTTAAAACATATGGAACTTTAATAAATATTTTTACTTACGAACTTGATGTGTGGCGCGTGACGTAGCTGTCGCATAGCGACAACGGGTATATAATGTTTGAACATTCACATTTAAAATCGGAGAACAATGTGTACCTCTGTATGATGTGCAACTTATTCGGGGATCCAGTCCTGGGAGGCCAGGAAGCCCCATCCAGCTTAAGTTGTATTATCTATAGGCGTATTCTGTTTCCCTACTTTGAAACGAAGTGTTAGCGCAAGTTGTACAGATTTTATTCGGGGATCCAGTCCTGGGAGGCCAGGAAGCCCCAACCAGTTTAAAATCTATATTCATATTTGTGCTGCACAACGTCGAAAAGTTAAAAACGTTTTATGAGTTTCAGTGAAACCGATTTACATCTTTTTGATGTGCAACTTATTCGGGGATCCAGTCCTGGGAGGCCAGGAAGCCCCATCCAGTTTAAGTTGTATTATCTTTTGGGTGTATTCTGTTTTCTTACTTTGAAACGAAGTGTTAGAACAAGTTGTACAGATTTTATTCGGGGATCCAGTCCTGGGAGGCCAGGAAGCCCCAACCAGTTTAAAATTTGTATTCATATTTGTACTGCACAACGTCGAAAAGTCAAATATGTTTTTATGAGTTTTACTGATACGGATTTACATCTTTTTGATGTGTAACTTATTCGGGGATCCAGTCTTGGCAGGCCAAGAAGCCCCATCCAGCTTAAGTTATATCATCTTTTGGGTGTATTCTATTTTCTTACTTTGAAACGAAGTGTAAGAACAAGTTGTACAGATTTTATTCGGGGATCCAGTCCTGGGAGGCCAGGAAGCCCCAACCAGTTTAAAATTTGTATTCACATTTGTACTGCACAACGTTAAAAAGTTAAAAATGTTTTTATGAATTTCAGTGAAACCGATTTACATGTTTTTGATGTGCAACTTATTCGGGGATCCAGTCCTGGGAGGCCAGGAAGCCCCAACCAGCTTAAGTTGTATTATCATAAGAGTGAATAAGGTTTCCTTACTTTGAAACGAAGTGTTAGCGCAAGTTGTAGATACAGATTTTATTCGGGGATACAGTCTTGGGAGGCCAGGAAGCCCCAACCAGTTTCAAATTTGTATTCACATTTGTACTTCACTACGCTAAAAAGTCAAATATGTTTTTATGAGTTTTACTGATACGGATTTTCATCTTTTTGATGTGTAACTTATTCGGGGATCCAGTCTTGGCAGGCCAAGAAGCCCCATCCAGCTTAAGTTATATTATCTTTGGGTGTATTCTATTCCCCAACCCAACCAGTTTCAAATTTGTATAAATTTTTATGTACTAAACTACGTTAAAAAGTTTAAAACGTTGATTGATCGGCAGTGAGATTTCAACTTTGCGAAGGGATTATTGGGGATTCTAAAAAAGTTTTTTGCATTATTGATCGAACGATAGTGAGATCGATGATGTGAAAAACTGTTTTAGAATGCCCAATAATCCCCTACTGGCAAAATGCTAATAAAGCAACAAACTGTATTCTAACGTTTTTTAAGTAGCTAATGGAATAATTAAATCGTGGATCGGTTTACGTATCATTATTGTTTCTGTTTTATTTAAGTTGATTACGTCATGAAAACGTCAACGTGACGCACGTTGAATTGAAATACTTTCTTTTACACTTTGTTAATGAATAATCGAGCATGTGAAAACCACAGGAAAATGACGTTCGGTAGTGCAGGGTTAGTTAAGCATCTGTCGTATTTGGAGCTTACCTTAAGTTTACATAGGGATTCCCGCTGATTTCTACATAGTTCGCCCGTGGCACGTCACTTTGGGATGTAGTGAGAGTAGAGATTTAGTATGAGATGTGAACGGGTAGTGCATATCGCGGTATGGCGGAGGCTCGAGTAGTGGCATGCGCGGCCGCCCACGCTCGATAAACCGCGCCGCGCGCCGCACCGCGCAGCTCCCGCCCTCTCCGCACCCGGTATCTGAGACCCTACTCCGCAACATAACGTCCGTATATTCGACTCCATATGCCTCCCTCGCTCATACAAATGGTACTCCTAGTACCTAAAAGAGACAGCTAAATCCGTATATACTGGCTTTGCTTTGCGTAGTAAAACCTCTACTGTGGCCGCCCAATGTCAAACCCCGCGTTCTATACTACACCCAATATGAAACCTTTCTAATTCCTGGAATGAAAATCTTAGCTATATGTAATTATATGAACTGTCGTATTAAAAGAATTCCAATATTATAATGCTTTTATATAAATATACTTACTGCAACTTGTTGGAACTTCTTCACTTATATTTAAGTTTGTTTATCTCGCAAGTCCTTGGGCACGGATGGTCGATAGCTCTTTAAAGTTTAACAACGCACTTGAAACTTTGACAGATGTCCTTTATTTGATATTTTAGCAACTTAATTGCACTTATAATATCAGTATACAGGATGAAATTTTAACCACTTTCCAAAATTTTTATATGCGTTCAGTATCGTATTTAGAGCCTATTTATGAAGTAAAAAATGTAAATTAAGTTGTCACCCGAAAATATTTTTCGCGATATAATTTTCAATTTTTACGGTCCCAAACCTGTTTAGGTGTAAGGGGAAACACAAAAACTTATGAATATTATTGTAATGAATAAATAAGATGCACATCGCGTAAAAAAAGTGCTACTAGGATGCATTATCAAATTTTTTTTATTTTTGGCGTACATTTTCAAAGTGCTTTATCTTCACATTTTTGTACTGGGCTAGACCAAAAGAAAAAATGCGTCGTTTGTATTTTGCCTCGTAGATTGCTATATTAAAATTTGGAAAGTGGTTAAAATTTCACCCTGTATAAACTTGAAAAATTTTGTCTCAGGCGGGACTCGAACCCGCATCTCCTCGCCCGGCATGCGAGGAGATGCGGGTTCGAGTCCCGCCTGTGACAAAATTTTTTCAAGTTTATATACTGATATTTGACAGATGTCCTTTTAGCATTCGTACAGTGAATAGGGTAAGTATCAATATCTACCTAATACCAGAAAAAAAAACGTATTTTCAAAAGAGGAATACTTATGCTTGTCCTCTCCCCTTGTAATTTATCTAAAAAACACATTGCGTCTTAACACAAAGTAATTAATATTGAGATTAAAAAGACAACTATTAGGACTAGGACTAAAAGTTTCAAAAAAACATTTTTATTGATGAAAAGCATTAAAATAACAACAGATTCTAAGTCGACTAGTTAGTCTAATCCTGTTCACAATTTTCTATCCGTTGCCAGCAGCTTCGCGGTAATTTCATAGCTCTACATTGTGTTGTGTGTTGGCTTCCTGTACTGCGATTAGCCAGTACCGTTTTCGCTGAAGAACGTATTCTCTATTTATGCTCTACGAACGTCGAGTATGTAAGTACCGATAGCTGAAGCAATCATTGGAGTTAAGTGAGGACGACATCGAGCCGTATTCGAAGCTCAAAACACTAGTTGCTCGCCATATCTTCAAAGTTTAAAGGAAGGCGAGAGTCATAAACGAGTAATATAAGTTTATATAACACTTCAGCAACTTACACAGTCCAATACAAAAAATATACCTAGAACTGTCTTTATTTGAATGATTACGTTGATTTTATATCAGTGTCAACTTTATAACCTGGTTACCTGGCCAAATTAAGTTGGCATGCAATAGTATGGATATTTATGTCATGTAGTAACTATTAGATTGATATAGGTTATACTAAAAGTGCACCCTTATGTCAAATGGGTGCCCTTTTAGATGGGACATATTTTTGACGCTGATTGTGTATTTAGTTTTTAATATTACATCAATGGGTGCTATGGTTTGATTTTGACGTCCTAAATGATTTGTCATCAAATGTGGCGTAGGAGAAATGTATGGAAAAATACATGTACTTATTTTTTAAGGTTCTGCACTTCAAAAAAACAAAACAGAACCCTTATAGTATCAATCTGTTTAAGTTCGTCAGTCTGTCAAGACCGTTTATCTAGAGGTATCGAGTTAACATTAAAGCTATACAATATATATTCAGATTCACAGTACAGGTTGAATCTATAAATAAATCAAACTTCTGATTTACCGTAAATAAAAGATACGGCCGCAAAAAACAGTAATTTCGTCACTATCAAGGAAATCAAAGTTTATAGAAACTTGGTTTGTTTCCCTCGACCAAGAACTATCTAATTTGGAAAGTAATAGTCTCCTAGTACAGGTAAAGAGATCAAATCAAAAAGTGTAGAAGTAATTAAATCAATAAAAACATATTCTTTAATAATAGTTCGTAATCCATACTCGAGGTTAAGCTACGGTATGCGCGGAAATATGTACCCAGTGGCGGATTCAGGAAGTTGATTTGGGAGGGGCTTGACCTGTTTGAGGGTAGGTTTTGTCAAGGAAGTAGTTACTTACTCCCAGTAGTGTAGTATGTTACGGAATTCGATTTGGGATGGGAGGATTCAGATGCTTTTGGGGGGAGCCCCTTAACCTCCCCAGCTGGATCCGCTACCTTACGTACTACGTACCTACAAAGGGGTATGCAACCTTTAGTATGGACCATCACATTCTTTTTTCTTTAGCCATTAATAAAACTTAGATCATAATTAGAGTAATATCTAAGATATTCACTAAAGAAAAAAATCTAGCTCTAAGTTGCAACCGACCAGAGATATGACGGCTTCTAAATAGGCGTTTTTTCTCATAGGAATACGTACTCTGACTTATTATGGTAAATAAAAATTGTATTTTGAGAACCTTTTGGTTAATAAGGGTTGGCGGATTTTCAGGTTTTACTCTTGCCACGGTTGGTTTGAAGTTACCCGATATCCCGACCATAATGATCATGGCTACCCATATAGACTGTTATTATTCTTCGACTAATTGCACAAAGAAGTCTCGATATGTATGGGTCCCGTTAGACCCATTGACTGTTAATTAGCCGAAAGGTTGTTACAAACGAAACACTGACCTACTCCATGACGTCCTGCGACTCACTGTATTATTTTACTAAGTGATTTAATCAACTGTTGTTTTCTCTAAGTGTGTAACTTGCAAAAATAAAGTGTATTCTTTCAAATAAATGATTGATTTGATGTGATTTGGGATTTTGGAAACAAAAAGGCAGTTTCATATAAAGCGTCTCTCTCTCTAGTAATAGATAAAACACTTTATTATTCATTGCCATTAATATCAGTTTTATTGCCGATTTCATTTCTTGTAATTATAAAAATGGAGCTGGAGGAGTCAAGTCTTCTTGATGTCTTCCCCAGGCCATATACCATAATATTGACATTACATGATAACAACCACCGAGTGTCCTATTGCCCACTATACTGCGTCACGTCACGTAAGTAATAACATAATACAAAGTCCAGTAGGCACAGCCGGGTCTCAATTTCACACAGTCAAAACACAGTCCAAAATTAAACAAGCAAAGTCGTAAAATATCGTAAAAAAAGTCACAGGAGACGCACGTACACGTCATAATCCTAGCAGTGGAAGGTAAGTGAGGGCGTCATCATTGTCCTTCCCTTTCCCCCTTTCCCCGTAACAAGTTACAAGTAGTTACAACCCGTCGCTGCGTCTACGCATACACGAATTCTTCTTAATAATAACAAAAGATAAACGTTCATATCTCTGGTAGGATACGGGTTAGGGGCTTATTTTTTTGCATTTGAACTTATTAGATAGGTATCTAATTATGACCTAAGGTTGCATTGGCTTTTCTACTGAAGCCTCGTTGGGCTAGTCCAACTTACACTTGAACCACCTTTGTTTTTTTGAACTAAACAACGCCTACTGCTGGTTATTGTTTAATTAGCCCCCTAAAACTTCACGCGCTTCTCAAGGACTAAATTAGATCGTATTATGTAGAACCTTTTATAAAACGTTTTTCAGATTGTGTGTTTATATTCAATTCAATTCAATTCAAATTATTTATTTCAGATAAAAATCCATATAACTTAAAAATAAGATTAATAAAATAAAATACACAAAAAATTAATTTAAAAACATACATATTTAGATTTATAGACAAGAGCTATTTGTCTATAAATCTAAATATTGAGCGACAGGCGCGTGGAGCTGCTGCCAACGTCTGAAAAGTGGGGAGTCCCACCGGTCAGCCAGTGCGCTAACGATACCATTCGAGCTACCACGCACTCGTGACCAGAATGACATGCATCGCTTTCTGAGGATTGTGTAAAAACAATCGACATTGGCCTCTGCAAACATAAGGGATGCACTACAATGGCGTGGCAGGTTGAAAAGCATCCTGAACGCATTGTTATATTGGACGCGTAGCGCGCTATATGCCCTCTGCGTAACGTTCGCCCACAGACTGCACGTGTAGTATGACTGGCAGTAGGCTTTGAAAAGTGTCAGTTTTACTTGTTCACTACAACGTGCAAATCTGCTGCGCAACATATTACAGCGGACACACAGCGCCCTACGCTCCCTCTCCACATCCACAGAGTCTGACAAACTGTCAGTGACCCAGTGGCCCAGATATTTAAACTGCTCAACACGCTTCAGTTGTGTGCCTCCAAGGTAAACAACAGGTAAACTCCGTACAGGCGTTCCCGCCTGAAAAACCATGAGCTCACTTTTAACTGAGTTGTATCTGAGCCCGTGAGCCACTGCATACTCTTCACACATGTGAATTAACTTTCTCAAGGCACCGATCGAAGGGCTCAGCAGCACCATATCATCAGCATAACTTATATTATTAATACACAGCCCACCTACGTGACATCCTATGTAGGTGCTGCTGAGCTCCTCGATCAGTCTATTCATATACAGGTTGAAAAGCGTTGGCGAACTTAACCCTCCCTGCCTCACCCCGCATTCCAACCCGTACACGTCTGACATGGAGCTAGCCCACCTCACGCGGTTTCTCTGATTGTCATACCAATATTTAAATATCGCTATGAATTCAGACGGCAGATTGGTATCACTATCCAATTTTCTCCATAATAAGTCATACGACACCAAATCGAAAGCTTTCGACAAGTCCAATAAACAGGCATATATTGGAGTTTTGCGGGCTGTATAGTACTGTACAGTTTGCTTAAGACAAAAGATAGCACTTTCGGTGGACAAACCAGGTTTAAAACCAAACTGGGCGTCATGAATTTTAACATGGTCGCTCAGTCTTTTATTAAGCAAACTGTCCAGCACTTTAGCTACAACCGTAGCTAGGGATATAGGCCTGTAGTTGGACAAGTCTGAGGCATCTGCCGTCTTATTCTTAATAATGGGTACTACAACCGTTTGCATCATATCTTCTGGCAGAAAACAGTGACTTACACAAAAATTAAAAAACAACGAAAGTACTCTAGGTAAGTGAACCCCAGCATACTTCAAATGTTCGATGCTAAGATCATCGTGTCCGGGCGACTTACCTCTCACCATCTTTTTTACTACAGAGGCGATTTCCTTTGCAGTAAATCTGTCAGTCAAGTCTCCGTCACGATGATCAGCATCCAACACACAAGCACTCCGCGGGAGGGGGGACTCTACTCTAAAATGCTTACGGAAAACATTCGCTATATCGCTCGGCTCGGACAAACCGTTAACACTCGCCGGTGGGCTCGGTTTTGGATTAAGTTTGTTTGTGTTTTTCCAAAATTTGTTGAATTTTTTATCGGCGTGATAATGTCTAATTTTATTTGTTTCTCATTATTTTGGCAGTATTTTAGTTTTGATTTAAAATATCTTTTAGAGTCGCGCATTTTTTCATAAATGAAACCATAATTAACTTTACCATATTGTAACCACGATTGGTACCAAAACCGAGCCCCCCGATGAGCGCTACTAACGTGCTTATTCCAGCCAGTGATATACTTATGCCTATAACATTTCTGCTCATTAAAACTACATTCTGCGGATTCTTTTAGAACACTTATGATTTCCTGATACATAGCTGTTATTTTTATTTTATGATCGACATTAGAGCATCTTTTGTCAGCACATTCACAAAAATCAGCGGGAAAGTCAATTAAACGTAATCTACTATTACATGCTTCGGCATACTTATGTATTTGGTCATTGCTTCTTTCACCCCATTTAATTTTATTATTATTGATTCGATTTGTGCTTTTAAGTTTCGAATTAATTTTGTTAATATTACACGCAATTAACAACGGATAGTGATCAGACCAATAAACATTATGGTTCAAGACAGAAACATTGAGCACAGTATGCCTCGCAGCCCTGGTTACAATACAGTGGTCGAGCCACCGTCGGGAGCCGTGGGCCTCGCTCACATAGGTATATGTATCATTGGGTAGAACTTCCATGTCAATACATGACCACGTCTGTTCTACACAAAAGTTTAAAAGTTCATATGAAAACCGCTCACCTGGATGTGCATTAAAATCCCCCAGAACAAAAACAGTTTCGATGTTATTCATCTCAACCAAGGCACTAATTTCAGCCATACACTCTGTGAACTCCGTAAGATTGACTGCCATATCGGTAGGCATGTACACATTAATGACTAACACCGACTTACCACTGTCAAGTTGAATCTTAATAGCCACTAACCGCACACTATGGCACTCCACGATGGACACATTTGGAAAAGCAGACTTCTTCCACAATAATGCTACTCCACCATACGGCCTTCCCTTTAAAATACTTTTGGAACTATCTACTGATGATTTTCCAGTAAAGGCGAAGTCATCATCTATAGTACCCAGGGACGGTAAATCATGAGGTAAGAGCCATGTTTCTTGTAGTGCAATGATGTCTGCAGAACGGCAGAGCGATCTCACACAGTCTATGGAACGGTAAAAATTTTTACAATTAAAGCTGATGAATTTAGTTGTAACATCCATTATTGTTAATTAGAGATTCTGTTTGGCGCTTGGCCGCTCGGGTATTTTTTTTTGAATTCTACAAAGCGTCTAAATGACACTCCTTCTGGCCAAAATTCATCTTTTAAAAATATAGATAATTTACTGTTAGGAATGAAAACTTTATATGCATCATATTATTTTGTTGTTTTCATGTTAATTTTCTCCAATTCAACAGATAATTTAGTTTTATTCTTGATGTAATTCTGAATGTCGGCGACTGTTACATATTTTGCTATGTTGTAGATATACAGCGGAACCCGAACATCAGCTGCTCTAAAGTTAACATTCGAGTCTACAATCGCTTTTCCTTTATTGCCGATAAATCTATTTTTGAATCTCCTCCTCTGCACCATTTTCCAGGACTCACTCTTTTCTTCTGTTTACCATACACCTTGTTGTAACACTTGCGCAAATGTTTTACTATTATAGGGGGCTGTTTCTGTATCGTGAGCATTGTAGCATAGCTCTATCGGCGTATGTACGACAGGTAAAGGTATAGGCGTCGCATAAGCCACGTCGCGTGCACTTGCCGGCTGGTTGCTTACCGTTTCAGTCGCTGGCCCATCACTAACAGCGGGTAGGCGCCCATCTCTACTAACAGCTGATTCGATAACGTCCACTGGTACGGTTTCGCTGCATAATATGGCCGGAGACACATTTTCTTTTATACCCTCTTGTTGTTGTTGTTGTGAGCACTGTTTATCAGATTTTGGTGACGAATATGAACATTGGGTTAAATGGAACTCTTTTTCATTATCAATAGAGTAAAACCCCATGGGACCACTGTTACATTCAAAACTGTCAGCTAACCAGGCGCCCCGAGTAGGATTTACATTTCTAGAGAAATTATTTACAATTGAGCCATGTTTCAGGTTGTTAATGTCATCTTTAATTACATCAAATTGGTCTTTACTCACAAAGTCTTGAGAAATCTTATTAATATCATCGCGCATTTTGACCAAGTCTTTAAGAATCTGCGTCACATCGACGTGATCGAAGAGAACTGGCGGTAATTTCTGCAGCTCCCGCGCAACGAATATCGGCAGAGCCTTAGGATCTGTTCCCTGCAAGGTAGTGAGGATATCATCAATGTCACGGAGAGTCTTTCCGTCACGCTTTCTGGTCTTCATGGACTTCGAGATAGACTCGTATAGAAGTCGTTTTGCAGCTACAATATCACTATTCGTGAACGCAGATACACAAATGCGGCTAATACTTACTTCATCCATAATATCTATTTTATTGCAGATGAAGGCAAGCACTTCATTAATTACAATATTACAAGAAAAACATTTCACAGTTTTTGACATTTTTGACATAATGTATATATTTGATTTATAAACGTGTATCTAACAATATTGTTTAGGTACAGACGAAATGACATCTGGCTATACCTACTCCGGGGCATCTTAACGTCGTTGACATATGTGCGACTTTGCAACAATGTAAGGCCACTGTACATAAGCTTTTGTACTTTTGTAATTCTATTTTCATACATGCATGTTAAGTAACGGCCTATAAATCATACCATTGCAGGGCAAAGGTTTCCATTATTGAATTCAAGCTTGCTATTTCCACATCAATGATGCAATGATGAGTACAGGCATATTCACCACACTTGCTAAATGCGGGCTGGTGATCACAAACCTGAGCAATGTTCGAAAATTCAAAACTCTTGTTCCCCGACACGGGGATCGAACCCAGGACCTTAAGGTCTTGGCCTGGTACTTAAATCACTAGGCCAAACGGGGCGCAATGTATGTATGTTAAAAAGCGCTTAACTTTTATATAACATCGGTAATAAATAAAATACCGTTCCTATCATATTAGTACAGTCGATATACTGAGTTGAACTATTACTAGACCCTCCAGGGATGTCGCGAAATAGGTATACGTGACCCAATAAAGAATTTCGTATTGTAGGCGCGATCAAAGGCGAAATTTCGGGACGGTTCAATACAGAGCTACGTGCTGTAATAAAAAAGGACGAATAAAAACTCTTTAAATAAATAATTAACTATTTATTAGTTTTGTATAAATGTACAAACATTTACATAAATTCTAACATTCATTTTCCGGTATCCTCTTTTAGGGAAACAGTCCTGTTAAACACAATCTGAAACAATCAAAATAACTTTCAGTTATTGTTATTATAAATATTAATTATCGTAACAAGTTTCAATAGTGATAAAAAAAAAGTAGTTTTCAACTTTTCATTTTGCAAACGCATAGTGCATTTTTAACCGTCTGACAAACGAAGCCCACGTTATGTAACCATTACGTATAAATAACATTTTGGCAGTGTTATTAATTATACAAAAATATAAAATATTGTGAAGACTAATCATTTTAAAACACGCTGCGACGTGCACAGGCGTAATTTTATATTTTTCTAAGATTATTTTTTACTGACAATATTAAACAACACTGCCAAGATGTGATACATAATGGTTACATAACGTGGCATGCATTTGTCAGACGGTAAAAAAATGCACGGTGTATATTCTTTAAATATTCCGAGGATTAATAGTCCTCTTAAGGCATTACACCTTACAACACTTACAAAAGGCATGCATTAAACTAAACTTATTTTTTTTAGGTTGATCGAATAAAACTAATCGATCGAATAATAATTGGTCATATAAAATTGTACAATTACATGCAAACAAACAAAACATTCACCTGATCGGTCCAGTAATAAAGAGCAAGTTTCTATATCCACACACAAGGATTAAATAAAAACAAAAGAACAGTATAAATCAAATTTACAATACTTTTTATGATATTTTAGCAACTAAATTGCAATTGAGGAGGTTAGGAAAGGTGGCTTTTATTCTATTTAGTTTTTATGGCAATTTGACAAAATAAAATATTTTAGTTAATCTGTGACATTATTTGTATTTTTATTTAATATTTATGTGACACTTATTGAAAGTAATTTTAAACTATAAAAAAATATTGTGTCGACTTTAAAATCATGCCAATATGCTACAAACAAAGTATTTTACAAATGACACCTTTTGATCATATTATACATGTAAATGTCACTTTTGATTTAATAGCAATGTAAAATATCACCTTTTGTAAAATGTAAATGTATACTCTGTAAAAAATGTTACCCTTGAAACAAATTATTAAAAAAAAAACATAATAAATATACAAGGAGTAAGCAATAATTAGACTAAAAAAAATATCAAATTTGACTTACAATCAAACAATTTTCACAAAATTCTACCATGTAATGAAATGTTAATAACTTTCTGAATGTCAGATCAATAATATGAGCATGCTAAAAATCATCATCACCATTATCAGCCAACATTGGTCCATTGCTGACATAGGCTTCTCCTAAAGGAGGATTTTGCCATAATCGCCACGCTTGGCAGGTGAATTGACGATCGCAGTTTGGCCAATGGCGGAGAGAAGACGCTGCTGCCCGTTTTCTTATGGCGCTCTCCTTTAGTCGCTTCTAATGACCCTCATAGATAGACAAGGGATGGTACTATTTATGTGCCAACATCACATTGCATGGGAAAAGGTTAGAAAGGCTGTCATGCGCCATATGTATGAGAACACTACTCATAAACGAGTTCAAAGAACGCGAATTTTTTTGACGTAGCGCGACCAATAGGGTCACGCGGCGTCAAATGAAAACAATCACAGCGCTCTGTGGCGCACCTGCCCCGCCTACATCGCCTTTCTAACCTTTTCCCATGTTCTGTGGTAATACTACCAAAACAAAATAATACAAGACACCGTTTATATTACTGTGTGTGCAAGTAAAGCATAAAATAATATTGGCCTAGCAATCAAGACGAAGCCGTGTGGAGACTGTAGGTACTTACATTATTTGAAGACGTATCAGGATCTACGGAGAAAAATCCGATCCTTTCGAACTGAAATTTGTCGTAGACCTTTGCTTCTTTTATGGAAGCGTCTGCAAATGCTTGAACGACTTTAAGCGAGTCTTCGCGACAGTCGGAAAGGAATCCACCAGGTACTTCAGTAGGATCCTCTGGATTTTTATGCTTAAACCTAAGCCAAGAGATAAATATGAATTAAAAAAAGTGCATTAATGTAATATCACACATTAGTCACATGCATTAATATAATATAAACAACTAGATACACAATCAGCATCAAAAAAGTATCTTAAGTAAAAGCGCACTCATCCTATTAATATTATAAACGCGAAAGTTTGTAACAATGTATGGATGTTTGTTACTCTTTCACGCTGAAACGATCCAACGATATGAATCAAATTTGGCACTGTGTTAGTTTATTGACTGGAATGACATATAGGCTACTATTCCGGGAAAAGGTACGGTTTCCTTGGGATCAATATACTATATTATAAAGAAATTCAAAGTCGCGGGAAACAGCTAATTTGACATATGAGTGTACTTTTAGTACAACCTATATTGCATGTCGACATAATTTGGCCGGGTTTAAAGAATGCACTGACATAAAATAAACGTCAATAATTTAATCGAGGACAGTTTTAGGTGTCATTTTTGTATCGAGCTGTATACCTAGTTCTCATTAAATAAATATCACATGGCAAAAATTTATTTCACACTGGTCGTGTGTTCATTGAGTTGAAAATGATTTCTTGAGCCAATATTAACTCCTACAGGATCATAAGACCTCCGGCGGTCGCAATCGATTTCAATTGTGTCTGGAATAACATACAATCGAGGGGTTAAAGTCAATATTATATCATAATCAATGAATTAAAAGTCAAATTAATAAAATTACATCGATGAAATAGCGTCGATTAGTGCAGCAAACATATTATTATATTCTTTATTTGATATTTTAGCAATTTAATTGCACTTATAATATCAGTTTAAAAACTTGAAAAATTTTGTCTCAGGCGGGACTCGAACCCGCATCTCCTCGCAATTTTTCAAGTTTTTAAACTGATATATTATTATATTATCACTAGCTGTTGCCTGCAACTTCGTACCCGTGGAATCTGATACTATCCTACGGAGAACCGTACTTTTTGCCGGGATAAAATAGTTTACGACCGTAAACTATTTTACCTACGGTCGTAAACTATTTTATCTCTCAGACCTAGATAATACTCAGACCTACTGGACATACACAAAAATTTCATGAGAATCGAAGATTCGGAGGAATTCGGTAACAAGCACTGAGAATTTTATACAGGGTGTAACAAAAAGCTTAACGAAGCCTTTAACCTCGCATACGATTCATCAAACCAAATTGTATGTAACAAAAATAATCGCTGGCAAATGACTTTTTTAGGCAATAAAATAAATCAAGTATTTATTGCCCGCAATGTACAGCGCACGAAGCGCTACAGAAGAGGATTGTGACCTAACTTCATACAATTGGGTGTGCGTGCGCGCGGTTCATTGCGGGTTGCTCTCTTTAAAGCGTTTTTTTATGAAAAAGTTCTAAAAATTTTACAACAAACAGAAGATATTCATGCAAAAACCTTGAAAAAAAAAATTCATTTTGACTCTCAATATCCCAGTTTCGATTAATTTCCCAGGTATGGTGTCTTGGAGAGAAATGATCGTACAAATGGGTAGAATTCGTGGTATTTAGCCTAGTTAAGCCTTTTGTTACATCCTGTATATTAGATTATCAAATATACAATATGAGACTTAAATAAATCATTGATTCCGGAAGCATTAGGTTAAAAAAATAAACTCAAATCAGAAAGACTATGAACTGTATAATATTACAAAAACCGAAAAATCTCAATCACGAATTACTTACAGTGGCTCATAGAGTCGAACTTCGACATTTATTGGTTCTGACACCCAATGTACGAACGCCTTCGGTTTTTCGGCAGAATCAGTGGGTTCGACATTACACTCCAACTCAGATACTTTTCCCGAGCTGTCTTTGATCACTTTAGATACCTAAAAAATGTATTATCTTGTATTTCGCGTTTAAGTTTATGGTGTTTAGTTATGAAAGCTAAATAAATAATTTGTTAACTATCACTTGCACTGAATGAACATTTATTATGATCAGCTGTCTCAAGTACTTTATTATGTAATG
Organism: Anania crocealis; assembly: GCA_949315895.1. Taxonomy (NCBI): domain Eukaryota; kingdom Metazoa; phylum Arthropoda; class Insecta; order Lepidoptera; family Crambidae; genus Anania; species Anania crocealis. The sequence continues at coordinate 12,149,140 of OX438884.1, read as the reverse complement.
TGTAATAATTCGTAAACAAACCTTTAAGACATATCCAGCGTGCCTCAAACCTACTGACTGGGTTGGCGTCAGTCGTCTATATCCCTTTTCAGGCTCTTCTTTAAAGTCTGTTGACTCAATATACAGCACTTTGTTAAGGATAACATTGTGAGATCCTTTATCTGGCTCGTTCGGAAAATCTGGCACATTCACACCGATTGGTTTATTACTCGGAAAATTAGTTACAGTAATTTTTAAGGGCTCTAGAACAACCATAACTCTGAAATAAAAATTATAAAGCATTATACAGAGCCGTTATTATAATTACCTAAGTAAAATAAGAAAGTTAAAGGAGATGACCCATAATAGGCCCAGACATAGTACACCATTTTCAAAAATCAAGAAAAATTTACTGTTTCTGGGAAAAATACATATAAATATATATAACGTATAATTTAGTGGTTCAAAAATAAATAAGATCGAATAATTTATCAAACTCCATTAGGCATACCAAGATGGCGTCAATCTAAAAAAACTTTAAATGTCAGTAGCTGTCAGATACCCCTTGTCACTTTGGCATAATCATTCACTTCAAGTTTTTGTTCTGCTTGTCGCTTTTTAAATGTAGTTCATTATAATGACCTCATTTTCGATTTCTGGATTTGGTATTGATCGACACATTACTTTCATAATGTTTGTTGTTACTACAGCAAGCGATGGCACTCAACTCCTAGATGCGCAATTTTGAAACTGCCAAAATTGACAGACGTCATCAAAATATCATCTTCCGCCATGATGGTTTTGTTGTTTTGTATTGCTATTTTCTTACTTAACTCTTTATTTTAACCACTTAACGAAGACATTTTAAAAGAATTGAATAATAACAAAATCTTGTAGGTGTATTGCTCTATTTTTTGGTGGGGTGTACAGGTTTTGGGCCTGGCCTCCATACAATTTGGAACATCTCCTTTATAACTGTTTTTAAGCAATTAAAGTGCTGGTGTAAACCGAACACAATTCGATGAGTATCAAATCGACGGTGACGACGCATTTATCTAGGCTTTTATTAATGGTTTTGGTTATGCACCTAGAAACATTTTTTACAAATGAAGATTTTACCAATTGTTATAAATAAAAATAGGTGCGATTTTGTGACAAAAAAAAATATAGTCTAATATTCTGGCCACGGTATATCGCACACCTAGATCAAAAAGTAGTTATTACACATTCCGGAAAACACTATCCACTCAATAACAATAAGAATTTTATCGTTTCCAGCTCTGTATCCCAGAATGTATCAAATTGTTTTTTAGACAATTCTTCTTCTTATCGTATCGCTATCATTTAAAGATATGGTGTAAGCGGAAGGTTTTGGTTGCCAATCCCAACTACGGCAGTGGCTTTATTTATAAAAGAAATTGTATTTTAAACTTTCACAGGACGACCTAATGTTAAGCCTGATCTGGTGTAGTTTGTACCTTGGGGCAGTTAAGTTTAGCACGTCTCTGACGGAGGCATCGAGCAAGGTGGGGTCGACTGCGCCTACCGCGCCGGTGACGCCGAGCGCTGCGCAGAAACTGTTGACGGCCGCTGCGGGCACGCCGCGACGCCGAAGCGCCGTCAGCGTGTACAGACGGGGGTCATCCCAATCTGAGGCAATACGAAGTTTACTGGCACACAAATGAATAGACTTGTTACAATCTTTCTATCTCAGAAGAACCTTAGAAAGTTCATCAATATATTAAAACACTTTTTTTTTCTACTTTTATTATACTTATGCTCGCATTAGTATTTGTTTTATTATTTATGTTTGATATTTACTTATTTTATACGTAATACATAGGAAATAGTCATAGAGTGTTCAGAAAATTTTGTGAGGTTGCTAATTTTCTATGATGTAGAGATATAGCTCTGTGAATGACCATTTTGACACCTCGTTTTGTTTAAATGACGTGATGGCACTAATTGACCAGTATCACAAATGATATTTTTTTTAAATCATACATTTTTTTTATGTTTAGTTAGACTACTTTTCAGCCTCCTGTCTTTGTACACAAACTCATTAACAAACCAAAATTTAGCATATAATAAAATACATAAGCAAGGATAAACTACATATTACAATACCCTCTCTAAATTATTGCATTGGTTTGCTACGAATAATCTTTTCCTCGCATGCCGGGCGGGCGCCATACCATTAGGAGATGCGGGTTCGAGTCCCGCCTGAGACAAAATTTTTCAAGTTTATATACTGATATTTAAGTGCAATTAAGTTGCTAAAATATCAAAGGAAGAATAATCTTTTGCTTAATGCAAGAAAAACAAAATGTGTTAAATTTACTTTGCCTAATGTAAGGTTTGCCGCTACAAATGTTATTGTAAAAGGTGAGCCATTAATTACTGTCGACTCCTCTACCTTTTTAGGTATAACTGTAGACTCTCGACTGCAATGGGGTGCTCATATCAGGTCTCTGTCTGGAAGACTTAGTTCCGCTGCTTATGATGTGCGAAAGATAAGACAATTGACTGATGTTGGAACGGCAAGATTAGTATATTTTAGCTACTTTCACAGTATAATGTCATACGGAATTCTGTTATGGGGCTCAGCGGCAGATTTTGAGTCTATTTTTATATTGCAAAAATGTGCTGGGCGGGCTATTTACGGCCTTCGACCCCGTGACTCTCTAAGAGAGCTATTCAAAGAGATCAACATACTTACAGTTGCATCTCAATTAGAGATGAAATTGACTAACGTGACTGAATTTGACTGACTGTCATTTACGGTCAAATTGGTCAAAATCGGTCAAAAATAGTCAAAACTGTCAAAAATGGTTATAAACTGTCAAAAATGGTCATTTTCAGTCATTTTTTTTTCAATCATATTTTAGTACTTTTTAAGTTTTTCTGAGTATTTTCTGAGTTTAACACAACAAAAAGGGTTGTAATTAGTTATTCCATAATATTAAACATTTTAAAATGTTTCGGCGCGATTTTTGCCCCGCTCCTCTGTGCATTACGGACGAAATGGCAACGTCGCATCGCCGCGTGCCTACTTTGAGGCAGTCTTATTCTCTAATGAAATAATAATAAATAAAACCTTACTTGATTAAAACTTACGTATGAATTGGGTGTCCAAATAAATCAATTATTTGGCAGAGGTTGGAAGTAGACAATACACTGAATTTGACTGTAAATGACCGGTCATATAAGGTTTATGACAATTGTGACTGGTCAGATTCAGTCATTTTACAATTTTAATCTCAATACATTTTCGAAAACATTATGTCCGTACCTCCGTAAAAACCTAGAATTTTTTGTCAAAAATAGTGACGTACACAATTTCAATACCCGAAATAAAGATAAACTTGCCGTTCCAGGATTCAGACTGCGAAAAGTGTGTAATTCGTTCATGGGAAATTGTATTCGCATTTTCATCAAATTACCACTGTCAATTGATGACCTCACTGTACACTCAAATCATATATCAAAGATGTTTTAATAAAAAAGGGCTATTATACTAATAATGATTATATAAATGATAGGAACGTTTGGCTTTAAATTGTACCAGCTCGCACTGGCATATATCTTATGTAAACATGTTTATTTAAGAAGAGGCTGACATTAGTGACTGAGTTTCTTGCGTTGCTTCTTCTCGGCACTAGCCCACATTTGTCCCGAAGCAGTGGTAGGTTAAATATTGGGACGTGTAAAAGCGCCTACAGGGGCCTATTTGCAGAAATAAAACTGATTTTAACTGATTTTAAACTTACAGAAAAAAAGGGACCTACTTTAAGGTCTACCTTATATCTCCAATTGGAAATTCCAATTAATACGACAGTAGAATTTGTTTAACTGATTACAAATAGTTAAAACTATCTATAAAGATGTGTAGTAATTCTTGCGTTATTCAAAAGTTGACCTTACCATTGACTATTCCTTCGGTGATCAGTTTTGCAATCTTTCGCTTGGATACCACAGTGTAATTCACATTGAGTCTGCCATATTCCCATTGGACGGGACAGTAGATACCAAGAGCATTACACAACCAGTAATATGATGATCTGTAATAAAAATATTGTCTAGTTAAAAAGTAATATGAATATAATATACATTGTATACAGAATGACTTTTACATCATCTTCAAAATTGTTTTATAGGCGTTCAGTATCGTATTTAGAGCCCATTTATGAAGTAAAAAATGTAAGTCAAGTTTTCACCCGAAAATATTTATCGCACCAGTTTTCAATTTTACGGTCCTAAGCCTGTTATGGTATAAAGGAAAAATTAAAAACGAATAGTAGCGTAATGATGAATGAGTTGCACATCGCGTAAAAAAAGTGTTGCTAGGAGGCCGTTTCAAAAGTTTAAGATTTTTAGCGAACATTTTTGAAGTGCTTTATCTTGTCATTTTTGTACTGGGCTTGTACTTTGTAAAATTTGAAAGGTGGTTCAAATTTCATTCTATATAAAACGTGGAAAAAAAATAAGCACTAATACTTAAGGGTATGTATATACATCAAGTTAAGCCTCTACTGACAAAAGCTTAATAGTCTATCTGTAATTTTTTTTTTCATACATTTTTTTCCTCTGAATGTTATGTCAATATTTTGGACAACCCTAGTTTTTATGTACAAATTTGAGCGCCGGATCGGTAGAACCGAACCTTTGTAGCGGCCGCGCTCGCGCCCCCGTGCGGCGCCGCCTGAAGCGCGGGCGGCGCGCAGTCGCGGTGCTAACAATCATAGTTAGGTACTATTCAATTACTTTACTACAATGAAAAAACTACAACAAAAGTAATAGTAATTACAAACCTAATGCGTGCCTATGCGTCTATTTTGCCCTACAAATTTTCGTATGCCAGCCTGTAGTTCTTTGCTATGACATACATAATTTGATGTGCTATGTGTCTTAAAGGATACCACAAGCACGGGAGACATGTTTAAAGAAAATAAAATAAACTTAGGTACCTACTAACACTTACTTGTTAAGTAGTAACGGCCTATAATCATCCCAGAGCAGGGAAAAGGCCTCCAAGATTGAATTCACAGACCAACAGCATTTACTTGTTAAGTATCCTTATTAATCACAAACACTTATCACATTTAACCATCACAAAATAAACAGAAAATAGGACGTAATAACCGCACTTTTGGACTTCGCTATAGTTGGGTAAAAATGTTAAGTGCAGCGCCAACACACAGCATCATTTCATAGAATTAATTTTCTGTTGTAATCGACGTGGCGATAATTTATTCCTTTTATTTACGTACCGACTATCGTTCTCAAGAGATACGCGGAGCAACTGACTGAGTGTCTACTAAAGAAAGATCAAACAAAATTTCGGAACCAAATTTGGGGTTCAGTAATGAAAATTACAAAATCGATAATCATTAGAATATTTGAGGGACTCTAGCACGTTGTAAAAAATAAATATTTTAATATGAGAACATTCATCAATAATTAATAAAAAAACTAACCTGTACTTATTAAAAACTGAAATCAAACAGAGATTAATAATTCATTCAAAATACTGCTTGCTTCTAATATTGTGCCACTAAAATTACTTACGAAATAAAGTAGGTACCTACATTTTTTTTTTTCAAAGGAACCTAATACCGACATCGTAATGATAACTAAGTTTATTGAGAAAACTAGGCCTAAAAAATTAATAACTTTAAAATAAAGTTAAGCAGGTAATAATGTTTCTAATAATTCATTTAACTATCATTACTATTTTTGGATGTTCTTTTCGCAACAACTACTTAAGTGCCAAATAATCAAAAGTAAAACAATTGTTCGATCGCCTCAAAACTACGGAACCGTCACTGCAATTATTCAAATAATGTGGGAGGAGCTAGATTTTGCCCATATCGCCCGACACACCCCTTTCTCCTAGTTACGTAATCTGATTGGCGCGGATACAAGTGCTACAATTCTTGATCTCTTATTTGCGCAAACGCCGACAGTCCACGTGGACTGAATAAAGATTAACCGTTTGCAGTTTAGCAGACTATCAACTTAGACTTTTCGCAGTATGATGATGGAAATTGGTACTTATTTATTTATTTTTGTTTATAAGCTTCGGTTTATTAAATAAAATTATCGATCTAAGATTTACCATGTTCTATTGATTCGTCGTTGATGTCGTGGACAAATGGTACCGCACCAAAAGATATGAATGTGTTCGTAAAAGGTGCAGTTTAAGAAAAATCTGGATTAACTTCAAGGATGTATACGTTTAGCTTTATCGATGTTTTCAGCGATATTTACTAAGTATCTATCTATTATTCTACTAATCACTCGTTTTAAAGAATAGGTAGAAAATAATTGTTAACCTATTCGTGCCTCTGCATTTTTTATCTTTAAATTCATTTTATTGACCATTTTTAGGGCTGTAACCTAAATGTTTTAACAAAAAAATTTGCTTCATTTTGTTCTATAACTATAAGATTTCTAGTTACCTAATACAGGTCAAAAGATTAGTTATCACCGAATGTATCGTCCGCTTAAAAGTTAGTGCTTATTTGTTTTACACGTTGTATAGATTAACCTACTCCTAAAAGAAAAAATAGCTAGAACTATTAAACAGATTTGGATAAACTTTGGTGACATATTCTCATATTCCAGATATAGTCATACCAGATTCTCAGAATACTTTTTTTTGTTTCCCATCGTACCATTTTCCAAATAAACTATTACCAAATTTTCATAATCTTTTTATTTGGTTCCCATACAATCATATTCCTGATAAAATATTGCCAGATTTTCATAATAATTTTATTTCGTTCCCATACAATCGTGTTCCAGCTAAACTATTGCAATACATAATATTATTATTTGTTTCCCATGCTAACAATTTCCAGAATTATTACTAAACTACCCTACACTATGAACAACATTTTTTTTTCTACAGAGTCTAGGACCTAGACTAGACTCTAGGTTAGGTTAGGTTAGAACAGTGACCACACACAGCGCGCCGGGGCAGCGGCCGCCGAGCGCTCGATTCAAATTTTTGCTTCCAATAGTAAGTAGGTATATTATATAAATTGGAGTTTATATTAAGTAATCATTATATCTTTTAAATATTATATAAAAAGAGTGTTATCGTAAATGAATGATATACTAAATGTTATTATACTAAATAAATGTTATTTGTTGTAATCATTATATCACGTAAATGTTATATTAAAGGTTGTTATATTAATTAATTTTAGCTCAATCGTTTGTTATACGTTTCAAAATTATGTTATTTAAAATTATATCATTCCATCATTCATTTTTACTTCAACTCTTTAGATTACAAGGATTTAGTTTTTCTGGATATCGTTAATTTGTAATTCTAAAAAATGTGATTTTAAAAATCTGGATGTTGTTTGTCTGGATATCAATTAACTGTATTTCAAAAATTTGGGTTTTAAAAATCTGGCTTTCGTGCATATGGATTACGGTCATCTGGATTTTGTGCATTTAGATTTCGTGTGTCTGGAACTCATTCGTCTGGATTCTAAAACGTCGTACAGTTGAAAAAATGGGCAAATGAAATTCGGAGTTGCGATTATATGGCAAATAAAACTTCGGAATTTGAAAAAACGGGATTTTGAAGAAATGTCCAAACGTTTTCGGGATTATGACATTCGGAATATTAAAATTCGGGATTAAGATAGGTAACCCTCAGGCACGCATACCGGGCGCGGCGCTTTACCGGTATGCAAGGAGATGCGGGTTCGAGCCCCGTCTGAGACATAATTTTTCAAGTTTATACTGAAGTCATTAACAGTTTTCCTACAATTTTAAAGCACTAGTTACGTGCGCGAAGCCGTGGTCGTAGCTTGTATTATAAATGTGAAAGTTTGTTACTTAATTACAAGAAACAGCTAATAGAAGCTTGACATACTAGTAAAGCACGATCCCAATTATTATTTATGAATAGAAAAATTTACTGCAGAGAATGTGTTGTGATTAAATGAAACTAAGAGGTAAGCTGCTGGCAGGCATAGTAGCTGTTAATTTATTGCCTTAATTTTTTCTTTTGCTTGCATAAACACATCATAATCAGGCTGCAGTAGTACTAATACTGGACAATAGCGGAAGTTTTATATGTATAATCGACATTCAGGCATCGGCAGGCAGTTTGACGTTTGCGGTTTGCCTTATGGTTCTGAGAAGATAATTGATATGTCAAGGTGCTGTGTTTTTTTGTTTCTTGACCTCTAGGCTGCTTAGGCGCAGATTGATACTTGATGACCGCATGACAATTGATTTCTATTGTGTCTGGAATTACCCGCATACGAGAGGTTAAGACATCCAATAGGAATAAAGGAAGAGAACACATGGTGCTGTTCTATTTAAAGTAGAATAGCATCACCCGTTCTCTTCCTAATACACACTAGTTGGTTAAATTCAAGATAGGTACTAACCGCCTGGATTGGAATTCCTTCGTACACAGTGAATGTGTAATATGCTCAATACTGTCACAGAGACAGTGAGTGTAATCATAAGTGGGATAGATGCACCATTTACTGCCAGTGCGATGATGAGGCTTGAATTTAATTCTGTATGCTACAGGATCTTGCTTTCCTTCTTCTAATGTAATTTTCATTCTCAATGTTGCATCACCTTCATCTATTTTACCATTCTTCATATCCTTTTAAAAAACAACAATGAATTCAATTACTTACTTTATCTTAGTGTTGCTGTTACAATGTCAATATAATATACTCACTTCAAACAATTGTAGGCTTTCTTCTATAGGCCTATTCCTCCAAGGTGAGGGAGGAGGGTTAAATCCCTTGATTTCTTCAGATTTTTGATGGCAAACATAAGCCAAATCCTTTTTGATTAATTGAACAGCCCATTCATATAACTGATCAAAATAGTCTGATGAATGAGTAATCTTATATGGTTTATATCCTGCAAGATTTGAAATAGGTAAAAAAAATCTCAATTACTACACTATTTATTTACTTACATCAATTTATTCCTTTTTATTTAAGGATATTGAAGTCATATTATCTTACCTAACCATTCAACCATATCCTTGATACCAACAAAAAACTTTTCTTCCTCTTTTTCTGGGTTAGTGTCATCATACCTCAGAAAACAAACGCCATAATGTGCAGCAGCATATCCAAAATTAATATTTATTGCTTTAGCATGGCCTATGTGAAGAATACCATTAGGTTCAGGAGGAAATCGAGTGCGAACTTTTCCTGATGTGATCTTCAAATGCTCCTCAAGAAGTCTTTTAGTGTCTGGTGTAACAATATAACCATCAGATTTATAATTTTCTCCTGGAGAATGGAAAGGCAATTTTTTCATCAGCTCAGCTATGGAAGTAGCTCCATCAATGTCAGCAGATGTTTCAGATTTTTCAGATTTTGTTGCTAAAATTGTAAAATATTTATTTAAGAATTGTACCAAACATTATTGTTTCACTTGTAGTTGTACCATAGGGACAGTTATAACTATAGTTCCAATCTTCATAGTAAAGATCGTCCTCAAGAAGAAAGCTAAAATTCTGTATTAAGCATAGATGGCATTACTGTGCGCTTGTGTTAAACCGAAAGATACAGAAAATCTTTCTCTGTTGCGGCTATTTGTAGACTGTTCTGCTATTTCCGTAGCGCTAGTGTCGCAAAGCATGCTTTTGCCCATGAGTTGTTGCAAAAAATAAAGCATGTACAGTCTATTCTAACTTGGCTTATGTGGTAAACAAACAACACTCATAGCAAAAACACGTCTTCCTGACTTTATTTTACTATGTATTTGGTGTATAGATGTTTTGTATGAACACGTTAATATTTATTTTTTCACTGAAAACTGCCGATATTTATCAATTTACCAAAAGATTTTACACAAAATTCGAAATTCACCATAACAGGAAAAAAAATGACACTACATTTTGACATTTCTTAAATTTACTTTATCTTTGGATTTTAGTGTTGAGATAGGTAAACGAATGTTATTATTACGAATGTAAGGACTGGTGTATTGCAACTTGCTTTGAGAATTTGCTATCTAATATCAAAATAGTATTGATTGTGGTGGTCATAGAACACAATTTACCCTACAAGGTGGTGGTTGTGATAACCGTGTTCACCTTCTTCCTTTCCGTCACACTAAGATAGAGATTTACTGTCGACTAGCGGACCCAACAGACGTTGACCTGTCTAAACTACGAGTATGACTATTGATTTAAAATTGGAAAAATTAATTTCAGATACAAATTGTTTATTAATCTAAATTTATTATGATAGACAACAATCTTTTTTTCTTCTTCATATATCTAACTGGCAATAAGAAAATATCATACTGTTTTCTTGAGTTTACGCGAACACTATACATTGAAATGAAACATAGTTTTACGGATCTAGAACGCGTTTACTCGTATTTTTGATTTAACCCGACGTTTCGAACCCTTTGCAGCGTTCACGGTCACGGGTAGACTAAGATATTATTCGTCTTAAGATGGTAATTTGAAAAAATGTTTAACTACCGCCTCTAATTTTTATCGTCAGTTATGTTCCTTTTCACACAAAATCAGCTAACTGTGTTCGGAGTCTTCGCAGTGTTGCCATGCAAGCTGCCGGAGCTGCCCAAGCAGCTGGTAAATTCCAACCATCTTCTATTGAAATTAGGATGTTTTTTAATTTCTATTGCTTCACGTATCATTCTAGGTACATAACTGACACTAAAAGTTAGAGACGGTAGTCAAACATTTTTTTTAATTAACACCTTAAAGACGAATAACACCTTAGTCTACCCGTAACCATGAACGCTGCAAAGGATTCGCAACGTCCCGTCGGGTTAAATAAAAAATAAACGCGTTCTAAATCCGTAAAATTATCTTTCATTTCAAGAAAATATCAGTTTGTTTACATCCCATTTGACAATATTAGCAGCAAGCATTCTTTCAATATTATGTCAAATGCCATAAGGTTACATTGAAAAACTTTTAACTGTCATAATTAAGGCATACTCAACTACCATATTGATACAATTTAATATTGTGGTGAAGTATCCTTAAATTTCTAAATTTTTGCCGCAATTTTCTGAATTTTTCATAAGAACCAACAAAAAAAACTTTTCGGAATCGGTCCAGCATTATAATATTCAATTATATGTATAATAAAAATAAGTTGGGTTATGTGAGGTTTTAAAGAAATTAATAAATGAATGTCGATGGAACAAATGAAAATAGAAAAACAACCTGGTATGACACACACTAGCAACACTTGCTCCAGGTCACAAAAGCGGTAATGTGCTCAATTTTAAAAACTAAATTATCAAGCGTTTTAAAATATGATCACGAATACTTTAATATTCGTTCGCTATTATTTTGGATTTCATTCGCTATTTTAGTCAATGATTCCAACACTATCGAAATTTCTAATTGATTTTCATGATTGTTTCAATTATTCTCATCAGAATCACGACACCGACTCACAGTTAAATCTTAATATATCTGATTTTCATTTTATTTTATATGCATCTGTTTTTTTTTGTTTGATCAGTCGAGTCGGTCCCATCACTAGTCACCTCAGTTTGACAAGTGTCATTCTAATCAAACTATATTTTATGGACTATAGTTTGAATACAGTATACTTCTATGTTTTACGTACGGCATTTTTGTAACGATTTATGAAGAAATAAAATCAAATAATGCAAATTTTTTTAGGTTTAAAATAGAAAATACAAATAATACTAATTACTTGCTTTGAATTTTTCTTGGCCTTTACATTAAAAGCTAATAAAGCGCCATCTTACGGCACGTTAATGTCATGGTCAAAGCATTGCCACACTGTGCTTGCAAACGGCTCTCGTAATTATTGGATAGATCACAAGATTTCCATTGAATTTACCTTGATCTATGATTTGAGGCATGTCTTAAATTTTATTTAAATCGAGATTCCTAGCGCAATCTGTCGTAATATTTTGAAAAAAAATCGGGAGGATATTTCTTGAATAGCGATTGGAACTCTAGTATATTACTTTCCCTATGGTTGTACCTACATTTATTATCCTCTTTCTTATTCTTCTTTGCAGCTTCACCTTTAGCCTTTTTATCAACTTTTAGTGGAGGCGCTAGATCTGATTCAGTTTTAGGACCCAATAAGTCTAATATCTGGAATGAATGCGAATAAGAGAATCAACTAAAATGTATGCATTACTTTGCAGCAATTTTTAAAAACATTTACTAGGTTTATATGCTACTCCTACATTGTGTTGTATACATTTATGTTCAGTTCAGTTACAGTGTTAAAATATAGTATTAAAGTTATCTAGAAATGTTAAACTCCTAGCTACATCCTAGGCTCCCCTCAGGTAAAATTTGGTTTTAGTGAATACCATATTATGTACATTATTACACTTATGCATAAGATTTGCCTATAAAAAATATATTGTATAAGCTGATAATGTACCTATATCAGTCAGTAACAAACTGTTCTCTGTAGTTTAATCAATTTTTAAAAACACAAAACTACTTTTTGGTTTTATTTATCACAAGCTGTTGTACCACCACTATGTATGTGTTGAATATTGAATTTAGAACTATACAGGGTGGCCGGGGAGTTGACGTTCAAAGCTAAAATTTAGGTAAAATTTAAGTTATGTGAAGAAATCAGCAAGATGGCCCCGGATTTTTCAATAAAATTTTATGGACGGATGAGTCAAGATTTGAACGAACCGGAGTTTTTAACATGCATAATTATCACATCTGGGCTATTGAAGATCCACATGCTGCAAGAGCTTCATCATTCCAACATCGCTTTAGCGTCAACATGTGGTCTGGTATCTTGAATGGGGAATTTATTGGGCCATTTGAACTGACTTAATGGAGACACCTACAAAAGGTTTATGGAGAACGATCTGCAAATTTTACTGGGGGATGTGAACCTGGAACTGCGAAGAACAATGATTTTCCAGAACGACGGTGCGCCTTGTCATTACGCGACACAAGTGCGTAACTATTTAAATAACAAGTGCCCCAACAGATGGATCGGACGACGAGGACCAACTAACTGGCCACCACGCTCGCCTGATCTTAACCCTATCGATTTTGTTATCTGGGGTTACTTCAAAGAAATAACGTACGCTGTGTATCCAGTGAAGATGAACTCAGAGCAATAATTCTTGAAGCAGAAAACGTTGTGAGAAATAATCGTGAAGCTATTAGAGCCTTAAAAGAAAATTTTAAGCAGATGTAGGTTGTGTATTTCTATAGGAGGGCGACAATTTGAAAAGCTCTTGCAAATAAATAAATTCTAAATAATGTTATTATGTTTTACTCAAAGCGTTCATCAGAAAAAACAACAATTGCAATAAATTAAAATAATATTTTTATCCTAAAATTATGCTCAAATAACTTTAAAGGTCAGTTACAGAAAATAAACCCCAGTCGACAACAACTTTATTTGACCTCACTTTATTGCTTATCAGTTTTTAACAATACTTAGAATCCACAGGTTCTCTTTAAACATTATTTTTGGATACATCAAAATAATGTGCATGCACCAAGTTTGGTCGCTAATTTTGGACTTGTGACTAAATTTTAAGCAAGTTCCGCAATATCCAGACATAGTTTTTAAGGTGGTACTTATAAGTATTGTTATTAATTATCACTGAAAAAACGAACACCGAGTATTCGCCAGAATAAATAAAAAAATAAAACCAATAATAGGTGAAAATTAAGGAAAAAAACATAAAAATAATTCAATCTCCTAAACTTAGCAAAATTGTAGAACATACATGGGGGTGATTTGGATACACCTTAATATAAGGCACCTAAATTTTAGCATTAAACATCAACTCTCCGGTCACCCTGTATATTAAAATTAATGCCACAGGAACATTACTTTTACCATTGTTCCAGCCAATACCTGGTGCCCACGAGCTTGTAGGTACATGTGGTATTTTGATTTTAAAACTATGTATTAAAATTTTCCCTTGGGAACTGTCCCATTTCCCAGGATAAAAAGTAGTATTTATATTATTCTAGCCAAAAAACTTAAACTGTGCAAAATTTCATCCAGATCCGTTAAGTCATTTTAGCGTGAAAGAGCAACAAACGTAAACACTCACAAACTTTCACGTTTAAAATATAAGCAGGGAAGTAAGATAGCAGTATTAACTATTATTATATAAAATAAATTTATTAATAAATAAAACAGGTCTAACCTGAACATCAACTTCATTTTTGATGGCTTTTCCATCAGCCCAGGGCAGATCTACTCTTACAGCTTGCATAATGATACCAGAATTAAAACGATATCTTTTCTCCAGCAGTTCACTTTTATACTTGGCCATATGTTTCTCAACAGCTTGCTCAACTTGCTCAGGGGTCACCACAACACCAACACCACAAGCTTTTTCGAATGCATCCACATTCATATTTGTTTCATTCACTGTGTTTAAGAGATACTCTAGCGCAGCATCTACTCGCAGAGTAGAATCTAGCTTACCACTTGAAATGTATTTACACACAAAAGATATTTTAGAAATAATCTGGGGTTTTATTTTAGTTGCTAAGTGATATATCAACATTCCAGCACCGCTTGGCAAGCTTTGGACATCCACCTGAAAGGGAAACATTTTAATTGGGGACCAGACAGGACACCAAAATATGTGAGATTTAAGAACTAACCTCGCTGATTGCTGAAAGTAAAAATTTCGTAACATTAACATTTTTTAAGGTTTCTTTAGCCTTTTGCTCACTTAAACCCAAATGTTTAAATCTTTCTATAGTTTCTTTAGGGGACATTTTCACAATCACAATTCCCAAAATAAAAAGGAGGCAATAAAATGGCCAATGTCCGGACTCCGGGAGTTCTTTTTTTTTTTTTTTTTTTTTTTTTTTTGGACGGACCTATCACTGAAACCCCATATGGGAGGCTTTAATCAGTTAAACCGGGCAGAGTGTGGCGAGCGCTGAAGGCGCTCAGCCTAGGTCCGCCACGCTAGCGGTACTCCGGTGCGGCCGAGGGTGAGGCTTCGCGAACCTCAGGCTCGCTCGCACCGGGGCCCATACTAGCGGGCGTGATCGGGCCAGTGTGGGGTGCTAAGGGCACCCTACCAAATGGCGAACCCACCAGTGGTGGCGCCGCCGGAACCGGAGATGCCGTGGCATGCCGGATCACGGTCGGGCTCCATTCTGGCGGGCCCGATCTGGGAGGGGGGATCGGACAGCGACCTCAAGGGCGCCTCTGTAGGCTCGGACCTCGGCTTGGATCGCCGTCCGAGGGGGGGGGCAGGTGAGAAGCGGCCAGGCACATGATTGTGTCGGCCGAAATGAAAGGCGGGACCACGCACCCGCCTCCGACGGGTGCGGTGTGGAGAACTACTGTGTTGTGCAGTAATTGAAGTGCTTAAGGCGGTGTTGGCTGTTGTGACATACGCGGTGATCGGATCGTCGGGGTCGTTCAGCACGTGCCTGGGCCGACGGCGTCGGAAGGCGACATCCCTCTGGGGGGTGTACGTGGCGGCTTCCGCTATGAGCGGATTGGGGTGATTCACTGCCTTATCGAAAAAGCGTTGAGAGGCTTCTTTCATATAGAGGGCAATGGATTGGATCTCGAGATCTCGGTGGATATTTTTGTTGCGTACGAACCACGGGATACCCGCAAAAAGAGATTTTGAAGTGTTTGAAACTTCTTAAGGAGGGATGGGGCAGCGTGAGCAAACACCGGACTGGCGTAAGTCATCACGGGGCGGATGCAAGTTTTGTAAATTGTCAACTTATTTCTAAGCGACATTTTACTCTTGCGGCCGACTAGGTGGTATAGTCGGTGCGTGTAGAACTTCGCTCGGTTACAGACGCGATTGATGTGCGATGCGAACGATAGTCGTCGGTCTAGGATGACACCTAAATATTTGACCTGCTTGACCCATGGGATCCGCTGGTCGAATAGGGTGAAATGAGTAGGAACATTAGGGCGGGACGGATTAGGGGAGGGCGCTACGGGGATGTTCCGCCCGAAGTACATCGCTGCACTTTTGTCGGGATTGACTTCGATACGCCATTTTCTAAACCATTCACCCAATTTGGTGACCGCGCGCTGTAGCGCTAGGATCACATATTTTGAGTTTGGACCGGTTTTGTAAATGGCGGTATCGTCAGCAAAAAGGGCTAGCTCCGTGTCTGGAGTCTTGGGAATGTCGTTTACGAAAACGGAGAAGAGTAGGGGTGATAGCACAGAGCCCTGTGGGACTCCGGCTCTGATGGGTCGAGGGGAGGAGAGAGTGCCGTCAACTCGGTAACGAAAAGTGCGATTCGACAAAAAGTCCCGTAAGATGAGCACGAGACTGTCCGGCACTTTGAGTTCGTACAGCTTGTAAATCAAGCCGTTGTGCCAGACTTTGTCGAACGCTTTCGCCACGTCGAAGAACAACGCTCCCGTTCCCAAGGGGCGGGGTCTATTGAGACCGTCCAGAATGTGTTCCGTGAGGCGGTGCACCTGATGGACGCAGGAGTGGGAGGCTCTGAAGCCGAATTGCTCGTTGATTAAGAGATTGTTAGAGAAGAGGTAATCTCTTAATCGGGAAACTAATACGCGTTCGTATATCTTGCCCATAGTCTTTAAGAGGCTGATGGGCCTATAGCTGGTGGGGTCGGCCGGGTTTTTTCCCGGTTTTCGGATGCCTATGACCTCCGCCTCCTTCCACGAGTCGGGGAAGACGCAGTGGGTCATTGCGGCGTTGATGATTGCCACCAATAGGCAGAGAAGTTGGGCGGGCAGGGCGCGGAGTACTCTGTTCGAGATACGGTCCGGCCCGGGTGCCTTGTTAGGGCGGAAACCTTTGACTATCGCCTGCACCTCATCAACGGTAGTAGGGGTGAGAGGGGTTGAGGGGGGGATGACCGAGCGGCGCTGGACCTCATCGTCCACCATTTGAAGGTGGTCTTGGTCGAAAGGGAGGGTACTAGGGGAACACTGTGCCTCTAGACTGTCAGCCATGCATTCGGCTTTTTCGTTATCGTCAAGCGCTAACGATTGATCGGGTCTTTGGAGGGGGGGCATTGATGCGACTATGTCCGACTTAAAGGTTCTCGCCAGCTTCCAGTAGGCCTGGTGAGATGGCGAGATTTCTTTAAGTAGATCGTCCCACCGATTGTTTCGGAGCTCCTTAATACGTTGCTTAACAGCACGCTGCAAGCCGCGCAAAAGAACCCGATTTTCCTCGGTGGGACACGCATCGTAGGCCCTGATAGCCGCGTTCTTGGCTCTCAGCAGTTCTCGCGCGTCATCAGGCAGCCTGAAACGATGGTTTCCCATCGCCGGCACTTGCCTAGACGAATCGCCGATGGCGACCGAGATGTGACTGGTGAGAGCGTCGATCGCTTCTACAGCCTCATTTGGCGAAGAAATGTCGTCGGGGATTGAGGAAAGTTGGGGGCTGTTACAATCCTCAAGTTTACACTTGAGTTTGTCCCAGTCTATCAACGACCTCATGGGGGGAGAGTATGACTCCGGGGAGCCGAGACGAACTATCACCGGACGATGGTCCGAGTTGAGGGCATGCACGACTTCTATCGAATGAAGCCGAAGGCCTACATTCTTTAGAATAGCCATGTCAAGAATATCGGGACGATGTTCGACGTTGTAAGGGTAGTGGGTGGGCTCTAGAGGCGGCACAACGTCAAAGGATAGGGTTTCAGCGAGTCTGCTTAAGCGCGTGCCACTAGTGGTCGTGCATAGGCATCCCCACTGGGTGTTTTTGCTATTAAAGTCGCCGCCTATAAAGACGGTTTCATTCATAGCGAAAAGGGCCTCAAAGTCACTCCTGACTGGGGTTTTGTTACCGGAGAGGTAGGCCGAAGCGATGAGAATGGGCCTGTGGCCGGTCATAGATAGTCGGCATAAGGAGACTTCTATGTCCGTCGTGGGTGGGGGGTCGATTGGGGCACAGTGTAGTGAACGCTTATAGTAGATAAGCGTGCCGCCGCCACGTGTGGACCTATCATTTCTGACAATAAGATAGTTCGCAATATTAGGATTACGAAAAGAAGGTTTGAGACGGGTTTCCTGAACCAGAAGGATGTCTACCTGGTGCTCGGTCAGGAAGAGGGATACCTCATCCCGTTGGTCTAAAAGGCCATCAGCATTGAAAAATGCTATGGTGATCGACCTCGGTCCGGGAGTTCTCTCCACAGGAGTACCTTTTTATATGGTTCTCTCCAGTTCAGTGCTGCCACCTCTCTGAGGCCAAAAAGCGCTAAAAGCGATTGAAAATAGCGCTAGAATCCGCTAGACTGCATAATAAAAAAATAGCGCTAGAATCCGCTAGATTGCATGATTAAAAAAAAGCATAATTGTAAGAAGTTTTTATTTATTTCAATATCAATTGTATTTATAATCTTAAATCTAAAATAGTCTTTAGGTATACGTCTAGTGTAGTTAGTCTTAAGTTTAATGGCTAATCGATTTTGATGTCAGGTATCGTACATGTAAGATAGCATTTAAAGTATATCTATATTCATAAAATTTCTCAGTTTTGTCTTTACCACATTCATGGTACTGAAAACTCTTTCTATAGGCATAAAGGCACATTGTAAACCAACGACCAGAAACAATTTATATTATTCGGGGATTTCCCTGCCCAAAACATATGAAATGGAACCTAAACGAATGAACGAATTGCGGTTAGCGGGGTTGCCTGCTTATTTCCTACTTTTTGCCGAAACACGCTATATTTTCCGCTAGGAGTTAATATAAAAATTTCAGCGCTAAGTGACCCAAAAAAGCGCTAGATCTGACTCCGAAAGCGCTAAGGTGGCAGCACTGCTCCAGTTCTCTCACTCACTGACAGTTATCTGTCAGCTGGCTGGCAGGCACGGTGATAGTATTTTTTTTTATCAAAAAATTTTAACGGCTTTGGACGAGTCCATACAGCCTAATCTTTAGTTATAATGTCAATATTTGAAATACATACATTAACCTAAATACTTACATAATAATGGCTAACCTAACTTACACCTAAACTAATCTAACTCATTGAAATGTTTTGGTGGTAAGTATATACATTTCAATGATTACAGGAGTTTTACACGAGAACGTGGATCAGAGTCAAATAGGAGCGCCTTTCCTTGTTTATTATTTTTATTTGATTTATCCTATTCACTGACACATTATTATAACAATGCCACCACTTTATGACAGTAAATGCCGCTCAGGTTAATTTCACAAAATTACGAAACAAAGTCAATCTTTATCTTTTCGTTTCCCGCGCAGAACCGGTGATGATGGTAGAAAGAATCTGGTAGATGCTGATGACGTTTAGTGTTTTCTTTTTATTTGTTCATTTGTTTATTTGAACCAGCTATGGTCTGAGACTATGCTGCCATGTCATTAGTAGGAATTCTACATTCTAAATAAATAATTAAAATATCTTATATACTTATGTAACGCGCCGATAGATGTCAGCCAGCTGAGCCAAGCCACGCCCAGTCATCAGCCTATGCCTGTCGTAGCCATTTATACCTGTGCGCTAGCATAATCTCGGTCATTCTCCGCTTAAACATTGTATGGATCGAATTGCTGCCCGAATTATATAAAAACTAATAAATGCCGGTTAAAAACTAATAGCTATACGCTGGTAATAAAGTTAAATTCGGCGTAAATAAAGTTAAATTTAAAACACTTTATCAACTGAAAATAAAATAAAACACAAAAGAGCAAAAGGGGATATAAAACAAAATACTCAAGCAAGTTTTAGCTTAGTACCTAGTACAGGGTGAAATTTTAATCACTATCCAAATTTTAATACAGCAATCTACGAGACTAAAAAGACGTTTGGCACTCGGAGACTGCCGCGGTAAAGCTATTGCATTTGCATAGCATTTTTTATCAACTTGTGCAATTATAAAACTAAAAAGTATCACCGCTGTGCCGGTCGGAGTGGGGGGGTGTTAGGTTATTTTCGTTACGGAATTTCTGGATTCGGTCTCCACCCTCAAGGCCCGCGATAGAAGCTATGCAATAGCTTAATTTTATAATTTTATGTATTTTATAATTTTGACTTTTGTAATTTTTCTGTTATTTTGGCAGATATGGTTACCTTATGCAACCATACTGTCAAAATCCTTATTTTCTTCTAGTGTTCGTGTGAAATAAAAGGGATGTTAAGCCACGGATGATTTGGTGCTTGTCATCTTTCCGGTCTTGACTAGCTTTGATGAGGCCTAGTATTCCCTTTTCTTTCATCTCAGTGACGTCCTTGCTCCCTTTCACGACGTCCTCGTTACACACAGGACACTTATTAATACTCATTGCGGATAATCCGATTCGTTACTGATAACTTTTATAGATCACAGAATCTTTAGAATGGCCTTGTGGCTGCTCCCCTGCGTTACCGGGTAGGCTACTTCCAAACAAGTCAAAATGAGATCAGAGACGATGATAGCATAAGCCCGAAGGCATGGATGATAAAGGTAATGGGAGTTTTAACCAGCAAGATCGCGTTTTCTGTGATTGTGCATTGGAGATAAAAAGTGTGACCGCTTTCGCTCCATTACCCGCTTTTTGCCGAAAACGCGATTTCAAACTGTTACCGCCTTCACCGCTTGGAGGTACTCCCAGCTTATGTTATCAACAAAATACTTAATTTATAGTTTTCAACATCAGGTAATGCCCGTCACGCGAAAAAGATTCATTTTCACTATTTCGGAGCGTGATGCTCGAAAACTGATGAGGGTTTCGAAAAAGTGTATAGGACAAAAGTTATAGGAAATTTTATTAGCTTTCATTACGTAGAAGACATTTTTTTTCTACGACGCACCATTTTAAAGGTATTATCAAAAAACTCGAAAGAGGGAACTTTAACCCCCTCCCCCCACTCCGGCGCCCTTGCTAGAGGTGGGGATTTTTAGTATGTTTACTCTCTAAGAATCCTGAACCAATTTCTGTAGAAATTGCTTTGGTGCCGGCTCACGCACTCTACACCTGCTTTTGGATTATTCTTTGAGCGGACTATAAGGGAAGATTATTATACAGCACAATACACACACTAAATCCATTTTACTTTTAATTTTGTTTGCTACAAGGAGGGTGGTACAACTGGTTCATTATTTTAGCTCGCGTTTGCCGGGGATTAACATCTGCTCGTTTTTTCCAATGATCTGGATGGGAGACCACAAACACACACACGTCCCTGATAGGCAGTACATGGAAGGTAAAGGAAGTATCTGTAGTTTTTTAAATAGTGGCTTGCAGCTGTATGATAGAGTGGTGAAGAATGAAT
The DNA here is from genome assembly GCA_949315895.1 of Anania crocealis. NCBI lineage: Eukaryota > Metazoa > Arthropoda > Insecta > Lepidoptera > Crambidae > Anania > Anania crocealis. Next base: position 12,127,924 of record OX438884.1, on the reverse strand, counting down.
TGTGGTCAGTACTATCCATGTATGGGGTGAACAGTATTTTGATACAAGCACTGAAATCCCTATACAAGGATTCTAGTGCTTGTGTCAGCAGGATCAACGGGGCGTACACTGAATTGTTTAGCATCGAAAAAGGTGTTAGACAAGGATGTGTAGCGTCACCATGGCTGTTTAACTTATTCATGGATAGTTGCTTGAAAAATTTGAAAGAAAGTGTTTTAAACTTTCATGGTCACTATCGTAAGAGTTAGTTATTTCGAGATTTCTACCATGTACCTTGTCAGTTCTTCCGCGATCATGGCGCTTGCAACAGTGCCGAAATATCGGAAACTCATAAAAACAAGGTACATGGTAGAAATCTCGAAATAACTAACTCTTATGAAAGAAAGTGAACAAACAGTCGCGTTCATCAATCATAGCGTATGTAATTCTGAGAACGATTTTACAGAAATTGAAAATCTGATTAGGGAGAACTACTTAAAAAACCACACACACGAAGAACCTTTTTTTTTTTTTAAAGTAATAATAAATATAATATAGAGAAAAATAAAAACTTACAAAAGCACACAGACGAAGAACTGCAGAACGGAAGAACAGACAAAGACTCAATAATCATGACATAACAAAAACATGCAATATAAAAAGAAGAAAACTAGAAATAGATAATATAAGTAAAAAGTATTTACATAAAATCCAGTTAGACGACCGATTCGTAACATTCTCCCTCTTTTTCAACAAAGGCGTTCATTGTAGTAGATATATCAAGAGGGACGGGAGGAGTACGAATAGGTCATTAAACCGGAAGCTGCACCAGCTTTTTGCAGGGCCGGCGTAGGAGCCCGGCAGCCGTGGTAACTTCAGCAACGCGCACTATGTTGTCGATACCAGAAAACAATCGAGTAACTCGACCTCGTGGCCACATGCCACGTGGCAGGTTGGCATCTACGACGAGTACCAGGTCACCAACGGTGAGGGTGGGGGCTGCTTCACCGGAACTACGCCTTGGAACGAGTGTCGGGAGATATTCCTTTATCCACAGTTGCCAAAAGATATCCGCCAACCGAATAGCCTTCCGCCATAAAGCACGTCCATATAAGTTTTGTGGATTTGCCGTCGCCCAATTGTTTGCTGTAGAGGAGGACCCAATCAGAAAATGAAATGGCGTCAACGCTTCCTCTTCATCTGGTTGGGCGGGAACGTGGGTCAAGGGTCGCGAGTTGACTACAGCTTCAGCTTCTGCTAGCAATGTAGCGAGCGTGTGTTCTTTAGGAGCTCGTTCCATCAGGGTAGCTTTTAGTGCCGATTTCACTGATCGTACAAGCCGTTCCCACGATCCACCCATGAATGGCGCTGCAGGCGGTATAAACCTCCATTCCATATTTTGGTTGGCTGCAAAATCCTCCACATCAGGGCCATAAAGCTGACGCAGGAACTTGGAAGCACCGACAAAGGCTGTCCCATTGTCAGACCAGATTTGAGATGGGCACCCACGACGCGCTGTAAATCGTCGTAATGCCATCAGGGCAGCATCGGTGGACAGGTCGTGGACGACTTCTAAATGAATTGCGCGGGTAGTAAGACAGGTGTATAGTGCGACGTACCTCTTTTCGTGCCTTCTTCCGATGGTGACTTGAAGTGGTCCGAAGTAATCAAGACCGACAAATGTAAATGGTCGGCGATGGTGGGCCAGTCGAGCACCAGGGAGATTTCCAACAGGAGGGTCGAAAGGACGTGCGCGCTTGATTTTGCAAAACTTGCAGTCATGTGCTACAGATCTGACGGCGCTTCTTAGATTTATAATCCAGAACTGTTGACGCAACTCGTTGACAACGGTTTCATTGTTAGCATGTAGCAAGCGATGGTGATAATGCTGGATTAGAAGTTTTACAGCTGGGTGTCCTGCGTCCAGAAGGATCGGACAATTGGTTACTTCCGTTAAGTTAGTAATAGAACCAAAGGTCGTTAATGTAAATTAGAAAGAGGAGCGGTCCAAGTACGCTTCCTTAAGGGACTCCACTAGTGTTGACTTTAGGCTCAGATCCAAATGTTTGTTTTATGGCAACGTTATGAGACTCAGCAATTTTTTTTTTTATAAATGACCCTAAAACCTGTTGAACAGTTAGCCACTAGTACACTATTAACCATGCCAATAATTCGTAAACGTGACATTGCTATTTCGTGCAACCGCGCTATTTAGACGTCGAAACATGCTCGCAACTCTCTTTCCTGTTGGTGGCAAGCTTGGGCTAGCTTCGGGTAAGTTGCATCAAAAATTGTATACTTTAACGACAAAAGTTTGAAAAAAATAATAATTCTCATAACTTTTTTTTATTTCATATTACAGAAATTATTATCGTTCGAATGTGTAGACTAACTAAACATACTTCTTTTTGATCAGGTACTGTGTGACTAGCGGCTCGCATTTTAAAGTGAGGCCAGTGTAACGGCTTCGCGGGACGGGTGTTCTACATTTAACCATATTGCTATGTTCAACAGTTAACCATGGTTAATTGAGGACTTGTAATTTTTGAGCCTGTCTTATTGTGAAATTTATTTATATTTTGTATTTTATATAGCGGTTCAAAGAAAATATAAATAAAATAGGGCACACATTTACCAGATGCTGCATTGTTTTAAAGCGCTTTTGAAGCTATACCACCAGCTAAGGTATTCCCCTGGGAAAAATAAGTTGCCCATGCTACACGGGGCACCACCAGGTACTTTGGGTTTGACTACACAAACCGGTTGGATGAATACTGATCTTTTCATCGACGATTGAGACATTTCAGCAAGTTTCAGCTTCCAAAGACAATCCGGCACTTTTACTTATGGACAACAACGAAAGTCATTGTTCACTCGAAGTGCTTAATCATAGTTGAAACCAATGGTTGCAAAGTTGCAACCAATAGACGTTGGTCTAACGTGGCGAGATGGCTTCGGCCCCTCGTATGCCTTTAAAAGGCCCGGGACTCCATAATCCCGAGATCGGACGCAGAACAACATAATTATAAAAAATAATGTTTTCAAATTCAAGCGATTTTCCAAAATGATAAAGAAGCCAGATTCTTGATCTTATTAGGGTGTTGGTTTGTTCGTAATTATAATAAGAAAGTGATATTTTGTGTTGAATATCATCTGTTACTATGATCGCGATTAAAGAAGTTCATAATTAAATACTTTTTAATCAACAACAGATGATTTATTTTGGCAAATAATTGGCAATAATGCATTAATTTCGACCAAATTTGATTACCTACCATAAAAAAGGTTATATTGAGTCAATCTTAAAAGGTAGATAGATATACTGTCGCGGACATTTTTTAAAATCATTTAAAGAGGAATAATTCTCTTTCATACATATTTTTTGGGTAACTTGAATCGTTTACGCAGCGCACGCAACGGAAGCCTTCAGAATTTTCCCCGTTTTTGCTACTTTTTCACTGATGCTTCGCTCTTTTTGGTCGCAGCGTGATGTTTTATAGCCTAAAGTAGACCCTCGATAAATGGACTATCCAACACAAAAATAATTTTTCATTTCGAATCAGTACTTCCTGAGATAGCGCGTTCAAACAAACAAACAAACTCTTTAGCTTTATTATGTTAGTAGGTATAGGTAAAGAGCAAATCAAAAATTGCAGTCGTTATAATCATAAAATTAAACGTAAGGTAAAACGATTCTTGATTAAAACATTTTTTGGATCTAAATGTTGAGTCGCTTTGACCTTTCCAATCAGTTAAAAGGAAACACAAGGGCCTTTTTTCCATACAAACGTAGTCCCCTGTTTCCTCCCTGGATAATGCCAGTAGAGCAATAATTTTTATTATTATAATCTATGGTCACTATTAGCATGTTCCTATGTTTTCTGTTTTTTCATAAATTAATTAATAAAAAAGATATGAGCCCTCAAAAATCGAAAAAATTCACCATATTTTCCGCTGTGTTCAAACATCCAGAAAACAAATTTGGCTAAATTTTAGAAAAAAAGGAAAACATACGAACACGGCCAAAGCCTTTCTTTAATTTTTAATGATAAAAGTATTTAAATCGGTTTAGTTTTGGAAAAGTAATCGAGGGACTACGAAACGTTGATTTGGTGTGCTTTTAGTAGGTACTTTCGGTCCAAGAAGCAGTTGTCTCTATCACACTCTGCGGTGAATGCGTTTGGCACTGCGCGACAGCAATAGATTTTACAAATACCTAATTTTCAATTCTCTCGCCCGTAGTGTTTCCTCTTTACTCTCTAATCCCGAACCCCAGTATCCGGAAACAATGGGGCTATCGGCCCGGTTCTAGGTCTGCAAACAGTGCTTGGCGAGACCAGCCTATACCGGATACAGTTTAATTCAGGTTTATCATCATCATTAGGCCTTTTTCATCTTCTCAGATGATTTAGGCAGCACCTACGCGTTAAGAGTATCGTCGCTTGTGGCTAAATAGACCGATCCTCGAACGACACTTTCGTCCGCACTTATGGCACACGAACTGAGAGTCCGTTGCGACGGGACTCTCTCCGCGCGCATGTCTTTTTTCTCGCTTTTATGCCAGATTTTGAAGCCAGGAATTGTCGTGGGTCTCACAGCCCTTATGAAGTAGTTTTCTCTACTCATTGCGATCAGTAGCGAGGTTCTCCCACGTGTCATAGTCATGTCGAATGCGCGAATGTCGCGTTTAGCGCAGTCTTTGAACCGTAGTATGGGACGTCCAACTTTGCGAATGCTATTTGGCTTAACATTGTCTGTTTGGGGAAACGAGTGCTGCTCATTCGAAGTCGATCCATCGCAGGCGTCTCTGCTTGAGTAGAGCGGTGACGCTAGGAAGCTGAGCAATCTCTAGCACTCTCTCATTTGTTGGTATGCTCCCGGGAAATCCCGGTTCCCAAAAATCCCGGTATTTCCCGATACAAGGATGAATAGACAGAACCGGTACCCGACGGGCATAGTCCCGGTATTCCCGGTTCTTTGTTAATTATGAATAAAGTCAATTATATCTTACTATAATATATTTTTCAATAAATTTCAATAAGTCAATAAGACTCGCGCGCATTCGTGAGATAAAACAAGGCCAAAATGCGTCGTTGCCAGTTCGCCCTAAAACTCAATCTCACCATTACGCGCCGGCAACGTTTGTTTGCTGGATGATTATTCCTCCCGTCCCGCGCCTCTGTAGACAACGTCTAGCGTCGCGCTCGATTAGTTAGTACAGTTACCAATGGTAAAGCATACCGGGCGCGGCATGCGAGGAGATGCGGGTTCGAGTCCCTCCTGCGGCCTGACACATAATTTTTAAAGTGTATATACTGATATTATAATTTCAATTAATTTTCATACGTGAAGCTATAAACCTTTCAGTGGCTATAGGTCCCAAGAAGGATTGACCACAAATAAAAGACAAATTAACTTTATTAAAGAAGGCTCCACTGAAAATTCTAAGAACAAGCCTTACTCAATCCTGGGTAAAGCACCTGACTGGACTAGTTTAAAGGACACGTATGAAAAACACTATAAAATCCCAGACGATGTGTGTCCCATCCAGATCGGCATTTTTCTTTTTTCTAGAGCTACAACAAATAGTACTTGTAGAGCTTACCGTGCCCTGTGAAACTAACATACCTAAAGACCACGCAATGAAAGAAAACAAATATTATTATCTCCTAAATGGATTAATGAAAAACGGTTATGTAGTAAGTCTATATGCTGTAGAAGTAGGGGCAAGAGGTATACCAGCAAAATTTCTCTATAACCTGTTGAAAGAACTTGGCTCGACCAGAACTGCAGTAAGTTCTATACTAGAGCGAGTGTCATAGCTGCATTAGCAGGTTCGTACCAGATTTGGCATTTGAAACACGAGTAGTGAAGATGAGTGTTGATGTACGTCGGAAAGAGGCCCCTTAAACCTACACCCGTGTCACAAGTTTCGGGAGCTACCTACTCGGAGTTTCTCTTTATGCCACACAATGGACCCGGCACCCGCACGGTGAATCCATGGAACGCTAAGAAGTTTGTCTGAATTTTCTAATTATATAAAAGAAAGTCTTATTAGTTACACCACAAATAATTTTTTTTTAGTGATAATTTAATTTATTTATTTGCTTGTCACATGGTAAATTACAGGTGTTACAGTTAAAAGTACATTGCACACATGACACCCCGTAGGGACACCGCAAATTAAGCGAACATAGGGCCTCTTAACGGTTAAATACACAATATAATATGTTATCCACACTTATCCTTTCATTTGTTAGCAAATTTGACTACTACAATTGCAACATTATTTTCTCTGCTTTGCTTTACGCTGAACCAATTCATTTAGGACAAGTCTCAAAGAACTCGTCAAGTGTGTAATAAGCTTTATCTAATAGATATGTCTTCAGTCTGGTAGTAAATATATTAAACTTTTCTATGTCTTTAATACTATTTGGGATACAGTTATAAATTTTAATAGACATCCAATGTGGACCTGATCTGGAAATTTGGAGATGTCTACCTAAAGGAAGATTTAGTTTATTTTTATATCTATTATTGCGCCTTACTTGTGTGTTTTGAGAATAAAGGTACATATGTTTTTTTTACAAACTACAAGATTCCAAAATGTATAAACATGTCACAGTAAGTATTTTTTCTTTAATAAAATATGGTTTGCAAGAAGTCATTTGATACTTATAAGTCGAGAACGGCTGGACCGATTTTTATGATTTTGGTGTTTTCGGATTTGTCTTCATCGGAAATAGGATAATAAGTATTAAATTTATATGAAAGTTAACGTAAAATAGCTAAGAAACGATATTTCTTTATACAAATTTCCTTCACATATTTGATGACAATGACATATTTAAGACGTCAAAATCAGTTTTCAGGCAATACGAAGTTCGCGAGGTTCGCTAGTATCATATAAACTCATATAAAGTATTATACTGACCTTGTTATAATTAGGACTGGATTTGTTTATTAGTTTTAGTTACTTTAAATTAGAATACATAATATTGTAACTATATTTCTGTTTTCTTTTCACATTATTTATTGCACGTAATTTATAATAGCATCGAGTACCGGGAGTATCGGGAGCCCCGGTTCTTTTTGAACCAAGTACCGAGAATCGAAAATCAAAGAACCGGGCCCGGTTCTGCATGCCCTATTTGTTACCCTGTCCTTCCATGTTATGTTCAGAATGCTCCGAAGACAGCGCATGTGGAGGGTGTTAAGTCGTCGTTCCTGTTTAGCATACAACGTCCAGGTTTCAGCTCCGTACAAGAGGATGCTCAAGACGCAAGTTTGGTATACGATCATCTTTGTCGTGACCGTTAGATGTTTATTATTCCATACTCTTGTACGCAGTCTGCCAAACATCGTGGCCGCCTTGCCGATGCGAATATCCGACTCGCTATCAAGGGAAAGATTGCTCGACACGGTGGATCCTAGGTAACAGAACTTTTCAACTACCTCCAAGGGTGCACCTTCCAGCAAGATGGTCGGCTGGTAGGTATAACCGTACGCTAGGATTACAGTCTTCTTCACATTTATGGACATGGAGAACAGAGTACAAGCGTGATAAAAATTGTCCAGTAGGACCTGGAGCTCTTGGGGAGTTTTTGCGACAAAGGCTGCATCATCAGCAAAGAGCAGGTTGTCTACAAATAAGTCCTCACGATTACGGCGAGACTTTAGGAGGGAAACATTAATAACTTCCAATCTGCTCGTGTATATAGGTGGACACCCTGCTGCGCGTCACCGAAGGCGACTTTGAGCAGCAGTGAGAAAAATATGCCGAACAAAATTGGTGCTAAGACACAGCCCTGGCGGTTACTCTACGAATCTCAAAAGCGTCGGAAGTTTGTCCATTGTAGACAACGGTGCCTTTCATATCCTCATGGAAGCATTTCACCAACTTCAGCAGCTTTGGGCGACATCCTATTTTCTCAAATGCAATGTAGAGACCCGGGTCCTGCTGACCGCGTCGAAGGCTTTATTCAAGTCAACGAACGTGATCATCAAGGGAGTATTCTAAATATCATATCCGTCGTGGAACACTGGGAGCGGAAGCCACATTGTGCCTCAGGATACACGCGTTCGGCAATACATTGTAGTTTATTCTGTATGACCCTTGCAATAAGTCTATCCAGTAATCATTAGCGAGTTGGCGGCAAGTTCGCTGTAGGGATGACATTGCTGTGCTGACTTTAGAGCGTGCGGTAAAACACGGGTCAAGGTGGTATCCTTGTGAAGCTTGGCGTTTAGAGTCAATTAGAGGCTTATATTTTATATTTTCGGTGAACCAATCCGGCGATTTCACCTTGGCATAACCGAAAACCTCGCCAGCTATTTTGGTGAGAAGGTCTTTAATGGATTCCCATTCCGTTTCTATGGGTGCATCTACATCCCACGTAGCTACTATTCACTAGCTCAGGGTCCCTAGTCTTAGGAAGATTTAACTTCCTCCTTTAGGGTTTCTTGAAGGAGTGAATCTATTTGGGCGACAATAGGACTTTACACGCTACCAAGGAGTGGTCGGAGTCGCATTGTGCACTGTGGCAGGACCTCGCGTGGGTGACTTCCTTTTAATCCTTTCTTTTGGTCAAGGCTAAGTCTAGTTAGTGCCACTGACCGGACTGAGGATGTTTCCAGGATACTTTACGCATCAGTTTCTTGAAGTGCAGCAATAGATATATTGAGGCGTGTCAGTTCTAGATCGATAACAGTCGTTTTACGCAGATCTTGGTCGTAATCAGAATTCTCCGAGTTGTCCCGGAGACCTGTCCTCATAGTTCGGACATTCCAAGAACCAAAGCGCATGGAAGTGCTAGCGTTAGGTTTGTTTTTGTTTAACTGTTTAGTCGCGGGTGTGCAACAGCACAGCACCATCTTCCGGGTTTCCCCTGTGCTCCCAACACACCAGAGGAACAAACGACGCCGAGGCGGACCAGTACCATATTGACTGGGGGCTGCCTAGCTTGGAGCGGGCGGCAACTGGTCAGTGGGCCTACAATGGACCCTCCCACTGTCGAGAGCGACCCCTGGCGTCCGCGTTTACGCCCATGCGTGCGGACTTATAACCGGTAACTGCCACTCCCCGTGTTGCTATCCACGCCGCGGAACAAAGTGGGTTAAGTGTCCTCTCCACAGACGCTGCATCGCCTGGGACGCAGTAGATGACGTGGGGTTGCCCAGGACCTTCGCCACCCTCTCGGCCTCCCCAGCTTGGCTCGCAGGAATGGCATGCCAATACGTGCGAAATCACCAGATTGGCTGCAGACAACTGCCGCTGTTCAGATTGGATCCTAATTGCGCCTAACGGAGACATCGATTCCGGGTTTAATTTCGGAGTTTTCCTTCTCTTAGATAGGTTGCAGACCAATGCTAAGGACGCCCATCTCGCCCAATTCAGGTTTATATACCATCTATTATTATTCACTTATTTATTAATAAAAACCGCATCCCCTTGCATACCGGGCGCGGTACTTTGTCCAATTAAGCTACCGAGACATTACGTCACTGCGTTAATTTTCCAAATACATATTATGAGTATTATGTTTTTATCGCTATAAGCTAGCTTAGTTTCAGCAATGTAAGTAGTTTGCACTTTTAACACCCGAAAGAAAAATCTGTTAAAAGATGAAACATCTATTTAAATACAAACTAAGATACTTTAGCAATTTAATTGCAATTAATAAATCAGTATATACATTTTTTCAAGCACAGCACTCATACCCGCATGTGACAAAATTTTCAATACTTTATATCTATAATATTCTAGCAAATCAATTGCAACTAGAATATCAGTATTTAAACTTTAAGAAAAAAAACAAATTCAAAAATATCACGTTTAAATACTGAATTTACCTTCATTCTAGGAAACAGTAACTTTTTCTGCCATGTTTCGTTTTGTTACGGCTGGCTGCGATAGTGTAAAAGAACTAATTGTAAATTAGGGCAATTTTATACTAGGTACATGCAATTTTAGAAAACTCCTGTGTCGTTCACACAAGAAAAGAAGTGTTTGACTATAACTTAAAGCCACTGAAAGTTAATTAGAAAATGTTAATAGTCTTGTGGCGGCGTGGGTTCTGGATGACAACCCATTGATCCGGAAGTAACATGCGTTAGAAAAAGTTAGCTGACATGCTTCGTAACACAAAATTTTTATATAATAATAAAATATTAGTATTTAGCAAAAATAAACAAAAAACGGTGACTAATATTATTGATGGTTTGGCACCAACTCTGAATTAGTAATTAATAAGTTTTTTAAATTGCTTTTATCAGTGTTACGTACCTCTAAAGGAATTAATAAATCCTTAAAAGATTCTTCACTTTGATGTACCTATGTCTGTGCCCATCCGCCAAACCGCTTTTTTATCAGGAACACGTAAAGGTGTAAATACTTAGAAATGCAATTAATATACTAACCTAACGAGATACTGAGGTATGCACCCCTTAGAATTGTTATTAATTAAACAAAATCAATCAATCAATATTTTAATTACCTAACGTTTCCCGTAGATTCGCAAATGGAATGAAAACCTATAGGGAAAGCAAGAAGCAATATATTTAACTTAAGAGCAGTCTCACCGTTTTCAACGAATCTCTAAGATTTTGGACTCCTAATTGACTATCTTATGAAACTTCTAGAAAATATTTAATAACTTTATTTGATATTTTAGCAACTTAATTGCACTTATAATATCAGTATATAAACTTGAAAAATTTTGTCTCAGGCGGGACTCGAACCCGCATCTCCTCGCATGCCGGGTGGGCGCCATACCATTAGGCCACCGAGACACTGCGACACGGCGCGAATTTTTCAAGCATAATCTTACGCTGTAAGCCAGCGTTGTTTCATCAAATGTTAGGAGTTTGCACCCTTAACACCCGAAAGAAACATCTTTGCAGATGTTTGACAGTCAGTTAAGTTGAAACAGCTATTTATATACTTTATTTGATATTTTAGCAACTTAATTGCACTTATAATATCAGTATATAAACTTGAAAAATTTTGTCTCAGGCGGGACTCGAACCCGCATCTCCTCGCATGCCGGGCAGGCGCCATACCATTAGGCCACCAAGACACTGCGACACAGCGCGAATTTTTCAAGCATATTCTTACGCTGTGAGCCAGCGTTGTTTCATCAAATGTTAGGAGTTTGCACCCTTAACACCCGAAAGAAACATCTTTGCAGACGTTTGACAGTCAGTTAAGATGAAACAGCCATTTATATACTTTATTAGATATTTTAGCAACTTAATTGCACTTATAATATCAGTATATAAACTTGAAAAATTTTGTCTCAGGCGGGACTCGAACCCGCATCTCCTCGAATGCCGGGTGGGCGCCATAATATACCATTAGGCCACCGAGACACTGCGACACGGCGCAAATTTTTCAAGCATATTCTTACGCTGTGAGCCAGCGTTGTTTCATCAAATGTTAGGAGTTTGCACCCTTAACACCCGAAAGAAACATCTTTGCAGACGTTAGACAGTCAGTTAGATGAAACAGCCATTTATATACTTTATTTGATATATCAAAGAGACAAATTTTTTCAAATTTTTCAAGTTTATATACTGATATTATAAGTGCAATTAAGTTGCAAGGTATGGCGCCCGCCCGGCATGCGAGGAGATGCGGGTTCGAGTCCCGCCTGAGACAAAATTTTTCAAGTTTATATACTGATATTATAAGTGCAATTAAGTTGCTAAAATATCAAATAAAGTATACTACATTATGTTACCAAAGAGTTCGAAAATTGAAATTAAAAAAGAGTTTTCATTAGCAATGTTTCTAACTGGCCAGTTCTAAACATTTTCAGTGTTACCTACGTATATAAACCCCGGGCTCTAAATACGATATTGAACGCCTACAAAAATTTTGGAAAGTGGTTAAAAGGAGATGTCCCATAATAGGCCCAGACATAGTACACCATTTACAAAAATCAAGAAAAATTTACTGTTTCTGGAAAAAATACATATAAATTTATATAACGTATAATTTAGTGGTTCAAAAATAAACAAGATCGTATAATTTATCAAACTCCATAGGCATTCCAAGATGGCGTCAATCTAAAAAACTTTAAATGTCAGTAGCTGTCAGATACCCCTTGTCACTTTGGCATAATCATTCACTTCAAGTTTTTGTTCTGCTTGTCGTGTTTTAAATGTAGTTCATTATAACGACTTCATTTTCGATATCTGGATTTGGTATTGATCGACACATTACTTTCATAATGTTTGTTGTTACTACAGCAAGCGATGGCACGCACTCGAATCCTAGATGCGCGATTATGAAACCAAAACTGACAGACGTCATCAAAATGTCATCTTCCGCCATGATGGTTTTGTTGTTTTGTATTGCTATTTTCTTACTTAACTCTTTATTTGAACCACTTAACGAAGCCAATTTAAAAGAATTGGATAATAACAAAATCTTGTAGGTGTATTGGTCTATCTTTTGGTGGGGTGTACAGGTTCTGGGCCTGGCCTCCATACAATTTGGGACATCTCCTTTAATTCTGTATGTTCTGTGGTTTTATTAATGAATAAATTTTATTTGTTACTCTTTTGTGGCAGCATAGCTAAAGAAGACCTGCGTTTTAATGGCAGAAAAAAGCGAAGGCCGCCCAAGTCCACCCATGTTTCTATTTACATATATGGAAGCATAGGTCTTCATTTGTTTGGTTTCCGATTCTGGGAAGCCGTACCCTCAAGTTTACTCCCTATTTACTTCTAAGCTCCGACAGAAAAACATTAGATTCGCTCAACCCATTAAAAAAATCACACGCCGACTTGAGAACTTAAGTGCACAAGTACGTAAGTACCTATACGTTTATGGGTACTTTTGTTTACAATGTACTTGTGTTATTTTCTACACAATATCATCACTTCTATTAGAAATACTTTATAATATAGGTACGTCAATTTGCCACTTGAGTAAAATTCATTAACGTTATAAATACATTATAATATTTGTTACTTAAAAAAGCTTAATTATTTATGTTTCCATGTAAATTTCGCAACAACTTTAAAAATATTTATTTTAACACGTTGACTTACAATTTGAATACTACAATCTTCATACTCTGATCCAATTCGTAGTCTTGTCATAGCGAGGGGAGTAAAAAATACTTGGCGGAGACCACGGGTGAAGACACCAACTTTAAAATTATGGTGATGTAGATACTGAGTCGAATATTGTGCATAGACAAAAGTATTCTACAGGTGGACATAGGCCTTTAAAAGAAGGGTTTAGCCTTAATCGCCATGTTACATTGCCAATTGAGAAAAAGCGAGAAATAGAAAATCTACTGTTTGCGGGCTACGTTCTTCTATGAGTAGAGTTTTAAAGAGTTCATAGCTATAAATGTTATATCTTATGACTGATAATGACTGTAGGTACGTGTAATGGTTCTTAATCATTAGCATTACATATCTATTTATACATAATATGTTGCAAAGCTTGACGAAGGTCGTTTGAGGCTGATTGTAAATGATACAAGTTCACAATGATATTCGCCACGGTCTGGTTAGACCTACCTACTTACGGTAGAGTTCACCAACAGACGTTTAAGTTTTAAACAGTGTTTAAAATATTATTTGACAAATTTTGTATGGGAATTGTGTCAAATTAATCGTTAATCTAAGTTTACCGGCTGTTTAAGAATTGGTGAACTCGGGTCAGACCCCGATACCTACGTCAAATAATATTTTAAACACTGTTTAAAACTTAAACGTCTGTTGGTGAACTCTACCCTAAGACAGTTGCTTCCGTGAACGTGAAACTTGATCTTGGTACGGAAATTGCACAATGCAAATCGTGCTCATTTTTCAATTAGCGCACTCAACTGACTAGCAGAGAGTTTGGTAAGCATACATTAGACGTAAGTAGGCTACGCTTCGGAGTTAGTGCTTGGTAAGATAGATTTATAACTCTGCCTAATTTCTTACTTATTAAATTAATTGTTACAATTTAGCCCAGTATGGTCGAAGATCAACAAACCGCACCCGCGGAGACATTGGGCGCAGATTGTAATTGCTGTAGGTACCTACCTACTTAGGATTTTAAAATAGTATTTTATTAGTTTAATAACTAAAAACAGGCATCAGAGTTTATGTTTAGACTTTTTCTAAATAATTATGGATATAGAAAATTATTTTGCTAATGATTTCCGCTTGTTAATATACCGGCCTAGATACCTTCACCACACTACCCGCACTAACACTGATTTGAGAAAGCACCTGCACCACACTAACACCGATTGAGCAAGCACTATTTCATGCAGGAAAACCGCCCGCCCTCCCTCAAAAATGCATGCAGTACAGTCAATGCAACTACTAGTACCCAACACCAATATAATAAAAACCTCGACGCGTTTCGCCACTTCACGTGGCATCCTCAGGAGATGTTGTCGCCTTCGCTGCGCTCCGACGACTAAGCCGTGAAAACTGGCGAACAGGCCTTTTATAGAAAACCCCCCACTACGACAACAGGTTGTGACGTTCAATCTGCGTTGTTACTGAAATTGGTTTGATTTGATTGAAAGTGGTTTCAGATTTAATTTAAATGATAATTATGATTTTAAAATAAATTAAATTTGAATTTAAATTATAATTATTGTGATTTGAATTTAAATTTTAATTATGATTTGAATTTGAAAAAATATTGAGTAGTGGGGAAGTGACGAAACTGACCTGTTCATTCAACAATGTAAGCGTGTTGTCTTTTTTATGTTTTACTATTTCTAATTGTTCTAACACTGACAGTTTTAAACTTTTTTTTTTTTTACATGTGTGTAAAATTGAAAAAGTATGATCATCTGGAATACTATGTCCCGAATCAATAAGATGTTTTGCAAAATGAGACTTTTCTGGGTGATTATTTCGATAGGCGGATATGTGTTCTTTATAACGTGTGTTGAAACTACGGCCGGTCTGTCCTATATAAGACGAGTTACACTCCCTACAATCTATCTTATAAACACCAGATTTCTGAAGTTTATCTAACCTATCTTTACCGTTACAGAGTTTTCTTAATGAATTATTTGTGTTAAAGGCCGCGTATATGTCGTGATTTTTTAGTGTTTTAGAAATACGTTCTGATAACTGACCTAAGTAAACCATACTAGAACTATACCTATTTTCTTTTTTGTTGGGAACAGAGTGTAATAAATTAGTAATGATTTTGTGGATTTTGTTTTTTATTAAATTGTCAATAATGCATCTCCTGTATCCGTTCGATATGGCGATATGATATAATGTATTTAGTTCTTTTGTATAATTTGTTTTGCTAAGTGGTACTGAAAAAAGTCGATGGATGTATGAGTTAAACGCGGCCATTTTATGTTGCCACGGATGACAGGAGGACGCATGAATGACAGTGTCCGTATGTGTCGGTTTACGATATATGTTGAAGTTATGTGTACCCTCTGCTTTTGAAATAGTTAAATCTAGGGAATTTATTGAATTGTTTTGTTCTAATTCTAGCTTAAATTTAATTTTTGAGTGTGTGTTGTTTATTTTATTTAGGAAAATATCTAACTGACGAATGATTTCCTAAATAAAATAAACAACACACACCCAAAAATTAAATTTAAGCTAGAATTAGAACAAAACAATTCAATAAATTTCCTAGATTTAACTATCATTCATGCGTCCTCCTGTCATCCGTGGCAACATAAAATGGCCGCGTTTAACTCATACATCCATCGACTTTTTTCAGTACCACTTAGCAAAACAAATTATACAAAAGAACTAAATACATTATATCATATCGCCATATCGAACGGATACAGGAGATGCATTATTGACAATTTAATAAAAAACAAAATCCACAAAATCATTACCAATTTATTATACTCTTTTCCCAACAAAAAAGAAAATAGGTATAGTTCTAGTATGGTTTACTTAGGTCAGTTATCAGAACGTATTTCTAAAACACTAAAAAATCACGACATATACGCGGCCTTTAACACAAATAATTCATTAAGAAAACTCTGTAACGGTAAAGATAGGTTAGATAAACTTCAGAAATCTGGTGTTTATAAGATAGATTGTAGGGAGTGTAACTCGTCTTATATAGGACAGACCGGCCGTAGTTTCAACACACGTTATAAAGAACACATATCCGCCTATCGAAATAATCACCCAGAAAAGTCTCATTTTGCAAAACATCTTATTGATTCGGGACATAGTATTCCAGACGATCATACTTTTTCAATTTTACACACATGTAAAAAAAAAAAAAGTTTAAAACTGTCAGTGTTAGAACAATTAGAAATAGTAAAACATAAAAAAGACAACACGCTTACATTGTTGAATGAACAGGTCAGTTTCGTCACTTCCCCACTACTCAATATTTTTTCAAATTCAAATCATAATTAAAATTTAAATTCAAATCACAATAATTATAATTTAAATTCAAATTTAACTTATTTTAAAATCATAATTATCATTTAAATTAAATCTCAAACCACTTTCAATCAAATCAAACCAATTTCAGTAACAACGCAGATTGAACGTCACAACCTGTTGTCGTAGTGGGGGGTTTTCTATAAAAGGCCTGTTCGCCAGTTTTCACAGCTTAGTCGTCGGAGCGCAGCGAAGGCGACAACATCTCCTGAGGATGCCACGTGAAGTGGCGAAACGCGTCGAGGTTTTTATTATATTGGTGTTGGGTACTAGTAGTTGCATTGACTGTACTGCATGAATTTTTGAGGGAGGGCGGGCGGTTTTCCTGCATGAAATAGTGCTTGCTCAATCGGTGTTAGTGTGGTGCAGGTGCTTTCTCAAATCAGTGTTAGTGCGGGTAGTGTGGTGAAGGTATCTAGGCCGGTATATTAACAAGCGGAAATCATTAGCAAAATAATTTTCTATATCCATAATTAGTTATGGATTTCCGCAAAGTAACGCCTGAGTCTATTAATTTTTCTAAATATCCTAAATCCTGATTATGAAATTTCAATTTGTGTTTTAATTATTTAAAAAAAAACTTTATATGAGTTAATTAAGCATTATTTAAGTAGGTGGTTTAAAATCATTCTGTTTAAAATTAAAAAGCCTGAACAAATTAAGTATTTTGCTAATTTTTAAAACAAAAACTTTTAAGGGATTTGAAGGGTTAAGGGTCGATGATTTGTGTCTGTACATGCAGGATATAAGTGATCTTCGTATTAGAAATTATAGTGCTTTTGTACAAAAGTTTTTATATAATATGCACTTAACAAAATTTATATTGACTCGCCAATCTTATGTTGAAAATTGACGAATTAGGTACTTACTCTTCGAGTAATTCGTAAAGCTTTAAAAATTTTGTATTCACACAAAATATTATACATTCGTCATGTAGTAAAGTTATGTTACCCAATAAATATCCATAAACCATTATCTAATCCCACTAGATAGAGCGTGGGACTGCAGCATCTGATCAACAGATATCGTTTATTGCGCGTGTAAGTTGCTCGCCTTTACGCCCCACGATGTTTGCGTCGTACTCGTACTTACGTGATGTAATGTTACAGAGGGTGTTAAAGATTGCAATTCGCACGAAACCCTTATCATGCTAGAATTTAATTACGTAGCTACAAATATGTGCCCGTGGTTGTTTAGCTTTTGAGCGTTAAATTGCGTTGCTATCCCTTTTTGATCAAATGTTGTGATTTAAGATATTGACTAAAAATTGAAATCCTTTTTTCTTTTGTTTTTTAAGTAAAGTCTGAATATGAAAACCATTTACTAGCTATCAATAAAAACAACTCAAAAAAACTTTGGATAACCATCAAAGATATAATATGTCACTTAAATAAGACTCATAAGACAAATACAGAATTATGTAACATAAAGACTGATCATATCTCATCACTTTTAATCCCTCAACCCCCAGGATAACAATTGATTTCAATTGTGTCTGGAAAAACTCACGATCGAGGGATTAATTATTGCAATGAATACTTCGCAAACGTTGGTAAAAAAAAAAGACGTGTGGCACTCGGAGACTGCCGCGGTAAAGCTATTGCATAACATTTTTTATCAACTTATGCAATTATAATAGAGGTTAAAGTATGAAATTGCTGATTATTTTCCTACTTTTTATTTTGTTCATAGCTCCTAAGTATAGTCATATTATTGCGTAATTCATAAATAAATAAATAAATAAATAAATAAATAAATAAATAAATAAATAAATAAATAAAATAGTTAACAAAAGAATTGTAACCTACCTTGAAAGAAACCAGCTCCTTCTAGCTACGCAACGGAAAACGCAGTATCAGCAGTGAGTGACATCGTGTCAAATGCTCTGGATAAAAAAAACATTGCCTAGGTGTATTTATTGATCTCGCCAAAGCTTTCGACACCGTGTCGATACCGATACTCTTGCAGAAGCTGGACTGCTTTGGTTTTCGTGGAGTATGCCTGAAATGGTTTAATAGCTACCTGATTGGTCGCAGACAGCGAACGAGAGTGGGTTTGGACTTAAGTGACGATTTACCAATAGAGTTCGAAGTGCCGCAGGAAAGTATTCTTGGCCCAATGCTCTTTCTCGTTTACATATCTGACTTGTCAAACCTTACTGTAGAGGACGCTAGTTTTGTAAGCAACGCAGACGACACTGTCATACTATTCCAAGGTCTAACATGGAAGAGTACCTACTTATGAAGCGGCGGAGAAGGGTATGGCTCAAATCGTGAATTGGTTAAAGAATAACTTACTCACCTTAAATTTAGACAAAACGAAGTATATTGCGTTCGAGCCTCCCGACCCCCGCCAGCAATGGTTCTTAGGATACATAATTGCAACCGCCAACCTCAGATACAGATTTCGTGTAGTTGCTCACAAGTGAGTCGGACATGTCAAATTAAATACCTCGGCATGGTAGTAGACGAAAACTTGTCTTATCGACAAGATGTGACGGAATTATCGGCCCGTGTCCGAAGAACTGTTTTTGTGATGAGAACCTTGAGGGAGTCGGCATCGAAGGACACGTTAATTTTAGTCTACAAGGCTATTTGCGAGTCACTTCTAATATACTGTAATAAGGCTTGGGGTGGAATGGCAAAATCTTTTTTAATTGAACTGGAAAGAGCCCAACGCTTAGTATTAAAAGTAATATTTCGTAAACCCTTTAAATTTAATACTGACCTCCTTTATAAAGAATGCGGTGTTCTCAGAATTCGCCAAGTGTTCATATTTCAAGCCGTTCTGGCTGCACACAAAATTGCACTTGCATCCCCTGACTACGATCAACTTTTTACAACGTTTATAAACGTTTATACAAAGTGCAAGTCCAAGCATCCCACACTACTTTCGCAAGACATCATCCACTCTTCCTCTTGCCACGACTATACAACTGCGTTTGCCGTAAAATTGAAATTAAGAGATCCACCATGTACAAAGCTAAGCAGATTATCAAATCCTGGCTTGCTAAGCTAAACTACCAGCAAACTAAAGACCTCTATTTACACTCACACACTCACACACTCTCACACACTCACACACTCTCACACACACACACACACACACACACACACACACACACACACACACACACACGCACACACACACGCACACACACACGTGCACAAATTGTTATAAATTTATGACTTAATAATAATTTCATTTATTTATTAGTATTATGTCTCTTCTCTTTTTAATAATTAGGGTAAGATGGTCGACAATGAACCACCTAAATGTTAAAGACCTATAACTCTACTCCTAAGATTCCTATATATAAAATTATTACTAGTAATGGTAGATAATTTATCTAGCTCTTATCTGGCATTTCATTTAGGTCCAATTGCCATCAAAATCTTATAAAAATATTTTTTTTATTTTTTGGGAATTGTCTCATTGTGTACACCCTATAGTACTCAATGAACCGGGGGTTGGTACACAATGAACCATGGATGCACACAATGAATCATTCCAATAACCAAAGCCTTAAAACAATTGTGCCTAGGTATAAATTAATAAAATAAAATCTGTTCTGTAGTTAAAGTATTTATTTGGGGTATCTCATCCTACCAATGAGTAACATTTTAAAAAAAAAGGTAATACCCGAAACAACAAAATTTACTAACAACTAAAACGATTAGTATTAGTAATATTTTAGATTTATAATGAAATGTTTTGTACTTTTTTAATGAAATAAAAGCTATATCCTAAATGTACTCAATGAATCATTGGTTCATTGTGTACTCTCACTAAATGGTTCATTCTGTACCACCTTGCCCTTTTAGATTTTAAGATTGAGTAGTCACATCTACAAGCATGTGGTGCGCATTGAAATTATCTTAATTAATAAAGAAATAAACAAAGAACTTATCAAGCTAATTGATATTCAGCTACTATTTAGTCAGGTAAAATGAGACGAAATTTTACTCACTTTATTTTTTCAATAATTTCGGCGAGAAAACACAAAAAACATGGGTGCGCGGCCGCTCTAGCTTGCTGCCGCATAGGGAGGGAGGGTCGCTCCAGGAGGACGCTGTCCTAGTGTATTTTGCACTAAGCAAGGAAGTTGCATTTCGGAGTTATTTATATGGTTCATTCTGTACCATTGGTTCATTGTCGACCACTCTACCGTACTTAAATCTGACTCTTGAGATTCATGCAATTCGCTTAGTTCAGCAGTCACCGTAAATTTTCAAGACCTTTGTAAATATTTATTATGTAATAAAGATATTCTATTCTATTCTATTCATATTCTATTCTAAACGTTAGTCGGACTTTGTAATATAAAAAATTAAATGAGACGTCGTATCTCTTAGTTTAATCTGAAGTTGTTACATTCAGGTGTATTCGGGAACCAAAAATCTAAACTTTACGTTTTATTTATGTGACACCATAAAATTGTGAACTTCTACGTCATAATCTGTGTGATTATACTTTTAAGTTGAAGTTGAATTAGAGACCTATTTTTTTATACTGACATATTAGTAGGTAATGGTATACTAATGGCTAGAATACTTAAGTCTACTACCTACTTCCTTCGATATGCCCTAAGCCCTAACCCTCGTATTTATAAAGAAGTAATTACTTATTGCTTAAGAAATTCATAACTTCAAGTGTTAATACCTAGTGCATAATTGAAGGCACCATTAATACTCATATTATTTGGCTTAGAATGCTAACTTTTGATAGTTCTCACTTCTAGTAATTACTTGATTAAGGAATACTTATTGTCACTTAAGTAATTACTTTCAGTCAAGTAATCACTTTTACTTGTTTATAAATACGGGTGTAAGTCTTCATTTAACACCCTTTTCACCGTGGTCCTGCTTAACCCCATCTGAAGGGCCAACAGTTTCTGCTTACGTATGGGATTTCTTTGAATTCGCGCCTTCACAGCTTTTATCACTGCTGGAGTCCTAACAGAGCGAGGGCGACCACTTCTTGACCTGTCATGTCACTAGAGTTTTTATGATACCATAAACGAATCTTTTGGTTATATTCAAATTTTGCAGTAAGATATAATCTGAATTGGCGCGTAACCGCAACGATGCAACGCAATAACCGCGACACGGTCTTCTTTAAGTGTCCACTCCATATTTAAAAATGAGGAAAGTTCTAAAAAGTACACATTTTTATTTTCATGAAGAATTCGAAATTCGAATTCAATAAACTTTTTTGTGGCCAGCATTCTAAATTCAAAAGTTTTTATTGTGTGACAGAACTTATGACCTGACTATGTATTAGGGGTTAAAGTATTAAAATTGCCGTTTTGTATGGACAAAATCGAGAAAAGTCATTTTTCCATTCTAAGAATTTTTTAGGTTTTTTAAAAACGCCTGAACCGTTTTTGATGCAATTAAAGGTGAAAGTTAGATGGTTATAAAGCTACGCAAAGTATATAATACAAATATACTCAATTGAAGCAAGAAGGTCAGCTGACACATTGTAAGGGGTCTTTTCAACGACTTCCTTTGAAGTAATAGGCACTAGTATTGCATTTTTTTTTTAGTCAAAAGTTACTTTATTTGGTTTTTGATACAATACAAAAAGAATTACGCAATAATATGACTATACTTAAGAGCTATAAACAAAATAAAAAGTGGGAAAATAATCGGCAATTTCATACTTTAACCCCTATTATATTGTAACTTTTTTATAAATTGTTCAAAAGTAGTTTATTTTTATTTATTACCGCATAATAGTACGAAATGTGCTCTCTGCGTTATTAGGTATGTTTTCTTGCCAGTAGCCGTTTTCCTAATTTAGGCTTAGAGCATTTCAATATAATCAAAGAATTTAGGTAACTACATTTAGTATATTAAGTATTTCAAAGCCAAAAACTATTCAACCTACTTATTTCCTTTCCTATGACTCAATACCAAACACAAAAATCGGTTCAGCAGATTAAACGTGAAGAGTCAACGGGCAGATAGACACACTTTTGGATTTATACTATCATGCATGGCGTAACGAAAATTATTGAAAGCTCTCTACAGGTATGTTCAAGCAACGAACAATTCATGCATAAACATGAGTGATTAACAGAGGTACGAATTGGTGACTACTTAAGTAGGTACCTACCTCAAATGAAAAGGATTTTAATTCCCATTCACCAAATTGTAAAATTATCTTTAAGATATCTATGATATATAGAATGAATTTATAGTTTAAGTTAAAACAAAACTTAAAAAAACTCAAATGTTGCTTGTTGATTTCAGTAAAAATAAAGTTCCTTTGCTTAAACCTTTGCCTGCCTACCGACTACATTACTCAAGTCACATTTTGTACAAAACCTAAAACAGCTAAAATTATTTGTACATATTTTTGCTATATTAGTATATATATTTTAATATATAAAACACGAAAGTAGTTTCTATCTTTATTGTTATGAAAGCTACTATACAAAGATGTTTTTCGGCCATAAAAACAATGCGTTAGTACTCACATTCGGTCCATTCATGAAGTTGAAGTTTTCTAGAAGAAACAGCTAATCTACGTACGTACTAATGAAAAAAATGGGACGAAATGGTCCATTTACCACCATGTATGCCTTTTATTTCATTCAAGCATTCTTTTTTTTTAATGTGTAGATTTTTAATATATCTCCTTAATACAAATCTTATGCTTAAGTACCATTTTCAAACTGTAATACTATTTATTTATAGAAAGAATTAACAAACGTGCCGCTGCTGCCCACTGATGCCGCAGTTCTGACGTAGGAATTGTTTTTATTCAATATATTTATTATAATAATTTATATAACGGACATATTGGTATTGTATTCTCAGAGTCGCCATGGTCACTACATTTTCTTGGAAATTTTATCAAAGACGAGGTTTGTTAAGTACGACAAATTACGTGATTAACTATAAACTTTTCTAAAGGGCAATAAATGTTGCTTCACTACTTCTTAAGTTATTGTTGAAATTGTACTATATATTAAAATACTATGGGACTTCTAAGGCTGAAGAAAACTTTTAAGAAGTAGGAAAAAAGTCATTAATTTATTTAACAGAATTTATTACACTAGCTGTCCGCGACTTCGCACGCGTGGAGTTTTTAATTTGAAACTATGCCACGTGAATAATACTAATTAATTATTCGAGGTTAAAATGCTAACCAGTGTTTAAATTATCACCGTGCCAAATGGCATCCGGATCCATTTAGCCGGTATGGCGTGGAAAAATAACAAACATCCTATCAACGTAGGTATGCATTTTTATTATTAACTAGTAAGATTTTTAAAGTATGTAATGTAATGTAATTATGTAACGACAAAATATGCGAATACCTACCAACTTAACTTATACTCGTAGCATGCTTAGGCGACTTCCTATATGCCTCGCTCAAATACTGAATGTCATGGAGAGACAACCTAACACGTAGCGATATAATCAGGTACGACGCTACAGCGCTACGGCTACGACGTCCATCCATAGCGCGACCCACGCGCTTCCTCCTAGTCAGTCAGTACTCGCGACGCGGCATCGTACACGCTTCTCATGTTGCTTTCCGGTCCTTATCGACTGGCAGTGAGCGAAACTTAATAATGTTTGCATCAACCTTCAAAGTGTACTTACAGTAACTTGACTTAATCCAGTCTTAGTATGTGCTAAGTGTTCATCGATAAATCAGTAACGAGCGCTATTTTCAATAATATTGCCGGTAGGTACGTACGGGTGGGTTATGCTGATTGCAAGTTGTAATGATTTATTTCCATAACAAAAGTTAACTTCATGCTCCATTATATGTCAATAATGAAAAGCCGTTAGGGCTTGTTTTGATAACAAAACGTAGGTTCATAAAATTTAAAACTCGATACGTTAATTATTAAAACTTTTCAAGTATCCAATCTTGTTGAAAAAGTTTAGATATTCATGAGTTCAAAGCGTTACTGCCGTCTATTTTATATTCATAAATAATATTTTGTCATTTAATACACGAAAAATAGGTTAACTTAGTTATTTTTTTAAAATAAGTCATTAACAGGTAATATTTTTGGAGAAATTTGGCGTTTGAAATTCGTTAAACGTAAGCAGACGATAAAGCTCTTTACGTATTTCAAATACCAATTTACAAAATTCGTCCCGCAAATTAGTTTTCAAAACAGCGTATAGGAATTATTGTCAATCAAACGTGCTATCGGCGTTTGATTGAAGTCTACACAATTCCTTTGCTGTCAAAGGATTAAAAATAAAACCACTGAAATTTTAATTGATTCTGTCCACAATTGAAACTAGAAATTTGAGCTCTATTCTAGCAAAATAGTTGCATTTACTTAAAATAATAATTGTCTTTTCCATTAAGTATAATAACTTACTTAACAAAGTGGTTTAAGCCAAGTTGGGTAGCCAGTCAAATAATGTCACTAAACTGAGAAAAGTTGTAATGACGCCGTATCCGCTAGATCATGTTTCAATAAAAATCAGATGAACTGATTTGGGGTATATTCCAAAACAACCTCAGGATAGACAATTGATGCGTGACTTGAAGGAGGCTTACTTCCACCAGTGGACGGACAATGGCTGTTGATATTGTATATGTTTTTTTTATAAAAACTGATCAGGTGCGTAGGTATCAGGTCACCCGCAGTAAAGGGTTCCGTAATGGCACTTCCCAGATGCCGACTTACCTACATGATTCTTTTGTTCCATAATTACACGTTATTATAATTGACTACTAAGGCCCCGTTGGTCTAGTGGCTTAAATACCGGGACAAGATCTCGGTACGAACCCCGGTCGGGCAACAAAATGTTTCGAATTTTTGACCATTGCTCGCGTTTTTGATAACCAACCCGTATTTGGCAAGGGTGGTGATTATGCCAGTACCCATCATTGCCATGCTAACTTGAAATCAATCAGAAATCAGAAATCAGAAATATTTATTCGCTTTTAACATGGTTTTACAAGATATTTAACAAGAGGAATGTCCACATGTTTGACTAAATTAGTCATGCAAATATATAAAAGTTAATATTAAATGCACACAATATAAGAAATTTACAAAAAAAAAAAGATTATTATTACAATGTCAAAGGGATTATTAATAGTTATGTAATCATACTGTAGTGTCATGAAAAAAAAAACATTAATTTAAATGGCAATAATTCCTAATAATGGGGGTTAAAATATGAAATTGCCGTTTTGTACGGACGAAATCGAGAAAAGTCATTTTTCCATACTAACAAGTTTTTAGTTTTTTTAAAAACGCCAGAACCGTTTTCGATGCAATTAAAGGTGAAAGTTAGATGGTTATAAAGCTACGCATTATAGTATTTAAATTTCTGGAAATCAAAGTATATAATACAAATATACTTAATTGAAGCAAGAAGGTCAGCTGACACATTGTAAGGGTTCTTTTCAACGACTTCCTTTGAAGTAATAGGCACTAGTACTGCATTTTTTTTTAGTCAAAAGTTACTTTATTTAGTTTTTGATACAATACTAAAAGAATTACGCAATGATATGACTATACTTAAGAGCTATAAACAAAATAAAAAGTGGGAAAATAATCGGCAATTTCATACTTTAACCCCTATTTATATCAATTCACTATTTGTCATCAAAATATTCCTGTATAGCATAGATTTAATATAGATGATTATATTAAATATGTGCTGTATAGAGTAATAGCATTTATTCAAAATAGACCAGGGTCGATAATTTTAAAAATGGTAAAAAGTGAAAAAAATTTATAGTAGGGTGAAACCCATTGGAAGAGGTAGAGAATATAACAAAAACGAAAGGAAAAATAAATTACGGGCGATCTGAGGTCGGGAAAGGGGAGGGGGTGGGTTTTTAAGGGTAAAAAACGGTTAATCTCGATTTCCGGTAAAACTGCAAGTCTTATGAAAAAAAATTAAATGGCAAAGTTGTAGGTAATAAAAAGATCTACAACTTTTGTATCGACACTTTTTTCACGTAACCTCAAAATTTATGTGAAAAATTCGAATAATCGTGTTTTTGGTTTTTTATTTTTATCTTTTGCAATAAAAATATTTACCACGTAATTTGGTGAAAACTTACCTTTGTATGTCCCAAACATACAGTAATTTTTTCGATTTAAAATATTCATTTTTAGGGTTCCGTACCTCAAAAGGAAAAAAACGGAACCCTTATAGGATCACTTTGTTGTCCGTCTGTCCGTCCGTCCGTCCGTCTGTCAAGACCCTTTTTCTCAGGAACGCGTGGAGGTATGAAGCTGAAATTTATATCAATTACTCAGGTCTACTGTTCCTTGAAGCTGTGAAAAAATCAAACTTCTAAGCCAACGCAATCAAAAGATACAGCCGTTTATGCCGCAAATTTTCGACACTTGCAAGGGAATCAAAACCTACAGGGTGCTTCCCGTGAACTCAGAATCTTGAAATTTGGTACGAAACAACGTCTTATAGCATAGATAAAGGAAAAATTACGAAAACCATAAATTTTTAGTTACATCACATAATATATTTTTTTTTAATAATTTTAAACTTACTACCCATTTCCTCATAAACGCGTAGAGGTATTAAATTGAAATTCATACCAAATACTTAGGTCTATAATACCTTTAAGCTGTAACAAAATCAAACTTCTATGTCAACGCAATCAAAAGAAACAGCAATTTAAGCTGCATATTTTGAAACTCGCAAGTACTCGCAAGGGAATCAAAACCTAAAGGGTACTTCCAGTCGACCTAGAATCTTGAAATTTGGCATGAAGCAACGTTTTATAGCACACATAAAGGAAAAATTCCGAAAACCTTAAATTTATGAACGAACTTTGTAAACCTTGTTTCACCTTATTTTGACTTAATAGCGAAAAAGAACCCTAATTTTCAATCGAGAATTCTCACGTCAAAATATCAGCTTTTTTAAAAAAGTTGGTGTGTTTTTTGGTTCGTTGTAATCTCTACTTTCTGATGGTATAAAAAAAAATATACATTACTATGGTAAATGTTCTCAGAAAATGCAAATAATAAAGAAAACTCGAATCCGAAAATTGAATTTTTTTTGAATCATTATGTATAATTTTGAGCTATTTATTAAAATTTACACTTTAATTACTAGAAAAACGTAAGATTTCATGTTCAAAAGGTAGTAAGCATTAAGCATGGCAATGGTAAAATTTTAAGTTTATTGATAGGGGTTTACAAGAATCCATGAAATGTGCTCTGCAAATTGCCCTAATACATTTCTTTTGTGCTATAAAAACTCTTCTTATATCGACTGACACAACAAAGTACCGTAGTTAAGCAAAGATGATACATAACCATGGTATGCAGTCGAAGCAGTTTCGATAGAGGAAATATTACTGAGTCGTCGTAACGCATATATAAATTTATTAATTTTCATACATAGCTTATCTATATGTCCAGTTACAATATTTGTCTATGGTAAAGCCGAGAAAATTGACATCGTATTTCGTGTCAACAGTATTACTGCCATATTGTATTAATAAATCTAATGGTTGTGCCTTGTATGTAGAAAATTGGATGCAACTTGTCTTTTTAACGTTTACTTCGAGATTGTTTATATAGAGCCACTCTATAAAGCTTTTCAGTGTTTCATTAATATCATCATTAAATTTACTAAGGTCATTACATTTTATCAACACTGTGGTATCGTCTGCAAACATAAAGCATTTATGTTTAGTTACACTAGGCAGGTCATTGATTTATAGTAAAAACAGTAGAGGTCCTAGCACACTACCTTGTGGAACTCCACAAGCGTTTATTCGATAGTTAGACCTGAAAGTAGTTCGTTCTATGATAGAGGCCTTTTCCCTGTAGTGGGATGATTGTAGGCTGTTACTTTCCTTTACTACTACGTCTTTACGTAAGTACCACAGAACATGGAAATTGTTTTCTATTAAGGTAAAGATATTATTTTCCAACATTGTCGGCTATATACACAAATATCCAAGACAAATTACACCTTTCTATTAAGTACCTAATAGGAAGGTAAAAAGGAAACTAAACCGACATCTCTGATCTAAACCGCAAATGGACAGACAGACGAACATGGAAAACTTTTAAGGTTTGTTGTAACCCAAAAATGGTATTTATAATTTAACATTGTTTGAATATCATTTTCACTCTTTAGGTATTTATATATTTTAAAATTTTTAAATCACTGACACACTAATTTTATTTGTTGGTACTGAGATTCTAATTATGGAACCAGAAAAGATACCCATAAGCCGTCTGAAACCCAGAGGCATGTTTCCGTAGCTACGACATCTATACAGGGTGAAATTTTAACCACTTTCCAAAATTTTTATAGGCGTTCGGTATCGTACTTAGAGCCCATTTATGAAGTAAAAAATGTAAATCAAGCTTTCACCCGAAAATATTTTTCGCAATTTAGTTTTCAATTTTTACGGTCCTAGGCCTTATAAGGTATAAAGGGAAAATCAAAAACGTTTGAATAGTATAGTAATGAATAAATGAGATGCGAATCGCGCAAAAAAAGTGTCGCTAGGAGGCCGTATCAAAATTTTTAGATTTATTGCAAACATTTTCTAAGTGCTTTATCTTGACATTTTTGTACTGGGATATACCAAAAGAAAAAATACGTCATTTATATTCTACGTCCTGTATTTATATAAAGATGAATTCCTATTTCTCTTGGTCATCGCATCACAGGCGGTCATGAACAGCTGGACCGATTTCGCTAATTCTTTTTTGTTTTGTTTGCTATTGTCAGGAGAATGTTCTTATGAAAGAAAAAAATGGGAAAGTTGCGCAGAAAATTTGAAAATTTAAGAAAACTTTATCACCATACAAAATTATTTGTAAAGTAACCTTAGCGCTTTTGACAATTTTTTTTTTTAAATGTAACATTATGCTGTTTGACATAACATTGACAGAATGCGTGCTGCAAACGGTTACAATTTACAATTTCCAGTGCGGTTAGCATTTGCCATGTCGATGAATAAATTTGTAATCTGAAAAAAAAAAATAATTAATAGTACCAATTTGAAATCAATAGCCATAGTTAAGACAGGACAACGTCGGTCGGGTCCGCTAGTTACTTTATAAAAACTAATTGATGGCGTCCTAACTCTGATCGCGAAACTTAATACTCATCTGGGTGACACTTTGAAACGCATAAGGTTTATTGTCATAAGTTCAATTGGGATACATCATATGGCATACAAATTAATAAGTATATAGTGTTTAACAAAGTTATTATTACGCATAAACATAATAACGCAGATTTGTAGAAAGGCATAATAATAAAAGCCACAATCATATAAATCTATATTTTTGTTTGCCATAATTTTATAAAGCATACTTTGAAACACAGATTTTAATTATACATAAATGACCATATTCATAATTTTGTGTGACATACTTTTAAAAATCATAACTCAGTGAAGCCATACTTTTATAAAACATATCTGTAAATATCCATAAATTTAATGTTTACTTTTACTATGCATGTTTATTTATACCTAAGTAATTACCAGTAGGTTTGAAAAAGTGTAGGTTAGATTAGGTTAGAACCACAGAACATGGAAAAGAGGTTAGAAGGACTGTTATGCGCCATTTGTATGGGAACCGATGTCGCCGCTTCCTCCCCATTACTATTTCTGCGCGTAATAAACTCAACCTTCCGCACACATAAACGATTTTAAAACGCCAATCAAGCGACGCATCCCAGTCGCGCAAAGTCAAACTGAATCAATCGCAGCGCTCACTTGTCACACATTGCGAGTGTAAAACCAATAATTTACCGCCAGTGATGTGTCGTCAACTCACGATGAATTGTTATCGATATTGAGTATCCTAAGTAAGTAAATCCTATTACTGTTTTACAACATTTTTTTTTGTGCTCTCATTAGTTATTTGAAGGAACAAAATTATGTATAGGTACTTCTTGTAATGATTTTTTTTTTTGGTACGTTTACTCTTTGTTATTTTGAAAGTCTTTCAAATATTCGATCCCAGATTTTTATGTCATAATCATTTTCGTCAAAATGTTTAGAGCTTATTATTGAGTGGGAAACCAGTTTTGTCTGCCTGTGGTATCGATACATTTTTCACGAAAACTAAAATATGTTCTAAAAAATTTATTATCATAATAAAACTACATAGTCAGGTCATAAGTTCTGTCACACAATAAAAATTTTTGAATTTAGAATGCTGGCCACAAAAAAGTTTATTGAATTCGAATTTCGAATTTTTCATGAAAATATAAATGTGTTCTTTTTAGAATTTTCCTTATTTTTAAATATGGAGTGGATACTTAAAGAAGACCGTGTTGCGGTTATTGCGTTGCATCGTTGCGGTTACGCGCCAATTCAGAATTTCGACTTACTGAAAAATTTGAATATAACCAAAAGATTCGTTTATCGTACCATAAAACGATACAATGAAGACTCTAGTGTAGATGACAGGTCAAGAAGTGGTCGCCCTCGCTCTGTTAGGACTCCAGCAGTGATAAAAGCTGTGAAGGCGCAAATTCATATAAATCCCATACGTAAGCAGAAACTGTTGGCCCTTCAGATGGGGTTAAGCAGGACCACGGTGAAAAGGGTGTTAAATGAAGACTTAGGGCTTAGGGCATATCGAAGAAAAACAGGACATCGTTTGGACGCTCGTTTAATGGACCTGAGACTGAAGAGATGCCGCGCTTTGTTGAAGCGGTACGCGGGAAAAAAGCATCGGGTAATTCTATTTTCGGATGAAAAAAATGTTTCTCATACCATGTTTAATAACAGGCACTGGGTATTCCAACAAGATTCTGCACCAGCTCATAGAGCGAAAAGCACACAAGACTGGCTGGTGGCGCGTGAAATCGACTTCATCTGGCACGAAGACTGGCCTTCCTCCAGTCCAGATTTAAGTCCGTTAGATTACAAGATATGGCAACACTTGGAGGAAAAGGCCTGCTCAAAGCCTCATCCTGATTTGGAGTCACTCAAGGCATCCTTGATTAAGGCAGCCGCCTATATTGACATAAACCTCGTTCGTGCTGCGATAGACGACTGGCCGCGCAGATTGAAGGCCTGTATTCAAAATCGCGGGGGTCATTTTGAATGAACTTTATTACCATGTGAATCTATGTTTTATGAAGTTCATTTTGCTATATAAATGGTTACATAAATAATAAACATGTCTAAATTATTTCATATTACACATGTGACAAAACTTATGACCTGACTAGGTATATGATCCCGAAGACGTCATCTTGTGTATTTATTTAAGTATATTGATTCATATGTTGATCTGTTGGAGTGAATCTAGTTACCAGTTACAACAACGAGGATAATAGGTTATGTGTATACCTAGTACCTACCGATTTTCATCACTATCGGTTGAAAGGTGTTAAAGTTGGTCTATTGCAGAGATACTTAGTGGCGAGTTGCAAAAACGTAGATAGATTTATAAACCTTCCACAAAAAAAATACACCTAGTTCATTTGGGACTACATGGCTCTGTGTGGCCCAGCGTGGCATGTCTTAAAATATTATTATGTTGGTCTGTTTCCAATCACGGGCCTATGGAGTCCCGGACATTTAGAATGTGATTATAACATAGTAAGTCCAAGAATAATCTTTCTTGACAAAACTTATGACCTGACTAGGTATATGATCCCGAAGACATCATCTTGTGTATTTATTTAAGTATATTGATTCATATGTTGATCTGTTGGAGTGAATCTAGTTACCAGTTACAACAACGAGGATAATAGGTTATGTGTATACCTAGTACCTACCGATTTTCATCACTATCGGTTGAAAGGTGTTAAAGTTGGCCTATTGCAGAGATACTTAGTGGCGAGTTGCAAAAACGTAGATAGATTTATAAACCTTCCACAAAAAAAATACACCTAGCTAATTTGGGACTACATGGCTCTGTGTGGCCCAGCGTGGCATGTCTTAAAATATTATTATGTTGGTCTGTTTCCAATCACGGGACTATGGAGTCCCGGACATTTAGAATGTGATTATAACATAGTAAGTCCAAGAAAGATGATTCCTGGACTCACTATGGTATAATTGCATCCAAGGACAACCCCCAGTTAGTGCAGGACTATTTTAGAATGTGGATACAACATCAATATAACATCATAAATATAACATAAATATACAATATAAATATAACATCATCCATTTTATTTAAGAAAATATTTACTTAGATTTTACCTACTATTTTGATTGTATTTCAGGCCAATTTAAAACATAAACATTCTTCAATGGTCTATAAGACCAATGTGCTAATTACAGACCTAACACTTATTTTATATTTCACAACTGTAAATAGAAGTTGTGTATAATACTACATTTACTTCGTTAGGGTATTTATCCATTTACTTGCTTACCATTAATTTGAGCATCAATATCAAAAATATCAAAATAGCAATATCAAAGTACGTTTGTACACAAACTTTATATTATATTTTACACTTAACACTGTCGTGTATTGTAATATTTAGGATTATTAACGAATTTACTACCGAAGTATCTATTAAAAAACAAAATAAGCTAAATGTTTATTTATTACCAAACAAATCAAACGTGTAAGTAATAATATAATTGGGCATCGAAAGTTGTGAAATGACAAAATTCATTAAAATATTTAGCTTATTTGTCAATCATTTTACACACAAGCGTAATGTTATAAATCTATTTAACATTATCCACTGATGGTAAATAGCTGCCATTACCATTTTTGGCTACAAAATGACAACACTTACCATTAATATACAGTTTAGACAGAAAGAAACGAACATGCTCATTTAATACATTTGGCATTAAAGTGTTACTTTATAAAAAAATTGTAATTAGCACATTTGACTTCTAGACCATCGTCTTATAAACTTTAACATCTCATTGATCGATAGAAATAATATAAACCACATCACTAGCACCGGTAATGCGGTGAGTGCACTGATGTTATCCATCGCTATCGTTTGCAGTGTAGTACATTACTCGCTCTTTTTTTTTCATTTATTGGGATAAACAAACAGTGACAAATAAAAATTACAATGTGTAGTTGCAGTTTCAAGTCTTAATCTATTTGACACCAACACCGTTTACCACATATTAATATAAAGAAGGAAGATCTTATTGACACATTGCGAAGTGCGAAACTAGTGTTATAATAATATCATATCAAGAAATAAAATAGTATATTATTTACGGTATTTATAAATATTTTAAATATGTGATGAAGCACAAAGTGCAGTACTGACAATTTTTTTAAATGCAATTGTGTTGAACGTGTCGTTGTATGTGTGTACAAGTCTGTGAAGGGGTAAGCGCTTGCCAGCGTTGGTTCGACATCGAGAGGTTGCAAACAATCGATATGGAGCGCGGCTGTGAGTTCTGATGGGTACCATATAACATAGTTTATTGATTAATGTCATACAGTCATATCTATTGTGGTACAGGTCGTAAAGCAACTTTGCCTCAAGTAGTACACGTCTATTCCTAAGACTAAGAAGCTGATATTTCTCAAGAAGCAGGTCATAGGACAAGCGACTATGGAAGCATTTTTAGTGTATAGTGCACAAGAATTTTTTTTGTACTTTTTCAATTGCTTTGTTATATTTATCATAGAAGGGATTCCAAATGGGTACCGCGTATTCTAGTTGCGATCATATTAAGGACTTACACGATTATAGTCAAAATCGCGAGCGTGCATAGACGGCAATGTATATTTACCAGAAATATGTATTTTTCAGATCGTTTTCATTATGTTAACATATTTTTACTAAAATATCATTATTATGCGAAGTTTTACTACTTACCGATGATGAAAAAATACCTCCTTTGGCTAAAGTTAATTCTTGACTACTTGCTTTGCAAGTAATTACAAGACAGTATTTTTCAATGTTTTTGACGCAGCGCTTCACGATACACATCGCGACGGATTTCGCGAGTTACTAAGCAACGCGCTCGCAGGCTCGGGCAGAGGGTGAGCGGTTGCTCGTCTCTGTGGCGCGCCTCTGTGGTGAGGTTAGAACAGTGACCAGGCCAGTTTCCTCCCTCCATATGAATACTTACTACAATTTTTTACTCAACTTATCCTTCAAATATCATTTTAATTGTTCTCAAAAACTATTCAATACATATATCTAGGTGACGCTTTGAAACGCATAATGTATGTTAACATAGTTTCAATTCTTATAATAATTTTGAATATGAGTTTTGGGTTATTGTCAGTTATGCTTATCAAATGTATAATATGCTTTTTGAATAATATGTCTTCAGAATATTATGGCCAACAAAAATAGGCTATTTGACTGGTTTTTGAAATCCATTTTATATTATTAAGTAGAGGTTGAAGAACCCAGTAAAAGTAGTTTTTTTAAATACTGGTACATATTTTCTGAAGAATATCAAAATGAAAATTGAAAATTGAAATAGCGCGCCAAAACGCTATTTTGTCAATATGGCGCTGCAATGCGGTCGGTGACATCACCTGCTGGTCTTGTGATCTGTAGCACATAATCATCTACAGACATTTGTTGCAAACAAATAACGATAGAGCAATTGGATCTATATTTTGACACAGTGACTTAATAAAATGAGTTTCAAATGGTATGCAGTTCTAAAATGTATAAATACTTCTACAAAAACTTCGGAAAACTATTTGTAAGTGTTCAAAAGAAAGTCTAAGTGTGCCGAAAGTGGTTGCATGTAACTTTTTCGGAGGGATCCTAATAACATAGCGAATAGTACAAATATTTTCTTCTGTGAGGATCATTTCGATGTAAGTAAACATAATATTTATAACTTTTAATAATTATCAGGAATGTAAATATTTTGTTATTGGTTTGAGGTTATAATACTTCTAATGTTTTTAACAGAATGCCTCTTGCAACTCACTTCGCATGTTTCCGATGTTTTCATAATATTTCAATAAACATTCCATTAAAGATCCCGAATAACTAATTTGTTTGTTACAGATTTTAAATGAATGGGCAGGTTACAGATTTCTGCTTTACAAATCGTTGTCCATGGTAAAAGTTGTTGAGAGAATTTGTAAAATATTGGAAATAAATCACACAAAAACAATGGATACTATTATTATAGGAAATTTAAACATTTAAAAAAACTATTAAAACACAAGTAGGCAAACGAAGTTATCAAGCAGGTGACGTCATCATAAACCCGACCAATCAGGAGCGTTTCGTGTCACGTGACAAACGTTTATATAAATGCATTTTTATTTCTGGATTTATAAATAAATCGTTTATTATTTTCAACTTGTGATACTAAATAATCATTTTTAAACTCATAATATACCGAGATATATAAGCTGATATTAGTAATTCGCACTTTATTTTTCGCATTGTCAAATAGCCTATTATGCCTTTATTTACTTATGCTTTTCAAAATTATGCCAATCTATGATTATGCCTTCAAGGTTTCAGCCAAAAATGTTATGCGTAATAAAGTTATGCTTTAATGGTTTATGGCAAATGACTATTATGGCCATCATCATTATGCGTTAGTTTATGGCGAAAAACGTTATGCGTTTCAATAGGTAACCACTCATCTGACGTTTCAACCAAAATAGTTATTAGATACCTCTGCGGATATAATATTCGTTTGCTAGTGGATGCTCCGCGTAGCTTTCGTATTTTACATATTTCTATTAGTTAATTCCTTTTATAGGACGAAAAATCATACACATAAAATCTTATCACCACACCCTTGTTTACCTACGACTCACATTACTTCGAATTGTGTTTATATTTCTACACATGTTAGTATGATATTTACAAGCAAAAAGTACCTATACATATAAGTAAGTTTATCGGTTGTCTAGTACATCATACGCCAAGCTACTTAAGTAGTAACAGCCTATATTCATCCCACTGCAGGGAAAAGGCCTCCATCATTGAATTCCAGTTACCACTGCAATGATGGGAACTGGCATAATCACCACGCTTGCCAAATGCGGGTTGGTGATCACAAGTCCGAGCAACGTTTGAAAATTGGAAACTATTTGTTGCCCGACCAGGTGATCGAACCTGGGACCCAGAGATCTTGGGCCGGTATTTAAACCACTAGACCAACGGTGCGTTAGTATGTTAGAATGTACCTACCAAGCTACTTAAAAGTAGCTTAATTTGAGACCAGATGGCTCTGTGTGGCCCAGCGTGGCGTCTTAAATTTTATTAATTATCGTATTCCGGACAAGGTCAAATCCAGACACATAAAAATCATAAAAATAAGAGACAACTCGTTCTTGAATTATAAATTATAATGCAACTAGCTCGCCTTTGATTTTTATATTAAAATATTATCAGAAAGTGTTGAAATATTGGTGTTTTTACATCGAATCAAGATTTACTTCATTGTTCCGTCTCCGTTCTACAATATATTTTATTTATGTGTATACCCTTAGTGTACAGGCCGCAACACAACGCAGCATACAACTGTAAAATGGCGACTGTGGTGGCAATGAGCTCTACTACATCCCCCAAGACTTCGTTAGCAAAGCTTGTATTGTGCCCAAAACCAAAACCGTTCAAAGTTATGGTTCTAGGACAGTCCGGGGTGGGAAAATCAGGTAACTAAACTAAAAAAGAAATCTCTCTTCTGTTTTGCAGAGACACATGAACTTTTAGTTCTTCATATTTATTATTTTATTTTCAATCCATGCCCTGTGCCGTCACCTTGACGGGTACACTACATAAATACGAAAAACTTAATTCCGATATTGTCAAATTTCAAAATACCGATATTTATAATTCTGAATGATACAGATTTCCGAAAATCACAAATCCGATCTATCATAAGTCCTTATATTATAAAACCTAAATTTCAAAATTCCTAATGTTTACATACATACATACATGTTTATAAGTACTATTTTCAGACTGCAGAATTTCATGATCCCGAATCATATCAATTTCGAATCTTTAATAATCCGAAATATCATAAATACGAATTCCGAATAAACACTTGATTGTTTTTTTATTCATAATTTTTTTTATTATTTTTTATTTTCCCAAACCTAACGATAATATTTTATAATTACTACACAATACTAATGCATATTAAATGCTACTCTAACTTAGGTGCTGCCAAGTGCAAATACAAGCATGCAGATAACATGCATGAATACGCTGCGCAAGCAGCATGTATGCAGGCTAGCAAGCTTGGATACAGGCCAGCAAGCATACAAGCATACAGGCAAGCAAGCATGCAAGCAGCATGCAGGCAAGCATGCATGCATTCAGGCAAGCAGGCAAGCATGCATGGATGCGGGCAAGCTGGCAAGCATGCATGGATTCAGGCAAGCAGGCAAACATGCATGCATGCAGGCAAACAGGCAAGCACGCATGCATTTAGTTTTGCTCTTCCCCGTCGCTGCGGGAAGTGCAGTCCTTCCGCCCTTGCCTAACATATCTCGGGCACCCACACTCGCTTTCGCAGCTTCGGCTTACCGCCCCAGCCGCTGCAGCTCACCCGGGCGCCCGAGCTTCGTTAATGCGAGCGAGGCAGCCCTCCCTCCGCGCCTCCAGCTTTTAAATTGCACTCTAGTATTGGGCAGACAAGTATCCCGGCAAAAAGACCACGGCGAGTTGGGATTCAACTAA
Organism: Anania crocealis; assembly: GCA_949315895.1. NCBI lineage: Eukaryota > Metazoa > Arthropoda > Insecta > Lepidoptera > Crambidae > Anania > Anania crocealis. Next base: position 12,089,948 of record OX438884.1, on the reverse strand, counting down.
ATTCTTTAATAATACAATGAATTTTCGGAAATTTAAAATTCGTAATAAAGTTTTTCGGGTCACTAACACAAAGGATTTTTAATCCTTCGTATCAATAAGATTCGGAACATTAAAGATTAGTACTTTTGATATTCTGTAAAATGTTAATCATGGTTTTGAATAGTCGGAAATTTGAATCTTCGGAACTTTGATATTCAGAAGTTTGAAAATCGGAATACTCAATTTCGGAATTAAATATTTCGGAATTTTTGGGTGTTCCCCTCCTTGACTCTCTACTACAAAACGATAAGAGTTTAACTCTTTAATTTAAAAGGGTTGCAGGGTAAAAAGCTCGACCTGCTTATGAACTTTTTACCCTGTGGCAAGTAGATGGATTCTATCTTCGCGCTATCTGTTGCCAGAAAATCAGGTGAACACTCTGTTTTGTGTAATTATTATAGTCAATATCATAAGTAGTACCTACATATTTTACAGAGCATGTGGATGCGGGTTAGTTGAAATGATTTGATGAGTCTTACGGAGGCTTTATGATATCGAGGGTAAATCATCATTCTGCGTTGGTGTAAATGTATAAATTGTGGGGACCGAATGTAAATTTAGTTAACACCTTCATAAATTTGAAAACAGATAATAAGTTTAAAACATATTTATTTTTCCTACACCCTCAATTCTTAGATAATAGTCAGTAACTTGAAAAATTTACTGTCGCATTATTGCACAGGTCCGTATATCAGTAACGCGGAATCCGCTTCATACAGTCATAAATTTTACAAAGATCAGACAAATGTGCAATGTAAACAATAGGTAATTTTATAATCATTAAGCGGGAAAACTCTGCCAGCAAACCTGCCTCGTTGCCATTCAGACATAAATTTAATTTTGAGGCAATTCTTATGTATTTCCTACATTATACTACACAAAACGGAGTCAGGAGAGAAAAACGTTATGCTGCACAATTTCGGTTGCCTTATCGTTAGAACTATAAACGTAGAATATCCTAAATCTATGGTTAGAACCAACCTCTTAAGGTACATTTAAGTTGGGAGAATAAAGCAGCAAGAGTGCCAAAATACTAACCTATTATATTAAAAGGACAATTAAGTATTAATGCTACCATAGGGATATTTCTTTTCCTATGATGCTACCTACTATTTAAAGCACAAACTAAATGAAATACCTATACATATTATCTATACTCTTATCTAAAGGCAACTTATTTCCATAATATTCTGATTCCAAATTATTATGGGATCGGAGTATAGGTAGTATTAATTTATCCGCCCACAATATCTTATAACGGAAATATCTCTAATTCCCAAGTGATCTTGATTTGCTCTTTTCTTGTTCTATAAATAAAATAGCCTCGAATACGTAAATATTCAATGGCTTTTACTGTTTATTCTTATCCACTGATTAAATACGAAAGTCAAGGTCTATATATGTGATATGTATATTCTTAGAATAATATTCTTCTATAATATGTTGTTGACATAACATGTGACATGTTACATCCTGATATCTCATCATAATTTATCAAAGTACACGCTTTAAATAAGTACCTACAGTCTTAATTAATTATTCATGCACGATTTTGACCATAACTTGTGCAATTAAGCTTACTAAGTAAGTAGTTATTTTAAGTATGTATTTAACAGAAAACACTCTATATGATTAACTTTAAGTTGTTAAGAGCCTTCTCGATTAGAAAGTATTTGAGTCATAAGTAGCAATACAGCATTACTTTTTGGTGTAAAAAATGTTTTATTTTTCAGCACTGGTCGTAAGATTTATCACTCGACGTTTTATCGGTGAATATGACCCCTATTTGGAAAAAGTATACACATTCCAAACTGTCATCGACAACGAGATGGTTTATTTTGAAATTTTGGACTCTGCAGGCGAGTCCCACGTATGTAGATCATGTTTGTTTAACTTTTTTAACTTACCTACGAGTATTTTGCTCAATATGAACTTTAAGTATAATATGAGGTCGGGGAAAAAGTATTTTTAACGTTCAATTCATCATGTCATGTGTTTGCAATTTTGTTCAATAACTTATTACTACCCAAAGAATTTTAAATGAAAATCTGATAGTGCAATGTCTGTGTATAATGTTTGATGTATTAATTATTCCCAGCAAAACTCTTTTAATTTATTCTGAGGTGCTAAATATGTTTGTGGTCTGGTGTTATCATCTTCTTCTTCTTCGAGTCGAAAGCAAATTCAAATTTCAAGAAGAAGAAGAAGGTGTTATCATGATGAAAGAGCATTCCTTTTGTATAGATCAACGTGGTGTTGCCTGCGACTTCGTCCGCGTCAATTTATGTTATTATGATCGCGACTATTTTTGCATCATTTTTTACTCATGCTTCGCTCCTATTGATCGCAGCGTGATGTTAAATAGCTTAAAGCCTTCGATAAATTGACTATCCAACACAAAAAAAAAAGTTGTGCGTGTACTAGTGTACACACGTAAGAAGTGAAACTTCTTTATGGCCTTATTTTTCGAAAAATGATCTACATGCAACTTTCCAGAAATTGGTTAAATTAGTTAAATTGGTTAAATTGGTTAAATTGGTTAAATTGGTTAAATTGGTTAAATTGGTTAAATTGGTTAAATTGGTTAAATTAGTTAAATTGGTTAAATTGGTTAAATTGGTTAAATTGGTTAAATTGGTTAAATTGGTTAAATTGGTTAAATTGGTTAAGTTGGTTAAATTGGTTAAATTGGTTAAGTTGGTTAAGTTGGTTAAGTTGGTTAAGTTGGTTAAGTTGGTTAAGTTGGTTAAGTTGGTTAAATTGGTTAAATTGGTTAAATTGGTTAAATTGGTTAAATTGGTTAAATATTATTTCACTTTACCTTTTTGCTATCGTCTGAACCAACCGTGGTAGGGGCAAGAAAAAGATGGCGCGTAACCGAAAAATGTGACGAAAATTTGACGCAACTTTCCAGAAATTGGTTAAATTAGTTAAATTGGTTAAATTGGTTAAATTGGTTAAATTGGTTAAATTGGTTACATTGGTTAAATTGGTTAAGTTGGTTAAGTTGGTTAAGTTGGTTAAGTTGGTTAAGTTGGTTAAGTTGGTTAAGTTGGTTAAGTTGGATAAATTGGTTAAATTGGTTAAATTGGTTAAATTGGTTAAATTGGTTAAATTGGTTAAATTGGTTAAATTGGTTAAATATTATTTCACTTTATCTTTTTGCTATCGTCTGAACCAACCGTGGTAGGGGCAAGAAAAAGATGGCGCGTAACCGAAAAATGTGACGAAAATTTGACGCAAAACGTGACGGTAAATTTTTTCCAACGCCGTTAAAGAAGTTTCACTTCAAAAATAATAGAAAACAGCACACTGAGGCACGGTAGAAAGAGTGGGAGATACTAGTTCCTCTCCATTCCCCTCGATCTTACGCTTTTTCGATCAGCATCACGTGACCCCGACGCGAGTTTGGAAGTTTTTACCCATCCAACAAAAAAGTGCTCAGCGCCGCTAAAGAAGTTTTCAGTTCAAAATTCAATTCAAACCAGTACTTCCTGAGATTAGCGCGTTCAAACAAACAAACAAACTCTTCAGCTTTATAATATTAGTATAGATTTAGACCGTTTTTTTCTCAATTTATTACGAGAGTCTCATTTAGGATTATGTAGAAATGTTGAAATTATAATGCTCGTTTGATTGACAGTAGAGCTCATAATGAACGATTCCATTTATATAAGAATTATCACACACAGCATCACCATATTACCTACTTACTTGTTAATCTGGGACGCGGCAGTCTCTGGAGCTTGACTTAGACCATTTTTTTGCAGGTTCTTGTTGACATTTCTTATTACTTTTAATCATATTTAAAAAAATGGGCTATGTTTGTAATAAAGAATAGTAAATCTTTTTGAAAATGGGCCATCACATATTGTAGGACTGTTCGTTTTTCTACATAATCCTAAATGTTTTGTTTTTGAAGTTAAATGATAAAACAGTACCTACCTATCTAGGTTGAAGACGCATTTCAATAAATACAAAATAAATGGCCGTCAAAATAAAACTCGTTTATACAAGACAATCGTGCTTCAAAGGATGTAAAATAGGCAATTATTTTACTGGAAAGTTTGAAATATCATTAAGGATGTCATTTCCGAAGATTTTGGTGATAACGATTATGAGGAAAATAATTAATAATAAGTGTTTTAAGCCAAACTGCCAGACATCTTAGACTATTGTTGATTAATTAATTTTGTCAGTAAATAATTTCTATTTTAAACAGGAAAGCGAGTATGCAAATTTGGAGACCAATATAAGATGGGCTGAAGCGTTCATACTGATGTACTCAGTGACTGACAAGTGCTCCTTCGACGAGTGTCACCGGCTCAAGTTTCTAATAAACTACAACAAAAGGCGACGGCGGCTTACAGCCAAGGTATTTCAGTTACATGCTTAAAACCTTAAAAATAGTATACAGGGTGAAATTTTAACCCCTTTCCAAATTTTAATATATCAATCTACGAGACAAAAAACAAATGACGTATTTTTTCTTTTGGTATAGCCCAGTACAAAAATGTCAAGAAAAAGCACCTAGAAAAAGTCCGCGAAAAATCTAAAATGTTGGTTATGGCCTCCTCGCAACACACTTTTTACACCGTGCGCATCTCATTCATTCATTCATTCATGCATTCATTAATTCATTACGAAACTATTCTTGTTGTTGACTTTTGAGAGGTTTAGGATCGTAAAAAGCAAAAGGCTCCAATCAGCTAATGAATGTTCATTGAACAAACTAAAACTAACTTAACTTTATTAGAAACCACAACAAAAACAATTACAAATACAGTATGGAACAGTATGAAAAACAAAAACATTACCATAACCTACAAGTGTTCATTTTAAAACGAAGACTTGAGTTACTTATTTCTCTTACATCTTTTAATCCTCTCCTAGCTCCATAGGCAATACATTCCTATGTAGTAAACCTTTTACCGAATTCACAGTACATTGAACAACACAATACATCGAAAACACGCACATTTGGGTTCACAACATGAAGAAATCACCAAAATTGAATTTAACGAGTTACCCTGTTGGCTTGGTATTTGCACATAAGCTATCTAAAACTCACATTAAATGTTTTTCACATTCACGATACCATAATAATTAAAACTATGAATAAACTAAAATAATTATGCACTTGCAATAAATTAGACTGACAGCTGCGTTTTTTGTTTGTTTATTGCTCCTTTCAGAACCAGGCAGCTAAGGTCTGAGACCGCATGCTGCCATGGCATTAGTGCGAATTCGATCATTCTTAACAAATACATAAAATATCATAAACACTTACTTACACTAAACTAACCTAACTTATCGAAATTTATGGGTGATTTATACGATACTTTGACTCAGTGAGTACTTTTTGAAAGGTATTGTATCGAATAAATTAAAAAAAACACACTTTAAATTTAGCACATTGCTCTTTTTTATGGCATTGCAAATTGACATTGAATTCCTGCGTGCTAAATGTATCAAAACATTATAAACAGTGCAAAATCGTACATTCACTTCAACCGTCTTATTCTTTCCTTCTTCACTAGTAATCAATCACTAGCTTGTTCATTATTGTGTTACTAGACTGACCGGTGGTACCTATCTGGATATGTTGCCTAATGTTGTGGCGAACTTTATGGACGATGTGCCTTTATTGAACTATCGTGATTTTTATTACCAACATGATGGTGCACCCCCTCATTACGCCGCCTCCGTACGAGACTATTTAAGTTCTGAATACGGTGACCGCTGGATCGGTCGCGGGGGTCCCGTCGCGTGGCCGCCGCGATCACTTGATCTGACACCCTGCGACTTCTTTTTGTGGGGTGAGATAAAGCGACGCGTGTATGTAGAAGAAGCCCAAAGCCTCGAGGCAATAAAAGCTCAGATAGTGTTAGCTTTTAATGAAGTGAAAAATGAAAATGTAGTTCTCAACAAACTTAAAGAAAATATTCTAAAACGTGCAAGATTATGTTTGGAGAGAAACGGTCTGCATTTCGAACAGTTTTTAAAATACTGTTAATGTTTCTTTTCTTTTAATTAATTAATAGTTTCAACCAGTAACCAACCAAACCAGTTTAAGTAAGTGTTTATGATATTTTATAATTAAGAATGATTAAATTCACACTAATGACATGGCAGCATAGTCTCAGACCTTAGCCGGTTCCGAAAGGATCGAAAAACAACAAGGACTGTAAAGAATTGACAGGTCAGATGGCTGCATTTTGTGATATTAAGTTCTTGCATCATTGTTGTTCTGAATACAAAATAATTAATGTGGGTTTTAATCATAGTTTTAATAGTGAATACGTGAAAAACATTTAATGAGAGTTTGAGAAAGCTTATGGGCAAATACCAAGCCAAGAGTGTAACTCGAAAGACAAGTTTGGTGATTCCTACATGTTGTTAACCTAAAATGTGCGTATTTCAATTTTATTATGGATTCGGCAAAAGTTTTACTACATAAGTAGGAATGGATTACTTAAGGGAGCTAGGAGAGGATTAAAAGAGGTAAGATAAATAAAGTACTCAAGTGTTTAAAACGAATTCGTTTTACAATGCAATGTTTACGTTCAAGGTTGTAGGACGACCACTTTTAATTAGAAATTTTTTTGCGAAAAATATTTCACGGTCAAAACTTGACCTACATTTTTTATTTCGGAAATGGGCTCCAAACACGATATTTAACTCCTATAAAAAATTCCGAAAGTACATAAAATTTCATCCTGTATATTGTAACTATTTTTTTTTCCTAGGTAAGTATTTCTTTTTGTTTTCACTTTTTTTTTTTATAAGATTTAGGTATTGTAGTTTTTTATGTTTAAGTAAACTTCTGTGTTATTTATCTAAATAAATCTATCTTCAATAGCTTATATACCTGCTAGTAGGTGTATGCGTACTGTAAAATCCATAGCTGCCCTCTTTTCCGAATATTACACACTGAATATTATGATAAAGTATATTAATTGAATATTACCCCTCATTCAAAATTTATGAATACAGCTTAAACTAACGGTTCCTATTACTCATATCATCAAGTTATCCATTTAAATACAATAACCTTAGGAGCGCTCTAATAGTAGGTATATACTTACTTCAAAAGTTTTTTAAATCCGCTAAACCAGGGTTGCAGTTAAATGTTTATGTTTTGTAGATCTGTATAAACTTATACTATAATACCTTTCTACCTGCGTTATTGACTTGATTATGTTAACGTCATGGGCACAGAATAAATAGGTCACTAATAAAAGCTTCTCTTTTATAAAAATGGAACTAATCACATTCGCAATATACAAGCTTGCAGAAATTGAAATGTTAAACGCATATTGAATTTCTTGAAAACGTGTTCCGCCGCCATTTAGCTAATAACTTTACTTTGACATAGGTATTTATTTTATGTAATATAGTTTATTCGAGAATCATTTGATTTAAATCCTGCTAGAACAAGCACTTGAGTGTTGAATAAGTACAAGAAGAGCATTTGTACCCGCGCCGCGTCTAGGACGCTAATATACTAAATAGCTCTATCTGTTATTAAATACCCATAATGCAAGTTTCGAGGCTAGACAGCGCAACATATTGCCTGTACATTTGACTCAATGTATCTCTTACACTCATTCTGAATTTATTAGTGGCATGAGTGAAAGAATTTAAGTTATATACATACTCATATATTTTCATCAGAGTCACTATTACTGATAATCCTCATGAATAAAATAAAATATATGTTTACCTTATAATGTAACATAAAACGTTAAGATATGCTATATTATGCAAATGACAAAGTTTCGAAGGTCTAGGAATCTTGTAATTTCTCCGCTACATTTACATGTAATCTAAAGCTACACTTACTTACACAAAAAGAGTTCCTATTTTTTTAGTAAGTGTCTTCTCTCTTTATATTCCAATCCAGTAAGCAATCTCGTAAATATTTTTTCTTGTATGTTTTATCTCAAATACATGTAATGTATGCACATACTTATGTTTTATTTTATACGCAAAATTTTCACTTGCTTATTTTAAAAGTTAGAGGGACACTCATTATACCACTTTGGAAGCGTCTATCTTCCAAATGTTAGACTTTTGGAAAAAATGGTTTTAAGAACCTCTATGTCATTTTAGAAGACCTATCCATAGATACCCCATATGTATAGGTTTGAGTAAAAAATAATCATTTTGTTTTAGTTCTGTGTATGGGGTATAAAAAAAATATCATTATTTTTTATTTTTTGTATGAGTATCGTTAAGCGGTTAACAGGATACACCTACCTACCAAGTTTCAATTGTGTCATGCTAATACTTTCAGAATAAAGTGGCTGTGACATACGGACGGACTGACAGACAGACAGACAGACAGACAGACTTGACGAATCTATAAGGGTTCCGTTTTTTGCCATTTGGCAACGGAACCCTAAAAATGGGGCGTTTCCGTAGTGCTGTCCTATTGTGCATCGATATATTAATAGATGAAGTTGTTATTAGATAATATTCGCGGCGATAATTTAAGGGCTTTTTAATTTATACAATTGTCTAACCTGAGAAATCCTCCTTTTACATAGGCTTCACTAAAAGTATCGGGAATGGAATATTTCCACTGTTCCTGTCATATTAAAATAATTTTAATTGCAAACTCCTTGGTTTTAAAAATCGAATACCATTTATTTATTTAAAAAAAAGATTCTCGGTCTTATCACAAGGTCTTGTCAAACTTGTTTAGTCGTTGAGAAAATGGAATTGACTCGAGAAAATTCAAGAGCGATGATTTATTATGACTTTCGAAGTGGTTCAATAAAAAAACAGTGTGTTTACCGGATAATTTCTGCATTTGGTAATGAAGCCCCATCCAAAACCACAATTTATCGATGGTTTGCTGAATTTCAACGTGGACGTGTCAAGCTCAGTGATGATCCCCGTCAAGGTCGTCCAAAAACTGCAGTCACCCAAGAAAACGTTGATGCTGTGCGTAAGCTGATTGAAAAAGATCGACATGTGACATACCGCGAAATTCAGGCAACTTTAGACATTGGCATGAGTCAAATACAAATAATCTTGCATGAACAATTAGGTGTAAAAAAATTGTTTTCCCAATGGATTCCGCATTCGCTCTGTGAAAAGCAAAAAGCGGCTCGCGTTACTTGGTGTGTCAGAACTCTCGAAAGATTCCATGCAGGATCCTCAAATGCTGTATAAAATATCGTATCATGTGACGAATCCTGGATATACGCGTACGAACCCAAAACAAAAAACCAGTCACGAGTTTGGGTGTTCGAAAATGAGTTAAAGCCAACAAAAATTGTTCGTTCACGGAGTGTTGCAAAAAAAATGGTGGCCACGTTTGTCTCCAAAACCGGCAATGTTGCGACTATTCTCTTGAGGGACAAAGAACGGTTAATGCAGAATAGTATGCTAGCATTTGTTTGCCACACGTCGTTTCTGAACTCCGTAAAGAGAACTGCAACCGCCGCATCATCCTCCATCACGACAATGCGAGTTCTCACACCACGCACAGAACAAAAGAGTTTTTAGAGCAAGAAAACATAGAATTATTAGACCATCCGCCGTACAGCCCCGACCTAAGCCCTAATGATTTCTATACGAGTACTTTCCCTAAAATAAAGAATAAATTTCGTGGTCAGAGATTTTCATCACCTGAAGAAGCTGTGGACGACTACAAAACGGCCATTTTGGAGACCCAAACTTCCGAATGGAATGGTTGCTTCAATGATTGGTTCCGTCGTATGGAAAAATGTGTCAAATTTCGCGGAGAATACTTTATGTGCCGGATGACACGTGGCCGGGTTTGGTACGAAGATTGAGGGAGGAAGCCAGACGGTCAGACGCCCGTCTTGTTTGATGATGATGTTGGAATAATAACGCCTTATGTCGGGTTACGGAGTAACAGCCAACCCAATGTTTACTGTGTGGACTGTATTGTATGCGGTGAGGTGGCTGTGTATTCTTCCTATTTTTCTTCCCAGGATCTGTTCAGGTTGATCTTCTAGGTTAGGAGAGATGGTTCTTCCTTGCTGCTGCTGGATCGAATGATTCTATGGACCCTCTGCTCGCCATATATTCATAATTTTTGGCGAGAAAATCCCCACTCACGCAATCACTGTGTGAGCGAGAGCTCGGTGCGAGCGAGAGGGGAGATGGCATGCGCGTGTTTTCCGCGGTCGATCGGCAATACCGTAGGGAGAGCCGCATGCCATCTCACAATTAGAAAGAGAGGGAAATAGTACGGGCTTGAATTTTGACTCAAAAAGGCAATACCGTAAAGAGAGCCGCGTCCTATTTCCCTTCCTAGTCCTCGTTATCCTATACGAGGGTGTGTGCCTATTTAGGGTGTGTTTCCTAAACCCCCGGCTGTTATTCATTTATTTCCCATAATAATATAAAGTTTTACAATAATTTACAATTCACAATAAACATACAAAATTACAAATTCAAAGTTCAAACATATCACAATATAACAAAACATATTCAAATAATAAAAACTTATTGTCCCGTACACTTTGAAAAGCAATAAATACATTTTTAAATTGGTCAAGTTTTTACATCGACTTGATAGTCCCTTAATTTTTACACCCTGATTTATGTTCACCGATTTCGATAGTACCTTTTTTTTTTCTTGCATTTTGTAGCCTTTACAATCTGTTGAACGTTATTGGGTTTCGTGTGTTAGATGTTAATTATTCCTTTTTTCTTTATCTTACTTTTTTAATACTTACTACTAAATGTACGTTGAACGATGTAATTAATATAAATTTTTACTAATTATAGCTTCGAATGTAAATGCCAATTCAAACCTAATCAGGTTTCATGGTATTTTTGAAACTGTATTGTGTTTATATTGTTACTGTCATTTAATAAAAATAAAAAATTTTATAGTAACGTTGTGTCACTTCCTTGATTCCCGAAATTTTCAGTGCCGCCCTCGTAATATGGCAATCATTCAATTTTTTGAAATATTTTTTGTACGTCGTTTCAAAGTACTTTTAGGGATCTAGAGGTTCTAAATATTATTTATTAAGGTTTATTTGAATGATATAATAATATGCTGTGTGTTTAATATTCATATTTATTTATTTATTATCATCTACAAAACGATATCAAAATTACTTATTTAGTGGGACCCAAGTATGTGTCCAATTAACCAACGTCGTAATTTTTTAAATAGCTCCTGAAGTATGGCACCCAAAATACGAGTAGTAATTTTAGTATCGTTTTATAGATTACCTCAAAATTATGAAACTAAAAGGTGATAAAATGATACAAAAAGCTCAGTATTGCAAAAAACATATTATTTTCATACAACAAGGATATTGGCATGATATTTTTGTTTTTTATTTAACACGTCATTACAATATAAATCTCGGACTAGATCGGGCTGGTGGCTGAAAGCTGAAACATACATGAAGGATAAGTATGAAATAGAACATTATTTGTCAGACAATACTCTAAGGACAAAACTAATATTTAGTCTTTAGAAATTAATGTTTGGTTAAATAGTTACTTAAATAGGTTTATTTTGCAACAAAATATTGCTCGAAATATACATTTTAAAGGGGATTTGAATTAGAAGTACCTACTTATGGGCTTTGATAGAACTTTGGATCAGATTTATTTACTTGAAAATTAATAATTAAAATGTTGGTATGGTACCTAGTGATGATACCATAAACGTAGAACATAATAGACGAACAAAGCCTGCGAGATAGAGGAAAACCTCTTATGGAAATCTAGCAAGATAGAAAAAGAAAACTAATCTTTTCATTTTGTTATCTGTCTTGATTGACGCAGTGACACCAAGTGTAAACTGCGATATAAGCTTCAACATTTTATGTAATTATTTCTTACATCGTAGATTATTTAAAGTAAATACAATTTTATTTAACAATGGTCACATGTTCTATGAGTGCCTGTGGTATCAACCACAAAAATAATCCAGAAAATTGCTCATTTCACAGGTAAATACGTAGAATGTTGTCATCGTAAAAAGCGTTATTTTTGTTGAATTTGATCTTGTTGTTATGTTGTAAATATAAAATTATTTCAATCCGTTTGTTCACTTAAATATTTTGTATAGATAAAGTTCTATTTATTGATTATTTACATTATTTTGGTGGATAATTAATTCATAGAAATATTTTACGTGTACGCTAGAGCTTGACTCAAATTTATCGATACTATTGTCGACATTAATTTTGATGTTTCCGGAGAAATCACATGTTATTTTACGTTTAACGTCTCAAATGAATGTCAACTTAACAATTTGAAGAAATAAACTGTAAGGAATCACATAACTAAGATAATCCTGTTAAAGGTCAATATTCAGGGATTGATTCATCAAAATGTAAATGGTTGTTCAGATTTTGTTTACTTGTTCTTTTACACTTACTGTCATTGATGAGCTCACAAGGCACGGCAGATGACACGGCAAAATCTTTTGAAGAAAGAAATAAATAAAACTAATTAACAATGGCTGTTAATTTTTTCATAAATTAAAACTATTTATTTAAATCATATGTAAAAAATATTCTCACCGGGCACATTTAACTGCCCACTATTATAGTTGTAAGAAGTGAGGGCCTTTAGGTATGCCGCAGAATAGGTGCATCATAATCTCGAGATAAAAACAGTGTGGCAGTAAACATATTTTCCAAACGACAAACTACAATTATTATCGATAGTCTGAAAATGTTAAAGGTACGTCACTAGTTAACACACACATTGACAAATCAAAACTGGTCATGCATTACTGGGCTGTCAGTCGATCTACTTGTATAGGTACTAAATCTATGGATGATACCTACGGCATCGGCATCATCTCATATTGTCGTGATATTAAGAGTAGGTACGATTATTAACACGATTCTTCAAAATGGAGAGAGCAAATAAACATAGATTTTGTGTGAGTTTTTAACTTTTCCATTTCTTTTGTATCCAGCCCCAGTTACTTGCCAGAAAAATGCTTTGAAGGGCAGCTCTATCGCCAAACAAACAGTTTTATATTTTCTTGAAAAACACTACCAAAACTCACAAAAATAAGTACAATACGCTACATTTGGTATGAATTCTAAGTAAATTATTAATAGGAAAGCCAAAACATAATGTATTTCTTGTATTGTTTAGTATTTTTGCAAAATAAATAGTACGTACCGGTGTAATGTGATGTTTGGTCGATTTTCGCTTTTTTTTGATGCCACAACCTACCACACTGCAATTAAGCATGTTCCTTGTTGCTTTCTTTTACTTATTAATAAATTTATTCACATGAAAGTCTCAAATTAAAAAGAATTCTAACACAAAACACTGCAAATACAACTTGCGTTGACAGCCGGTTACAGTGAGAAACTAAAATGGCGAACCAGCCTCAATCATGCATTGCTATGACGTCACGTTTTAATGTTGCCAAAACTAAGACCAATAAATATATTGCTGTCTCTTTTTACATGGCGTATTATAGGTAAGTCAAAACAGGATGGCTATAAGTTTATGAGTACAATGTCGATTTAGATCAGATTTGTATACCTAGCCGACAGTTTATATAGAACAATATGCCATCTCCATAGGTTTCAGTACTCAGAGGTTGCCATGATATGTGAACTTCATTGTGATTAATGGTATGACGGGGTCCCAAACAGCTGTTTATTTTCAACCATTACCTACTACTACATTAGTATTATTCTAGGTATAACTATAGCGATTTTCTTTAGCTAGCTAGAAGGCTTGATCTTTCGCTGCGCCAAATCATTTAAAATGGTTGGCATTATCAAACGCATGACTACAGACTGCAGAATATTTCACACGCATGATTTTTATATTGGCTATTGTGCTGTTTTACCCGAGATCCTACACTGCGATTGGTTTGACCTATATACCTCTAAGAAAGCCCATATTCACATTCACAGGCAGAACAATACGCCTGTACTTGAAGGGTAATGTTACATTTGACTGGTTGGAAGGATTGCTTGATCTTCTTCTGCGGCTTGAAGTAGGCCTTGATAGAAATACCATTGGTAGACGTTCAAATTTATATGGTTTTTGACGGTTTGTACAGCGGATTGAATTGTATATAGTTTATTAAATTTAATTACGCAACTCTATAAACGCTGCTTCTGAGCCATGGGTCGCGGGTTCGATCCCCGAACAGTACAAATATTTGTGTGCATGAACATGTCTGTTTGTACTGGTCTGGGTGTTTTCTATGTATTATAAATATGTATTTAAAAAAATAAGTATATAAGTAAATTTATCGGTTGTCTAGTACCCCATACGACAGGGTACTTAATAGTAGCTTAATTTGGGACTAGATGGCTCTGTGTGGCCCAGTAAGGCATGTCTTAAAAAAATATTATATTATTATTATATCTAACTACCGCTAGTTATATATAATAATAATATAATAAAACCCGACAGACGTTGTCCTGTCTTTAACTATAAATATTGATAACGAAATGGTATTATAAAAAAAATATTACCAATAGTTTATAATTAATTATTATGCTTCATGATAAACAAAATTCATTGGTGGGTATATAAATAGCTTTGTTCCGTATATGTATTCCGACACGGTAACAGGAGACATTACTGGCCATGTGCAAAATTCAGTTTTTTTACCCCGATTATGTGACGATATTTGCAGCACGCATTTTGTCAATGTTATGTCAAACGCCGTACATTAAAAAAGTTTAAATTGTCAAAAGCGATAAGGTTACATTGCAAATAATTTAGTATGGTGATTAAGTTTTCTTAAGTTTTCTAATTTTATGCGCAATTTTTTTATTTTTTATAACAACATTCTCCTGACGATAAAAACAAAACAAAAAAGAATTAGCGAAATCGGTCCAGCCGTTCACGTGTGATGCGATGACCAAGGGGAATAGGAAAAAAGGATTATCAATATAAAGATTTTCAGTTACCTACTATTTCCTTCACTTTTGAGATGTTGACTTCAATTGAACTGGTTAATTTTATCACATAACTGCCTTTGAACACTTTGTACCACTTGGAAAAATTACTTCATTGCAGTATTACTGTAGTTCAACTGAATAAGTCTTTGATTATAAAACTAATTTATTTTCTCCAAAAGAGGTTCTTACCATAATCCCCACACTTGATGGGTTCGCGATCGCGGTTTGGCCAATGGTGAAGTTCTGGCAGTACTCCGATAGTCGCCTCTAACGACACCCATATTTTTGTATGTGTCTTCACCACATGAAACATAGACGTCCAATAAATAATTTCTTGTGAGATCTGTGCATTCTATTATAGTTTAAATCGTTGATATAATGTTGGAAAGTATCATTTATTAATTATGAATATTTAGATATATTCATGATGGTTAAGATATACTTTGAATAGTTAATTTATAAGTTCTAAAAGGTCGTAAATACCACATCAATGAGTATCTTTCATGTAAATAGGTACGATATTTGCCTTAAGATTGTGAAGGTGCTTTCTGCGAATCTATTTATTCTAATCATACCTATACAGAAACGAAATTATTTTGTAAGATAATAATCTTATCATCAGGTTAACAAAGGATTCAAACAATTAGGATAATTTATTTATAGAGCTTCAAACATTTAGGATAATTTATTTATAGAGCTGCCTCGTTATTTGCAGGATAGTGTTCTGGAGACACCGGTGGTTCTGGTCGGCAACAAGACTGACCAGACTGGAGACCGTATGGTGTCCACGGAAGAAGGTCAGCGCCGTAGCAAGGAGATCGGCTGCGTCTGTTTTTACGAGATATCTGTGAGGGAAAGCATTGACCAGGTTCGTTTTACCATGCGAGTGCAGACCATGAACATTCCATGGACATATAAAAAATAGACAGACGGACAACCCTAAAAATACAGGTGTGCTTGTTGCCCTGCAGTGGGTCATCCCAGTCGCAGTGGGAAAAGCCTACTCTTGAATAATAAATTACGGGTGTGTACAAAGGTGTGTACAGTCAAAATTAGGAACGACTGACAATGTTTTTTTTACTTTCATATTTTAAACATAAACAATTACATTATTCTCTTGATAGGTACTCTTAGTTTTGTTAACACATTTTCGAATCTTAGATCAAAACTTTGACCCTCTTGACACCAACTCCACAAAATTATTAGAAGCTGTCAGCCGACTATCCTGAAGTTATACCGACGATCAATTTAACTTTACAATCAGTTTCATTTGGTGTTGACATATTCAATTTGAATCAAACATAACAGAATAATTTACATAGTGATAATTTATATTATTATCGGCTGAAACAGGCCAAACTTATTTAAAAATAAAACAATTAGACCCAAGTTCACCAACATTTAAACAGCCGGTAAACAAAGAGTGACGATTAATTTGACACAATTCCCATACAAAATATGTCAAATAATATTTTAAACGCTGTTTAAACTTAAACGTCTGTTGGTGAACTCGGGCCTTAGAACTTTTTATTGAATATGAACTACTAGCTATGCCCGTGACTTCGTAAGAGTAGAATTTAAAATTTAAAACTTTCCCGAGGGAATCATACTTATCCCGGAATACAAAGTAGCCTATGTGCTTTTCCCATATTTCCCATATAATCTTTCGACCAAATTTTATCCAGATCTGTAAAAAAACTACAACAGTAAAAATATCTCTAATGCTGTTGCTTCATCTATATTAATTAGAATTGTCGCGTGTAGTGTCCTCGCATTAAAATAATAGCATTACGTACGTCTGTACCTATGGGTGCCATAATAGGCAATTAAAGGAGTACTTCCAGAAGAAAATGGGCAGATTTGCTCAAACTACGATCGCCAACCCGCCGGCCAAGCGTGGCTATTATGGCAAAATCCTTTTGGAGGGACCCGTGTTCTGGTTAAACGCATGCTTAATTTCTCAGGACTTCATTTTATCTATTAAATGTGATGTAGCTAAACACTCTTCGACGACCTTCGTGGCGGACTAGCGAACACACTGGTTTTCAAGGTGTCGCCTGCTCCGAGGTCCCGGGTTCGATTCCCGGACAGGTCAATGTAGAAAAGAGTGTTTTTCTAAATTTTTTCGGGTCCGAATGCTTGTGGTACCTTCGTAGTTCCTTATTTCCAAAGTACGAGTGCTTAAAATAGTTAATTCAAATTGGGGTCAGAACAATGTGTGATGTTGTCCACATTTATTTACTTAAGTATTTACTCTAAAAACGAGATTAACTTGCACTTGTATTCTCTAAATCATTTTTATGACCAATAATAGTCAATACGACTTTTGAGCACAATCTTAATAATCTACTACAGGATCAGTATACTGGGCGGTATTACCTTTTTTTGAAGTGCCAGTGGATAAATTGTTTAGTGTATAGTAACATGCGAATTTTCTAAAAAAAGGAATCCAAACTTGTTCCAATTAAACACAAGAATTTAAAAGCTCGCAACAACTTATGGATAAGATAGTGAGTATGTATCTTCCATAAGTTATCTTATGCAGTAAACTGCATCTTTATATATTTATATTGGTAGAGCACCAAACAAATTACGTACTACAAATCTTAGCTAACTTACACACTAGGCTTGTTGTTGTACATTATAAGTTATATGGTGTTCTATATACCACGAAATACAGCAATTAATAATATTAACTACATTTATCATATCAGTCAAACGTCATCAACGGCTAAACATACGAAAAAGAATATCTACAACGGCTTCCATGTCCAAATATCATTCGTTTCTTTAAGGTCTATTCTTGACTAAGGCTACAACTAATGAAACATGCGTGGATAGATGCCAAAGTAACCATAGGTTTACAACCACATGACTGACTTTGTTGTACTGATTCCTCCTTATTTCTATCATCTCATACACATTATAATTAAACAATTTATGCGTGGACCCATGTTTATAATTAATTGGTTAATATAAAAATAACTGGAAAGTTTTTACAACAGATTTTGTTTTATATTTTAAGGTATGGAGCGTTTTTTGCGATGCACGCCGCTTTTGGCGCGTAAGCAACAAGTGGCCTCGTGGACGTACTGACTCGGATTTGTATCCTACGGCGCTGGGGCGACCATTATTGCGCGCAGCGTCTGACTCCACTCCTGAACCTGCTGCTGCTACAGCGCCTTTTTGTAAGTTTTTTTGCTCACTATCTTGATATAATTATACTATTATAATATTGATACATCAACAAGTACCGAACGCATTAGTAAATTCTCGAATCAATTGTTACAAGTTATTTGTCCCTTATACTTCTACCATTGACGTAGGAATTTTCGTAGCAGTTACTACGCTTTTTTAACATCGAAATCTTTTACTAGCGCTACAACTCATTCGTAGCGTTTTCGTAGCAATGCTACATCATTATCTTGTCGAAATCAGAACACCTGCAGCTGCTACAGTTACATGTTTTTCGTAGATTTTTTTCGTAGCAGTATGCTTTCATCGACTTCGTAAAATTGAAACTGTCATAATATACCTAATTATTATACTACAATATCGTTTTGCTGTTGATTTTTCCCTGCAGTGATTACACTGTACTAAACTGTTAAAACTAATTGAATAAAATAGAATTTGTTACAATTTGATATTATATTCTACCTACTACCTAGCTGTTTCCCGCGACTTTTAACGCATGGCATCTGATGCTATCCCAGGGGAACCGTAGTTTTTTAGGGGATTAAATATAGCCTACATGCTATTCCAGTATAAAATCTGTCCCTATGTCAAATTTCATACAGATTTCTTCCGCCGTTTTGGCGTGATTAACAAACATCCGTACAAACTTTCACATTTATATCATTAATAAGAAATAAGATATTAATAAGATAAATAAGATTGCTAAATACATAAGAATTAATTTTCAATTATACAGAATAACGCCCCGTTGGTCTAGTGGCTTAAATACCGGGCCAAAATCTCGGGGTCCTGGGTTGGATTCCCGGGTCGCGCAACATAAGTTTAGAATTTTCGAAAATTGCTCGGATTTGTTTTTTGGCAAGCGCAATTATGCCTGCACCCATCATTGCTATGTTAACTTGCCCTGGCAAAGGCCTCCACCATTGAATTCATAGAAAACTGCAGGCTGTGGAATGATTATAGGCCATTACTTTACTATTTTTTTTACTTTTATAAAAAAAATACATAGAAAATATAAGTACATATTTGGCGTTGTTCACCAGTTCTTTTTTTTAACCCCAAAACATTAACAACTGAATATCCGATGTTCGTGAATTGTTAACCTTTTATCAACGAGCTACCAGACAAAAAGTTGTCTAATACATCAATCCTCATGTACTTCTATAATACGATTATTTATAATATTATTATTCTTTACTGCAAAACGAGGCACATATTTATCTTTTCATATACTCAAATAAGATTTCACAGATCAGTTTTATAATGCCTTTGTTTTTTCTGACTTATCCATCGCTTGCTTTCTCTACTGAACTCCTGAATACGAAATAGTTTTGGCTAACAAACAAGGCAACTACATCCGCCCCAAGTATTTACGCAGCCTACTGTAAGGTCTGTAAGGCCTCAGGCTCCTTTACGTCGAGTTCAATGTAGCAGGAATGCGTCAGGGTTTAATGTTAGTGACTAGTTTTACTCTATAAAAGTGATCAAAGAATAAACTTTGATATTCAGGTCGACGCTGGACAGAAGTAGATCTCGATGAGGAGGACGAGGTGAGCGTGGCCCGCAGCGACTCTACATCCTCTTCTGGCAAGTCCGAGGGCGCCGAAGAGTTCAGAGCGCGCGCCAGCACCGACTCCCGCCTGCCCCCGCGCCCAACGAGGCCCCGCCACCCACCCCCGGGCCGCTCGCACCCACCGCCCGTCCGGAGAATGAGCGTAGCGATGAGGGGGAATAACGCTAGTACTTATTGATTTAAGAAACTCATGTCCTTACTATATTTATGTACAGTATTGTCTAAATATGTAAACAAGTTAGTCTATGCAAATAAGTGTGATAATATTACTATTTTGTTAAGTTACTTAGGTTTTGCTTTGCTAAAACATGTTTTTGTTATAATCAAACAATTTATGTTTTTCCTCAATATTATGTTCTTAAACAATTGATGAGCTTCTTATAAAAACTCGCCAATTTTTATGTATAAATTTGTGCGTGGCGTGCGTTTTAGAAAGCAAAATAAAAAAGCATGCCAAAGAAGTCGCAGGCTATCGCTAGTCATTTATATAATTTTATTATTAAGTGAATTTTTAAAGTGTTACTAAGAGTGCGTGACGAATTACTGTCACATTAACTGGTGTCAGAGTGATACCAATGCTTCACATTATTTGACACTAAATATAAATATAATTGGCGGTCTTATTTGCGACTTCTAACCATTTAATAGACAATGCTAATTTTAATAATTACAATAATAACAGCGTACCTGCATATGCATTATTTGGCACGGGTAACAACACCCGACGCTGTGTTCTATGTGATTTTATAGTAGCAGGGATTGAAGCAGGTAAAGCTAATTCAAGACCAATAGCCTAACTAAACATATTAAAAACGTAACGTACACAATACAGGCCTATCTCAGAATAGCTGACTCTTGAAAAGTATCGAAAGTATAGATATAAATATTAGGTATTTAATTTTAAATAAGCTATAAACTTAAGATCTCAAACATTTTCGCGCTACGCAGTTACTCAATACCTGATTTTATGTTTACGATTATAAACGCATTATGGCAACTTTCTAACAAGTTCATGACCAAGGTAAGTCCCATACTTTTCGTACTATTATGGCTAGTTGTTCTCCAAAGATGTATACCTTAAACATAGTGCAGAAAGTAAATATGAATGATAATATCAAATAGGCTCATGGGTCTGAGAAATGAGACGGATAGGAATTGTATAGTTTCGCCATTTTCGTCTGTTTGTCCGTCCGCGTTAAATTTCAAAGATAGTTTAGAAGATATTACTAGAAAGGTGTAACATAAGATTAATAATGATACAAACAAAGTCGAAAATTAATGTTGTAATTATTTTAAAGAATAGGTTGCCTTCCCTACAAGTAAAGTTGAGGATGAATATTTTTTTACGTCTGTGCCATATTGTAGGTTTTTGTTGGACAGTTCTAATATTGTAGGTCCGTGAATACCATTGTTCAATTCAGTGTTTTTTTTCCTTGATAAATTATTTAGTATTAGACAGGCATTGAGGCACGACTAATATTTATGTCATATTAACTCGAATACTATCAAGATATTTGGATAGTCACATGAAAGTTTCGAAAATCACAATCTTAGTATTAATTTAAAGTGAATATAAAATAGTGCAATCTCTGATCATATAAAGAAGGAGACATGAAATTACTCGTAAATCCTTAGATAACCCGTGTCTCCGAATTATTTATGTGTGCAACGCAACTACAATAACACCGTTGCAAGCATAAGTATCTCACTAAATCAATTTACAACGTTCATTGGTGCGCACACAAACATGGACCCAATCACAGCGGCTACCACTTACTCACTTACACAATGCGTCATTTTTGTTTGCAAATTAGTGCAGCGACCATATCTTTCAATTAGACTATCGAAAATCTTCGGTGACATTGCTAATAAGTTTGCCGAAATCTGTTGCACATTTATATAAAGCTTTCTTTAAAAGAAAACTTATTTAGGTAGATAGAATAATAATAAAATGGTAGCCATTTCAGTTTAACGAAGAAAATGAGATGTTATTTTGCACAATGTAAAACTTTTCTAGTAGAATTCTCTTCTTATACAAGGTGTCTCCCAGCTCCTCAAATATCTCCAAAGCGCTTTATTAATGAAGGCAGCATGATAAAAAAAATATAAACAGGTAAACAACTTTTAAAAACTTTTAACCAAGTAGGCCCTCTGCCAGTGGCATTTATCCATTTTTCCTTTATATGAGAATTATTTGGAAAGCAGAAACAAAGCATAGCAACATCAAATTGTGACTATCTATTTAAACTACATGTTTACCACGTTACGTACGATATTACCTATTTAATTTAATAACAGGTTTATAATAACGGCAAAAAAGGTACCGTGTAGGTAAGGTAAGGTAAAATTCAAGTTGTAATTTAATATAAGATTATATTAAATTACAACTTAAATTTTATACACGAAATTATTCATGAATCAGTCACGTATAGAACTAAGAAAACTATCGATAATACTCGGATCGGACTACATACCTAATTAGCTGGCTACAAAGTGTGGTCGCGACGCACACGTCTGGCAGTGAACGCTTCGATTAAACCTCGATACATTGCGCATTCGCATAGTACTCTTAACACAGCTAGTTAGTATCAAACCCTCAATGAATATTGTGCCGATACAATTATTTTTACATGGATATTTTCATTAAATATTACGTTTAATGGATTTATAAGCAAATAAATGATGAAATTTTAATACCTATATATGGTAAATGACTCCATCCTTAATGTAGTCTTTTGTTACACTTCTATTTTTACAAGTAATCACGGCATTTTAATTAAATGAGGAGATCGTTGCGTCGGCGTGGGTGAAGTACAATACAACTGATCCGCCGCAGAGTGCAATAGTTCTGTTTGCCCATATTGGTTCCGCACCACGCCCCCATTTCATATCTATTCCTTTATATGATCTGAGAGTGCAATCGTAACATGCCTTTTTAACGTAGACTAGATATGTAATAGTTTAAAAAATATTTTTACTATAATTCCAATTAATGTAACTTTTAACTGTAGACCGTGTGGCGCGGTATGCCACGGTCAGGGTAAATATTATAAAGTTACCTAAAAACTTTCATAATAAGACTCTTTTATTTAGTTACTTATCACCTCTTCCTACCAAATGTTACTGTGATTTTCCTTTCTGCATTTTATATAAGTTCTAGAACTAGTTCTAAATATTCTCATAGAATAATTATTGTTGACGACCTCCGTGGCGGAGTGGCGTACACACCGATTTTCAAGGTGTCATCTGCTCCGAGTTCCCAGGTTCGATTCCCGGGCTGGCCAATGTAGAAAAAAGTGTTTTTTCCACATTTTCTCGAGTCTGGATATTTGTGGTTTCTGGTTTCCAAAATACGAGTGCTTTAAATAGTTATTGAAATTGGGTTCAGAACAATGTATGTGATGTTGTCCACATTTATTATTTATATTTTAATCATTATGGCTAACGTATAGCTAGCTACGCTGTTTTTGTTACATGATTAGGTACGTATTGGGCTCACAGCACAAACATGCTGACTAAGAGACACAAAGGCCGTAGTAAATCTCAATTTTTTTTTATATCTGTACTACGTAACTTCAGGCCTGTTTTAGTATTGATTTTAAACATTACATGAATGACAGTGAACAAATTGAATTTTAAAATTGACCATAATTACTTTATATGATATTTTAGCATCTTAATTGCAATTCTAATATCAGTATTTAAACTTAAAAAATTATGTCTCCGTTAGGACTCACCATGCATGCCGCGCCCGGTAAATGCGGGTTCGAGTCCCGCCTGAGACATAATTTTTCAAGTTTGAATATTGACCATAATTATTTGTCATCTGTGTTTTGAACAGTAAAGTGAGACGTATAGGAAAAAATATTGGATTGCAATTAAATACATTATTAAATACTTCTTTGGTTTTATAGAATTCGATGTCAGCTCGCTGTGGAATTGAAATAAAATGCCATAAAACATTCAGAATACTTTATTGACATCAATTGAATATACTGTCATAAATTTTTTTTGGATCAATACATTTAATTAAATTATTCCTTCAAAAAATCTCTGCTGCAGCGTTGGTTTTAGATTGATTTGAAAGGGGATCAAAGAAAAAAATCTAGAATAAAAATAGTCAATCCGCATTTACATATGTGACGAAAAGTAACATGCCTTAACTAAGAATCACAAAAAATTTTTAAAAGCTGGTAATTGAATCATTTCGAATCCTGGTCAAACCATACTTACAGTTAAAATTTTATGAATATAGTTTCATGTATCAAGATAGCTAACTCAACCAGATATCCTACTAAAAATATCTGGCTATGCAAACCTAGATTGTTAAACGTTAATGTAATGTGTAAAGTGCAATTTCTATGTGAATAAACTTTTCAAAAATATATGATGTTTACTTTGAATAAAATTTACGTTAATGTTAGGTATATTTTTTTAACCTTATGCGGGTAGTAGGCTAAGGTAGTAGGTACCTTTTTCGTAACGAGTTCTAGATTTTTTGAAGGTAAACAACGTGTTGTGGTCCTATATTTACATCCACGACATGAGATTCGTTTCATAGTCGATTTGACACAACGCAACGAGTATCTACCATAGCTAGCACGTAAACCTTTTTAGGTGTGGAAATTATTTAACAAATATTAAGTAAACTATCCTACCCTGTTAGTAAACTATCAACAAAATAATGTACGAGATGACTCTATATTTTAAATTGGTGAGTTCACATCAACACTTGTTGAATTTATTGCAACTGCTGCTTAATTAAATTATCTATTGTTTTCTTTAGAAAAATTTTCAATGTAGTAACTACAGAACTGTAGTACCTTTCTTTTTCAGTTTAAATCTATATTGTACGTAGGAAAACTACTCCAAACTTATGAAACATTCTAAGTATCTACCTCGAGGTCAAAAGACGATCCGCAATCTATGTGAAGAGATTAGCATTATCGCAATTAGCGTTGCCAGGCGTCCGGATAAAGCCGGACATAGGTAGGCTTTTTTATATCGTGTTCAGCCAAAATAAACAGTGTCCAGCCTGTCCGGATTTTGTTAGGCTTTTTTCATTTCGCAAACAAGCGAGCGCCGAGCCGATTTATGATAATAATAAAAAAAGCTTGATTTTACATTAATTTTTTTCGTACCTATTAATACTGAGGCACAAAATCCTCAATAATGTAGGGTGTCCGGCCTTTCTACCCAAATATCAGGCCAAACTGGCTGGTCTGTCCGGCTATTAGGTTTGGAGACCTGGCAACCCTAATCGCAATAATAGGTAGGTACTTAGAGCGTGTTGATACGAAAGCTGTAATTCTCCCTGACCCTTGCTGGCCTGTAGACGAGATTTACTAAGATTAAAAATATTGCTACACACACTAATAGAAGTAAGTATGTACGTGACGTCATTAATTATAGTTGACTCAGTTGGCAACCACTGAAATCTCTATACTCATGTTTTATGGAGACTTGGAAATAAGTGCTACGTATAAAAGACCTCGTTATATACGATTGTTACTTATGACGAAAAATATTTGCTCTATTGATACAATTTGGTTGAACCTCTTCATCTGGTTTGGAACAAAAGTTCTTACACGCTGTCGATCTAAATAGGACTCAATGAGAGGATTTGATGAGAACAAAGAACAATACCTGCGAATACCTATAAATAGCTAAGTAGATATAATTTATGTAATCTATTATTTGTTTGATGTAGCTGTTGGGGTTCCGAATATAATAAAATAAATAAATAATAAAATAAATAAATAAATAAACAATGGCCGAGTTTCATGCAATATTTCTTCTTTGCTTGTGCAAAGAACATCTGTCCCAAAGTAATGGTATATTAAAATATTGGGACATAGATATAGCGTCTAAATATTAATTGATTTTTGCAGAGATCTGGAAATTGTAATTACCTAGACTATTTATCCCAGGTTTATAGAAGAATCTAATGAGAAGAAATAACATTTAATAAAATCTATAGATAATTTACCTATATTCAAATAAATTAGTTTCTAAAAGAAAGTCATTTAATAAATTTGATACACACCGGTTTTAAGGGTGGTCACCTGCTCGGAGGGGTTCGAGTCCAAGACAGATCATACATAATAGTATTTTCTAAATTTTCGCGGGCGTGGGTGTTTGTGCCACAAATATGTTAGTGGTAGGACTGGTAGGTACCTTCGATGTTTCTGATTTCCACAAAATTAGTGCTATAAATAGTTACTTCTTGGGGAAAGAAAATGTATGTTTTTTTTGTCCACTTTTTTTTAACACATTCCCGGAAACAATACTAGACACAATAGATGTTTTATTATTATCACGTCGACAGGCGGTTGGTGTCCGGGAAATTGTTAATATTATTTATTACCAAATCCACTTCAGGGGATTAGGTGAGCTAAGTGCTGCCTCCAATTTTTTATTCACTTTTATTATTTTCGTCCAGCAACAATCTGCAGTAAACTACAATAATCCACTCTTATGTCCATGTCAGTCACTGTATTTTTGGTCTTTATGTGTTTATTTTCATTTGTGTGTTTCAAATCGTTTTAAGTTGCCCTTGACGCTTGATCTGTGCAGTCTTCTGAAACAAAAACCTTCAGTGGTCATCAGCTGCTAGACTGACGTATTTGGATGGTGTGAGAATCGTTCTTTATAGGTGAGGGTATGTCTTTCAATCTCGCCTCTGACAGTTGGCAGCTGTAGATCCTGGTATATGAGCCTGTTGCTGATAAACCAGGGGATCTGGTTGGAAACATGGAGGGGTAGTTTCTTTAAATATTAAACATAAGTGCAATTCTACTTCTACATTAATAATTCTAAAGAATCGGTCTATGGTAGAGAGATTAGAATTTATTTCTAGGATTAGACCTCATTTTATATAGACCGTGAAATTTTAGTGGTTGTTTTCCCGCAGTAAAATGATTCTATCTGAGTAGTACAATAGATTTGTGCAGTTTTTTTTTATTTAAATAAAAAATAGCAGTTTCACGATTGTGATAAACGAAACTCGAAAGCAACCTCGAACCAATGGTACTAGCCGCGCCGCAGCCGGTCACCGGCCGGGGTCATTGCCCCTCGCGCGGTGCAGTTTATGCTGTATTACTTAGTGCGTAGAGCTTCTTTTGCTTTGAACATTGATTTCGTGCGGCAAGCAGTACCCAAACACGTCACATTTTGTAAAGATACTATAGTATCTCACGCTTTTGAGTTGATGATTATTTTTTTGATTAACTGAGAACAACGATATCTTTATTTTCAAAAAATAACTCGCACGATTCGATGGTGCTACTAAAGGTAAATCGTTCTGTTGCGGGAAAACAACCACTAAAATTTCACGGTGTATATTACTACCTGGTAATTGAGCTATAGGTACCATAAGGAATTAATAAACATCGGCCTACTGTAAAAAGATATGCGTGATCATTGCCTTTGTTAGACGTCGAACTGGGAAACTTTTTCGTCTTTACACTTTTTCGTATCGAGTATCCCACTAAAAAGATTGCATTGCATGCTGGATTAAAAATAATAAATAAACAAACATTCTAAACAAGGCACTATGTAAATAAAATTCTAATTATAAGTAATAAAATGTAACCTTAAAACGTACCAACTTGTTCATTATATAAGTTACATTTACTTAGTAGTAAGTTTAACCCCAGTATTTATAAAGAAGTAATTGGTACCTATTGCTTATGAAAGTCATAACTTAAAGTGTTCATACCTAGTCCTTAAGTAAAAGAAATTGGTCGCCATTAATAGTCACATTATTTGGCTGAGAATGCTATATTTTGGTAGTCATAACTTCTAATAATTTCAAGATTAAGGCATGCAAGTTGTCTCTCAAGTAATTACTTTTAGTCAAGTAATTACTTTTACTTGTTTATAAATACGGGGGTTAGTCTCGTGAAGAATTGCAAGCAGAGCATAATTGAACTTCTATGTACCTAAGTACAACATTAGGTATCTGGACGAGATTATCATAATAAGGATGCAAGATAACTTGTGACTACGAAATGCTGGACGGAACTTGTTTACGCGACGGCACACGAGTCTGGTGTGACAGACATAATATATTACTCGTATTATGGACCTGAGACTTACGCTAAGCTGACAATATTAATCGTTGTCTTTCGGATCTTCTATCTTATTTTTCTATACCCTATAAATACATCAAGCCAAACACTTTGCAACTACGAAATCATACAAGAGGCAAAAATACAATTTGTAATGTATATCGTACCAAAAACCTTTTAACACAAATCAATAATGCTCGGCATGACCTATCGCGATACTGCCGATGACATGATTGATATTGAATGTTATTACTGTTGAACAAATGGATCGAAACAACGATAAAAAGGCTAAGTAAGTGAATATTAAACCTGTATTACCATTGATAAAAAGAAACCGAATTTTAGAACTTAGTAAGCAATAAAACTTTGGATTTGAATTTTAAAATCCTGAAAAATCATAATGATTATTGGTAAACATGTAAATTATCATTTTGTATTTAATATTTTAATTTTATTAGCAGAAGTTTAATCAAATATTGCTATTCTAAATAGACCTATATGTATGTGTCGATTGAATGATGGTCTTATACAACCACAGGTCGTTGTATGGTGGGATCTTAGACTATTAAACATTTTTTCAAATTACCATCTTAAAGACGAATAACACCTTAGTCTACCTGTGACCATGAACGCTGCAAAGAGTTCGAAACTTCGCGTTAAATCAAAAATAAACGCGTTCTAAATCCGTAAAATTTTCTTTTATTTCAATGTATAGAGATTAGGTTACAGATTAGGATTAGGTTACGATAGAGATTACGAATATATCAATCTAATGCTTTATAAAAAAAAATGTTGGCAATAAAATATTAATAATGAAGTACCTACTTAGTTAAAAATTTTAGTCCAGAGTAGAATTTTTTAAATTTGACAACCGAATTACATGACTTTTTTTTTGCATTCAACCGTATACCACCGTGTTCATAAATGAATAATATTTATTTGTATTTAACTTTATTTAATTAACCAGACCGGTGCAAGTTACTAGTTCGATTTACCTAGTCAACCTAACGTTTGCATATTCTTTGGGCTTCATATTTTCGATTGGTATGAAATTTGTCTATTAACCAAACAAGAAAAAAAATTAAATTAAAATATAAAAAAAAGGTAATTAATCATACTCTGGACTGAATTTTTTTAGTCAACCCATTTGCAATATATTTTTTGGCATATTTAATTGTATATAAAAAACTTTTCATCTAATAAACAGCTCGGTGAAGGTCGTTGTATGGTGGGATCTTATAGACTATAACTACCGCCTCTAATTTGAATCGTCAGTTTCGTTCCTTTTTACACAAAATGAGCTAACTGTGTCCGGAATCTTCGCAGTTTTGCCATGGTTTGTGGACTTCATTGATGGTAAGACGGGGTCCCAAGCAGCTGGTAAATTCCAACCATCTTCTCTATTGAAATTAGGATGTTTTTTTAATTTCTATTGCTTCACGTATTATGCTAGGTACCTACATATCGGTTTTCCTTAGCAAGAACTTTAGGTTTATCAAATCTAATGAAATGGTTGGGCTTATCAAACGCATGACCACAGACTGCAGATTTCTTTATACGCATGTTTTTCATATCGGTTCTTTTACCCGAGTACCTATACTGCGTTTAGTTTGACCTACGTAAGAGAGCCCACATTCACTAATTCACTACAGTATGTGTGTCTATTAAAAAAATAATGAAAATAATGATAAATGTGTCGACTATTTTTGTATTAAATAGGAAACTAAGAAAACAAATACCTACAATGTAAAATAGTATTTCTGTTATTGTCCCTGACTGATGTTTATATCTATACCTCACGTGAACACTGAGCAAGGATAACGGCGCGGACTAGTTGGGTATTTGGCTAATCGGGTCGCGCAAGATACTGTGCCCACCAGTCTTGCTTGACTCGCGAGAGCTATTTATATCTTCATAGCGTACGTCTGAGCACGCAGCGCGAACGCATAAGGTTCACTAGGGAGTCCGTCATGTTTTAACTGTAGGTACATGAGTATGATACTTCATCATAACTTAATACTTCGCTCTAAAATAATCCATACTAAAATAATAAGGTGAAGTAAAGTTACCGCGAAAGTGTGCCTGTCGTAACTTCTTAAGCTGCTAAACCGATTCTGATAAAATATGGAATCGCGGGCGTAGCGCTATAACTTACTATGTAAATAAAATAAGCTGCAAGTCAAAAAATATCCATTTGTTTAGAAAAAAAACCTTTTGAATCCGAATCAACAATACTGATTGCACAGCAAAATAATTACCTCAAAATATTATAATCTTAACAACGATTTACGTTCGAGACGCACCTATTTCTTAAAAAGTACCTACTTTGAGCTTTTTAATGAATACTACCTAATAATAACTAGCGCACAATAAATATTAGATCACTTTTAAAAACCTAAGTTTCAATTTTACTAACCTAAAATTTATCTTAACTACTTTGTTTGTTCTATTAATCGAATTATACCATAATCATAGCATATTGAGATGAACAATAGAAGAAAAAAATAAATGCACATTGTGAGCAACTTCTACTTTCTGGAGTTTTTTAATGTATTTTAATCTTGGGGTTCCGGATTGCACTCGGCACGACATCGCAGTCTTACATTTCAGATCCTGGTACTATGACACTTGCCTTTACAAGATTAGTAGCAAACATGTTTTTTTATTCCTGCATTCCTGGTTTAACCAGACATCTAGGTCACAACTAAGTAAAGTAAAACATTGACGAGATAGTTAATTAAAGAAAAAATAGTTGTTGTTTCTGTCAATCATGTCTCCATTTAATGATTATAGTAATCTTTTTACTAATCGTACCTACTCTGTTACAACAACGTCATCTCCTGAGCATGTAATCTTTAGGCAACCTTTAACTGTCTGCCGATTTTCAACTTGAAACTCTATAACATAAATATCAAAATTAGAAAATTAGAAAATTTGAGAGTTCGGGTGCCACCTAAAGCAGTCGAAATTTTTATTTAAGGAATTAAGTTTTTCAATCAACGAAAAAAAGGAGGTTTTCCAAGATTAAAATGATTTTTTGTTAAAATGGGCACTAAGAAAAAATCACTGTAAATCATCGTGTGTACCAAATTCTGTGCTTTGCTTGTCGTCAGTGCTGTAAGATTCATCTATATCTTTATCATATTAACTACAAAGCAATTTTTATAAAAATAACAATCTTAAAAATTGTACTCCAAATTAGTGCCCTATTTCTTGCTTTTCAACGGTTTAATTTTTAAGATAGGTAAGTTATAGTTATGAAAATTTGGCGGTTAGCGGTAGTTTGTTATTTATCTAAGTTGTTGACTGGTTAAGTTTACACAACATAAAAGTGAATTATGAGTTCAGATAAAAGTTTTTTCAAACTATTTTTAGAATCGAGAAGTTGATCTTAATTATTGACACCAGTTCTTATAGTTAGATGATCTAACAAGTGTAATCTGAGTATTAAAAATTAATTCGACAATAGCATGCGTTTACACGTGACACTGCTCCCGTTGTGTGTCATGCAGTGTGCCGTGATTGCCATAATGTCCGCCTACTGAGAAGATGAATGGTTTCGATTACAGTACCTAGTTATGGTTTTACAATGCTACTGAGGGCTGGAAGCATTATTTTTATGCGGTTTTTACAGCGTATGAAAGCAAATAAAGAATAAACGCTGAATTTGATTTAACGTCATAATCATATTATCTCAAACAGACATTGCTTCTTTGGGTTGATGGATTTTTCTTATAGATTTTGCCTATGACGAGTCAAACCGACCGACACTAATCTGAGGAAGATGTTGTTTTTTTGTTTGAATAAGCTTGTAAGAGCCTTAAATGTCCAAGAATTTGTTCTCAAATCAAAAATTAAAAATATTAATTTTTGATTTGAGAAATTAAATATTAAGGCATAAACTTGTAATACACATTTAAAATAATTATGATTCCTAGGCAGATAGAAAAGATAGAGATCTTTAATCAATTACCTATTTCAAATATCTCCACAAGATCAAATGTAAGAAAATGAATGCATATTAGGTATGTTATGCGGTTTTCCCGTCACTCAATCGTTAAAGAATCAGTGTTATTAATAAGCTGTGACATAACGAGTGATTACACAACAGAGCAACAAAACAAAGCATTCAATAGAGTCCTTCGCACGTTCTCATCACGTAGGGGCCCACGTCGACATTTGACTGATGAATATTTTATTGGCGTGTTCTGCCCACGACAAGCTGCACTCACTTGCAATTTGGTGTCACAGTTAGATACTGTCTTTATAGTACGAGTAGTAAAACATCGTACACAACATTATTATTTTAATACTTGTGTACATTTCGCGCCTTGTATACAGGGCGACGGACGTCAGGGACATTTTACGTTTCGGTTTTAGCTCAAACAACACAGCATTCGTGGACCACGTGTGCCGTTTAAAATTTCCAGTCATAACATCGTAAACAGACTTTGTAACTGTTTAACCATTGACGAGTAGCTTAGCGTCTCGAGTCAAAGAACTCTCAAAGACTATAATTTACTTGCGGTCCATTAATAGTATTCTTACAAGAAACAGTTTATAGTCACCATAAAATATGTATATTTCATAAATACGTAGACGTAACTGTAAACTTAAGTGCTTTTTAGATTCCTTACTAAATTTAGGTAAGTTGTCAGGTAAATTGATAACTATTGGGTGGGTGAGATCCAAATCATCCAATCACCATATGTAAGTACTAACAAATGCTAAGCTGATCTCTGAGATTCGCAATATAACTAAGAACTTAATAGGACGACTTTTATTTAGCTTGTAAACTCTACTTAGTTGGGATAGTATTTCCAGTAACTTCGACGTATAGGTGTAGGTACTAGGTAGGTACTACTGCAATTATTTTACGTATCTACTGTATAATCGTTTAGCTAGCATAGAGGAGCTTAAACACTTGTAAGCTAGGTTTTTAATACACTTGTCTCATACACACACTCGCATTTTACAGCCTAATATTTACCTTTCCAAAAAGTGAGTAAAAAAATTGGTTGTTTGTAAAGTAGGTTTACGATCGAGATGTTTACGTGATAACGTCTTATTGGTGATATAAGTTTTTGGGAAGTAAGGAATTAATGAAGATAACAATTTTTTCAAATTTTAAATTACATCTTAAACATTCAACGAAAACTTAACCGCACGAGAAAATCTCCATTCGTTTGTATGCCGCTAGAGTGAGAGAGACGGAAGATCGGTCCACTCACTCGAACGCTATGCCAGCCTCCGCTCGTGAGGATTCCGCGTGACAAGTTTCACGGAATGACTGGCAGCGCTCGAGATGAGACGGGAGATCGGTCCGTCTCTCTCTCTCGTTATACCTGCGATCGCGCTCGTGAGGTTTTGGTGTGACACAAGTTTCTGAACATGTCACCCGACTAAAACGATTTTAAAGACGTTATCACGTCAAAAATTGTGTTCTCACAACCTCACTATTTTCAAAGACGTTTATCCAAAGGCATTATGAGATGAATATGAGACAATGAATTATGTTCAATTTACATGAATAAAATTAGGCGTCATACCTAATAGGGTACCGCTTACATTTTGTCACTATGACCCTGAGCTGACCACTACGAAACTGTTAGGTACTGTAACGCGGATTGACTGGATAACATATCCTTAAAAACCCACCTGTTCGAACCTTTACCAGAGTTGATAAGATAATATCACCTAGTAGGTATTAAGTATGATATTGTATGACGTTTAGCTGCCGTACAAGAAAACTGACCGAGTGCGTGATTAGCAACAAAGCAATAATTTACTAAAGCAAACAAGAGTTTGTAATTAGATACATATCTTGCCGACTATGTAAGCATAATTATACTTAGATTACAAAACCCCTTATTACAGATCTCCCCTCTGTGAGAGACTAGACTTAGGCGAATATCAGTATGAATCAGTGTCTATAACTAGACTAGACACAAATACTTGAATGCTTCAGCAGTCTGACAACGCACGTGATTGAGCTCTTGATTCGATGTCCCAACACGTGCGCCACGTGATTTACGAAGTTTATCAACAACGTTACACACATCCAAGTCAGTGTTTTAGAGACTCCACGAAAGTTCCAAAACGTAATTACGTAATTTACGTAACTCAATTCAGCATGATTTTGTCGACCCCCATATGACATGTCAATTTGTTACAATTGATTTTAAAGACACACTAATAAATGATTAGTTAATCACTTATTTATAATATTTTAATAAGTTCTTTATTTACTACTATAGAACTTATTAGTTTAAAAATATGCTCATGTGGAACAGTTACTGACTTAGTAACACCAGAATATCTACTTCGAAATTCAAGAAAATTGAATTAAATCAAACCTATCACATTCTGATGATTCATATGGCCATACCAAAGCGCGTTTTTCTTTTGGGAAGCATATTAGCATTTTTCCCAATCAGCGATGTTTGTGCGACTGACTACCTATGTGTCGTGTTATTTTTTAGAATAATTCTTAAGGTCATTGTGATTAACGGTAACGATGTTGCATTTGAATAATATAAAACACTAAGAAAGAAGATAGCGAAACAGTTATATCTGTCACTTAGGAACTTGTTTCTAATGAGCCGCTGTTTATTATAACACGCTAATAGCTAAACAACACAGTATGGCCTTGTCACGCTCTAGATTATGCCCATCAATCAAAATGTTCGTTTAAGCCTGATATTTCGTTTGTAACATCAATTAAAGTCGGTGCAAATTATCGAAATAAAACTAGGACATAAGTAATGATATACAGTACAATTATTAATTTTATTGGTTTACATGCTAAAAACAATGGATGTTGTTTAAAATTAGCAATTATAGGCAGGTATTTAAGTTATCTTATTAATATTTGTGGTGAACTGATTATCTACACTTTCATTCATAAAAGTGAAAACCGACAACGCCGCGCGCCGCGCCGTCCTCTAATATTCACATCTGCTGGCGGGATTCGTTTTTGAAACGTAAAATGCGATCAGAATTTGCAATATCCGTCTAGCTCCGGTTAAATGATTGTTATTATCGTTGCATTATATAAATAAGATAGTTATTTTGAATTTGCGAAAAAACATTATTAAATTATGACGGCGGCGGCGGCAGGCTTATTACTGATCTTTTGCGATCAGTCGTTTTTGCAATTATTGCTCAATCATTGCTGTAAATCATAAATTCGTATTACGGAACATACAATTATTTGCGACCAACCACCAACAGAGCCCCTAGCGAACAACTACTAAACTAAAACTGCATGTCAGCACTTTTAAACAAAGCAACCGCTTGTTTATTCGTACTACGTAACCAATTTTGACAGCAGCGACGGAGTTTTAGCGACTAGCTAGTACTATGGTTGTTGATAATCGTTTTGATGTATTACATTGACTTTTGGTATCGCCCCGTTGGTCTAGTGGTTTAAATACCGGGCCAAGATCTCGGGCCAAGGTTCGAATCCCGGGTCGGGCAACAAAAAAGTTTCGAATTTTCGAACGTTGCTCGGGTTTGTGATCACCAACCCGCATTTGGCAAGCGTGGTGATTATGCCAGTACACCCATCGTTGCTGTGGTAACTTGAATTCAATGATGGAGGCCTTTTCCCTGCAGTGGGATGATTATAGGCTGTTACCTTACTTTACAACATTGACTTTTCGTCTTAGTTATAATTCATTTTACTTATTAAAACTATTATAGATTATTCCTTCAGTGATTCCATTTGTAAATTCAGTAAATTTTTCAAGTTTAGTGTTTACAAAACTACGATGGTATGTGCCCTAATGTTGTTGGATGTTCTAAATGAAGAAAGCGGTAATAGAAGGCGGACTACAAAGAAGTATTCGATAGAATGCCATAAGCAGCGCCTTGCAGATACCTGATGTTGAATTTAGAGCCCATTTTAGGATAACCAAACAATGTTCAAGAGGTTATGTAGAACCACGGGCAAAATTCACTAAATGAATACATATAAACTGAAGCTAACAACTTAGTGGGGTTTTTTATTGCTGTGATTTATAGTTTTTCGCTAAACACTTGAACTCTCAAATCTACTTTTAACAAGTGTTCATCAATCGTCCGTCACTTCAAACTTTCATGTGAACAAAAATACACGAAATAACTTTCGTTTCTTAGTTGAGACCACTTAATACACATATACAATATGTTATAAAAACCCTGTCCGATCCGAAAGGGTCATAAAGTTGCTATATTAACATAACCAAAATAGGTAT
This sequence comes from Anania crocealis, assembly GCA_949315895.1. Classification (NCBI taxonomy): domain Eukaryota; kingdom Metazoa; phylum Arthropoda; class Insecta; order Lepidoptera; family Crambidae; genus Anania; species Anania crocealis. The sequence continues at coordinate 12,053,926 of OX438884.1, read as the reverse complement.
CAAAATTACGTAATTCATGAATACAACTTTTTTATCGATTTTTAAAGTCAACAGGTTTATCACCCATTTACCCTACAACGGGGAAATTTTCAAAATGTGTTAACACTCCCCGTCGCGCGGCTCTATTGTCGGCATTGACGCAAGCAAACTACTCGCTTTTCGGCACCGCAATAAACATAGGCGGCGCCTTTGACATAGCGTAAAGGTAGCCGCCCGCTTTGATTCAACTCGCCGCGCGGCACGTGTCGATGGATATATCCTGATCATGCATTATTATTTATTATTACGACAGGTCAGTTTCGCGAAGACATTACTTCCGAGTGGTCGTACCGTTCTGCTCCGCGAAATGTCGTATTCTACAAATAGTTTTCATAAAATTATGTGACAGTGAAGCAAAAATGCGTGTGCGGATTGTTGCGCTTAAAGCGGATACGAGTGTGTTACTACAATCGGTGCGGGACAACCTAGTGCGACGCTGTGAAGCCTGTATTTCTGACGGTGGCAGAAATATGGAACAACATCTTCGCCACAACCATCAAATCAGTGTCCTTATTGAGTAAACTCATACTACCAAATAAAAAAGCTACTTGCAGAGCTACCAAGAAGTCTCAGTTTCGTACAATTGACACATTATTATCTGACTAATAAGTACCGGGGTCAACTGGGGTCATGACTTCGCTACCTGTGAGTGCGAGCGCCGGCGCATCACCGCGTCTCCCGCGCGTCTGGTCACCGCCTCTTAGGATTGTCATGTAAGCTTTTTTAATGTAGTGAATTTTGTATTTATTTTTCATGGGGTAATTTCTTTCTAATTTTTCATGAAAATTATTACACAAATAGAATCTTATATAGATACCTAATACGAGTAACACCTTAATGGATCGGACAGGATTTTTATAACATATTGTATGTATGTGACATAGGAATGAGATTATTTGTTAAACTTTTAAGAAATTATCTATTTTAATTTGTACAAGCTTTATAATCTTTATGGTTTGACGTTTGTTTGTGTTCTGCTTACCACTGGTTGCCACTAGATCGTAAGTGGCGCTAGTTTCTATACATTTTAGCCGCAAATGCAAATTAAGGAAAAGAATTGCATCGATCCAAAACAGAATGCTGGGCAGTCCTAAAAGTATTTTACAGGTTTTGGCAGAAAGGTGGGACAGTCTCTTAAGAAAGCTCTGGATCTCAGCCCTAATAAACCCAAACGCGAAACAAAATTTTAGTATAATATAATTATAATATAATAATAAATTAACTTTAGTTATTATTTTGTCTCTAGCATTAGAACTAAGATATCTGGATTTTTTATTTTTAATATATATGGATCTTGTTATCTGATGTTATGAATAAATAAATAAATAAAAATAAATAAGCGAGCAATCAGTTTGCGATTTTCGTCCGTAATACCAGTAAAGCGACCGCGACTGATAGCAATGGGGACTACCGTTTCTTTGCTCACCAGTTGGCGCCACTGTAGACTGAGGTCCGGAGGTATAGCTATCAAAGGCGATTGGCACCGAAACAAAGTGTTATATGTTGAATCTAATTAAGGTTATATTGTTTATAAATAACTATCTTGATATCAACAAACTAACTTCTGAAATAGTTGCTCTTGAGGCCGCCTATTTTTGCGCTTTTTCTTAATTCCGCTTTTAAAGCGTTTACATTAATCGCCAAATAATCCATATTTGCGATATTTTACGACGGAGATAACTTTTCAGCAGGTAAATTAAAGAAATTATAATTCAGGCAACAAATTCCGCTAAAACCAGTACAAAGTGAATGATATTGGACCTCACGCGACACTAGCGCCTCTGGTGGCAAATTCACTAGCGATAGCCCCCATTGCATTGCTATTGTACAATTTGCAACCAGTTGTTAAAGTTCGCTAATAACCCTGCGGGCTACATTTTTTGTGTTCTCAACACGCCGCGCCGCCCGCGCAATCACGAATCCTCCTTAGAGACAATGCGTTTATTCCAGCTTTTTAAGATTCGGCTGCTCGGAGGTCCCGGCTTTGATTCCCAGTCGGGTTAGTGCAGAAAAAGAGTATTTTAAAAAGTGGTTTGGGGTTTCCATAAAACAAGTAAATTGAATAGTTACACACTTTATGCATGATCAAAACAATTTAAGTTACTTACGTCCTTGTCAAACCAAAAACCTGCAATGAGCAAAAATAGTCAAAAAATGTACCTGTAGGAGCCAGCAAATTCAATTTTGTTTTTATTTTGTTTTTAGTATTTTATGTTATTGCAGCAACAGACAAAGCAAAGCAAGGCAAAATTTTTACTGTCTAGCTATCGCGGCTCTTGAGATACAGCCTGGTGACAGACAGACGGACAGACAGCGAAGTCTTAGTAATAGGGTCCCATTTTTACCTTTTGGGTACAGAACCCTAAAAACAAATAGCAGTTTTTACTATGACAGCGACGTTATATTGTTTACATTTATTTATGTATTATCTACTAGCTTTGCCCGCAATTTTAGCCACAGTTACTTTTTATAACATTAAATAGCTATCTGCGAGTAAAAGTTTTGATAAAACGGCCCTGATAATATAATATAGAAATTAAACAAGCAATAGAAACTGTTTATGTTGTGCTTTACAAATTTTTATACACATATTACACACACGCATATACGTTGATAAAGTTTATTGACATTGTAAATTACTTGCTTACAGTTACTTTTGCTTGAATAATTTACTGTTTACAATTGCAAGAGAAACTTTGAAAACAAGTGTTTTTTAATGTTTATCCTTGTAAAACAGTGTATGGGTGAATTTCAACCAGTGATTTTTTTGCTTTATTTCCATGACTTTGTTATTTACAATGCTATGTACATAAACATACATATACATTTTTTTTGTTACATTTAGTAACAAATAACAAATAAAACTTTAGCTTTAGCTTTATTTGTAACATGTGCTTGAGTGGACATCAAATACCATCAATACTTTCTGAAAAATCAAAGATTGATTTTTAGAGGGTGCACAGAAATAATAAGTGTCCAAAGATATGATAAAATTGTCCATATAAATGATAAACTTTGCACAGTAATGAAATCAGCCCATGGTGATGCTAGTATAAAATCAAAGTTAACTGAACAGTGGCCAAATGTTTCATTATCTAGTAGGTATTCCCAATGGCTATATTTCTAATTTCAGCAGCAAATTCTGCTCATGGAAATCGTAACAATACGCCATTGTCCATCCGTCTGCGCTAGGGATTTCGTCCCGGGAGTCTCGATTCTCGAAATCCCGGGAATCTCGGTACTTGAATCATCGAGACCGAGACCGAGACTTTGCTAGTAAGTCTCGAAAATTTCGAGACCAGATGTTTCGGTAAATCATCAGATTTTACAATCACTAAAACAAAATATACATTTTTTAACAATAACAAAACTCGAAAAAAAGGTTTTGTTTCCAAAATCATAAAAAATTCGCGCCCCAACAGATTCAATCGCTTTATGAACTTCATTCATTTTTCGCGCCATGTACCGTCCACTGACGATATGATTTCTGCACTGAGTGTGTTACGAACATACTATTTATCCGGCAAGCATTTAGTCACTTTCCGGATAGATAGTAGATGTTCTTAACTAATCAGTTAAATATTTTTTTAAATTTTTGTTTTTTTTTTCAATATGAAAAGTTTTGAATTTTATATTGTTTTTGATTGTTTTAAAAATAAAGACTGATTTATAATTACTTATTAAGTCGTGACGTGACATGAAATTATTATAGCAACTTTTTGATTTTTTGATGGCTTAAATGGATCTCTATTATTGCAAAGCAATGTTCTTTGTTAAAGTGAGACTAAAAATAAGAATGAATAGCAAGTTACAATGTTATTGTATTTGCTTTGTTAATTTTCTTAAATTGTATTGTAATTTTTTGTCTGGCCGATAAGAATTCGATACTAATTAAAAGATTTAACAATAAGTATGATCTTTTATTTCATTTTATTCTCAAGATAGCATAGTCAATTGTTGTCGTTATCTTTTAAAGATTGATTCCTCATACAGGTTGTAAATTGTCATATTAGGTAATTTCATACTCTAGTAGGTATCTTTCATTTTTACCAAAACTAAGTCTAATTGTCATAAACATATTTTAGCTACATAATTTATTGTAAAAACAATATAAATTGCGCAATTTCTGACACATTTTCATAACTTTAGAGCCATTTTAGTAAATGAAAAAAAGAAAACCCCTCTGGTCTCGAATTTCTCGGGAGTCCCGGGACTGGCTGCAAAAGTCCGAGACTGGTCCCGGGAGCGAAAATGCGTCCGAGACCGAAATCCCTAGTCTGCGCACACCCAGACGTGGCGTAGGTACCTAATCAAGAGCAGGGGTGCGGCTAGTGTTGCCAAGTGTTCGGTTTTACATGGTATTTCCCAATTTCAATGATGTTAGTTTATGAGCCGTGAATCATGATTATCTGTAATGCAGAATTTTTGTGCTAGATTGTCAGGATCAAACTTATACTTTACTAGCACTTCTAGCAGCAAATTAATGCGAAATAACCCATATTAATAGAAAATGACTCTGAGATGGACATATCATTGTAACTTACAGCCTAAATTATTTAGATTATTCAATAAAATGTGTTATTTCTATGAAATAACATGCTCAATAAATAAGCATCCCACGGCACGTTTAATTTCATAAAATAAAATAATTATTTACATACATAAATTATTACTTAGGACTGGGTTTGAATTCAAAATAAATCTTTAAAAAATCTTAATTTTTAGTACAATTGTATGTTAATTATTTTTAACCAATATTAAGTAATCGCAGCGACGCACAAAATAATGATACAGCTAAGAACAAATTGTCTGAATAGTTAGGATTCCGTACTTTCTTAGATTCGATATTCACATACTTTGTAAATGTTCTTATTTCCTGTACTTATTCACTACTACTAATTTTGGGTCCAGTGCGCCTTCCTGCAGAAGACGCGCTGGAAGGGGAGTAATCCCTATGACATCGGGTAGGGCTAGTGTAAACTCCTCCTTAAACTGGTAGCTGTAAGTCTGAAAAGGAGGCCTTCTGGAACTAGTTCGAAGACGTATTACGCGCTATTCCGAATTCCAAAGGTGTTTTGGCTATAGAGGATCTCAACGGTCAGAAAGCTGACCCAGTTTTCTGAAGAGCACGGACATGTTCACGGAGGTGTAGATTATGGCCAACTAAATGCAGAGGTGTCTACTCAGGACCAGCGTTGTGTCTGACCTAGCCAACGAGAACAAATTCTTTCAGAAGAAGCCCCTGCATCTTATTACGCACATTGACAAGGTTACCAACTGCAAAGTCATCCCAGGCGAAAGCCTGACGGCTCAACACTACCTCCTTGCCCTGGACTATGCGTTCGTGCCAAAGAAGAAAGTGACCAAGAAGCGCAAACCCCGCACTAAGTTGTAGTTGCTTAATAGTCCCAAACAGTCAGGCTTCTTCGAGAAGGTCGAGCATCACGAGATCAGTGCTCCGCTCAAGAGATCCGGAGTATGATCCATTCAGCAATCCCTCCCAGATCTGGCCCGCCAGAATGAAGCCCGACCGTGATCCGGCATGCCACGGCATCTCCGGTCCCGGTGGAGCCACCACTGGTGGGTTCGCCATTTGGCAGGAGGTGCCTTTTGCACCCCACACAGGCCCGATCACGCCCGCTAGTATGGGCCCCGGCGCGAGCGAGCCTGAGCCTTCGCCTCACCCTCAGCCGCACCGAGAGACTGTTAACACGGCGGACCTCACCAAATTTCCGCCCAGTTTAACTGAATAAAGCCTTCCATATAAGGTTTCAGGGATAAGTTCGTCCGAAAAAAAACAATCAGCAATCACCGCTGCGGGTCTCTAGCACTTCTCATGGTGGCCGCACTATAGATAGGGAGACGTGGAGGTAGGATGACGAGGTGCGGGAGGTGACTCGGAAGAAGAAGGATTTATTTAATCCGTGGCAAGGGTCAACTCTCCGGATGACAAGGAGGCATGTGGAGCGGCTAAGCCCGCTTGCATAAAAGCTGTAGCCCAAGCCCGTAGCAAAGTCTGTCGCCCTTATCCGACAAGTTGGAAACTGCGGATGAGCAAAAGCTTATTTTTAAGCTGGCGCATGCCCGGGAAAAAGCCACACAGGACATAAGTAAATGTCTCTATGTAAGAGACGCCTAGGGTACTCTGCTCTACGATGCCCCCTCTGTTAAGAAAAGATGGTGTACATACTTCGCGAAGCTGTCTTACAACAGCATCCTTCCTCCCAAACTGCCTCCTAACCTTGGACTTATTTTGCCTATTTCCCCCGACAAAATCCGCATTACTCTTCGCCACATGAAGAACCGGCAATTGGTCTAGCTAGCCTGACCAGGTTCCAATTAAAGGGTGGAAGGAGATGGGCCCACACGGTGTGGACCTTTTGACGGATATTTTAACCGCAACCTGATCACTAAGGATATACCGAACCAGAGGCGATTTAGCTTAATTATTCCTGTTTACAAAGGCAAAGGTAGCGCAGGATTGTAGTAACTACCGCAGTATCAAGATCATGTGCCACACCTTAAAGCTCTTTGAGCGTATCATTAACGCACGGCTCTGTAGCGAGTGCACTGTTTCTGATTGTCAATATGGCTTCCGGGTGGGTAACAGCACCACGGATGCAGTATTCGCCTTACGGACTCTAACTGAGGCTTACAAAGAGAGAAGGAGAGCTTTGCATATGGCCTTTTTTGACCTGCAGAAGGCGTTCAACTGTATACCTTGGCAGTCCATCTGGTGGGCACTTCGCTTCAGGAGCGTTCCAGGGGCCTATATTGATATTATCAGAGACATGTACCGCGATTCCTCTGTCTAGACCGCTGTGAGCGAATCCAATGCCTTTCCTATATCTGTTGACGTTCACTAGGGCTCGGCTCTTAGCCCGTTCTTGTTAAGCGTGGTGCTCGATGTAGTTATGGCAAACATCCAAGATCAGCATCTATGGTTAATGATGTATGACGATGGCATCGCCCTCGTTAATCAGAACAAAGCCCATTTTGAGCGCAAAGTCAAGATTTAGAACGACAGGCTAGAAAACGACCACCGTTTTGAGACTAAATATAGGGAAGATTGAGTACGTAACGTCCTGTCACGGCACGGATTCAAACACCATCCGAATAGGTTCGGACCTAATCCACAAAGTCCGATACGTTCAGGTACATTGGATCCGTGCTTGACAACGTGGACGATGATGTCCAAGCACGTGTGACGTGGCTTTGGCGAAGTGGCGCGAGGTAAAGGGCGTTGTATGCGACCGCAAAATGCCTCCGAAGCTCAAGGGGCAGATATATAAATGCATCATACAGCCTGTCCTCCTTTAAGGCGGCGAGTGTTAGCCAGTACTAAGCAGACACACCCATATAAGAAAAGATAATAATAACATCATAAACAAGTTATCTGCCTAACTAGATATTTTACACATAAAATACACCTAAAGTATCGAATCTACACTCTTACACTCTAAAGTAGTTGTGATTTCGGTTTTGATAAATATTTGACCCAAGGATCTCTAAAAGTTATAGATTTTATCATTTCAAAGGTACATTTCATTCCCATAATATGTACTATCGGTATAACAGTCCATGGAATCTATTGTAATGATAACACGGTAATGATAAAAAGTAAGTATTTTTGCATTTAACTCCGAATTGAAGTCATTATCAAAATATCAATATCTATCACTCAAATAAAACAACTACCTACGGCGAATTCAAAACATAATTTTGAAATAAATTTAATTAAACTAGCACGAGTTATGAGGGCTAGCGAAATGAAAAAAAAATTGTCCCCATATCACAGAAATGATACACTAACGTTTTGGCGGGGCTTCACAATGACTCTGCACCGGTGAAAGTGCACCGACCAGCTTGAGCGGACTGAGCCCGAAGTGAAGAGAGGCTTGGGGGTGCAACAACACAACGTGGACGGGGCTATTCCACTAAAACTGTCCATAAAAATGAAAACTTTTTTTGGCCAAAAATTTGACTGCTTGTCAAAAATTCAAAATTCAGATTCAAATTCATTTATTTGCAGTAAATAGGGTAATGTCAAGTTGTTATAAGGATAATTAATGTTGCTTAAAACCTATTCAGCTATCATAAAACAGCATGCAAACTTTTAAGTAGGTACATAACGTCAAAATATATTTAAGTTACAATGTCAATTTAATACAATATTATTAATTATTATTAATCAATTATATAATAAATATTAATATGTCTACATTGTAGAATGAAGATTATCAAATAATAATAGTTTTTTTCGATAGACTATATTATTTTTTAATAAGCTAAACTCGATTTCAATCTAAATAATAAAGGTATTTGCAGGGAAAGTGATTTTATGAGCGAATCGGGTTCTGGGACAGGTTACGGTGATGACGATAAAATGACACTTTGGCATTTTTTTTTCTAATGTTGCAGAGGTCATCACTAAATGATTTTTTTTTTGACAAGGTAGAGGAGTCCTTAATTTAACAAGAAAAAAATTTCAAAATCATAATTTTACACTATGCACTATCGTTCTCAGCCTGGACGCGTATTTTTTATGCTTGTGCAATTCACCCGTATGTTAAATGTGTACAATGATAGCGCATTATTATAACACGATAATGGAAAATAGACGTCTATAAATAGAACGAGATTCCCAAACACGTCTGGAGACGCCAGTAGCGCCAGTCGGCTCTTGACAGCTTTCAACGTTATCGCCTCCAATTAAATTGTGAAACAGACAGGAGCGATAACGGAAGCATGTGTAAACAACGTTAGATGAGCGTGACCCGATTTTCTTCATGGGGTCATATTATTTCGTTGTTGCTAACCGCTCCTCACTCGGGGCCATTAAATTGAAGCATCTTCATGATATATTTCTAGAATCTGTGCAGAGGAAGTTCTTGCGTCGTGTGCACCGTAAGTGCCTTGGTAATCGTACATCTTATGCTTTCCTTTATAGGTACAATCTACGCACGCTCCAAACTCGACGACTCCAGCTTAAGGCTCTCATTCATTCTCTATGACCTATGTCATAATAAGTATGATTGCACAACACTGGTGGATAAGATATAGTACAGAATTCCCATAAAAGTGCACTGTCGCATAGATTTTGCCATCAATAAATGCCGCACAAATGCCGGAAAACGATCTCCCATCCGATCGCCATCGGTTGGTTAAGTCTTATAATAAGTATTAACTTTATCAGTATTGACATTTTTGCTGGTACAGGAAATAGCACTTAACTTCATTTAAGTTAAATATTAAATCATTGTTGTAATAAAATATTTCTTCTCTCGTTGTTTCTCATTAACTAAGTTAACTTTCTTGTTACCTAGGTACATTGCACATGAAGCTTAGCACTTAACGGGGTCTGGTGTGGTTGTCTTAATTAAATAGTATGTATTAGATTTGACATTCAGTATTGCATTGGATCTCGTTAGGTGTAGGGTTTCATAAAATATTTATTAACTGTTTGTATGTTTTATAAAGGTTTTTTATTTTTATTGTAAGTTATATAATAACATATTACTCATGCAAGGCAAAAACACCACTGATACCTAAATTTATTACCTACATCAATCTGTGGTTAACGATGTTGGTGGCACAAGATTAAATTTGTTTTTTAATAAGTCTAGTCATGTAATCTACTGTGTTCATTGTTTGTTAACCACAATAAATAAATAAATAAATTGCATTGCAGGTACAAAATTATGATATGCTTTTATTTCAAGAGCAGAAAACTAAATCAGACTGTATACCTATTATGGTACGGAGTCAACAATTATATACCTTTTTTTTTTATAGATCATGTTATTGTGTAAGGGCTGCAAAGCAAAATCACAACTTACTTTTATCTGCAATGTAGGTAGGTATACAACTTGTATATCTGCTATACTCATTTACATGATAAGTATGTATCGGTCATACGACAAAATAACAATAACAGAACGTCACAAAAACAATTTACTCACATATCGATCGCCTCTTTACTCAAGCGATCACCTTTAATATTAATTACTCGAAGTCCAGACATTTTACCGACTGTTTCTCGACATGCGACACACTTACACGGCTATTAATTCTCATTAGCACGAAGTACTACGTAAGTCAATAAATTGTCACCTTGTTTGTAAATAGCATCGTTATTGAGCTCTACAAATTATTGCAAAGAATGTGGTATTTATAGCTAGGAGTCAGTGACTCGTTCCCGACAGCAGCGTCTGGCATATGCAACCTCTGTCAGTGAACCCCTACCTCCTCGCCAGATCCTCCATCCCTTAGTAACATTAACATAAGTGTGTGCTCGGCCGGCGGGCCGGCAGTTAACGACCTATTACATTACACGACCTGTTTGAATCGCACAATCGATCTCAAGTTACAACACCTTTTGACGTTCCCGACCCAGCCGATTTGAATTGTTTTATGGCATTGTAAGAGCACATTGTGTTTGTCGTTTTGATATTTCTATATCGATCTGATATTACACCCTATTTAGCTACTTTCATTGTAACTAACACGAGAATTGATACAATCAGACCTTTAAACCTTATCTATCTATATACTCAAGAAAATCCATTTAGTTACTAATTAAGAGATTACTCTAATAATAAAACCATTAGTAGTTTCTATCTGCAATATTTTAAACTACTTATGAACGTTGGGAATGAATCGTAAATTAAAATTGTAGCACAGATCTTGGTCAAGAATTTCATGGAGAATCCTCTTTTGACATGGTTTCGACAGGTATCTGTTAGTTCAAATTAATAACTTTTTGTTAAACTTAAAGTGAAACAAGCTTAAAGAACTACAGTGCAAATCATTTCATAACTTAATTAAATAATTTACGTTTTGGCTAATTATCACACGGATTTTGAAATTTATTTTCAATGTGGTACCAGTACATAGAACAGCACCAGTCATTTACTTCCTATGATGATGATAATGATAAACAATACATTGCTTTGAATAACACCAAGTTATTATTTTTGTATCAAACTTAAGATCACAAAACACTTGTTAAAAAATAAACTATATATTTTTACATCTCTTGTTTACGTTACTAAATTATTTGATCAAATCAAATCAAATGATACGTTGCTAATGATTGTAAGTGTCAAGAATTCGCGATAACCTTAAAGGAGACTCATCTGTCTGCCTTACTTACTATTAAACTTCATGTTAAGACTGTTCTTTAAGCAAATAAATTGCCAGTGTAAATCTATACTAATATTATAAAGCTGAAGAGTTTGTTTGTTTGTTTGAACGCGCTAATCTCAGGAAGTGTTGGTTCGAATTGAAATAATCTTGTTGTGTTGGATAGTCCATTTATCGAGAAAGGCTTTAGGCTATATAACATCACGCTGCGATCAATAGGAGCGAAGCATCAGTGAAAAATGTTGCAAAAATAATCGCGATCATAAAAACAGAAATTGACGCCAACAAACGCGCGCAACAACTAGTTAAAATTACAATTCCTTGAATGAAATTTTTTTGACTGCCTGAGACAGGTCTCTACGCCACAACTCTCTACACACCTTCCGCTGACAGGGCGACTGCTCTAACTATTGAGCTTCTCAGACATTTGGTGTGTCGACTAATTTATTCAAGGTCTACTCTGTAAGCCAGCGAAGATTCAGCAATATTGTCCACATTTATAATTTTTTTTTTAAATAAAATCGGTTAAAAACTTTTGAATTCTTTAATGGTCTATAGTATTTCAGATCTGAGAACATTTCTATGTTCTGTGGAGATTACCAACATCACTCGAAGAATTCTGATCTAAAGTGGCAGCTTTGAAGAGACACATAGCAAGAAGAACCAATGTTGAAAGACTCTGAATAGACCACCAGGTGGACCGACGATCCGGGGAAGCCGCTATATTCGGGAGCCGCGGGACTGATTTTTAAGGAGATCCTTTTCGAGTCCATGGGGTCGGGTAGTTGAATTACAGATAGTAACACTTGATTTTTCAGAATCTAAATATATCTTTAAAAAATACATGAGACACTTATAGATCTTACTCTCTTTACCACTTTATACTTATCTAGAAATATACCTAGTTGGCTAACAGTAGTTATAGGGGTTAAAGTATGAAATTGCCGATTTGTACTGAAAATCAAAAATGTAGATTTTTTAATTTTTAACAAATTTATTTAATCAAAATAGTTACCATTATTATCTATACATTGCTGCCATCTAATAGGAAGGTCATTTATGCCTTTGTGATAGAACTCTGAGGATCTAGACTGCACAAACTGTGTGAAAGCATTTTGTACTGCCTCCTGGGAAGAAAACTTCTTGTCACGTAGATAATTGTCCAAATCACGAAAAAAATGGTAGTCCGTTGGAGCAAGGTCTGGCGAATACGGAGGATGTCGAATGGTTTCTAATTGCAGTTCCTGAAGGGTCAAAACGGTTTCTCGTGCTGTATGAGGTCTCGAGTTGTCATGGAGCAATAATGGTGAAGATCGATTCATGAGTCGGGGCTGTTTTACTGCTAGTTTTGCCAACGTTGTTCAGAGTTCGGCACAATAGATCTATTCGGCACGATAATCTGCCGTTATTGATTGACCAGATCGGAGAAAACTATAGTGAATAACACCATGCTGAGACCACCAAACAGTTACCATTACCTTTTTATTGGTAAGTTTTGCTTTAGGACACTGTTGTGGCGTTTGACCTGGGGTCAGCCATTGCATTTTTCTTTTACGGTTATCATAAAGAATCCACTTATCATCACATGTCACAATTCGATTTAATATTCCTTCATTTCTGTACCGATTCAAAAAGGCAACACAAGTTTCAACACGTGTTTCTTTCTGCACATCAGTCAAATCATGAGGCACCCATTTTTCGTATTTTTTTATTTTATTGTTTGACGCAAATGAGTCAATATTGTGGGTAAGGTTACGTTAAACCATGCCGCTAATTCCTGGGTAGTTTGACTAGGATCGGCTTCCACCATCTCTTAATTCATCTTTAATCACCTGAGTGGGCGGTCTTCCTCGTGGCTCGTTCTTCAAGTCGAAGTTTCCATCACGAAAGCGTTTAAACAAAAATCGCACGGTGCGTTCATTAGCAGATCCCTCTCCAAACGCAACATTGATATTGCGGGCTGTTTCTGCCGCGTTACTTCCGCGTCGGAACTCGTATTCAAAAATCACTCGAATTTTCGCAGTATCTATCTTTCTTGTTTAAGTTAAATAACAAAATCAATTGAAAGTCGATATTCAAATGTTTCACATTTTTTAAAAGAAGAACATCATAGAAACCATGTGAAAAAAGTTTCATTCGAAAACCTTAAACCATAAAGATTCTATGCCAATTCAAAGAACCTATTACAATAAAACGGCAATTTCATTTTTTAACCTCCAATATTAATTAGTAATACTAGCAGACTATCAGCTGTGACGCTTATGTTCTCATTTTAAACTTATTCAAACAAATTGCTAGTATAAATTGAAAATACGTTTCCTTGAAGAACTCGAACCGACAGCATCTTAGCAATTCATAGAAGAATAAAGACTGGTCGACTATTTAATTAAAAATAAGGGGTTAAAAAGCCTTTGTATGTTTTACCACACTAAAACACTATTTTGTAGTATAATTAGAAACACACTAGCTTTATATTCCGATTTATGATGTAGTTCTCTGTCACAACGGGTAATAATATTTTACCCAGCTAATAGATTTAAATAAAAACAAAGTCATATGAATTTGAATTACTAATTGCTAAACCTTTGCTTAATACGCCCATAGGATGGAAGGCGAGAGTTAGCGCTATCTTATAATGCGCCGTGTCTCTCGACCGACACAGGAGTCAGGATATTAATAGTTGTACTTGAGTATATTTGACACATTGTTTGATTACAACTATTTCACATGTTATGCTAATCTGTAAGATATATTTTTTAACATACCGGTTTCCCATAAAAAAGGAAACCTATACGTAACAAAAAACCTACATAACGACATTAATAGTAAAACTTTTAGATCTCAGTAGTATTTGCAAGTTTTTATTAGATGATTAGTTTTAAGAGCAGATGACCAGCTTGTAAATCTCTTATTTGAAGACGGAAAGTTTCTGATTTTTTCTAAATTCCGTCGATAGGTAACGTAAAAAAGGTAAAAATTTATAAACTCTACTAGAAAATCGTCTGCGTGCGAAATCTTATAAAAAAAATGCGCTCGCCAACCTGCCTGCCAAGCGTGTCGAGTATTGGCAAGATAGGTCATCGGGGGAGGCCCGTGTTCAGCAGTGGACGTCCTACGCTTAACGAAATTGGCCAGATTTTTTATTCATTTCATAGTTCGCTTACGGTGCAAATCTAAATTAATTTCAACCGAGGAAAAAACAGGAGGTTCTCAATTCACGTGCCTATTTTTTTTGCGTTTTTATTACGCATTCTTATATTGTACCGAACGCATAACTTTTTACCAGTTCAATATGTTTTTTAGTTTATCTCAAACTTAAAATAAAATTCCACCTCGAAGTGATAAAAGTAAGAGAAATGGGCAATTAATTTTGAGTCGGTGACAAACAAGGAATCACTAATACCTCCTCTACACTACTACTAAGTTGAACGAAGTTGGACGAATACGATAGTGTAGACAGGCACTTCGGCTTACTTCGTCAAACTTTACCTCGCCTCGGGCGACTTTCAGTTGTTGTCAGTCTTTGCGCCAGAGTCAAAGGGCCCGAAGTTGCGAATGAGCACATCGCGAAGTGGAACGAGTAGTGTAGCGACGCACTGCGAACTTCGCCGGACTTTGTAGAAGTACCTCGTCGAGGAACTTCGCGAGTAGTGTAGAGGAGGTATTACAATCATTGCGCGCCGCCTCAAAATTGATGGCTTTATTCTCGCTTTTTGGCAATTTATTTTTTTGGGCAAAATGTTTTTATAAATATTTTCATGGTGCATCTTTTTTGACTTATCCAGCGGGGCGGGGCGCGGCGCGGGGCGTGGCGGCGACGCGTGCGCCGCCCAACTTGTGATATAAGGGCGCGCAGCGCACGCGGTGCTGAAGCGTGCGCTGCGCCGGCGATCGGAGCGCACATCGTGCGCGTTAAGTCGCGGTTTGCTACGAGAGCGCGTAGATTACGTTCTCAAGTACGGGCGAGTGCGAGAATCGACACGCTCTCCAAGGCGACCATTACCCGTCATCAACTTTGTTTATCCATTTATAAGACAGGTATGTTGTTTATTTAATTAATTTATTTTTCAACAAAAATCGACCTTGAGGTCACATTATTTATACATTAAACAAAGGTCATATTGTACAAATTATCTAGCTTTCGAGTCCGTTATAAACAAAACTTTTGTTTTAAAGTGTCTTGTAAATAAGACATCAAAAATGTGACCATCCATAATGTGGAAAATTAAGCAAGATATGAGTAGAAAATAAACGTAATAACAAAAGGTTAATAGTTGACGTAGCTAGTATCTAATTAGGTATGTTGGTTTTTTTTATACGTTTAAAATGATAACGAGACGAGACGAGCCGAGCGAACTAGTGACTGCTGGTTGTTTTTTGGATACATTTATTTTGCAAATAAAATCAGATTAGAGTAATAATCGCAAATATGACGAATTATATTTATTACTAAACAAGTGTTTTTTAATGTCTTTTAGGCATTTTCCGCATTTTGGTTATAAATAGATACTTTTAATGTATATGTATGATGGTACAATCATAAATAGATACTTATGATGTATATGATATGAACAAGATATGACATTATAAAGGTTAAGTTTGCAATCGGGGAAATTGTTTAAGAAACTTACCAATTTTATTCTTTTTTATATTTACAATTATGTAATCTTCCACCATACTGTGATGAGACTGTGAGAATTATTATTAGTATATAATTATCGCTTACTATAAGTATCTAGCGGTAAGATGTGTTAGTATTCACAGAGTTCTCAGGTTAAGATGTTTCAATTTGTATCTGATATTACATACTTGATAAAACACCTAGACTTGATGTAATTTTAAGTTAAAAAGATAATTTTAACTAAAGGATGGAAAAAAAAGATCGACACCTTAAATAAAAAATACTTTTCGCATAAATTATTTAACCAATGCCGGTATGATTATATCTATTATAGGTCATTTTAGTGATTTCCTTATTGTATCGTTTAATAAATATTAATAAACTATAATATAAACGGATACGAAAATTTTTTTGAGCAGTTGCTAGACCTTAGGGGGCGTCCATAAATTACGTGAGATGTTTAAGGGGGGGAGGGGGTCGAGTCAAATCTCATCTAATCTTACGTTGGAGAGAGGGGGGGTCTCGGCAAATATCATGCAATTTTTTTTCTGATTGAAACAAATAAAAATTATACTATTATGGTCTATTTAATCCAGATTGTACATATACATGCTTAAGATTGAATCTTAAGCGTAATCGTAATACGATTAAGATTCACTAATTCGTTCGAAAGAAAATAATTTCATTCAAGTTTACGTAAGAAACCCACATTTTGAAAAATCTTACGTGAGATTGGGGGATGGGGGAGGGGGTTGAATAAAATCTCACGATATCTCACCAGGGGGGGAGAGAGGGACAGAAAATTAAAAAAAACACCTCACGTAATTTATGGACGCCCCCTTACTATAATATGTTACAAACTTAATTTTTAAAGATCGAAAATAATAAATAATAATAAAAATTAACGATACACACACACACGCACACAAACACACACACACACACACACACACACACACACACACACACACACACACACACACACACACACACACACACACACAGAAAGAGTAAGAAGAGATACATATATATATACAACTCTTCGGCACACAGTTCACTTAAATTTTTATTTTTTTTTGGAGATGGGCGCTAACATCTGCAACTCAGTTATAAAACTAATGTCGCTGTTATCGTACACTAATGAAATTATACTTTTTTATTTGCTGAATAAAATTTATTAATTATTATTATTATTAAAAAAAATTTTGTTAAACCGTTAGTTTTATTGAGATAATTAATGACTAGATATTTATTTGGTGCGACGATGTGACATTTTTTTAATGAAATGCAATTTATCAATTTCAAACTAAGATTTGCTTGATAATAAACGGTAAAACACACTTAAAGGGATTGAATTTACTTAAATTACATTTCATTAAAATATAAGCTTTAATTTAGCTAAGGATATTTTTACATTGCTGCAATGGTCATCGTTGACACAGATGACGGTATTTAATGGTCGAACTACCCGCCTGTGGCAAGTGTATCTTATCTAAGTTTAAGTCGGGCAACGTGCAGGACTGCAGGGTCCCGTATTAGTAAGTCGCGCCGGCTTACTTGATAAGTTTCATAATTTGACGTGGTAACCACTTTCTTTATTTTTCAATGGAAATTCCATTAAAGTTTAAGAAACCGAAATTTTTCTTCTGTTTTAAAAGTTAAAACAGTTTATGAAATGTTAAACAGTAGACCAGATTAAACTGTTCTGATTTTTTACTTGTAAAGCCGAATTTTGTAGCAGTGACAGTTTTTTGTTTTTTTTTCTGTTTAAAAAATATTTTATATGGTTAGTATGCAATAAGATTCGAGTCTTTATTTTATGTAAAATAAACTCTTTTAGTACGCTTTTAATTTAGATTATCTTCAACTTTGTTCGTCATAGTATTGTCTATGGTGGCAGCACTTTTTGCACTATGATGTATAATCTAAAAATTTATCTTTAGAAAAATACTCTCTGGTTTTCTACAATAAAGAGTTTTGCGCGGGAAACGAAAGGAGAAAGATGGACTTTAATTCGTAATTTTGTAAAATTATCCTAAGCGGCATTTATGTGATAAAGTGGTGGCATTGTTATACCTAGGTAACACTGAAAATATTTAGAAAATGAAAAACGGCTTAATGTAGAAAGTTGCCAATACTTTTATTGTTTTTCGAAGTAATCTCTTCTCTACACATCGTCGCATTCGATATTCGATGGAACCACTGAGAAAAGCAGTGGGCCCATTCTTCCTTAGGGGTCTCTTCTTTGGCACTTTCGTACGCTTTCACCGCATCTTCAGGGCTCGTAAAGCGAATACCTCAAATTTTATCTTTAGTTCTTGAGAATAAATGAAGTCGCAGGGCGCCAGGTCAGGACTGTATTGCGGATGTATATCTCGACACCTGCCATAGTCAAATATTCAACAGTCCGTTTTGCGGAGTGCGCTGAAGCATTGTCGTGGTGAAGGAGGATCCTGCTTCGAGGGCGCTGCTGTCGAATTTTTTCTAAGACAACAGGCAAACAGCGATTGACATACCAGTCTGCAGTAACTGTCCTTCTATCTTCTAGCACAAATGTCGCGAAATGACCTTTCCAACCAAAGAATGAGGCAATCATCTTTTTTCCTTGACTTCTTCCTTTCTTTACCTTAGTTGGCCGATCCTCGAAAGGAAACACCCACTGAGCTGATTGTCTCTTGGTTTCGGGTTCGTAGCAATATATCCAGCTTTCATCACCTGTGAAGATGTCAAATACAGCATTTGACTCACCGCCGTTGAACTTATCTAACATTTGCCGACACCAGTCCAGGTGTTTCTGGTCGTCGGTTAAAGTATGGGGAATCCATCTGGTACAAAGCTTCCTGACGCCTAAATGCTCGTGTAATATTTTTTTAACTTGACTCATACCAATGCCTAGGCTTGCCCGTATCTGCTGATAGGTCACTCTCTTATCTTTCTCTATCATGCGTCGCACAGCACTGATGTTATCTTCAGTAGTCGCTGTTAAAGGACGTCCCTCACGCGGATCATCATTGAGATTGCTACGTCCACGCTTAAACTCGTTAAACTAATTGTAAATAGTGGCACGTGATTGGACTTCATTAAGAAATGCTAATCGCAGCCTATCATAGCTTTGTTGTTGAGTAAGCCCACAACGAAAGTCATAATAAATCATTGACCAAAAATTTTCTCGCGATAGGTTCATTTTCACGTGTAACAAGAGTTTTAGATTGCCATAAAAGAGACCCCTTAGGAAGAATGGGCCCACTGCTTTTCTCAGTGGTTCCATCGAATGTGACGATGTGTAGAGAGGAACGGATATTACTTCGAAAAACAATAAAAGTATTGGCAACTTTCTACATTAGGCCGTTTTTCATTTTCTAAACATTTTCAGTCTTACCTAGGTATTGGATCTCTGATCCTAAACATCGATTTATGACAGACCCAATATCCTACACCATGCGAATAAATTATATGGGTTCCTTGTTGATTACGGAACCCTAGAAGCTGGAAAAATACGACTGCGAATCTCGGGAGCAGAGCTTTCAAAATATTCTAGCCGCAAAAACGTATTTAATAGTTCGCAAAAATTGATTATTAGTAAGTAGTTGTGCCTTAAAATAGTTTGACTACCTACCTACTTTTAAGGTAAAATGCACAATAAAACGTACGACCTTCGTTGAGGATGTGTAACCGAATCATTGATGTAGGTACCTAAAGAAATGTAAACAAAACACGATATCACTGATTGTCTCTGTTCCTATAGCTAATTTAGGGAACACTGGTGAAAGGAAGAGAGTTAACATCTGCATCCCTTGTATGGCAGTCTGAATATAATTCAAGTTCCATAACATAATTGATATTCCTTGCACACAAAGAAACTTATTCATAAATGCCTAAAAAATCAAACGCCTCCCCCTAATCGAAAATATAGTGGTGAGAAATTATGACATAAATATATACATGTACCTATGTATATAGTAGGGTAACTCTTCGCAACATTAACCAACCTAATATCAATTTGATGTTAATGTTTTGGTGGGTGGGAGCTACTGCTCATGCATGACTTCAGCAACTTTTTGGTTTGCAAATGTAAAGCTGCGCAAGTCCCCCCAGGTTGCTATTGGTCTACTCCAAGAAGGCAATAAAGCCTTCTTAATAAAAGAGAATATACAAAAATAATAATACTATGATATATTATTAGTTTTGTATATTCTGTTGTTTAAAAACAATCACTTTGCCTAAAGGCCTAAAAGAGATTGTGTTAAATGTAGGCCGTTACAAGAGAACTAATGTGTTACGAGGGAATAAATTGATAATGAATTATTGTATTGTGATATTTTAATATATTTTAATTATAGTAATTTTAAAAGATTTTATATTTAACTGGTACCAACAATAAATTTGAGTGAATTACAGAACAAATGTAGGTATACATTTGATCAAATCAAATGAAATTATTATTATTACGCCCCTTGGTCTAGTGGTTTAAATACCGGGCCAAGATCTCGGGGTCCCAGGTTCGATCCCCGGGTCGGGCTACAAAAAGTTTCGAATTTTCGAACGTTGCTCGGGTTTGTGATCACCAACCCGCATTTGGCAAGCGTGGTGATTATGCCAGTTCCAGTGCAGTGGTAACTTGAATTCAATGATGGAGGCCTTTTCCCTGCAGTGGGATGATTATAGGCTGTTACTTTTTTTTAAATGAAATTATATATTTCGGAAATTTAAATTAATCCATACCCATATTATAACCAACTTAAAAACTAAGGAAGAAAATAGCCAATTTTAAAAATATATTACAAAAAGCCAAATTAAAAGGATGTAAATTTATTTTACATAAAAGTACAGTAGTTAATTAAATTAATCTTTAACGTTATTATAGTGTTTATATTTTTAAAATTTGCAGAAAATATGATTAAGTATATATACAATAATATAGATACCTATCTAATGGTAATAAATGTGAACAACATCACATACATCGTTCTGAGCCAAAAGTTATATCTTAGTATGTTTAAATTTAATTTTATAGAATCAATTAGATAATAGAAAACAGAAGTTTCCAATACTTTCCATGAACACCCAGACACGATCCAATAAAGAATAGTGGTTTCTATAATCTACATTGACATGTCCGAGGCTTGGAAGTTGGAACCCTGGTTTTCAGAGTTGGCTAGGTACATCTTGTAAGCCGGTGTGTACGCCAACAGTAGTTAAAGTTACAGCAATAAGTTATAGAAAAACAGACGTTAAATCAGGAAAGTTTAAAACCCGTTAATTACCTAATAGACATCCCAATCTCATTTCTCCGTACAATCTTTGCCTCGTGTAAGCTTTACAACAAACTTAAACTTTACAAGCTAGTTTGCAGTTAACAATAATTGTAGTGTATGAAAAGATATAAACTGTATGACTCTAAATAGAAATAATCATAACTCTAAGTAGGATTTATCTTGCTAACTATAATGATTTTCTCGTGTAGCCTAGCAGTTTTTTACTGCTATGGCATATGAGACTGCACTCAGCCATCGTAAAAGGTAGATACAATTATATTATAAACCATTCGCGCTGTGTATTCCGAGAAATGTGGAAGAAACCAGCGGGTTCGCCTTTACCGCCAGGTTTTACAACTTTGAGCGTCTCAGCACATAATTCTGTTTAATAGCTATAGCTTATAACATTGCGAATGAGCAAGCTTATTAATACCGCATTACAGAGTAAAGGTACTGTTACACATGCTCATTTCAAGCATGAAAGCATGCTTCTTTTGAGCAGTTGCTACTTAGTAGCATGTGTGTCGGAATGTTGCTGCGGCGCGGGTGGAAGGGGGCGTGCTTTAAGCGCGTCTAAACAGCAGGCTTACTCGAATTCGAATCGACGTCGAGAATCAGTGATTTGGTACTCTGAAAAGTGAACCTAAACCTTTGAGTCGATGGTGATTACGTTATCAACCGAAAATGTTTAACGGATCGCCATTTTAGATCGATCTTGACTTGATTTTGATTTCGATTCGATTGAGTTTGTTCAGATTTTGGCTAGGTCGAATCGAGATCGAACTTAAATCAAATTCAAGAGTAAGGGGGCAGGTTTGCTTATAAGCATGCTTGCTAGTATCGACCAGTCGTTCGCAACAGGTGCGCGTGCACAATTTCATGTTAAATGACTCGATGTTACGCATTTCCGAAAGCAATTGACCACTTGCTCCAAAGTCCTGTCTTCTAGATATCCAACTACGGACATAAATCTTTTTCTTCCCTTTTATTTTTTGTTGAGCTGATATAAGCTTCTGGATCCATTGCATCGCCAGCAAAAGGATAAACTTATGAAGCTCTATACGGATAGCTGTTTGACTTTCCATGAGACCATGACTTTGTTTGAACTGACAGAGAGCGAGAAAGTATGCTATAAAATAGCATGTGTATTGGGAATGTTTGCTTTGAGCATGCTTATTCAGGAGCATACTTAAAACTAGCATGCCTATTTCTAGCAAATATAAACTGATCATAAGCATGCTCGTATTTTATTATAGAGCATGTGTAACAGTAGCTTATGAGCTGAAGACTTACTTGCGAATACAATAGAGTTACACGCTATGCCAGCAAAATGGTCAGGTATAGGTAGGTATGTCTGTTTTGATTCGGAGAGTTCGGCGTTTGAACTTTGAAAGGTCAACTTATAAATTGGGGTCGAAAGCGGTCACTGTACGATTGCTAGCATAAACACCTGTGAGGCTGTCCTGTTCCATGTAAGGATTAGTCTAAATACGTATCATACATAACTAGTAAAAGTGATACAAGGTAAAGTAGTAACGAAGTTGCGATACGAATTATATTAGTCTAGCATAGAGAAATATCACCGTAGCTTTAACATAAATAACCTTACGTGTAGAAAAAAGCAATGAAGCTTTTTGTAATGTTAAATTGTCGCAGTAAAATTATACCTATAAATAAGAAAAGTGCCTTATGCCTATAACTCGCCCGCGATCTGCATTGCAATTCCGACCGTAGCGCGATCTTTAGGAATCCTTTTTTTTGTGCAATATTAGTGTTCTAAAAAGTACTTAATTGACCAATTAACGATACCCATATAAACATTCACCCCTATGTTCACCGCTTTATACGATGATGATGATTTCCAGAATATAAACTATCGGTTCAGCAGCTCACGTATGAAAATACTTATCATATTATTTAATAGATACGTGCGTGTTACAGATAGACGTTATTTTCACAGTAATACCTTTTTGAGGATCTTACCGCTCAATTGCACTCGCTCGTGTACGCCCTACGTTTATATTTATTGACTCTACTGGGGCTCGTCCTAAAGAACTGATAATCTTATAAAGAGTGAATTGGTAAACCTTGGTAAACGAATTCGGTCGTCATCAATTTCTATGCTAAGAACGTATACAGAATGTCATTTTCATCACCTTCAACATTTTAGCCCATTTGAGCCCATTTATTAAATAAATAATGTAGGACAAGTTTTCACCCGAAAATATTATTCGCAACTTATTTTTCAATTTTCTTAGGACCGTAAAAATTTAAGAGTGTGAAGGTAAAAAGGGAAAATCAACAACTTATGAATAGTATCGTTATGAATGAATGAGATGCGCATCGTGTAAAAAGTGTGTTGCGAGGAGGCCGTATCCAAAATTTTAGAGTTTTGGTGTGTCATGTTCTAGGTGCTTTATCTTAACATTTTTGTACTGGGCTATTAGGCATATACCAACAGAAAAAATTCGGCATTTTTTATCTCGTAGATTGTTGTATTAAAATTTGGATGGTGATTAAATTTCACCTGTATATGTACCTATTCTGTTTACTACAAAATATAACACAATTCTCAACCTGATGGGAACTGCTTAGTACCTATATCTCACACATAATTTTACTCTTAACAACCATAAACCCTAACAAGACCCAGGACGTGACAAGAAATCATAACGAGAAAAAACATGCTACTACTAGATATTATGTAGAAAGTACCTAATAAATGACTGTTGATAAAGGTTTCAAAGATACTTTTATCATTATTTACTATTTTTATCTTCATAATAATTGCCTGGTAAACAAAGATAAACGATATTAAAATACCTAGTGCTTGCAATACGTAATAATGGCTATAAAAGTTAGGATAATATGTCGGTAAGGCGTAACGTAGTAGCGTCTGCTGGAGCCAGTGACCGCTTCGTAACCCGCCAATTGGGGGAGCCGCCGCTACACTTGACCTCGCAACACTCTTCATTTATCTTTTGTTACCTTCGTCTGCCCCCATCGTCTACCGTGTCTCATTCACGGATACATATAAGCGATTTTAGTTTCGACTACAAGACAACAGTTTTATTGACATTCAAAAACGGATTTAGTGTGCCACATATTTTCACTGCTATTTAAAGGCTTATCAAACAGGTCTATGAGATCCTGGATAAGTTGTTTAGCAACCTTGTTATTTTTAACAAATTTTCAAAACTATCTACGCAACTGATCTCTGCAGGTCTCTACCTGCCTTTCTCTATCTAAGGATAGTTTATTAACATAAGTCAGAACCGAAACGGTAGAATGTTGGTTTTAGTTAGGGTTGTACCGACTAGTCGGCCCGTTTTCTGCTCGTATTATACCTAAAAATTGATAAAATTGAAATCTTTACTGTTATTATTTTTTATTAGAAATACAAAATCAATTTTACAATGTACTTTCAGTGCAATTTAGAACAGGTTAGGAAATTAGGAACCATTCTTTCGATACATAAACTAATTGGGCTTAGATCCAGACATTAAACAAGTAACAAAAAAAAGTAACTCAAAAAATTGGCTATAATTAAGCTTACAACTTACATATTGGAACACTTCTCTTGACTTAATAATAATGAATTAGAACTTAGTACCAGATATAAAATTTATAAAAAAACTTCTTAATATGACAACAGAAAGTTAAAATAAATAAAAATTCTACTACACTACAAACGAAGAATTAAGATGACAATCAGATAAAAGAAGGCACTTATCATAAAAAATTGCAAAGAGCATGTTACTCTAATTATTATAACCTAAAGCAATAATCGGCTTGGCCGACTAGACGGCCAGTCGGTTAGTCGGCCAAAGTGATAGTCGGCCCATCTCTAGTTTTAGTAAGATGACATCATGCGATATAAACTAAGTACAATTAAGTGCGATATAATAACATCATAATATATTCCTGTATGCACTGTTAATTTAATTTGCACCAAAGTCTTTGTTATAAAGAGCTTTCTGTATTTGTGCAGTTATTATAATTTAATTTTATCTTATAATATTACTTCGTTTGCACTAAAAGCTTCAAACTAAAATTTGAAGTATCCATTCAGTATGATATTGTGGCAATTACTAGCTTATCGCAAATTAACACTATTCACAAAGTTGGCTTCATTTATCCAATTGTTTTTATTTTTTTGTTTAGGTACGTACGTATTGCAACTCTTTACCAATATAATCTTTACCCAATTTAATAATAGCTACAATAGACAAGTAATTAAAAGCTTTCAGACATAGGTAAGTAATATTAACGTCTGTTAAAAGAATGCAGCTTTTCATTCTGGACCGCTTGTCAAGGTGAATTGAATGATATAGTCTGCACGGGAGTCGGATCTCACAAATGTTTGGTTTATTTTGCAATCCGAAACTCCGAAGAACGGTTGGTCTCGCATAATACCTATACCGCAATTGTCCGATAACCTGTTGAGTCTTTGACAACGCTAAAAAAAAGTTAGCGAATTATGAAAAAAAAAAGCTTTTCTATCATCAATTCATGACTCGTTTTGTTTTATTAAGGCGTCTTGATGACCCTAGCCGTATACTTAGATAAATTTTTAAACCTTGACATTAGTACACAGACACTTATAATAATACTTATAATGAATTATTACAAAGGTTAATATTAAACAAACGGAATGAAGAAGATGAGCTTGATTAACATACCTACTTAATTATAAATTACACCAAATGAATAAGAAATAATTTTACTTCGGAAGTCTAGAATTCATAAATATAAATAATGTTATAGTGAAAGGTGAATTTTCATTTTGATTGTAAGTAGAGCAAATTTTCTAGCTAACTACGAACACAGTAGGTAGGTTTTTACCAGTAAAACTTGATTAGGTCAATCTTTTATGCGAATACGAATCATTGTTGTTGTACGTAGTACCTATAACATAAGACTGAGTATCAGTCGTGACTCGTGTGTCATGTCAGTTGCTCAAGTCAAATACAAAGCTCAACATCTCCGCTGATCTTCATTCGCTTTACAAACACGCTCAGCTGGTACAATACAAGCAAAGCAGTAGCAAGGCTGGAGCTCCAGTCAGATTCACGTAATTATTCAATAGAGTGCACGAGCACCGAGGCGGAGAGCGGTAAGGGGCAGGCAGCAGGTGCGGGGACCGCGGCGCGGGCGCACGCGCCCTGCGTGTGACCGGTGGACTACTACTACCGCGGCACAGCTCGCGTCAGCTTGACTTACCTACATAACGACAACACTGTGATACTGATAAATGATAAACACCTGCTAATCTCAGGCTGAGGCAGAGAGCACGTACTTTATTATGTATTTTTTTTATTAGTATTACACAACAATAGATAGTTATTAATATCTAGGCTGGGTTACATACTTCAATCATCAGAATCAATAAAAAAAAGTTGACTGCATACACATTAATTTGTAATTTCAAAATCTGATTATTATATTTTTTTAATTTTAAATTGCAAAATACAGATGCACCATTTTACGCTACCGAAAGTCTCACAAACTGAGTAGAATATCCAAAACCGAAGATACACAATGTTTTTTTTTATTTCAATAATACCAAAATAGTATGTAGCTTACAAACTCGTTTAAAAGTAGGTAATTTTGTTCTAATCGTCAATTATTTATAATATCATGGTAATAGCTGAGTAAAAATCTATAGACAATTTTAATCGTCAGAATGCACAAATGCCATTTTGCGTACCAACAAGATTCCATCAGAGCTGCGGATTGGATCTATAAATCGTTCGTGTTTCACTCGCGTAGCAACAAGTAATTGCTATAAACTGTGTAGTAGTAGTAGTATATGAATGCTTGATATAAATAATATGTATGGCAAGTAAACCCCCGTTGGTCTATTGGTTTAAATAACGCCCTGTTGGTCTAGTGGTTTAAATACCGGACCAAGATCTTGGGGTCCCGGGTTCGTACCCCGGGTTGGAAAACAAAAAGTTTAGAATTTTCGAATATGTGATTACCAACCCGTTTTTGGCAAAAGTGGTGATTATGCCAGTATCCATCATTGCTGTGGTTACTTGAATTCAATGACTGATGCCTATTGCCTAGTGAATTAAAAATATATATATTCTGTATATATGTGGATGTATATATATAATTGCAAGCCAATATTACGTATGAAAAGATTGAGGATTTATACTTTTCATTTAAGCCAGTCACATTTTCTAGAACCAGTATGTTTAAATTGCTTCCAACGGTACCTACACCTAGTAATCATAATGTTGATCTACTTAAAACACGTTGCAAACAAGCATTCGTATGATCTCTCGCCTATAAATAACCCAACTGACCAGAGCAAATTATTAGGAGCAGTCATTACACCATGATGTTATTTATATATAACATCGAATGATGTAGCACCCACCCTTTACTATTCTCGGAATGGCACTTAACGAGAGGAAGAAGCTGATTTGCATTTTTATGAACAAGGAAGGTGAAGTCATCTTCATTTAGGCGGACCATTGAAAGAGTTATTCATCGCTGTTTACTGAAAATATTTTATTATCCCCAGCCTAACCTCATAAGACCCAGATAAAAAATTTAATCATAGTGATTAAGTCCCAGTGTACAATATATTTATATTCTTAATATTTTTATTGATACGCGCCGCAAGGATGCTAAATTCCAACCCAGTTAATAAAAATCTAAATGTTGGTTAAATGTCAAATGTTTGTTTTGAGGTTTTGACAAAGGAATTTTAAAAATTCCTTGGTTTTGACCCGTAATATGTCGTCGCAGAAGTGCAGAACAGACAATCTTTAGACCAATAAGTACGAGTACTAATGGCCGATAGCGTTTTCATCGTTGTATAAAACTTGGACTTTTAAAACAAAGTTTTGTTGTTTTCTATGTGTACAAAAAATATAGATACATAATTTTTTTCGTCACCAGGCAATAATTAATCATTTAAGATCTACTTAAAAAAAAGAGTAGGTATAGTACCTAGTCTATTAACTAGGTAAGTCTACAAATGCGACTGCAGTCAATCCGGTAGGTCCAGTTATCCGCTAAACTTTTACAAATTTAGTTTTTGATAAAAATGCATTTCACCTTAAACGATGCACTTAGGAAATGAAAACAGTGGTTTAAGGGATCAGCGGGTGTACAGGGCGCCGCCGGTGTCGGGTTACACTTACCCTTTGGTATAAAAGCCAGACCCGCTCAGGTTACAAACATTACGTGGCCAACATTACGCAAATGGCGATTCATACGAGAAATAGCGCTCTAATAGGTGATTTTTAAACTGCATAAAGGTAATGTATTAATCTTATACTTATACATGTAACTTTTTTAACAAATTATTGGTACCTACTTATAATTAAAAAACTCCTTAAATTACTAATTTAAAGCGTTGTGCTTCTGATCATTTCTCAAAGAATATTATAAAATTGAAACAATTATTGAAATCCTCAACAGAAGTGCAAGTACAATCAACTCTAATTTATTGTTGTTTTTTCAGTCAATCAATCTTTCAGTCAATCTTTCGCTTGGTATGGAGATATTTCATTAATTTTATATTTATACATACTTGTATTTATTTTAAAATGTTATATAACAAAGCTACGATAACTTCCCCGTAAGCTACGATTCATAACTAAACAGTTGTGACATTATAGGTCTACTGTCGCAGTAGTAGTAGG
Source organism: Anania crocealis (assembly GCA_949315895.1). Classification (NCBI taxonomy): domain Eukaryota; kingdom Metazoa; phylum Arthropoda; class Insecta; order Lepidoptera; family Crambidae; genus Anania; species Anania crocealis. The sequence continues at coordinate 12,025,202 of OX438884.1, read as the reverse complement.
TATATTAACTTTAATATACTTTAGGCAACAAAAAAAATCCTGTTTAGAAATTCTCAAAAATAATGTAAGTATCCTTCAGATTAGAAGTTCTCTTCATTTTTAAGCAGTCCCAAAAATAGATTTCAGTTTTGTTTAGGCTACTCTGATAAAAATCAGTCGGATTTATTCACCGATTATCGGATCGGCTGAGATGAACCGATTTAAATTCTGACAGATGTTTCGAAGGACGTATGCAATAATTGGGCACCGACTATCGGTCATGCGCTTGGCATTAGCATGGATTGGGCTATTCATGCACAATGTTTACGCTTTATTGTGACCTATCTAGACTAATGATTCGGTGGATCGCGTATACGCGTTGGTTCTACCTAGTTTCAGGATAACTTAAGATACTTTACCTTTCAGAAGTCATGATGGTTAACAGAGGCGTTCAGCTAGCGATAGTGACGGCACTGCTGTGGCAGGCGCGGTCTGACGCAGCCTCCGCAACAGTCAAATTTTGCGGGAGGCAGCTGGGCGAGATCATGAGCAGAGTTTGCCACGCGTACAATAGTCCATCGTGGGACATACCTACAGGTACGAACAATTATTATTAAATTATTTTATCCTTAGTTATTACGTGTACCTTATACTTAGCACAAATCCATGAAATTAAAACATACTTCTTGAACGACAAGTCTTAGTAGCATATTCGTTCATATAAGTTTTACATTACGACTTTACAGTTACAAGGCCAGTACGAGCCATCGCACATTTATGTAGAAATATTATCGCTAATCAATATCATTAGCACTGTAGCGGTGCCTTTACATGTCGACACCGCACTTGAGTTTAATATGTGAACTCATCAATTTTTATATTTAACTTTGATCAATAAATCAGTGCACTAGCAGCATTCAATCAGAGTGGTTTGTTTTATCATCCCTAAAGCCCTCTCATCATTATCATACCTAAAGTGTGGGACTAGCCCCCACAAGGCCTTTCACGTAAAATTACCGTAAAACGAGTTGCAAAGGGTTGTCCAGGAGAACCATTTGTCTGTCTGCCTCTTTCCTTTTCAAGCCTTAACCGCTGAACCAATTTTATGAAATTTGTTATGGAGATAGTTGGGAGACCCTGAAAATTAAGCCTTTCAAGGTGAAAGGGGGTGGAAGAACGGGATTGAAAGGGGTATTAAGAAAATAGATTTTTCATATTACCAGATTATGTAATTTTTACGTTATCTTAAAGGAGGACGATATAATCGGGAAAGTGATTTATTCGGAAAAGCGATATAACCGAGATAACGACATAGCCATGAAGTCCCACGCGGACGGAGTAATAGAAATAACGCTAGCTTGTGACTAAGATTATTGAAGTAACATTAAATAAACAACAATATAATATATCACTAATAGTCTCGCTTGAAAAAGTTAGTCAATAGGTACTTTGTCTGGTATTTTGTTGAATGTTGTTTTATAGATGTAAAAACATGGTGTAATCACTAACCATCAACTGCATCTTGAGGTGCTAATTTGCCATAATATAATATGTTTGTATGTAATGCGATTTAATAACATCCGCGAAGCAACGACCCTTATCAAGAGTTGAATAGAAGGTCGTTATGATTCGTACATATTGTCAACAACATTTATCTAGTAGCCAAACCATGTATGTCTGCGTGCAAATTGTTTAGCCGTTAACGAAAAATTAATTATGTGACTAAATAAACGAGCTAAAATTATAAGTTGCAACAACAATTGGCAAAATAATTGCGATTACTGGACTACATACAGGGTGTAAAAAAACTAAACGCAGATCCTGAAGCTACGCAATCTGTAAAGCAAACCAAGTCATGTTTCAAAATATTATAGCTGGGAAATGATTTTTATGGGACTCAAAAAAATATTAAAATACATAGCGCGCAAACAATTAAAAAAGCCTTATTATGAACGAAATAATAAAAAAAAACACTGTTTGTAAGAAGAACAGTTTTTAAGTAACCCTTGGCAACAGTTTTTGTAATAAAATGGAAAACAAAATTGTGACTTAGACCCGCAATATCTTCGGAACCAGCTGTTTCCCAGGTATGGTCCTGAAGAAAAAAATGATCCAAGTGATGGGGACAATACGTGGTTTTCGGATCTGCGTATTGTAGTTGTTACTTAGTAACTATAATTTTCGATTTATCTTTTCAATGTGCGCTAATCACTTAATAACCTAACTACCCAGATTTCATAGTAAAAACAATGTAGTTTTTTTTGCCTACTAGCATTTCGCCCGCCGCTCTGCCCGAGGGAACTACACTTTAACACGCACTGCGTGTGCAAAACGTGTGCCCAGCAGTTGGATACTAAATAGTCTACGTTACTACTTCTAATACCGCCAAGAATAAGTTTTATGATGATCGATTAAGGAGTTTTAATGTGAAACATACATACATATTATCACGCCTCCTTCCCAACGAGGTAGGCAGAGACCAAGGCCTTCCACTTACTACGATCCTGGCATACATCTTGTCATCATTCTATCTCACATTCCTTATCCAAAGTAACAAATCGTTCTTTCAACCTTTTAACGTATTCTTCTTTCACTCTCTTCTCTAGCAAATTTTCTACTTTCACGCGTTCTAGATTAGTTCTGGGCTCCGCTATCCTATGTCGCCATCGTTTGAAAAGACCACTTATCCTGGACATCACCAGGAAGTGGTCTGTATCAATGCCGACACCGCGGTACGCCCTTGTATCCAGAACTTGCCCTTTCAGTCTTTCGTCTACGATCACAAAATCAATCATACTTCTTTTGCCATATTCATCCCTTGCATACATATGGATTCTTTTATGAGCAAACATTGTGTTCGCTACTAAAAGATTATATTCCAAACATATCGACGATAAGCGACGAACAAACTAACATTCACATTTATAATATTATAGTAAGGATTAATTACTATCTGTTACCCGTGACTTCGCTCGTCTTAAAATTCTCTGATAAAAAAAAAATATTCTATTCCACGAGAACCGTATCAAAGAATGAAAAGAAGACCATGTTGTTTTTTGACCCCTTAACGACCACTGCACAAAAAACATGACAGTCATTTTGTAGATGAAAAATAACCATATTCCTGCTAATATCAGTATATAAACTTGAAAAATTTTGTCTCAGGCGGGACTCGAACCCGCATCTCCTCGCATGCCGGGCGGGTGCCATACCATTAGGCCACCGAGACACTGCGACACGGCGCGAATTTTTCAAGCATATTCTTACGCTGTGAGCCAGCGTTGCTTCATCAAATGTTAGGAGTTTGCACCCTTAACACCCGAAAGAAACATCTTTGCAGATGTTTGACAGTCAGTTAAGATGAAACAGCTATTCATATACTTTATTTGATATTTTAGCAACTTAATTGCACTTATAATATCAGTATATAAACTTGAAAAATTTTGTCTCAGGCGGGACTCGAACCCGCATCTCCTCGCATGCCGGGCGGGTGCCATACCATTAGGCCACCGAGACACTGCGACACGGCGCGAATTTTTCAAGCATATTCTTACGCTGTGAGCCAGCGTTGCTTCATCAAATGTTAGGAGTTTGCACCCTTAACACCCGAAAGAAACATCTTTGCAGATGTTTGACAGTCAGTTAAGATGAAACAGCTATTCATATACTTTATTTGATATTTTAGCAACTTAATTGCACTTATAATATCAGTATATAAACTTGAAAAATTTTGTCTCAGGCGGGACTCGAACCCGCATCTCCTCGCATGCCGGGCGGGTGCCATACCATTAGGCCACCGAGACACTGCGACACGGCGCGAATTTTTCAAGCATATTCTTACGCTGTGAGCCAGCGTTGCTTCATCAAATGTTAGGAGTTTGCACCCTTAACACCCGAAAGAAACATCTTTGCAGACGTTAGACAGTCAGTTAGATGAAACAGCCATTTATATACTTTATTTGATATATCAAAGAGACAAATTTTTTCAAATTTTTCAAGTTTATATACTGATATTATAAGTGCAATTAAGTTGCAAGGTATGGCGCGAACGTAAGAATATGCTTGAAAAATTCGCGCCGTGTCGCAGTGTCTCGGTGGCCTAATGGTATGGCACCCGCCCGGCATGCGAGGAGATGCGGGTTCGAGTCCCGCCTGAGACAAAATTTTTCAAGTTTATATACTGATATTATAAGTGCAATTAAGTTGCTAAAATATCAAATAAAGTATATAAATGGCTGTTTCATCTAACTGACTGTCTAACGTCTGCAAAGATGTTTCTTTCGGGTGTTAAGGGTGCAAACTCCTAACATTTGATGAAGCAACGCTGGCTCACAGCGTAAGAATATGCTTGAAAAATTCGCGCCGTGTCGCAGTGTCTCGGTGGCCTAATGGTATGGCACCCGCCCGGCATGCGAGGAGATGCGGGTTCGAGTCCCGCCTGAGACAAAATTTTTCAAGTTTATATACTGATATTATAAGTGCAATTAAGTTGCTAAAATATCAAATAAAGCATATTCCTGCTCTTATACTAAAGTGCTCAATTTAATTTAGATCAGTCGTTTGGCGTGATTGAGAAACGAACATCTATCCAAACATTCACATTTGTAATAAGTAGGTATTATGTAAGACTGTGCATCTTAAAGTTGGCAGCAACAATATAGCCAAGAGGTTATAATAGGGGTTAGAGTATGAAATTGCCGATTTGTACTGAAAATCAAAATTGTTTATTTTTTAATTTTTAACAAATTTCTTTAATCAAAATAGTTACCATTATTATCTATACATTGCTGCCATCTAATAGGAAGGTCATTTATGCCTTTGTGATAGAACTCTGAGGATCTAGACTGCACAAACTGTGTGAAAGCATTTTGTACTGTCTCCTGGGAAGAAAACTTCTTGTCACGTAGATAATTGTCCAAATCACGAAAAAAATGGTAGTCCGTTGGAGCAAGGTCTGGCGAATACGGAGGATGATGTACTGAAGGGTCAAAACGGTTTCTCGTGCTGTATGAGGTCTCGCGTTGTCATGGAGCAATAATGGTGAAGATCGATTCATGAGTCGGGGCTGTTTTACTGCTAGTTTTTCCAACATTGTTCGGAGTTCGGCACAATAGACATCTGCCGTTATTGATTGACCAAATCGGAGAAAACTATAGTGAATAACACCATGCTGAGACCACCAAACAGTTACCATTACCTTTTTATTGCTAAGTTTTGCTTTAGGACACTGTTGTGGCGTTTGACCTGAGGTCAGCCATTGCATTTTTCTTTTACGGTTATCATAAAGAATCCACTTTTCATCACATGTCACAATTCGATTTAATATTCCTACATTTCTATACCGATTCAACAAGGCAACACAAGTTTCAACACGCGTTTCTTTCTGCACATCAGTCAAATCATGAGGCACCCATTTTTCGTATTTTTTTATTTTATTGATTTGACGCAAATGAGTCAATATTGTGGGCAAGGTTACGTTAAACCATGCCGCTAATTCCTGGGTAGTTTGACTAGGATCGGCTTCCACCATCTCTCTTAATTCATCGTTAATCACCTGTGTGGGCAGTCTTCTTTGTGGCTCCTTATTCAAGTCGAAGTTTCCATCACAAAAGCGTTTAAACCAAAATCGCACGGTGCGTTCATAAGCAGATCCCTCTCCAAACGCAACATTGATATTGCGGGCTGTTTCTGCCGCGTTACTTCCGCGTCGGAACTCGTATTCAAAAATCACTCGAATTTTCGCAGTATCCATCTTTCTTGTCTAAGTAAAATAACAAAATCAATTGAAAGTCGATATTCAAATGTTTCACATTTTTTAAAAGAAGAACATCATAAAAACCGTGTGATAAAAGTTTCATTCCAAAACCTAAAACCATGAAGATTCTAGGTATGTCAATTCAAAGAACTTACTACAATAAAACGGCAATTTCATATTTTAACGCCTAATATTATTAAAAGTTCTTTGCTTTTCCTATTCAATTTCCATCCATAATCTTGTATGATTTGCTCTGTCCGTCTGTCTCTACGTCTGCGATTAATCTCAGACCTCAGTGACCCTTACTTATAAGGTAGTATCATTGGTTTTTGCTGTGTAATTTGGCATGGATACAATGCTTATTTATCATGCCATCAAAGTGGTAGGTACAATGAATTAATATTTTTAGGTTACCTACCTTCTTTTATCTTATTATCACGTGGTGTGTAGTGCTGTACAGTTAAGTTTTAAAAGAAGAATTCAAGTGTATGTCCCTCTCCCACTTCGCCCCTAAATGCCAGCTAAACGATTGTCTATGGCTAGGGTAATAAATAAATAGAGTTTTTGGCGGGAGTTTGTGAGATACGTTTGGAGTCCGTTTATTTTATCGAATTTTTATTGTTTATAGTGATTTTTGGGTCGTAAAAGTGGTGTTATTTTGCGAAACAAAGTGTCGTGCGAGTGATCAATATACAGTTCGGTGAAATAACATGGTGTATGGGTCATAACCAAGAAAAGTGGACTGTGAATTTTGCGCGGGAACGCGAACAGTTCACCTCTTTCTTGGGGACTTCTCTTCATTCCTTCAATCTTTCGACGGTCTCCAAAAACTCCATCGAAGCATTAAAACGTCTAACATCAACGTTTTAATGCAGAAATAAAGACAATATTACTAAAGAATTGGCTGTATATATATCCGAGGCCGTTAAACTTATTAAAGAAAAAAAAATGTGGACAACATCACATACATTGTTCTGATCCCAATTTGAATAACTATTTAAAGTCCTTACTCGTATTTTGGAAATCAGAAACAACGAAGGTACGAGTACCTACCAGTACCACAAACACCCCGACCCGAGAAAATGTAGAAAAACACTTTTTTCTACTTTGACCCGTCCGGGAATCGAACCCGGGACCTCGAAGCAGTCGACACCTTGAAACCAGTGTGTACGCCACTCCGCCACGGAGGTCGTCAAAACGTCGGTAATATTTACAAATATTTTTTCGGTCGCCCCATGTCGGAAATAAAGTTTATAAATTGCTCTTTTTATCCGTTTTTATCCAATGGATAAAGTAAATATAATTTTAACGTGTGCACTAAGTTTGTGAATTCAAAACATCATTAAACCTATTTACCTAGTTCTACCTCCATGGTGCCTTTATACTACTTTTTTTTTTATTTGTTAAAAACTCAGGTATTTTTTATTACATTTCCTTTTATTTAATTTAGTCATTTCCTGGTTAAGGCGGAATGACTCACTGTCCTCGTGATTCAATTTTAGAATCCTTCGCTTGCTCGGTCATGAAAAAGCAACTTTGCACTCTTGTTAATTCAATATATTATCTTTATCTATATTTGTAGTAATCTTAACTTTGTCAATTCAGTGTTTGAACCCTAATAAATGAGTACCTACCTATACCTACCAATCAGTATTCAGTCGACTTAATACGTAAATAAGTATTTTTTAGAACATGACCTTTCATCTGTCCTGACATCAGACGTTCATCTAACTAAGTACTGACAACAAATCCAGATGCATATTTCTATCAGTGACTCATCATCAAAATAAATCCTACAACCTAACTATATAGGTATATTCACGTAATAAATGTAGATGTCAAATATTGGAACAGGTAGGTACTAAGGAAAATCGTAATTTGCATTTAAAATGATTAACAACAACAACAGTAGCCTATATATTATTTTATATTTTTTTTATTTTCAGTGGTAGAACAACACGGAGCAGCGACAAGACGGAAAAGACAACTAGGTATTGCCGACGAGTGCTGTACTTTTGGTTGTACGTGGGAACAGCTAAGCAAATACTGCTCTATCAGCGCGTAGTAAGTACCGACCCACTACTATAGGGTACCTCATAACCATAACGTACCTATTATTATGAACTTTAATTAACTTTTTGAGACAGAAATTATGCGATTTTTATTTATCGAAAGCAGGTTAAAGTAAAAAATTTATTTCAATCAGTAGGTTTTCAATACCTATATTTTTAATTGAATTTCTAATCCTGTTTACAAGACATAGGATAACCAAAATTGCTTTAAAAAATGTATTAGGTACATATAAGGAATACTTACGTTAATTTTATTTAACCTATCGCTATCTATAGTGAGGTGAGTAAGTAACCTGAGGATATCTTGGGCGAACATTTAACTTTAATTTCAAAATCGAAACTGGTCGCATCTTGCAGTGTGCGTCAGAAACGCGGGTGGGGTGTCTTAAATGAAATGAAACATGTTCAATTATTTAAAAATAATTAAGTAGTATTTGGTAGCGAAGCAAAAAAATTTAGTAGTTCTACAAATACAAAATGAAACTAAAAACAAAGCCAATGGCGGGTGGTAGTTAAACAATGTAAAATGCTTAAGATTAAAGATGTCAAACTTTAATAGTCCTTTCTTTAGTAACTAAATAAAATAACGTTAAATCTTATCCACGTCTTTCTATTTAGATAGGAGATATTTTTTCCATATCGGTAATCTTACCTACAACGAGTAAAAGTGGCTATGATAATATGCGTAGGCGTTCCCGATATGTTTTTTCCTTTGACGGGCCTCCTGAAGTCAGGAAAAGTTTACTTAGTGTTTTCATTCATTCGAGGGTTTTCTGATTAAAGCAATCTTAATTAAGACATTTATAAGTGCATTTATTATTACATATATAGGTACAAAATTATACTTAAAAATGTGGAGGGAACTATTGTCCTGAGCGAGCCCTCTTCTTAGAGGAAGCTCGTATCTTGCAATAAAATGTAAATATGTTGATGATGAAACAATGCTATGTTGAATGATGCATATATACGTGAAAAAATGCTAACGGATTACAATTCAAAGGAATTAACATATCGGGAACGCCTACGCATATTATCATAGCAACTTTTACTCGTAGTAGGTAAGGTTCCCGATATTGAAAAAATATCTCCTATCTAAACAGAAAGACGTGGATAAGATTTAACGTTATTTTATTTAGTTACCAAAGAACTATTAAAGTTTGACATCTTTAATCTTAAGCATTGTACACCGTTTAACTACCACCCGCCAACCTGATGTCAGGTTGGCGGCGGACTTTGTTTTTAGTTTCATTTTGTATTTGTAGAACTACTACATTTTTTTGCTTCGCTACCAAATACTACTTAATCATTTTTAAATAATTGAACATGTTTCATTTGATTTTATGATACCCCACCCGCGGTTCTGACGCACACACCATCTTGCACATCCTACCTATCTGAGATATAATATCTCTAGCCACAATTAGGAGTACCTACAATGTAATTATTAGGCCTAATTTCATAATGTCATTCACTTATGTACTTACAGTATGTATGTACGTACGCGTATTAATACGAATATCGTACCTAATACACGTACTGTAACCTAAATGAAAACTCCAGTCAATTATGTCAGTAGGTACCTAATCTAGGTACCTACTCACTCAAGTAACTATTTCAGTGTTCGCGCGTTTTCTTTGGAAAAACTTTAGAACAAATAACATATTTTCGAAAAAAAAAGAGAAGGTTCCGAAGTCTACATATGTATAAATGTAGGAAAATATCAAAATTAAACAACAAATGAAAATGTTTACTGGCCAGGTTGGTTTTTATTGAAATCTTTATGGCGTTGTTATAGTTCGGAATCTCCGTTGGATGAATTGGAAGCCCATATGATTGCTGATCGATCAGCGGAAAACAGTGGTTCTTCGGCGCCGGCAGTGGTGGGAAAAAACGTATACGCAAGCGGAGCGGGAGCGCGGTCAGGAGCAGGGATGAAAGCGGATGCGGCAGCGGAAGCAGCGGCGGCAACGGCGAGCGAGGTGGGACGCAGTCGCAGTCGCGGGTACGGGCGCGCACGAGGCCGCCGTTGTTGGTGCCGGCGCAAGCGGCGCTCAGGCCGACGGCGATCCTCTCTCATGGGTAACATGGTGTGTCTGTCCTTCGTCGCTAACTTGTTCTCTTAAATTTTTGTTAATCGTCATAAGCCATGTAGTTTTTTAATCATAATCTTTACAAGTTATACAACTAACGGACAAAAAATTCAACTGTTATGTTCAGAATAAATATTAAGTACTACTGCTCTAATTTAACGTATTAAGATTCTATCAGAAGATTCATTTTTTATTTATTTAATATAATTCAAACTAAGTGTCCAGACTAAGCTATACTACGAACAATGATGAGTTAGCCTAGAGTAAAGAATGATAAATAAAACATAATAAAAATTATAAAATAAAAATAATATAAAACTTAGCTTTAAATACGAGTACATGTCATTGTTTAAGCCCACTTATTTACACAGAAAAAAAAGCTATGTTTACGTCGGATACCGGTATTCTGATAATGTTAACATAGGTACCTATGCCAAAACTATTAGTTAGTTAAAAAACTATCGTGGCTCAATTGCTAGGGCCAATTGAAAGATATTAAAATGTTAAATGACTTAAATGCAACGATATATATCTACGTGTGTCTATAACCTGGATACGTATGATTTTTATTAATGTATAATTGAACAAGTAGGCGACGAATAACTAACCCTCATATTAACGCTTTTGCATGAAATGAATGACTAATTTTGTCGCTCTAATTAATAATTAACAATTTTTTCATTAATCAAATTAACCTTCACATGTAAAAAAATACACTGAGACCTGAAGCTACGAATTCTGAACTAAATGTAAACCGCTTTATAATTTTACCAAAATAAAAAGTTGTACGGTGACGTAACTTAATTTGTAACCGTTTTAACCCGACTATGGCAAAGTAATGATTTCAGCAGTCTATGTATATTTATGTATGTGGGTATTTTTTACCTATATGGGTTCCACATTGCCGGCTAAACTACTGAGCCGATTTTGGTGAATGAGGTGTCAATCGATTCCTTATTAGTCCCGGTAACAAAGGCTACTTTTTGTTTAAAAAAAGCTACATGGTGAATGCTACGACAATAAATTTGGGTATCAAACGAAAGAATTCAAAATTCTGAATACAAAATGTTTAAACAATACCTACAGCAAATATACAGGGTGACATTGAAATCATTACAAGCCGACTAACGAGGGTTACAGTTTTTTAAACGTTTTATAATTGTTTTACTTAGGTATTACTTCTTAATGCTTGTAAGATTTATAAATTAACTAGCGAACCCCGCGAACTTCGTATCGCCTTAGAATAGTATTTGATAATTCGTCTTAATCCCTCGATCGTGAGTTATTCCCTCAGATCATCATGAGATTATTTCAGACACAATTGAAATCAATTGTTATCGTGGCACCCGGGTGCCTCGTGGGGTTCAAAGTATTATCTCATTGTTGTCAAATATAGCGGGGTTGGAAAATTGTATGAATTCAGTTTATAAGTTAGATATTTTACATTAGCTTCCCAATATTTATTATCCTATTCCTGACCAGGACAAATCCAATAAAACCAAAATTATAAAAATCGCCCCAGGCCCCCAGCCGTTCTCGACTTATAAGTGGTGTAACTAACACGACTTTCTTTTACATATAGGACCCCGCGATTTTGTATCGCCTAACACGACTTTCTTTTATACATATGATAAGTTAAGAGATAAGATAATTTCTATCACAATCCGTTACATACTAAAACTGTCAGTTTTTTTGCTGACATTAGAAATACCTTGCATTCAACCATCATTCAACATTGAAGATAGACAAGGTACGAAATAAAAAACTAAAAACCTAAACTTCCAATTTTTGCTGACTCAGCAAAGCTGCTGCTGTCAGCTACTAGCTTGAAGTAATGTAAGCAAAGTTTGTTTTTATTTTAATACAGGGCCTCATAAAAAGTGCAGCGCGCGCTGCGCCCGTGGTGGGCACCGTGTCGCCTCTCCTGACGTGGGGCAGAACTCTGAACACTGACTTGCCTACTGTGGAGCAAGACCGTTACGCATACGTTGCCATATATACATAATAGCATATTTGAATGTACAAATGCCGTGAATATGGGCGGCGTGTCGCTCTATGCGGCTCGAAGGACTATTTTACATCTTACAATAATAACAAAGGCGGATATGAGATAGGTTGCTAATAATACGAAGTTTCAATTATTCTGTGTTCATTTATATAACATTTATTATTAGATATAAAAAGTTTTCTCAAATTTGTCGTAAGGATAGAACTTTGTGAAGGTTTAAATAAATTTTAGAGTATTTAATGTTGAGATCAATGTGTTCTGAAACTTACTACATGATTGTGAACATATCTTTAAAATTAGATAGATTTAGTAAAATGAATAGACTATTAAGTAAATTTTTGTACCGAAATTATTGACATAATTTACCTACAGTATCCTAGTAATTATTAAATAGGTTAAACGAGGAAAGGGTTGGTTAGTATATAATCAACTTTTAATGTGTTTCATTTGCATACAGGTAAACTAAGGTCATTTCTTGCAATTTACATGTGTAACAGTAATTTGTGGCTATATATTAGTGGTTGCTTCATTCGGATTTTTATAGGCAACTAATTTTGGGTAAGGTAAGCAAGAGAGGTTACTCGGAGTCGCGCATTGGATTAAAACGCTGACACTCGTCAGAAGGAGAGCTACCTCCTTCCTAAGCTTACACATGCTCATGGTGGCTATAGCCAGCCATAGGTCAACAAGTCGTATATCCATAGATACTAATAAGTTTGATTTTGTTTAATTGTTTTTTGGAACATGGATGAAACATGGACTTTCTCAACTAAATGGTTTATTTATAGGATCGGAACTTAAAGGAAAAGTGGTATACAGGGTGTATCAGGCGGCCAGTAGGTAAATTAAGGAGAGAACTCAGTAAACGATTCTGATCATAAATCTATAAAAAAATCTGTATTTTTTTTTACAAAATTATCCACAATTTCGTTGCATTGTAGTCATAGCGCACGGGGCTTGCCGACACGCCACGGCTCCGCTTGTCAGCGACTCAAAGCGCCCGCGACGCCTATTGTTCTCCTGTCGCGTGGCGCGGTCCACGGTGTGTGCCCATGATTTTCGGTCGTTTTGCGGAATAGTTCCCGGTGTGATAATTTCATACACGTTCAAATTTATTCAGTGAGTAATTATTTTCTATTATCTAGACTTCTCATTTGACCTTTACTTTAATTTACCTACAGTCCGCCCGATACACCTGTATATGTCGCATCCAACTAGCTTAATCAGGAATTTAGTTAACAGCCTATGCCGTTGACTAAATGCCGGCATTTAATAGCTAAACAACAACCAGCCAATCAATTGACCGCAACGTTTAAACAGATGACTAAATGTTGTGTAGTCATGTAGTTAAATTAGGTTTTCTTTGAGATCCTTAAATTAATAGTTTACTATGCGTACCTAATTTTTACAATAACGCGAAACAAAGTAAACGTTTATGAAACGCATTATTTAATTAATAATAACAGTAAACCAACCTTGACGTTAAAGTTCATATTCCGTAAATTTTGACTTAAATTTATAGTAAAAACTCGTATAATTTTTCACCTCCATGTTTTATATGAATTACACAATATAAGTAACTATTACTTATGTAAATTCTCATTTAAAAATGCAGCGCAAACGAAAACTATTACACTTTGCTGTGTTACAGTAAAAAACTGAACTACATTTGAATCACTTGGCTGAGTCTTGGTCAGTCAAGTTGTTAAACGTTGAGTGATTCAAGTTCAATAAACCATCATCCTAGTGATTTAATTAAATGCGGCGTTTAATGAACGGCCTAGGCGTCAAATTGGATGGCTAATTTAACTAGATGGTTGCGACAATATATGTATATAAGAGGGGGTGTGTAATATATAGTATAACAACATATTATGGTATAAATATCAAAACATATACAATCAAATAATATAATTTTGTTTAATATAACACTTTTTTAATATAATGATGAAAGATATAAATTTAAATTACATATTTAAAACGTATAAGTAACAGTTGGGATAAAATCATTTAGCATATTACCTGTTTAATATAACATTCACATGATATAATGCTAAAATCAAATAATTGTATTTAATATTATAACATTTAGTATAACGTTCATTTACGATTACACTCTTTTTTTATAACATTTAAAACAGATAATGATTTCTTGATACAAAGTCGCCAGAATGCAGAATTTAAAGATACCAAATAGGGTATATTCCGAATCTTTAAGAGTACGAAATGCCATAAATACGCAGGCAAGGAGGTATGCATGAACGTAAGCAGGCAAGCAAGCATGCATGCATGCAGGCAAACAGCATGCTTGCAGGCAATCATCATGTATGCAAGCTGGCATGCATGCAATCATGCAGGCAAGCAGCATGCATGCAGGCAAACAAGCATGCATATAGGCAAGCAGGCAAGCGTGCATTTCTTTTGCTCCTCTCCGGCGCTGCGGGAAGTGCAGTCCTTCCGCCCTTGCGTAACAAATCTCTGGCACCCACACTCGCTTCCGCAGCTACTGCTTCGCTACAGCTCGCCCGGGCGCCCGAGCTTCGTTACTGCGAGCGACGACTGCACTCCCTCCGCGCCTCCGGCTTTTAAATTGCACTCTAGTGTAGGGCAGACAAGTACCGCGGCGGAAAGACCACGGCGAGTCGGGATTCAACCAAATTCTTTATTTTAGTAATGTATGTCAGTCAGTACGGTTATTTCTTTTAATCAATATTTTAAACGTTTTTATCTCAAATAATAGATATACGAAATGATGGGTATAACAAACAAATTTATAACAAATGAATAATATATAAAATGAATTTTATTTCAAATTGTTTTATTTGTTTTGAATGTTATACTAAATAGTATTAAACTAACTGTATGTTATGTAAAGTAATCGTTATGTCAAACAAAATTATATCATGTGTTGTTGTAACAAATGATTATTACGTAATGTTATCGTTATTAAAGTTTGATTATATCAAATGATTGTATATCATATGAGACGCACCCTATAAGAGGCACTGTTCTGTGCAGAGTAATGCAAAGTGATTTTCTAATGTATAGCCACTATTAAATTTAGTTGTTAATTGCAAAAACCTTTCATAGTAATTAATAGTTTTGACTCTTGTTGGCAAAAATGATTAATTTCTTAGATAAATGTTTCTTTCCATATGTACCAGCCATCGTTTTATCATCAGTGTCATTTAAAACTTGTATTTTTGAATTTTATACCCAGTTGTTTATAAAATTTTGTTTTTTATGTAAAAACATAAGTATTTTTCACATAATTATGTTCAAGTATCTACACTGTGGATAATAAATTAAGCATAAAAATGAGAGACATAATGAGAAAAGTTCTGTAGTTGAACATGATAGCAAAATTCCTTTTTTCAGTTAGATTTCTACAGACTAAATGACAAACATTCTTTACACAGATTATCACTAACATCTTTAAACAATCAGTAAGTAGATTCACAACCATTTCTCACTAATAATTCACCTACTATTTAAGATTTAAAGATCTCTGAAGCATCTGTGATAATTCCAACTGATAAAAATAAAAATATAATTTATAATTTTAGTAGTACCTAACCACCCTAGATTAAAGTATTTCCTTGCCATCTTTTGTTAAAATATTGTGTTTCATGATGTGTAAATAGAGTTGTAATAATTAGTATGAATAATGTGACTGTGACTGACTATATGAGTGCTGTATTAAAATGTCATTTATTTATTCTGCATTTAATTTTACAATAACATAGTATCCTTAACTAACTATATTACTTACAGTAATTCAACAAACATTTTGCTAACAATTTGATAATCAAAAAACATAAAAAAATATTATTTATATCTATTAAAGTAATATTTCAAAAGCCAAATACTAAGTGTCTCCCTTTTTTCGAAATCATTCTTTTGGCAAGAATGTGTGTTTGATTTAGATAAAAAATATCTTTTAAAAATTATATATTTTACAGTGAGAAAAACCACTATAAGCGAAACTAGTCACAGGGGGCCTTTATCATCATTATTTTTATTTGAATCTAAATCATTTTGTGTTTGAGAACTATGATCTCGAAGAGGAAGTAATTGGAATCTCAAACTATTTCCTTTAGTTCTCTTTTGAACCACCTGGCCTGATGTCTTAACATTCTTCTCTATAATAGAATAAAGCTTTTCCTGAAAGAATTACAGAGCTATAATTACTCATCTTTTGATGTTTGAATGATATCATGAATAATAATATAAAAAAAACAAAGACCTTAAAATATTAAGTGTGTGTGCCTAAGAAATTGGGAATAAATAAATACTTACTGAACTACCAGATTCATCGTTGGCATCACCTGCAATAATTATTTTCACTTCATATTGTTTATCAAGTAATTTCACCATTTTTTTAACGCTAGTCATTAAATCATGATTTCCAATCTTTGCAGATAGGCTCAAAAGTTTTTGGCCTCTGACTGAATTTTTCTGACGTATCTCTTGCTTTTCCCTCCTGCGTTCAAGTTCTTCAGAATGATATTCAGCATTCGTCATAAGCCTTTAAAAATCAAAGTAAATAAGATTGACCCAATGAACTGAAAATTGATTAGATACAATTTAACTTACTTATATATGGGACGACGAGTTTTAGCATCAACATCTTGAATTTTAACCAATTTTAACTCTCTTCGTAATGATAGGTTTTCAGCATTCTTTAAATCTGTTATACTGACTGAATTATCAGCACCAATAAGTGTGATTCGGTTTTCGTAGGTTTTCCTTTTAGGTATTTCCTTTCCATCAGCTGTTATCCTTGTGGAAAATGTTCGATATTCTAGTAATCGACGGCGGACACCTAGTAAAGTAATCAGTTTGTTCATATTAAAATTGCAGATTAAAAGTTTTAAAAATCACAAAAATACAAATACAGGCGTTGCGTTCAATCATCCATTTGCCACCAACCAATGTCAATTTGACATTTATTTGACATTTCACTGACAGTTGACAGTATGGTGATATTTTTTTTCATATAAATTTAACGGCTTCGGAAGAGTCTATACAGCCTAGTCTTTAGTAATAATGTCCATTATAAATATACAATATCATAAATACTTACATAAACATAATAGCCTAACCTAACCTAAACCTAAACTAACCTAACTTATTAAAATGTTTGAGTAGTTTATACATTTCAATGATTACAGGTGTTTTACGCGAAAACGTGGATCAGAGTCAAATAGGAGCGCCTAGTTTCCTTGTTTCTCACTTTTATTTGATTTATCCCATAAATTTAGGATACAAGTAGATTGACTGACAGCCCGATAATGCGTGACCAGTTTTGACATGTCAATGTGTGTGTTAACTAGTGACGTATCTTTAACATTTTTAGACTATCGATAATAATTGCAGTTCGTCGTTTGGAAAATAAGTTTACTGTCACACTGTTTTTATCTCGAGATTATGCACCTACTTCGCGGCATACCTAACCGCCCTCACTTCTTACAACTATAATAATGGGCAGGTAAATGTGCCCGGTGAGTATATTTTTTACATATGATTTAAAATTAAATAGTTTAAATTTATAAAAAAAAATAACAGCCATTGTTTATGAGTTTTATTTCTTTCTTTCTTCAAAAGATTTTTCCGTGTCATCTGCTGTGCCGTGTGAGCTCATCAATGGCAGTAAATGAAAAAGAAGAAGTTAACAAAATCTGAACAAACATGTAAATTTTGATGAATCAATCCCTGATTATAGACCTTAACGGCCGGTCCTAATAACCTATCTTCAGTTTTGGCATATCGGAGATAGAAAACAACTTCTGTCTTTGTTTCTCTGGACGGCAAAATCAGAGACAGAAGATGTTTTCTATCTTCGATATGAAAAAACCGAAGATAGATCGATTGTTGGGACCGGCCTTTAACAAGATTATCTTAGTTATGTGCAATGATATTACAAAGAAATAGATATGTTACTTCGCGGCTTATGTTAAGAAGTCTTTTTGAGTCTTGCGTTTTGCAAAGTTTGCGTCAAACAAGCTTCAGAGCGAGTCACAGTGACAGATTAACATTTTGCACAAATTATTGTGCTAAAATGAATAAATCTCAAGGGATCACATATCACATGTAAGTTTATAAAAATATTTGTTTTATACTACGTGTTTTTTAATTTTTAAGTTTCTTTGTAAGTGCTAAGACGACGACATAGATTAAAAATTCAGATGCGACAATTTAGGTATCAATATTACGAGTAAATTATACCATAGCACACATAGTGGTATTTATTTAAAAATAATTCTAATGAAATTCTTCATAATTAAATTTGGTACTTTGATAGTTTGAACCACAGAACATGGAAAAAGATTAGATTAGATGGGTCAATCTTGAAATTGGGCGTATTTGGTTGATTCCACTGGCACTTTTCAAAACATAAGAGTTTAAACTTTTACTAACAAAAGGCTAAATATCACATCATTGTAAACATATTTCACAAATAGGCATCACTGTCACATGTTTGATAATGGACGAGACTTAAAAATAGTAAAACAAGATAAAATATGAAATTGAAAACATTTTTTTAATAATACAGTATCTACAATACTTAGGTTGAATACTTACTTAGCCCCAGGTCTTACAATCATCGATGACTTTTATCTAAAGATATCCTCGGGGTTAAAATGCAGGTTCAAATTACAGAGTATCTTTGAAAGTTTTCTTTAGACATAGCGTCAAGCTACTCTTTTTTATGCTCTCATTTTTGGGTAGTCTGCAAAAACCACCAGTAGTGTCAGATCACAAAGAGTCAGTTGAATTTGTATTATTACTTAATGTATAATTTAGTAGCCACTGAGCTAATCTTTAGTGACTAGAACGGTACATTCATGTCAGATTAGTCTCCACCAATAAAATACAGGGATCAGATCGATATATTATACTTTGTTATGGGGACACGAGATTTACCAGAAACCCAATATTTTTTCAGCAAGATAGAAAAATGATTTTATCATTATAAAATATTCGCCGTTTTTCCAACTAACATGAACTAAATGCTCAAAACTTATTCTCAAATCCACCAAAACAAAATAACATGCTCACCCTATACAGTTTGAAAACAATTCAATGAAAATTTACTTACTTTAAGAAAGAAATGCATATTATGATTCGCTGTTGCAACCTTTCACACAGCACTTTAAACCATTTTTTTTTTAAATTGTTGTCTTAATACTGGAAAATCGCATACGAAGTGGCATGCGAAGCAGTTTGAAAATCAAGAAAATTAGAAGTTTCAAATTTGACAGACTACACACTAAGTGTCAATATAAGGTTGCCATATTTGGGGTAAATTAATTTACTAAATATAGTTATAATTTTTGTCTTTTCTGTACAAATTAAATTATAGCTACTTTATTAAGAAGGATTTAGTATAACTAGCATTATTAAATAAAACAATATTTAAAAAATATACTACAAGGGCCTTGCAGTATGTTAAAAATTATGGGACGTCAATGTATTCCTAACAATTATGTATTTTTAAGCTATTGCATAGATTCTATCGCGGGCCTTGAGCGCGGGGACTGAATCCAGAAATTCTGTAACGCAAAAAACCTCACGCTCCCCACTTCGACCGGCACAGCGGTGATACGGCTGTTCGACGAGGTGCGTGCGGTTTGACGAGGCGTTTGCCATTCGACGAAGTGGGTGCCGTTCAACTAAGTGGGTGCCGTTCGACGAAGTGGGTGCCGTTCGACGAGGCAGGTGCCGTTCGACAAGTTGGGTGCTGTTTGACGAGTGGGGTGCTGTTCGATGAGGTGGGTGCTGTTCGACGAGGTGGGTGCCGTTCGACGAGGTGGATGCTGTTCGACGAGGTGGATTCCGTTTGACGGGTGTGGTGCTGTTTAACGAGGTGGGTGCTGTTTGACGAGAGGGGTGCTGTTTTTCGAGGTGGGTGCTGTTTGACGAGAGGGGTGCTGTTATTTATTTATTGATTTATTTATTTATTTATTTGTTAGTTAGTTAGTTAGTTAGTTAGTTAGTTAGTTAGTTAGTTAGTTAGTTAGTTCGTTCGTTCGTTCGTTCGTTCGTTCGTTCGTTCGTTCGTTCGTTCGTTCGTTCGTTCGTTCGTTCGTTCGTTCGTTCGTTCGTTCGTTCGTTCGTTCGTTCGTTCGTTCGTTCGTTCGTTCGTTCGTTCGTTCGTTCGTTCGTTTGTTTATTTATTTATTTATGAATTACGCAATAATATGACTATACTTAGGAGCTATGAACAAAATAAAAAGAGGGAAAATAACATACGTTAACCCCTATTATAATTGCATAAGTTGATAAAAAATGCTATGCAATAGCTTTACCGCGGCAGTCTCCGAGTGCCACACGTCTTTTTTTTTTCTGGTATTATTAAGAATGAAACAGTCTATTGAAAGTTGAAACAGACGCCTCACTAAACGTCAGACCGCATCGCGTTCACAATGTATTATCGACTTTAAGTGTCACAATTAAAGTTGATTTTTCTACAATGTACAATACTAAGTGCTTATTCCAGTTATGTAATAAGTAAGTTTCTTGATCCAAGCTACGTACTCTTTGGATCAATCAGCAGTTTAATTATTTTATGTTTAAAGTACAATTAATATAGGTGCAATTTCGTTGCTTGTATAGGGTGGGGGTGGCAGCAATGAGCCAGGAAAAAATTGAAGGGCCATATTTCTGCATTCCTTTACACGAATGAAATGTTATGTGTATTTATTTATTTATTTATTTAAAACTTTATTGCACAAAAAAAATATAAATGTACAATGTACTTAATGCCATGTGGCATTCTCTCCCAGTTGACCATTGGGCTAAGCAAAAAAGTTGTGTAGGCGGTGCGACAGACAAAACTAAATGAGATTATAGTAACAATAAATAAGTTAAAAAAAGGGCAATAAACTACACATAGTACCTTTCATATATAAACTAAATACGAGAACAACTACTTACACTAAATATATGCTATAAATATAAAATATAAATAAATAAATATAGAATGACGACGCGTAATGTGAGAGCAAAGTTCATGATGATGATTCCGATTGATTTAGAAAATAAGACCGAACATTTTTCTTAAACGTGTATTTACTGGTAGACATTTTGATATTTTCGGGTAGTTCGTTCCTGAGCCGCGTGGATTGAAGAAGGAAGGAATTGGAGACAAAGCTAGTGCGGTGAGAAGGTATAGAGAGTGTGAGTTTGTTGGAGGAGCGCAATTGGCGCGAATGTAAGGAGGTTAAATTGGGATTTAAGGTAGGAAGGGGAGTTGGGGTCGTTTAAAATAGTGTACAATAGAATTCTGACATTACGCCGAAGATGAAGGGGAAGCCACTGTAACTGCAACTGGTGTTTGGATCAGGGACCGGATACCGATATTTGCTGAATATCGATATTTTGAAGAAAATATCGATATTAGAATCGATAACTGAGATAAATACCGATATTTGTATCGCTAACATGAGTACTGTTCAACCTATAAGCGAGGTGACATGGAGAAATGAAAGACCAAGCCTTCAACACATTTAGACATTTATTGAGGTGTCATGCAATGTATGCAAGTACCTGGTGGGTCAGACATTTCCAACTAATATATAGTGTATCCAAAAAATCGAAACGATAGTGCGAGCTAACGCGGTACAACGCCATCTGTTGGTACCGTGGTGAAAACAAGTAACTTTACTTACTTTTGTACTGACCGATTACACATCCTTGGCAAACTTGTACATTCCGCCCACCAAAACAATTACAATATTGTTTTTATCTTATTTATAACCTGATAAAAGAAGTTTTGAATTTGGTTGTACAATGAATTTCCCTAACTTAATCTAATGCCGCCCACCGTGAAGAAATGACAATATATGCTTACATTTTACGTCTTACATAGATATAATATTGATGCAAACTTGGTAGCAAAAAAAACAAAACCATTTCAGCAATAATTAATACAAACTAGTTTGTTTACACGACATTTAAACATTGCTCCAAGTTATGCTTAGTAGTAAGTTAACAAAAGTTAATGTAAATGAAATTAGAGTTTACATAATCAAACACAACTACGCTAGTGTTCAATTGGCAAAATACACAATTTTGAAACTGGCCTTTTAAAAACAGTATTCTTAGCTTTAAGCGTGACCACCCTCGTGATTCCGTCCAACCCAGGGTGCTTCTCAATTATTCGACCTATCAACCAACGCGCAGGAGGTAAGTCTAATTCTTTAACTAGTGCTACTTCCCCGACTTGAGGCTCCGATACTTGTTTAGACCACTTATACCGTTGCAAGAAATGATGTAAGTAGTCCTTAACCCACTTGCTCCAGAAACTTTGCAGCATTCTCTGGGTCACCTGCCAACGCTTTAACAAACTTAAATTACAATTTTCAAAATTGTGATCTGGAATAGTTAATAGTGGTTCACTTACAAGAAAATGGCCAGGCGTAAGAACTGTGTAAGTATCACCATCTGTATCGATTCGAGATAAAGGCCTGGAGTTTAAACAGGCTTCAATTTGTGATAAAACTGTAGAGAGTTCTTCATACGTCAATGTGCTATCCCCTATTACTCTTTTTAGATGGAATTTGCAAGATTTTATTCCCCCCTCCCACAACCCCCCGAAATTAGGCGCATAAGGCGGAATAAAATGCCACGTTGTATTATTATTAGCCAAAAGTTCCCTTACGTCCGAAGATATCAAAGACTGTTCACTTACAAATAATTTACTTAGTTCTTTAGATGTCCCTACAAAATTCGTACCATTATCGCTCCAAATATGCGAACAATGTCCTCTGCGAGAAACAAATCTGCGGAAAGCAGCAATAAACCCCTGCGCAGTAAGATCGCTCACTGCCTCCAAATGTACAGCCCTAGTAGCCATACATACAAAGAGACATATGTACCCTTTGTATGAATGGTGTCCTCGTCCCTTAGACGTTCTTATATTAATCGGACCCGCGAAATCCACACCACTATTTAAAAATGCCCTAGCTGGCGTTACCCTAGATTCCGGTAGCTGACCCATTAATTGACATCTAGTAACCCCCGAGTGTCTGATACAAGTAATGCATTTACGAATAATCCCTTTTATCAGTAATTTTCCCCCAATAATCCAATACCTACTTCTTATATATCCCAGTACCAATTGTTGACCCCCATGCAATAATTTCTTATGAGCTTCTTCAACTATTAGTTTAGATAGACTGGAATCCTTAGGTAAGATGAACGGATGTTTTGCATCTTGTGATAATTTAGATTGCTCTAAACGTCCACCTACTCTTAACATATTATTTTTATCTAAAAACGGATTCAACTGTGCAAGTTTACTTTTATTTTTAACTTCCTTCTTTCTATCCAAATCAATAATTTCTTCTTTAAAATTTTCTTCCTGACATTTCTTAATTAAAATATTCAATGACTCGCTCAATTCGGTACTAGTTAAATACGATTCAAATTTAGGTTTGTTTTCCTTTGTCTTCGCTAAATTAATAAATCTTTTACAATATGCAATTACTCTGACCAATTTGTTTAGCGATGAAAATCTTTTCCAAATAATATCTTCTTCTTTTGTTGCTACATGATGTACTCTGATTTCTTCTATGTTTGTATTTAAATCTTTATTGTGTTTTATCTTCAATTCTTTTCTTCTTAAAAATTCCGGTCCGTTTTTCCAAAGTTCGCAGTTTAACAAGTCAGATGGATTCAATCCTCTTGAGGCCACGTCAGCTGGATTTTCTTTCGACTTAACGTGAGCCCATTGCGACGGTTCCATAGTGGTAATGATATCCGACACCCTATTGGCTACAAAAGGCTTCCA
Organism: Anania crocealis; assembly: GCA_949315895.1. NCBI lineage: Eukaryota > Metazoa > Arthropoda > Insecta > Lepidoptera > Crambidae > Anania > Anania crocealis. The sequence goes on along the minus strand of OX438884.1, from coordinate 12,001,501 downwards.
TCGTCGTGGATGACTGTTTAGCCAGGCTAAAACCACAGTTGAGTCTGTCCACGCGAATACATGCTTCTTGTCGATCGCCAACACCTTCGCTACTTCGTTTAAAAGTTTTGTAAGAAGAGCTGCCCCACACAACTCAAGCCTAGGAATCGACACAATTTTAATCGGACTAACTTTAGTCTTAGCCGTTACCAAAACAACCCGTATGTTGTTTTCTTCATCTTTAATCCGTGCATACACAACCGCTGCGTATGCGACATTTGAAGCGTCTGCGAATCCGTGTAATTCAATGTAACAATTTTTAGTGGTACCCATCCATCGAGGAATCTGGAACTCCTTCAGTTTCGGCAGCTCATTTCGGTAAGTCACCCATTGCTTATATATGTCCGACGGTACTTGTTCATCCCAGTCCAAACCTTTTAGCCAAAGCTTTTGTATGAGTATTTTAGCTTGTATAATGCACGGTGACAGCCAACCTAAAGGGTCGAACAATCTAGCCACTTCTGATAATATTTTCCGTTTTGTTACAGGTTCACATAGCGTCGAGAGTTCAACCGAGTATCTGAATTCATCTTCTCTTCTGTCCCAGGTAAGTCCGAGTATTTTCATTACCGTATCTAATTTTATTTTTAATTTTAAATCTTCCGTTTCCGTGTTTTCCCATTTTCCCTTTCCTTGTTCTTTTTCTATTTCCTTTAACACCTCATTATTGTTACTTGTCCATTTTCTCAATACAAATCCTCCTTTTTGAAGTAATTCATTCATTTGCCTGTACATTTCTACCGCTTCTTCTTTTGTTTCGCAGCCAGTCATCATGTCATCCATATAGAAGTCTTTTAGCGTCCGTTCTTTTGCCATTGGGTAGTTATCCCCTTCATCATACGCAACTTGGTGTAATGTACGAACAGCTAAATATGGTGCTGAGGCCGAACCAAACGAAACTCTTAACATTCGATATACTTGTATAGCCGAATTTGGATCTGGTCTCCATAACAACCGTTGATAATCAGTATCCAGTTCTGTGACTTTTATTTGGAGATACATTTTAGCAATATCTGCCACTAAACAACATACATGTTTTCTCCACCGCATCAGTAGGTGTCTTAAATCATCTTGAAGTACAGGACCTTTCATCATTAAATCGTTAATTGATATGCCATCTTTTCCTTTACAAGAACTGTCGCACACAACCCGTACTTGTGTGGTATCTTTGTCTTCTCTTATGACTGCAAGAATTGGCACATATACTGCATCAGGATTGTTGATTTCCTCATCCTCGACACGCTCCATGTAGTTCGATGATAAATAATTATCCATCACCTCAGAAAATTTGGTTTTTAAAACGTCGTTTTTTTTCAATCTTTCTTCCAATAAATTGAATCTTCTTTCTGCTATTTGTAACGAATTTTTCACTTGAGGTTTATCTACTTTAAAAGGTATCTTTACTATATATCGTCCTGTTTCATCTCTTTTTACCGTATTCTTATATAAATCTTGACACTTTATTTCTTCCTCATCCATCCAATTTTCATTCTTTTCTTTTGGCTCGTTTTCTAATTCCCAGAATTTTTTTAATGTTTCGTTTTCATCTATCATTGAATGCATTACAACTACTCTATCCGACCGTTCTTCAATATCCTTAACCGTTCCCGACACTATCCAGCCTAAATCCGTTGCTTGCGCTATTATTTGTCCCTGGGTTGCCTTCCGTAACCCTTCTTGCAAAACCTGCCCGTATACATCAGCACCTAACAAGACATCGATCTTGTTAGGAGTGTGGTATTCAGGATCTGCCAAGACGATTCCGTTTAAATCCAACCCTTCCAAGTCAACCACTTTTCTCATCGGAAGAAAAGCGGTGATTGTACTAAGAACGTAAGCTTTAACCGTAAGTTTAATTTTAGGATTTACCCTTGAATGTAAGTTGATATTTACCGACGAGCTGGAAATGACCTTCTTATCTTCTCCTAAACCAGAAATTATGTTTCTTGTATGTATCTTTTTTAAACCTAAAAATTGCACCGTTGATTCGGTAACAAATGACGCCTGCGATCCTTGATCGAGCAAAGCGCGTACTAATTTCCATGTCCCGTGTTTATCTTCAACTTTGACTACAGCTGTGGCCAATAAAACTTGATTACCCGCTTTACCCGTAGAAAAACAGGAAGTTAAATTTTCCGTGCGAACAGCCGATGTTTCTTCCGCAAGAGTACCACCAACCACCGCTGACGAAGCCTGTTCTTCGCCTGACCTACCCGATTTTACACTAACTTTGTTTTTTGTTCCAGATGACCCAGACAGATGCAGCAAAGTATGATGAAGTCTCCCACAAATCTTACAATGAGTTGTAATTTTACAATCCCTAGCCGAGTGATCCAATCCCAAACAATTGAAACACAGTCGCTTTTGCTGAACGAAATCACGACGATCATTTACATTGTTTTTTATAAATTGTGAACAATAACTTATTTTATGTTCCTGACCACAATAAACACAACTATTTCTTGTCACATGAAAAGATTTTAATTTACCCTGATTATTATCTACCTTTACATTTTTATAAATTTTATTCGGTTCAATAAATTCCAAAGCCCTATATCTTTGCGTCATAAATAATTTAAATTGTTCATATGTTGGCAAACTGTCGCTATCCACTTTACTGCTCACATAAATTTCCCACTGCCTTTTGGTTTCAGGGTCTAGCTTCAGCGCCAAAATATGAATTACTAAAATATCCCAGGTTGTTACATCGATATTTAAATTTTTTAATGAATCTAAACAATCATTTGACGTGTCCACTAAATCTTTCAAACCTGAAGCACTTTCAGTTTGTAGATTACGTTGACTCAGTAACCGTTTTATTATACAATGAGACATATACTTTTTATTGTTGAACCGCTCGTTTAACAAACTCCAGGCGCGCGCATAATTGTCAGCAGAGACTGGAATTTGCCCAACGAGTTGCTCAGCTTCACCGATTAAATAGCCTTTCAAATAATGTATCTTTTGAACATTCCCCAAACAATTATTATTGTGTATCAAAGAAGTGAACATGTCTTTAAAGGTTGGCCACTCGGAATATTGCCCAGAAAACTTAGGAATGCATATTTCCGGCAGTTTTACATTATAATTACTACTAACATTTTTTGCGGAATCTTTTAAATCTGAAACTGACAATTTATTTAAAGTTAACCTAAGCGCACTCTTATATTCTAAATAAGCATCTTCCGTAGTTTCATGAATTGCCTTTTTCATATATTTCGTATAGCTGTCATTCTCCGAATCTGCGATTCTTACTATAGAGATATGATTGTCCGTGAACAACTTCCATTGTTGGTCTAATGTTTCCAACCGAGTTTGACAATATGCTTCAGTCAATCTCTCTTTTGGACTTTTCTTATAGTTACTTAAGCCCCGATTTATTTGACTCTGAATATCTGCTTGTAATCTAATTAATTCCTCCATTTTTCAAAGTTGTATTAGTTTCTTCTTAAAACTTCAGTCCAAAATTTAAAATTGTCTAAGTGTTTTAAATTCTGAGTGAAACTGAGCGTGGATTCCCCGTCTCGTCGTTTTTAAGCAAATTATTCTAAGTCCCAAATAATCACGAAAATTTTACAAGTCCCAAACGTCACTGAATTTTTCTAAGTCCCAAATGATCACGAAAATTTTTACAAGTCCAAAACTTCACTGAATTTTTCTAAGTCCCTGTCTAAAGTATGTTGAAATTACTCACAGTTTAATCCCCGCACTTATCACCTCACTTCACCCCGCGCGCACTGCCGTAGCCGCACTCAGGTGCCCGTAGTGCGCCGCCGCCGCTCCCCGTTGAATCCGGCGCGTGCTGAATCCGGCGCGTGCTGGTTCCGCCGCCGACGCCGTCGCCGCCGCCGCCTCGACTGCTCCTCTTGCAGCCGCCGTAGACACCGCCCTTGACGACAATCTGCCGCCCTTGAGTACGGTGATGAGATTCCCCCGCCCAGGAACTCTGAAATTTACAGAAGTACTATATTTTAGTACATCCGGCTCGAAGGACCATGTTCAACCTATAAGCGAGGTGACATGGAGAAATGAAAGACCAAGCCTTCAACACATTTAGACATTTATTGAGGTGTCATGCAATGTATGCAAGTACCTGGTGGGTTTTTTTTTTTTTTTTTTGACGGACCTATCACTGAAACCCCATATGGGAGGCTTTAATCAGTTAAACCGGGCAGAGTGTGGCGAGCGCTGAAGGCGCTCAGCCTAGGTCCGCCACGCTAGCGGTACTCCGGTGCGGCCGAGGGTGAGGCTTCGCGAAGCGAAGCCTCAGGCTCGCTCGCACCGGGGCCCATACTAGCGGGCGTGATCGGGCCAGTGTGGGGTGCTAAAGGCACCCTACCAAATGGCGAACCCACCAGTGGTGGCGCCGCCGGAACCGGAGATGCCGTGGCATGCCGGATCACGGTCGGGCTCCATTCTGGCGGGCCCGATCTGGGAGGGGGGATCGGACAGCGACCTCAAGGGCGCCTCTGTAGGCTCGGACCTCGGCTTGGGTCACCGTCCGAGGGGGGGGCAGGTGAGAAGCGGCCAGGCACATGATTGTGTCGGCCGAAATGAAAGGCGGGACCACGCACCCGCCTCCGACGGGTGCGGTGTGGAGAACTACTGTGTTGTGCAGTAATTGAAGTGCTTAAGGCGGTGTTGGCTGTTGTGACATACGCGGTGATCGGATCGTACCTGGTGGGTCAGACATTTCCAACTAATATATAGTGTATCCAAAAAATCGAAACGATAGTGCGAGCTAACGCGGTACAACGCCATCTGTTGGTACCGTGGTGAAAACAAGTAACTTTACTTACTTTTGTACTGACCGATTACACATCCTTGGCAAACTTGTACAGTACTGGTATAAAAATATCGATAATGTTATCGATACCCAGTACTGATATATGCTAGGCTACGGCGCGACGTTGCCAGTTCGCACGTCACGTGTTGGCACGGCGGTACGGCAACGGCGCATTTGATCTTTCATAATTCTCAGAAGTTCTAGTTGTCGCAGAACCTTACCTAGTTTTGTTTGATATTAAAATTGTAACGTTTTAATCGATCATGTGACGGCAAAAACAGAACACTGTTTACAAATACTTTGAAGTTAACAAAAATTGCTCAAAGCAGGTCTAGTGTGCAATAAAGATTTAAATGTAAGTAGGGTCATTCAGTCAGATTGCGACCGATTAACGATGTTGTCAATTTTGGATAGCAATAATGGCAATATTTATATATCTAACAATAACTGAAACTTTTACGACGATACCTTATACGATCAAGATTATTTTAAAAATAAGATTTAGTGATATGTGGCTGTAGATTAATTTACAGAAAATTTATTTTCTAAAAATAGATGAAATGCCACTTTTCGACCGCAAATTTTAATAATCGACCAATACCTATCTAGATTGCGGCCACTACTCCGGTGTGCCACGTTATTTAATTGACAAACAATAAATAAATAAATTGAAAATTCTCATTTATAATCATTAAATCATCATCATCATCATCATCATATCAGCCGAACGACGCCCACTACTGGGTAAAGAATCTTCACATCGATCGGTCCTGTGCTGTCCATATCCAGCGGCTTCCCGCGACCTTGACCAGATCGTCGGTCCACCTTGTAGGGGGCCTGCCCACGGAATGACGTCCGGTACGCGGTCACCATTCGAGAACCTTTCCGCCCCAACGGCCATCGGTTCTCCGCGCTATATGTCCCGCCCACTGCCACTTCATGGTTTATGGTTTAAGACATTTATTTCTCAAAGCAGAATATTACAATTCACTTACATGAGAAACACTAGATTAATAGTAAATCAATTGACACATAGGAAACGAGAACAGAACATAGCGACACATTTTTCGAAAAAAAAAAAATATAGGTACCCAATTTACCTACATTTTACAGTGTTTAGTTCAAATAACAATCACTTAGCCAAAAAACAAAAAATTATCCATACTTTATTTATGTAATTTTGTGGGTATTCTGTTAAATAAAAATGAGTGAGTGCACAACAGCGCGTCGTCCGTGGTGACTGTTGAATGCAAGGTCCATATTAAGTATCGATTTTCTTGATAGCAATTGTATAGACATTAATACGCTCTCACAATCATTTTAAAAGATAAAAACCATACATTGAAGTGAAACTATTTTAAGGATTAATTCGCGATTAACTCACATTCAAACTGCTTACAGGTTTAATGTATCGTATTTGCGTAAATAAAAGAAATCCTACTACACTTTACATTTATATACTGAAACATTTATAATTAATTAATCTTCATGATATGAAATTTCATTTTTTTTTTAAATAAGGGAAACGATTGTATTTCTTTAACGTCTTTAGGGAGGTTGTTATATATTTTAGCACCCTCATACATAATATTCTTATGTCCGTATTTGGTTCGTGGGCTATTCAACGATGCAATCCTTCGAGCGATGTCGGTTGTTTTAGTTCTCCTGCGGATCTCATCATTTCTGATTCGATCGAGTAGGGAAATACCAAGCATCGCTCTCTCCATTGCTCGCTGGGTGATCTTGAGCCTTCTTATGGGACCCATAGTAAACGACCACGTCTCACTCCCATATGTCATTACTGGCAACACACACTGGTCAAAGACTTTCGTCTTGAGATACTGAGATATTCCGGACGCGAATATATGCCGGAGCTTCCCGAACGCTGCCCATCCGACCTAGATTCGACGAGAGATCTCTTTCTCGAAGTTGGACTTACCTAATTGGACTATCTGTCCCAGGTAAACATAGTGGTCCACAACTTCGAGTGCAATGTTCCCAACGTTAACTGGAGCGGGTGCAACATGGGCCTTTAACATGATTTTCGTCTTGTCCATGTTCATCCTAAGGCCCACTCTTTGAGAAGCATTACCGAGATCTTCAAGCATAATTTTCAGTTCAGGTCTTCCACGGTCTCAGCCATAAGAACTACATCATCGGCAAATCGCAGGTGTGTTGTGTTAGGTATTCGCCATTAATGTTAATGCCGCGTCCATTCCAGTCCAGAAGCTTGAAAATATCCTCCAACGCAGCTGTGAACAGTTTCGGAGAAATAACGTCTCCCTGACTCACGCCTCGCTGTAGTTGGATCGGATTAGAGCTCTGGTTCTGTGATCGGACCGACATGGTGGCGTTTTTGGTATAAGTACTTTAGTACCTCGATATGCCTGTAGACTATTTGTTACCTTTGGAAAGACTGCAGCACTGTCCAAGTCTCAATCGAATCAAAGGCTTTCTCACAGTCCACGAACGCTAAGAAAAGGGGCAAGTTATACTCTTCGGTCTTCTGTATAACTTGCCGCAGCGTATGAATGTATGAATGTGGTCAATGGTACTATTAGCCTTTTCGGAAACCGGCTTCTTTGGGAGGTTAGAAGTCATCGAACCTGCGAGTGAGACGATTCGTGATGACTCTCGAAAACAATTTAGAGATATGGCTCAGAAGCGAGATGGATCTGAAGTTCTTCAAGAGAGTTTTGTCACCCTTCTTGAAAAACAGCATCACATCGCTTCTGCCTCATGCCTTTGGCGTTTTGCCCTCGAGGATGACAGAATTAAAAAGCCTTAAGTATCGGCTTACAGCCCGCACAAGGAGCTCTGTTGTGATTCCGTCATCACTCGCCGCCTTGTTGTTTTTAAGCTGCTTTTTAAGAGCCATTCTAATCTCGCACAGGCTGACGTCGGGTAAACTTAGCTCTAAGGTCTTTAGCCCTACTTTCAACATGTGTTTTCGTGGAATATAACTGTCCATAGAAACTCTAAATCTCCCTTAGGATTATAACAAAAATTATTAATTGTTTCGTAATTAATAATCATTTCATTGTTTCTTAATTTGCTTTTCTTGTTGTAAAAGGAATAATCATGACATCGTCCAACAAAATCATGCCCTGGTTTTGGTCTCCTTGTTCAATACTGCCTATGTGCTAAGTCGAGAGACACTTCCATTTTCATAGACTTTTACCGAATGGTCTTGCGAAGGTTTTGGTGATAACACCACAAACTCACTATCATCATGAAAACGGGTATTAGAGCAATGTGTAACATCTAAACCAGTCTTGAATATATTGTCTTGGTTTTTAGTAAGTCTCGTATAATGTTCATTCAGTGAAGAATATTTCACAGGCTTCCAAATGTCAGGATTACCCTCACTTACAACAGGTAACCCAGCTAGGTAGAAAGAACTTCGAGAAAGATTCCGATAGGAGGATTAAATTGGGCTGGGCCGCATTTGGGAAGCTTCTTCAAGTTTCTCCCACATAATAGAACTTAACATCAAATCCATATAAGACTTATATCCATCAACTAAAAGCAAAGATTCGCTCAAGAGTCCAGTCATACTGACAGAAGGCATACTGTAAGTGACTTCTTTCGGAGGGCGCAGATATGGATAAACCACTAAAGGTGGACACTTGCCCACAGGCCTTAAAAGTTCACCAATGCTTAGCACAGGTTTTCACCTGTGCACCTAGGCAAAGCTATAGTAAAAGAAATACAATCAAACGTCAAAGTGAATTAGAAAAGATGCAACGTACAAGACAGTGGTCGTAAAAGCAATTAGTTTTTTGTACATCCAATTAACGGCCATGAATTTTCCATACATTTTGGAAGCGGCCGAAAGCTAGCACCGGCCCCGGTCGTAAACCAAAAGCGTTATTTTATGCGATCAAAATCACAGATTTAATAAGTATTTACCGGTCGCAAACTAACAGACACTCTCAGTTACTTAACAAAGTGAAGAACAAAAGTCACACGACTTAGAACCTTACATAAAATTAATAAGAAAAACAAAAGAAACTTCTTATCTGTAAGTCAGTTTTGCTACCACCTGGCTGTAAACGAATTTATTTATAAAATTGACATGTTAGTATGCGACCACTCAATAATTACTTACTTTTTCTATATTTCACACCCAAACCTTTGCAAATTGTGTTGTAAAACTGTTTTTGTAGCAATTAAGCCATCAACAATCACTTATAAACAAATGAAACAATAAATACTCACTTCGAATGCAGCGATGGCTCGCTAATTTTTGGCAACTTTGGGCACGTACGCAGGCAAGTGGTGTGGGGAGTGAAATGGCTGAGCGTTTTTTCACTACTAATGTAATAATGAGACAGACAATCTAAGAAGTCATAGATTGAGATTGTATATCTATCCTTTTTGCATACAGGACAATTTCGTTTGGAAAAAAGTTATAGAATTCTTGTTTTCTTAGTTTTTCTGTGGCAGGTCTCTCAAATGGTCGGAAACTAACGCATGGTCGCGAACTAGCGAAACGACCCTACCTTCTCATTTTTCTTTTATTACTTCCTAACATATAAGTAAACTTCGCCGCCGGGTGTCCTCCTTCCTGGTCCGGTCACAATCGTTTTTGCTATTGCGAGTAATGTAAAAGTTGTGTACTTCAGGTGTTTCTGTACCTAGAAGAGATTCTTAGTTTACCTCAAAAGATAAGGTAATTAATATACTTAACAAAGTGACCGGGCCAGAACGGAGGGCATGCTGCCGGGAGGCACGCTTGGTGGCATGAATTTTTAACCCCCGACCAAAAAGAGGGGTGTAAGTTTGACTGCTATGTGTGTGTGTCACATACACACATAATATGTCTGTGCTTCTTTATGTGGAATCGTAGCTTAAAAAATGACTGGACTTTGATTGCAGTTTTCTTTATTTGAAACTAGCTGTCTCCCTCCCGTAGCTTTTTGTTTTATCACACAGTCTATCCGTGCCCCGGCCCATGGACCCCGGGTTCCGAAGTATCTCGGGTGAGGTATTAATCGGAAACACGGTTATGGATAAAACACACACAAGAGGCGTAGGGTGAAGGCGTGGCACAGGCATCTATTATTTAAGTAGTTTTTATTTTTTCAAATCATTTATCACGTTTAAAATTTGTTATTATCAATCCAAGTTAGAAAAAAAGAAATTTGTTTAAATTTTTTTTGTGACAATATTGTCAATTTTTAATTTGTGTTATCGTGCTAAAAATTTAGGCCAGCGTTAATTATTTGTAATCAAAATTTTTATTCAGTTATGCGACTTATATTTTTCAATAAATATTAACTTACTTATACAACTAGATTTCTATAAAACGACGAACATAGACACAAACATGATTTTAAGTGAAAAATGAAATGTGTAATAAGAAATACTAACCATTCATTTCGGTTTAATACACCAAACACATAAAAGCCAAAATCACTCGTACGAAAGATGCGCACGATGCGCAGGTAGAGCGTTGGGAGACGGATACGCGAAAGGCGTTTTATCGGTATTTAACAGTATTTCAGTATCGGTATCAGTACTAATACTTTTCCATAATGTATCGGTATTCGTGTACTCAAATAAAATATCGGTATCGGTATCGATAAATCGATACCAAAATATCAGTATTTATATCGATATTCCGTATCGATATTAAAAAAATATCGGTATTCCGGTCCCTGGTTTGGATATATGATCGAATCTACGTAAACAGTAAATGAAACGCACACAGTTGTTGATTAAGCGATCCAGTTTATTGAGAAGTGATTTATTTAAGTCGGAGTAGCACACATCAGCATAGTCAATAATTGGAAAAATGAATGACAGGGCAAGAGAAATTTTGGTTTGCTGACGACCCCGCAAATAGGAGGCAAACCATTCCAGAGCATCTGACGTAAGATTGAAGTAAGCTAATAAAGATAGTAAGACATCGTGGTCAACTGTGCTAAAGGCATTAGAAAAATCAATAAGAACTAGGATGGTAACTTTACCATGCTCCATGCCATCCCTAATATCCTCGGTGACCTTAAGTAACGCTGTGCTTGTGCTGTGGCCAGGACGGAAGCCTGATTGGAAAGAGCTAAGAAGGCTGTTAGCAAAGACAAAATTTGATAGTTGTAAGTGGACAACAGCTTCGAGGACTTTGGAGAGAAATGGGAGGATAGAAATGGGTTTAAAATTATTGAGTGCGCTAGGATTGGATATTTTGGGAATCTGGAGTAACAAAAGCTTTGCCCCAGATTTTGGGATACGAGCCTGAGTTAAGGGAAAAATTTATAAAATGTGTAATATGTCTATGTATGTCTGTCTGTTACACGGTCGATTTTTATGGTATTTTGGCAGAGGTTTGCCAATGTTGAGGAAGGTAAGTGAAACTCGTCTTGATGGTTAAATATGAATGGAATGATTTAATGCAAAAACTTACGCTACTTTTATACAATATTATTTACAATGAAATGACTTAACTACCAATAGGAAAATTTACATTATCCCCAATTAGAGGAATTTAGAGTTTGTTTCGCTCTAACACTACACTGTCTCCCTTATCGCCGGGGTGGCGCGATGTTAGGTGAAATAGGAATAGGTGTGAGCGAGAGCGGAGATGTGCTAACGGAACAAAACAAACTGCGGCGTCGCCACGCGTTCATTTCGACGGCGGCGATCAAGACTGCAAGACGTGCACGCAGCTAGAAGGGCGCTCGGCTCGGCGATGCAGCGGTGCGACGAGAAGAACACGTGTTATGTGCATATAGAAGCGGTGCGTGAAGAAGATGCAGTGCGCGGCGGTGAAGTGCCGTGCTTCGTGCACATACTAAAATAGCTCTTTTCAGAGCTGCCCACTTGTTTCTGTCATACACATATAAATAGCTCTTTTCAGAGCTGGTTTCTTCCTGTTTCTGGATTGGCACGACATCACACAGTGTAGCCACAGTATCAAGCATAAAAATCGACCGTAGCGTTGTAATAGACTTTAAATGGCCCGTGCACCCCGACATCTAAAGGCTGCATTTTAGCTTGCGGTTGAAGACTCAATACTGTGTCTCCGTTAGCTTTTACCAAATCAAGACCATATAAAGACAGATGGCTCTCGTGATTATCCATAATAAGAAGCACTGGATTATCCATAGATGCCGATGCAACGAACAGGTCAGCAGTCATCCATCCACTTGGACTTGCTAATGCTAATCCAAGGGTTTCTAGTGGAGCTCTATAAATCATGTACGGTTTTTAGTTCTTCCTCGGAAATACCATTACTAGTGCTAGTAAAGCTTGAGCCACATGGTCAAGCTTTACTTTACGGTACAGGCAGTAGTTACTAAGACTCCTTCCTTTGGAAACATTCCGTCCTTTGGGTGCCAATATCTTTTGTGGCTTTTGTACTGTGGTCATCAAAGTTAATTCTAGGTTGTGTAATCCACGACTGCCGTCGCCAAATTAAGAGTGACACTCATATACTTTTTTTTTAATTTGTATAGAACCCTTCCCCGCGTTACTTCTTTCAGAAGCGGTTGGTTTCCCTAAGCTACTGCTTCTTTTTTTCTTACTAACTTGGGAACCTTCTATAAAACCCACGGATCTATTCATGTTTAGCCATCTTATTCACTTCCCATGATATTGGTATTGGCATACTTTTCCTATAGTGTACTAAGCTGTCGACCATGAGTCGAAGAGGGTACACAATGAGTTAATGGCTCATTGAAAGCCCAAGAAAAATGGCCAATGGCCCACAAGGGGGGTCCCAAATTATTTGATTTTATGTAGCTCCAAGCAGACACGTGTAGCTGCTTCTTAAACTTCTGTAAAAGAAGCTCAGAAAAACCCTTTCTACGTGCAAGTTGTTTACAAAGTAAAACAATTTACGGAAATGTAGAAGAAAACAAATTACTTTCATTTTTACCACGCTTTTATTAGCTTGGGTTGTATCTATCTATGTATCTATGTATGTAATGGAATCTTTGAGCATAAATTTGACCGATTTCCAGAAGTTTGATTAATTTGAAACTTTGCACACGTATCAAGGACCGATGACAATGCAATAATTTAATAACAGTTTTCCCAGTTTTCCTCTGTAAGAGGGAGTAAAAGAGATAGAGCTAGCGCGCGATCTGTATCAATTATGTTTCCTGCATAGGTTTGGACTTACAGTCGGTAAAGAAGGAATCAAATCTTATAAACTAAACTAAAAAGTAAAAAATAAATTAAAGTTTAAAAAACTAAAAAACCACGCTTTTAAAACAGATTGAACTAAAAAATTAAAAATAAAACTGTAGTAATCAATTGAAAAATTCATATTATTGTACATAAAGCGTGGGGGGCTTGATTTAGATTGTTGTAAATATTTTATCAATAATTTACTATATCTGTGGATATCATAACAAGCACCCCACGCTTTTTGTACAATAATATGAATTTTTCAATTGATTACTATAGTTTTATTTTTAATTTTTTAGTTCAATCTGTTTTAAAAGCGTGGTTTTTTAGTTTTTTATTTTTAGCTTTTAAGTCACAAAAACAAAAAAGGCTTGGTGACACTCGCGTTTTTTAGCGAATCTTTCCAGTAACTTGAGAGAGAGGGGCGCTATCGGAAACCGGCCATAGCATGCCTAAAACGCGGAGTAGCAACGTCACCTTTCCGACTTAGATGGTGTTGCTCATTGTGTGTGTACACGTGGCTCACAGATGCCACCCCCACCCGACAATCATCGAAAAACGAGTATGAAACGAGGAAAAGAAAAGCGATACAATGTTCCCCATTTATTAAAAGGGCTTCGATATAATCTATAACAAAAAATTTAGCGTACCTATCTTGATTTAAATGGACGCAATAAAGAAAAAAATTGTAAAATGGAAGCAATTCAAAGATGTTAACGAAGCCGACAAAACATTTGGAGAACTTCGTTTATTATATAAAATAACCGAAGAACATATAAATGTAGATGAAACTAAAAATGTGCTCGTCAAGACCGCAGCTCAAATATTTAGCCACAGCATGGCAGTCGTGGCTAAACATTTGACAGTCGTGGTTAAACATTTAACAGACATTAATTATTCCTCTTGTATCATTACTAGATAAACTATTTGACTCGTTGAATAGCGACACATTCCACATTCCTAACGGCAAAATTTATAAATCGTTTATACGTATTAACAATTTTAATCTTAATCTATAAAGTTCTTCACGTCCGATCATGTTTGCCAACTTAACTATATTTCATGTATAACGTTTAGGCACTATTAAGGTCTATATATCCTAAAAACTGTTTTTAATTACAATTTGTTACTGTAAATGACTGTTTGATGCCAAAATAAATGAAAAAAAAAAAGAATGTGTAAGAAAATCGTCGCCCCATCATCGTCTGTGGTTAAGCCACTGAGCTGTAATAATATTTACAAGTCAATGGGTTATGCTAAGAAATAACTTAAATCTATTAAATTTATAGTACAGAAAAAAAACTGGCAATAAAGATCGGTTGGTTACTAGTTTATAACTTACTACTACCGTACGAAGTACTAGGTATTAACTTTGTAAAGACTATATTTGAGGGTTTTGAGGCCTTGTGGAAGATTTTATTAAAAAAATATCGTTTTGATTGCATGTTGACACGGCACTTCAACCAAGGCCCTGTAGAAAATTTCTTTGGCAATATCCGTAGTTACGGGGCGAGAAATAATTCACCAAAATATGTAGTTGTATTTGAAGGTGCATTTAAAGCTCTTTTATTAAACAATTATAACTCGCCCCAAGCTATTAATGCAAACTGTGAGAAAGATTATAAGAAATGTCTGCGAACCTTTGATTTTTACCTTTTAAAAAAAAGCAGCTTTGAAAACAATGACGAATGTATTTCAGAAGAATTAAATGAAGAAATGTTAATAGGGAAGGTAATACAACCTGATATGGGCCAAAGAAATTATGTTTGGTGTCAAAATGTTTCAAAAATATTGTAAAAGCTTATGTCACATGTACATCAAAAATTTTATGCAAAGAAGAAAATAAAGACAGTGATTACATAAAAAACAAAGAATACAATAAAATTAAAAAGTGGTTAACGTAACCTTTCAAAGGACATAGTAAATTTATTTTATGAAGTACTTACAAGAAAATACAGTCACATTGTTTAAAAAAATGATCCTAAGAAAAATCTCGAATTTTATGGATAGCAAAAACCCTCAATAATTTCCCCTGTGATTGTCCTGCACATGTAAATGAGCTAACAGATTACTTTATAAAGACTGCTTTTAATTAATAGTTGGTGTAGAATATCAACCGAATTTTATATAGCAAAGTGTCGTATGAAGGGGACGACGAAACAAAAGTTGCGGCAAAATTATATTATGAAAAACACAAGCATTGGTTAAAAAATAAATGATCATAAAATTATTATGTTTTCTTATACGTGGTAACAGTCCTACATATTGTTAATAGACTAGGATGATTATAAATAAAGTGATTAGCTAAATTTTGATATACCTAGTGTTCTACAAAGTAACGATTATGAACTTAACTTATGTTCTTTTTTTTTCAACTTGATTTTACAGTTACTGTAAAATTAAGTAAAAGAACATTCAAGTTTTGTTTAGCAGAACACTATATTAAAACAAGTTAATCATGTTTATAAAATCCCCTAGTAAAAGCTATTATCCGTCCAAGTTCCCGTACATGATAAAAGATGGCGCTACTGCATTAAATGTGAAATCAAAAATTTTCGCAAGAGCGCTCTTTTTCATTGGTATAGTTATTTTACTCTGATTGACTCGCTCGCTCGCCTGCGGAGTGCAGTTTTAAAAATATCGATATTGATATCGATTTATATCGAGTTAAGTCGATATTGATATATCGATATATCGGTGTAATACGCTGATATATCGATATTTTGTCGATATTTTTCCTTTTTTAAAGGCTTACAAAAACAATGTAGTTTTATAGCCCCTCTACACAATGGGCTGTGTGATGGTGACCATTCGCTGTACATAACTGTGGTTTACTATAGTTTTAGAAAGAAATTCGGCCTTAGTAAAGTCAACTGTTCACTCGACAGTGTACAGCGTATGGTCATCATCAGCATGGCATGATGATGGCCCATTCGTGTAGAGGACAGGAATACTTGAAGTATCTTCCAAAAAGTTCCAAACAATTCAAGTACTGATTTACCTACTACTTCTTATGTCTGAAAGTTTTTTATACCTTAAAATTTTTCGATATCTTGTTACGATATATATATATATATGTATACGATATACGATATTGATATATCGACGATACGCCGATATCGATAAATATCGATATATTTAGTCGTCGATATATCGATATTAATCGTTTTTCGATATATCGTTGCATCCCTAAGTGCGACGGACCGGACTCCTTCTTTCTTTCTTATAGTTTGACATCTGACAACAGCAGAATGGTGTGTAAATTGGTTATTTTAATCCTTAAATATTACAGAAATCCTTCATCCGTCACGGTTTGAAATTAAATACTATCATTGTTTATGATTTCAGTCGGCCCACAAAACATTTATTATCAAGCGCAAGCTTGCTAAAAAGCTAAAACAAAATCGGCCTATTCCACAATGGGTTAGAATGCGCACTGGAAATACTATTCGGTAAGTCGAATTAATTTATTTACTTCTGTTTTTGTAAGATTAATGCATTGTTCCCAATTGTCATAAGCAGATTTTGCATTAAGTATAGTATATTGCAATTCATTTGATATAATTACTGAGTGACTTATTTGTGTACTCTCGGATAACTCAGGTATGATAACTACCAACACAGCCTTGGTGTTGAAGCCTTGAAGGAATTTAATTAATACATGTTCAGCCTTGCCTCGATTATTTTCATTCTTTCGCCGTTCGGCCGGATCTGTTTACAAACATTGCATGAAGACCTCAATCTAACCGAACTTATCTAGTAAGACAGATGGCGAGTTTTAGCTGTTTCGGGTGTGTCAAAGTTCACCTATATTTTCAAGTCCTATTTTAACTCCAAAAATTGTCTCCCTACCATTTTTCATCCTAATTACTCTAAAATATTTATATTATTTGTATTTGTAGATTTTCTCAACATCATAATATCTTTGGATAAAGTATGATTGGTGGACGGTTGCTCTGGGTTTCTGTTTTTCTTTACCTCACCTATGAATACCAGACTGCCATTGTTTGCTCAACCTAACCTTTAAACATTATTTAAATTTTTCTCAAACTATCTGAGTCAGTACCTGAGGGTAGCATCCAGTAGGCATCTGGGTGGACTCCCCTATAGAGGGCGCCTCTAATAGATTCTACCCGGTCATATACAATTTTTATGACACTGATTAAATGATTCTTTCCTTTCTGAAGACGAGTAAAAATGGTTTAGTCTAGGAAAGACCGATTCGTGGAATGACTACATGGTCAATAATTGACTAAATCTTGGAACATACAATTCTATAAATGACTGATTTTACAATAGACTGATTCCACAATAGACTGATTCTACAAATGACAGATTTTTCAATTTTTTTATCAATAAGTAGTTTGATTAGGAATATGGTAAATAAAATGCTTTGTAAGGATTGGCAAATCATATATTTAGAATAGTTTTAGTTTTAATTAAAAAATGAGGGACAGGAGACAAACTTCTTAGCGTTCCATGGATTCACCATGCGGGTGCCGGGTCCATCGTTTGGCAGAAAGAGAAACTCTAAATAGTTCCTGGGACTTGTGACATGGGTGTAGGTTTAAGGGGCCCCTTTGTACATCAACACTCACCTTCACTACTCGTGTTTTTCTGGATGCCCAGCCAAATCTGGTACAAACCTGCTAATGCAGCTTTAGACACTCGCTCTATAACTAACGATAGAACTTACTGCAGTTCTAGCCAAGCCAATGTCTTTCAATAGGTTATAGAGAGATTTTGCTGGTATACCTCTATAAATGTAAATTAAAAAATAATTAAATTATGTCCTAATATTATACTACATTTTGTAGCCCAAAAGTAAACATTTATTCGGTTTCTTTTATAAATCAACATTTATCAAAAAATCCAACAAAACTTTAGTTAAGAATATGTATTTGAATAAAACAACACCAAGCTAAGCAGCTATTTTGTGTTATAGTTGGCTCGTTGTCAAATTTTGCACAGCTATACTAGTCTCTGAGTCATGTAATTTTTTAATTAGGATTATAAAATATGTATACATAAAAAATACATTTAAAACACAATACATCACATTAATAAACACTGATTAATAAATTTTGACTAAGTTTTGATATTTTTAGTTTTATTTTAAAAGAATACAGTAAAATTGTGGTTATTTCTGTTAACAGAGAGGTATTCCTTACAAAATCTATGTGTCCCTAGTAGGACTCTGTTACAATAAGACACACTTCAAATAAATTATAACTACAATCAGATTAAGGTTAATATTACAAACCGCTAGCCGACCCGGCAAACGTTGTTTTGCCATAAAAATGATTAAATTACTAAAATGGCTAACAAAAAATAGGGGTTGGTGGTAAAAGGGTAAAAATTTAGGTTTGTATATATTTTATAAAATTTTAATATTTTACTACCCTACCCTACCCCTAACCTACCCTACCCTACCCTACACATACCCTACCCCTACCCTACCCCCAAAAATTGTGAATCTAAACCATTCCCAGATGAACACACACAAAAAATTTCATCAAAATCGGTCCAGTCGTTTGAGAGAAGTTCAGTGACATACACACTCACAGAAGAATTATATATATTCCGGTGTACTTCATATCACCTGATCCTAACATCATTAAAACTGACTTAATGGCTCAAAAATTTGATGTAGAGCATTTTATATGGGAATATGAAATTAACGTTTTTACTATCTTCCTCGCAATCTTTCCATGTTTTCTCTCCTTTTAAACCTTCCCTGGACTACGACAAACATTTCAAAACCAAAATCAGCTTAATCGGCCCAGCCGTTCTCGAGTTTTAGCGAGACTAACGAACAGCAATTGATTTTTATATATATAGATATGTCTTAAAACCGGTAAGTAGGTATTACAAATCTAATTAATAATTATTTTCTAAAACTTGGTCCCGCACATGGTTTGAAACTACTGGAGTGTTGTTACCATTTATTATGCATCCACTATGTTACCTATTCACGTAAGTAGATGAACATATTTTCAATTTATTTTACGTTCAGTATGTTGTCAAAGTGGCAATTAATCTAAATATCAAAGAAAGATTGTTACTTTAAACATTAATTTATGATTTATGTCTTATAGTATGTAAAATTTACTACCCTGTTACTGCCGCGGGTAACGATGTAACAGATTGGAATTAGGACTATATCTTTGCACTTACATAAATTACATGCTTAAAACGAATTTTCATTTTAATAATATATATTTTTATTTGCATTTAAATGAAATGTATATTATTTTAAAAAAACTCAAAAACTTTGTTTCATGTTTGGTACTGTTTTTATTTTACATTTCGAGATGCCTCTCACACCTGCTGAGAAATAGCGACGATACCGTGAACGGCGTAAAAATAATCTTAAAAAAGAAGCAGTATTTAGAAGAAAAGATCGAGAGAGATACCATGAAAACAAGTCTCAAGTTAGTCTACCTCAGTCATCACCTTGCCGTGCGTGTCAATAGTCCAGTCCCTTCAAATCAACACCAGCTTATTTCAAATGGTGATCATCTTTTGTCTACGCCACAGCTATCTGATTCCCGCGAATTAACTCCTAGTTCTATCATATCTGCAAATTCTTGCGGCAAAAAGAAAGTGCATAGAAATAGATAATCCAAGTTATTTAGAGACATCATAAAATTAAAGGAACAGTTAGAAGCAATAAACAAGAGATACGAAAAGAACAAAAAAGGTACAATAGAGAAAAACGTAAAACATCTAAAATTCAAGGTGGCAGTCAAGAAAATCAAAAGAAATACGAAGTTTTAACAAAATATGCAATTCAAAACGCTACGATAATGTAAAAAGCCGAAAGGAGAAATATTCTATTCATAAGATATTTGAAAAGCAGGCTGTTACATGCTCTAGACAAAAAAAAAACAACTAATTCAAGAATGTCTTGCTGTGGATCAAGGTTACATACGTAAAACACTAGCCTGTGCTTTTAAAAAAGTTTTGATTTCTGTCTGATTTAGTTAAGTAAGATAAGAAAAATAACATCTATGTTACTGCGCTACAATTATGTTACTTTTCTGTCCCAAAGAATAAAGGACTTAATTAGGAGTTAGTTGTTATAGTATGGTAATACAAAAAAAAAAAACTTGTTAGATATTTTTACAGTAACATGTTGCAGCTAGCGGTTAATATAATAAATATTTGAAGTATTTTGGGATAATTTAATGTTTGCAAACATTCAAAAAAGTAACAGTTGTTTAGAATATAAGTTAGTAATTGTTAAACTTCAAAAAAATGATGTGATTCCAAATGTGACTATAAGATAAAAGTCTGTATTTAACATTAATGCCAAAATAGTTTCGACTGAATTGTTTAATTTCATGATAAAAATTAATACGTTGTGATAACAGAGTTGTATTTTTTTACACCCTAACCAACAAAATCTGGAATAAATAATTAATTATTAGTTATACATCGCGGCCGACAGTAACAGACCATATTTAGTTATTTTTACAGGCATTGACGAAAAGAAAACTCAAGTAAGTATTTTTATTTTTTTATAAGATTATCATTTTTAGTCACGATTACTTGCGCAAAATTTGACAATGACCCAGTCGTTCTTATATTAGGTAAAATAGTACCTATGTATGAATCATTGACGTGGTTTTTATGGCGCTATTTGCGCACTAAAATATATATATACATTTTATACATGCATTCTGCAAAAAGACAACAGGAAATAAAGGATGTAATTTAATGTATAATATTTGTTACATTGGCTTTTATTCAGATACAATAAACACAGAACAAAAAAAACGATAGAAGTAGCATCTCCTCCTATTTGTATGCAAACCAGTGTAACCAAACTAACACATTTGTGATTATATCACATTTTCACGCACACCAACAACGTCTTGTAGCAATTGGTTACCTTTCACTGTCAGATAGTTCTGCTACTAGACACTGCCTCTTATTCACTATCAAATAGTTCCGCTATGCGACGATAGATGCTACTTGAAAACCATTGATAACTAGGGGTGGGATAGTTACGATAATCGTAACAAGAATATCGACACTTGTTAGTGTCGACATTTTTGAAGAACATAAGAGAGACAGCGTTATGTTTACTCTATTATCTTCTTAATTATTACATCATAAGTAACTTATTTTAAAGAATATAAGATTTATTAATGACTTCCTTCCTTTAGGCTATAAATTAAAAAAAACTTTAGCCCAGAATATAGGGTTAAAAGTACTTAAAAGCAAAGTTCACTATGAGAGAAGATAAACGCATGTTTAAGAAAAATCAATACCTATTTTGCTTACAAATCAGGGTTGATAAAAATCATGATTTTTATAAAAAAAACAAAAAATCAGATTAATTTGATTTAAATCGGATTTATTTGATTTTAATCAGTTTTTTTTATCTGATCGTTTTTAGTATGGAAGTCAGTTATTTATTTAAAAAAAAAACATATTTTTTTGTTAAATCAACATATTAGTTCATTTATTAAGCCATTCTTTTATTTAAAAAACTAAATAGCATATGTAGCGTTCTTTCAGAAAGAAGACTAATTTGGCTATTCCTTCTCGGTGCCTAATCTATTCCGTATTTTGCTGTGCCAAATTGCATGTTGAAAATATTCTTTCAACCACAGCGGAAGAAGCAGCTGTACTTAGCAGTCATACATATAATATAAAAATGAATCCCTATTTCCCTTGGTCACATCGCATCACGCGTGAAGGGCTGGATCGATTTCGCTTATTCCTTTTTTTTTGTTTGTTATTGTCAGGAGAAGGTTCTTATGACAGAAAAAATAAGGTAATTGCGCGGAAAACAAACGACGAAAAACGAATACTTAAACGAAATTACGATATTTTTTTCATTGAAATAATAACACAATGTCAAAATTACTTATAATTACATTAACTTTTTAGATCGTCGCATAATCATATTATCATAGTCAACATTTCAAGTCATGAGTTGTAGTCTGCAGAAAATCCTTAATTGAGTAAAAACAGTTTTTTAGAAGCCAGTTAAATAAATAATTTTTAAGTTTGTTTGCTGGCAATGCTCTTACAATAATAGGCAGCTTATTATAAATTTTAATGGCAATACAATACACATTATTAGAAAAAAGTTTAAGTCTTTGTTTCGGAATATATAATTTATAGATATCTCTGCTATTTTGTTTTTTAAGCACAGTGTCATGCAAAGGAAAGAAATGTGGATTATTTTTAACAAACATGCAAATGTCCAGGATGTACTGACAGGGTAATGGTAAGATTTTTAGGTCTTTGAATAAAGGTGTGCAGTGGTCCTGATATCCAACATTACATATAGCTCTAATGCATTTCTTTTGGACTTTAAATGCTCTTTCTACATCAACAGAGTTGCCCCATAAAATAAGTCCATATCGCAGGACAGACGACACATACCCGTGATATGCTGATAATGCGGTATCATGAGATGCCACCAGTCTTAAACGCCGCAGAGCAAACACAAATCTGTTAAGTTTAGTGCAAACTTTTTCAACGTGTTCCTTCCAGTTTAGATTATTATCAATTACAATCCCCAAAAATGTTGTGGAACTAACTTGGTGAATCTGAGTGTTTTTATTCTTTATATCTAAACAAATATTTACACTGTTGTAAGGTTTAAACTGAATGATTCCTGTTTTTTCCAAATTTGCTCTCAATTTATTCTGATCCAACCACTCAATAAAGTTTCCGAGGTCATGATTAGCAGCAGCTTCCAGTGCATTTTGATCTTTACATTTTATTACCAATGTTGTATCATCTGCATACAAAATACACTCGTGCTTGATTGATTTAGGTAGGTCATTTATGTATAACAAAAATAAGAGAGGACCCAGAATGCTTCCCTGAGGCACCCCAGAATAGTTGATTCTAGTAGAAGATTGTGCTGTAATTATTTTATTATCCACTATCTTTGCTATTTCAGTAATTTGGTGTCGCTCAGTCAAGTAACTCTGTATCCAGTCATAACATTTACCTCTTACACCGTATCGTAGGAGTTTAGAAAGTAATCTCGAGTGACAAACAAAGTCAAACGCTTTGGTCATGTCTAAAAACAAACCAATGACGGCTTCTTTTATATTTGACTCAGTAATTGTTTTTATTAACGAGAAACACGCGTGAGTGGTAGAACTGCTCTTTCTGAACCCAAACTGATTTCGATCGAGAATATTATTTTTATTTAAAAAGCTATCCATTCTCTCAAGCATTGCCTTTTCCAATATTTTTGATAGAATGGGTATCAAGGTAATCGGCCTGTAGTTGCCCATGTCGCTAGGATCGCCTTTTTTAAAAATTGGTTTAATTACAGATGTTTTTAGCCGGGTTGGGAATACACCTTGTTCGAAGGATAAGTTTATTATATGTGAGAGGGGGCACGATATAATGTCGGTACACATCTTCAATATTTTAGTATTTATGTCATCATACCCTGTTGAATTAGTGTTTCGTAAAGATTTTATGTATTTTTTTATATCATTCTCAGTTACTGGTAATAAAAACATGCTATTGATCACGTCTTTAATCATACTTTCGTTTTTTTTATTACTATTAGAATTATCATTTTTTTCGAATGTCAAATTAATATAAAAATCATTAAATAGTTCTGCAATGTCACATGGTTGGTCAAATGTTATGTCTTTTTGTTTTATTAACTTAATGTCATTTTTACAATGGTTAGTTGAATTGACAGTACTTTTCACAACGTCCCACGAGGCTTTACATTTGTTTTTAGAAGTCAGTATATGATTATTATTATTTATTTGTTGTGATTTTAAAATACATTTTTTTAAAATCTTAGTGTAAGTGGTATACACGAATTGGTTGTGTTTCTTATTGTCGGCTTCATTGTGATATCGAAAATATAAAAGTCTTTTTTTTGAGCAGCATTTTTTTAGAGCCTTAGTGATCCATTTATTTTTAATCGGTTTTTTCCCAACTTTTACTTGTATTATCGGAAAACAAAGGTCATAAAAAAGCTTAAGGAGGTCATGAAATACCTCGAACGATTTATTACAGTCCTTTTCTTCATATACCTCACTAAAAGATAGTGACGAAATGCACTGACGAAATTTTTTTATATTTTCGTCATGAAGGTGTCGGCGGTATTCAACCCATTGATTTGTCGAGTAAGAATAAGGCTTAAGCTTTTTACGGACTGAAAACCATAGAGTTTGTCCTGTGTCATGATCTGATAAGGCCAAGTGGTGTATATCAGCCCTAACATTTGAATTTCCTATGTTACTTGCTATTTGATCAATGCTTGAAGTTTTCCTGGTAGGCATATTTATATGTGGATAGATATTATGATTAAACAATATTGCCTTGAGTTCCTTGGTTTGGGCACTGTCCTTTAAAATGTCAACATTCCAATCGCCACACAAAACTATATGTTTTTTATTATTTTTAGTAATATGAGTTAAGAGTTTTGTAATTTTTTCGAAGAAAATATTAATATTTGAATTAGGAACTCTATAAATACATACAATAATAAGATTATAATTTGTTAATTCTACTCCACAGCATTCAAAATAGCAGGAACAAGCTATTTGGTTAGGTATTACAAGAGGTATGCAATCTAAGTCATTTTTTACTAATATGCATGATCCTCCTCGTCTTTGATTCTCTCTACAGTAACAGGCTGATAAATTATAGCCTGGCAGTCGTAGATTACATTCGGAACCCTTTTTTATAAAGGTTTCTGTGAGACAAATGAAGTCTATACTACCTACGGTTTTAGTTAGCTCAATTAACGTCAATTCAAATATTTCGTTTTTATTTAGAACACCTGCAATATTCTGGTGGAATAGGGTAAAGTTTTGATAATTTTCTTCAATTAATAAATTTGTGGTGGCGGCTGGCCGTTTAATAAAAAATCCGATGTTTGAAATTTGGCTATTGATTCTAGACATGAGTTAGTATTTTTTCTGTCATGAACGGTAAAGTAATAGGGAATAGTCCCTCTTCTAGGCAGTGGTTTATTAATTATGATTTTATTACTACTTTTTGACCTGGCCATTTGTACAAATTTTTTTAAACCATTTGTCGACAAGTACTTTAACCAATAATCATTGTAGTCAATTAAAAAGTTAATTTTATCACATATCAACAACACAGTTCTGTGACTAGTTTTATATAGTAGATTATGTATATTAAGAAATGTACAATTTTTTATATTTCTACACAAGTTTTCTACATTGTGATTAATTTTTTTTGTGTTTAAATAATCGTTATTAATAACGCTTAATACTATAATATTAATTGATTGAAAGCGCTTCAAAAATGAAGACAATTCAATAAAAAGTTTTGTAGGATTACAGTCATGTTCTCCCGCGCTTACAATCAAGTAGTTTTTAGGTGAGTCTTCAATATAATTCCATTCTCTCAATATTTCCTCAGCTCGGCGTTAGGCTTGACAAGGGCGTGGACCGAGTATTGTTGAGGGTGGTCACCAAGTCTTGAGTTGTGGAGTTTAGGGCCTAGGCCAACACACTGTTGGCTGCCGACGATATAAATCTTTTTAGAATTATTTTAGTAATCCGTGCTCTGTGTCTCGTTTTGGGTTGATATGGAGGATTGTAGGGCGTTCACAGTATCACTGTTTGGCGACGAAACTATTGTGTCTGTCCCATTTGCTTTATCTTCAGAGTTTGTTTGAATCGATAATCCACAGGATTTAGCTTTCTTGCGATTTGTTTTTAATGGCGATGTTGTGCAAGACGTAGAGTTTGTTAACAACTGTTTGAGAGCTTTGCTCCCTCTTTGATGATCATCTATATTTTTCTGTAGGCCAATTACTTGCATATTTAGACGTTCAATTTCTAAGTGAGCGCTTGCTAACTGAATTTTAAGTTGGCAAATTTCTTGTCGGAGCTCTTTATTTTCTGTCAAATCCACATTCAAATCTGGCAAGCTCATGTGAGCTTCTAATGTCGAGGTATTCACAGAATCATCAACTGAATTGTCTAATAATTCAACGGAGGACACACGAAGATTTTTCCGCTGATTTCGTGTTGTTACATTTTTATTCGCAGAGGCTGTTGTGTTGTTGTTATTATTAGTCAATTTAGGCGAACTAGTGGTTGGTGTGGGCATTTGTTTATGTTTCAGAAGGCATTTGTCACACTTCCAAACCCGTTTCTTTTCTGCAGTCATCAAACTAAACCTGACGAAAGGTACGTTAGCGCAATCAAGATCCAACTTTAATTTGCATTTTGCGCATGCTAAATATTCTCGTCTCGATATTTCCTTCTTACACTTGTCACATTTCATTTTGATTGTATTTAATTTTATATTAGTACTTTAATAAATTATTCTGATAGGTAAGTTTCAATTCATATGTTTTTTGCACTGATTTAGATGTGAAATAAAAAGGTCCCCAGGCGAGGATCGATATCCCGACTGCACGGAATACACTTGTGTCCAAGCACTCTAGTCCGTCATACTATTTAATACGCCATCCGACTATTATCAAAAAGCGTGAATTTTGTGTTGTAGTTCAGTCACAATTCGTCACACATGATATTTCCAGCAGACACTTTTTAACTCGTCGAAGATGTTTTTGTTCTAGCTTAATAGATGGCGTTATTTTGATTTTATTATTTGCAGTCACTAATGTCTCTGGAATAAGATTCAAAATTCTGATAGTCACTGCATATTTTCAAATAAAATTAACCGTCGATATTAATTGATTTCTGAATATTGTCTTTAAAGTACACATCATTTCACTTGTTAACGTTATACACTTAGTTATGGAACTTTAGAAACACGTAACATTAACTTTGTCTATTAAGTAGTGTAAATGTTTGTATTCACTTGAAACTGGTTCACTGAATTTTTATCGTTTAAGTCTTTTAGTGGACTATTCAATTCCTGGAGATAACACTTTCACTGAAGATTCTGTTTATTTATTACACAAACACAGAACTATCAAATCTAGCTATTATATTGACGGTGCTATTGTCCAAGAAGCCGATCATATTAAGGATCTGGGAGTGATTGTTGACAGGAAGCTAACCTTTGTGGCTCATTTAGAAAGTGTAATAAAAAGAGCTTCTAGAATGCTTGGATTTATCATTCGAATTGGCAGAGGATTTCGCAAGTTGCAGACGAGAAGGCTATTGTATAACTCTTTTGTTTTAAATGTCCTCGAATACTGTAGTGTTGTGTGGAGACCACACTATTCATGCCATTCTCTGAGGTTGGAGCGGATTCAAAAGAGATTCCTCTGGCATCTGGCACACTCGGCAAGGCAGTGTAGGAGGGGGTTTTCATACAGTGAAAGATTGAAACATTTTAAATACACTTCGTTGGAGAAACGCCGGACAATACTAGATCTCACATTCTTGATGAAACTATTTAACAATAAAATAGATTGCCCTGATTTGTTGAGAAAATTTAATTTCAAAGCACCAAGCCGGCTACCTAGAACCAAAATTCTACCATTGGTTCCACCCTTACGTACAACAGTGTTGGGCTCAAGTTCGTTTGTTCCCAGAACAAGCAGACTTCTTAATCAATATGGAAGATCCATTGACGTACATGCTTCAAGTCTCAATACATTTCGCAGGCACCTTTATGAAACCATAGTCGATTTATAGTGATGTACATAACCACTTCCTTTATTGTTTGTTATTTGATTCTAATTTATTAACCTTAGTGATACTGTACAGTACATGTGGTATTTACCTTTAAGAAATTGTACATTTAGCTATAGAAGAAAATTGAAATTATTGTGAATTGTATGATTGTAACAATTGTTGGTAGATCAATTAAATAAAATAAAATAAAATAAATAAATGATTTAAGTCATATCATCCCTGTTACAAATTGCTTCAAGCTATTTTTCTTTTATGTTTGGATCTTTACAGAACCTCAAATAAGTATTATCAAGTAATTAAGCAAATACGTATACTTACCTATTAACTTATTTAAACAAGTTATTATTGTATACGAAAAACCAAAGAGAAAGACTACAAAACAAAAAAAAATTTAGGGCAGATAACGATAGCAAAAGACTCTCACTGTAAGCCATTTTAATTTGATACACGATGTAACAAAGACCTATTCAATAACCTTTTGTAACTTGTACTTTCATAGATTACTATTTTTTTGTAAGTTTTATTTACATCTATAAGTTACATAAAAAGCAAGCAATTTTTTAATATTTTTTATAAATTGTATTTTTTTAATGTCTCATACTTAGAATAATAACGCTTAGAACCCTAGTAGGCCCTAGCGTATTGATGCAGTTTTAAGTCGGCCTTTTAAGGCTTAGTACGTTTGACGTCGCGTCAGTCGTCATTATAAAGTCTAACTATCAACAGCTCTCGTTATTTAATTAAAAAGTGCATACTGCACAGTGAAAGGATGTCACAACTATAAGGATACGAAGATCACATTTCACCCGTAACTACTGTTTTGCAACATATAATTCTGAGTTAAACATTCGTCAAAACTAGAAAGTAAAATGTAAACAAACCAACCGCCATTGTAATGAAAATGTTGCCAGGTATAGGAAAAAATTCCCATATTTTTAATTTTTGTTTTCTTTACATTTTTGTGTGGCAATAATTATGTACGATTTAATAAGTAAGCAGGTAATATTACGTACTGTTAGTTTCAGTTCTGTTATAAAATATGTCTAATTTAATTCGTACTTGTTTCTACTTACATATACCATCCATGAAAACCTCTACCTATTGGCAGGTGATATAGTGTAGTGAAATATTATAAGAAAAGGAGCTGTCCCGTCGTGGCTACACCTACTGCACTTTTTCGTCGTGTGATAAAAAAATCAGGAATAAAAGATAAATCATTAACGATTCTTAGACCTACCCGATAGGCACTCAAAATTTCATGAAAACCGGTCCAGCCGTTTTGGAGTAGTTTGGTAACAAACACCGCGACACGAGAATTTTATATATTAGACGTTGAATCAGTCGATCGTATATTTTTATTAACTAAAATGAATATAGATAATTAATGTACATATTTTTTGACGATTTATTTCACGACACATTTTGAAAACAATTTGCTTAAAGCTGAGGCCAAACGACCGTCATTTGATTGATTTGACCGTATTTTGAGTTGTGATTTTTGGTCAAAAGATATTCTGAGCCGCAGAAAACTCATTTTGCGTCGCCTTGTAGCATAAACATGACTTTTGTATGAAATCGAATGCAGCGTGAAGTAAGCGACTTATTTTAGGCCAGTGGGACAAAATTGGAACACTGCAACAATTTCCCCGCTTTCTAGGGAAATGTCATTTTTACTTGCAACATTATATCAACGCTTATGTGTGTGCCAACTGACGTAATTACGTGATGTTTGCGCACACAAAGATAAGTAAGTGGCTTTAATTTTTAGAGAAATTATGTGTGAAACTATCGTTCTATGAGTTATTATTCTAAGGTGTCATATTAATTATAAGTATCGATAACTAACTTATCGATATTTTACCACATCCCTAAATGAGTAGCGTTTCGAAACATTACAAAAATAAGTAATTATCAAAATATAGTTTCGACCTTATCTCTATGAGTAGTGGAATGGTTTTAGGTTGTTCTTTTTTGGACTGTTATTATCCCCCAAATTTATAATTTCTATTAAAATAACGATATAATAACGATTCCGATGGTATTTTAACTAATTATTTGAACATTTAATAATCATTTAAGTTAATATTGGACATTATTAAAAAATACCTTAGAAATGTTATTGTTAATATTAATAAGTAATGCCTAAGAAATATTTATTTTAATTGGTAAATTATGGCTGTCGCATCGCTTCTCAACCAAGCTGGACTCGTTGCGATGTGACGCCTCGTTTGGATAAATTATTTTTAGTGCATGTGTTTTTGCACTATAATACTGTGCAGGTCGGCATATTTAAAGATTTTTGTCTGAATAGCATAACGTCTAACACGTTTTAGCAACTGTCACCGTCTGAAGCGCGTAAAAGGGGGCGGAAACATGAGATCCGGCATGCGTGGCGTATGTTTGATACGCGGGGCCCGCCTACTTACTACTTCTACTCGTTTTTTATGTTCTCTGACAATAAATGTAATATTACCTATGTTGCAAGATGAAAAACGGAACGTAGTACCAAGTGACGATGTGCATTTTTTTTACCATATTCCTATTCAAACTACTTACTGATTATAAAATTTAAAATCAGTCATTTGTAGAATAAGTCATTTATAGAATTGTACGTTCCAAGAATTGGTCAATTATAGACCATGTAGTCATTCCGCGAATCGGTCATTCCTAGACTAAACCGTAAAAATATTCTAGGATAATAATTTAGGGTAAAACAAATGTACGAGTGTTTTTAAAACTTTCGGGAACATGAGTGCTATGAACGTCTGTAGTACTAGAAATTGTATGAATGAAGAATTTGGGAAAAATGATCATTCGGATAACAAATCGGTAGGAAGAGCAATTTCGGGCTGATAACTGAAACATTAACTATGTTAAGACACTAAGCAGCAACATAGCAAGATCAAGCTTTAGTTGGGCCCCTGCTCTTAAAAATACAAATTGTCTAACTAATGAAATTACAAAATTCTATGTTTCTAGAACATATCTCACTTTCATCATTGCCAGCCAATACCTAGTCCACTCAGTTGAAGCTTTCCATTAAAAGGATATTGCTCTAAACTCGCCAAATTTAGC
The DNA here is from genome assembly GCA_949315895.1 of Anania crocealis. NCBI lineage: Eukaryota > Metazoa > Arthropoda > Insecta > Lepidoptera > Crambidae > Anania > Anania crocealis. The sequence goes on along the minus strand of OX438884.1, from coordinate 11,970,862 downwards.
AGGCGGATTGGCAATCGCATGTTGGAGAGAAGACACTGCTGGCTGCATTTGGCAAGTGTGGTGGTTATGCATGTAACCATCATTGCTATGGTATTCTTAATTTAATGATGGAGGCCTTACCCTGTAGTGGGACTATTAAAGGCTATGGTTACTTTATACACATATTCTAAATAAAATTAGAAATGTTTCTTTATGATTTTGCACTTGATGTTAAAAGATTACAATAGGTTTATTTTAATTATGTATTTTTTCAGGTACAATGCTAAGAGGCGTCACTGGAGGAGAACTAAGCTCAAGCTGTAAGCCTGTAAAGTACTGAATGTAAGCTAAAATACACTCTTAAAAATGGTATCTGTTTTTTTTATGACCTTTAATTTTTACCTTGTAGATAACCATACGAATCTAAATAAAATAAGCATCAATATATAATAGGAACAAGATACACTGTTAGATACAAAATAAATCATCCGTAGCTCAAGGGATGAGTGGAGTTGATTTGTAAGAACTTTTATTGTATATTATCAAGGAATCCTAGTAAATGGCGGGTGTGTGATTTAATCTTACAAACTAAGTTTAGTTCATATTCTGTGTTAATTAATAATTAAAAAAAATGAAATTATTACATACTAGCTGTTCCCCGCGACTTCGTCCGCGTCAATTTCTGTTATTATTATGATCGCGATTTTTTTGCAACATTTTCACTTATGCTTCGCTACTATTGGTCGCAGCGTGATGGTATATAGCCTAAAGCCTTCCTCGATAAATGGACTATCCAACTCAAAAAGACTTTTTCAAATCGGACCAGTACTTCCTGAGATTAGCGCGTTCAAACAAACAAACAAACTCTTCAGCTTTATAATATTAGTATAGATTTAGTAGGTAATTTAGTGGAGCACCCAGGGGTTTTACAGTAAATTATTTTTTTTGGTCGAGGTGGCATTTACATTTTTATACTACGAGTATTATTATACCCGACAGACGTTGTCCTGTCTTAACTATGAATATTTCGGATACAAATTTATTTATCGAAATTGCAAATGCTAACCGCACTGGAAATTGTAACCGTTTGCAGCAAAAATCACAAAAGTTTATTGAACATTTTACAAAGAATAGAGTAATAAAAATATAAATATTTACAGAACAAAGCCTATACTTACTACTTACATGTAAAGAAACAGATAATCCATTTATAGGTAATAACTTATAAATAAAATATCTGTTTAAGATCGTTATCTTGTGGAAAGGTGCCCAGCAGGCTGGAGCCTATACTTACTACTTACATGTAAATAAACAGATAATCTATTTATAGGTAATAACTTATAAATAAAATATCTGTTTAAGATCGCTAAGCAGGCTGACCACATTACCGCGTTGAATAGCCAAACTTATTCTTTGGGCCAGGTACAGGCCAGCCTTGCTATCGTGAGATGTCTCGGTCAACCTTATAGATAACTCACGATACAGTTTGTGGGCGCTTGGTCCCCACGGTCCCAAGGTTTTAACCCCAAACGGTTCAAATATGTAAGTCTCACCAAGAATTTCATATTTGCGCAGTTTGAGGAGCTCCGCAGAAGCGGCAGCTGAACCTGCCCTGTTGCCAGTCGATGAAATATGAGAAAGCGCTCGAGTATTGTCACATGTAGCATCCCACACTAGAGGCCTACCCATCTTCCAAGGAACGAGAGTCATACCATCAGGACGGTTCCAAAACGGCCGGTGTACGCGCGCTGACAAGAGCCCGACGGATGACATCGTTTAAACTGGCATGACGGGGGATTCTGCCAGCACTTCTGCAGCAAGAGAGACCGTGGTGAGCAAGCTGATCTACAACCTTTCCACAAGTACAGAGATGTGGAATAGAATTGAATGCTCCTAATCGAAGGCTTAAGTCAACTCTAAAAGAATAATTAAGTAATTTGCAGCACGCATTCTGTCAATGTTAAATTACATTAAAAAAGTTTATATTGACAAAAGCGCTAAGGTTACAATATTATTTCGTATGGTGATTGTTTTTTAATTTTTTTTAATTTACCGTGCAATTTTTTTTTCATAAGTAGGCACATTCTCCTGACAATAACAAACAAAATTTTAAAAAATCGTGAAATCGGTCCAGCCGTTTACCGAATGTAACTTTCGAGTGCAGACTTTTACAAATGAGAGGTTGAATTTACAATCGTTTGAGAACTTTTACTAAAGGCTGACACATTAAAAGCTCAAAATTCCAATGTGGACCCTCAAATGGGACGCACAGCCGCTACTTTACTACTGCACTTAAGTGTAAGTTTGCCAACGTCTCGCCAAACTTAAGGATTCGCCATACTGGTATCATTTTTTTAACAAATTTGACTAAAATTGGTGTTATATTCGAAGGGAACCCATCACTTAATCGCAATTTTCTTCAACGATTTTCATTCCCCATGAAACAATTCGCAGATATTCAACATATTCTAGAATCATGTTATATCACAATTTCATTTGGTCGAATGCCTATTATCTACAAACTTACTTCATCGTCACTTCTTTTCATATATTAGGGGTTAAAGTATGAAATTGCCGTTTTGTATAGACGAAATCGAGAAAAGTCATTTTTCCATACTAACAATTTTTTAGTTTTTTTAAAAACGCCGAAGTTTTTTTAGAAACGAAAACGGTTCAGTTTTCGATGCAATTAAAGGTGAAAGTTAGATGGTTATAAAGCTACGCATTATAGTCTTTAAATTTCTGAAAATCAAAGTATATAAGTAATACAAATATACTTAATTGAAGCAAGAAGGTCAGCTGACACATTGTAAGGGGTCTTTTCAACGACTTCCTTTGTTTATTTGTTTATCTGTTTTTCAAGTATCTTAAAAGCTAACAGAATGCAAGTTCCAAAGCGCTTAAAAGACTAATTAAATTACATTGTCTATATGAAGTAAGCAATGCCAAATTTATTACATAAAAATTAAATAATGTCAAAATCCAATAATAAAATGAAATATGCAAATTGTCAGTCAATTAGAATCACAGAAATCAAAAACACAATACAAAACAATATAATCAAAATCAAATTGTCGAATGTCAACCAAAATAATGCAAAATTACAAATTAATCGTGGAGAATGTCATAAATTTCATAATAATTAATCAAACAAAACAACAAAAAATAATATGAACTGTAGCAAATTGTCAATACATTTGAATTTCATTCAATTTCATCCAAAATAGATCACAAAGATTCCCCAAACTACCCGCAAATAGATCGATGTCATAGTGCCGAGCAAGAATATCCCCGATAGTTCGCAGAGCACAGTTAGTAACGCATGACGCGCGCGCACGGTGCGCACGGCAGGCAGAGCCAGTAGGCGCGGTCGGCGGCGAGGCGCAACTAGTCCCGAAGCGTCCCAAGAGATAGTCGGAACTAGGAAACGAAATTGCTCCAATATACGTGGACTGTCCATCCTGTGGTGTACTATGGAAAGATAATGTACAATTGTAAGCATTGCTCGTCTAAGTTTCAACGTATCCATGCAGACCATTCCCGAAACAAATAGGGATGGATATAAGTACGGATAGTAGCCGTATTGTATCTTATAAAGCCATCTAGCAAATTTGCGCTGTACTCTTTCGATCATGAGTGTATATTTTTCCTCATAGGGACTCCATACAATGGCGCCATATTCAAGCTTGCTGCGTACGTATGCACAGAATAATACTTTTGCTACTATAGGGTTGTCGAACTGTGATGCTGTTCTTATAACAAAGCCTAGCATCCTATTCGCCATTTTGCATGCACTTATAATGTGCGCGTGAAAATCTAACTTACTATCTAATATTAAGCCTAAATCTTTAATGTCATATACTCTTTCCATTGGGGCGTCAAATAAATTGTAATTATATAATAATGGTTTGGATTTACGTGAAAATGTGATGACCTTGCATTTAACAGTGTTAAAGGGAAGATGGTTGTCTTGACTCCATTGATATACGGAATCAATATCTGCCTGCAAAGCCAGGGCATCCACTTCAGTCTTAACTCCTAGAGATATCTTCAGGTCATCAGCAAATAGGAGGCATTCAGCGGTAGAGACCATTTCCGGTAAGTTGTTAATAAATATCAAGAAAAGGGTTGGTCCCAGCGTACTACCCTGACTTACCCCTGATCTCGTGAAGTATTGACTAGACTCAAAACCAGTTATACGAACATATTGCAGACGATCATTCAAGTAGCTTGCGAAAAATTTAAGGAGCTTGGGTGTGAACCCAATTAATGCCAATTTCTCAAGCAATTTATCGTTGTCAACCAAATCGAAATAGGCTGCATCTACCTGTTCACCATTATCCATTCGACATTGTACGTAATCCACGTGCGTCACCAAATTAGTAGTTGTAGAACGGGCATGCCGGAATCCGTGTTGGCTATTATGTAACAAGTGTCTGATCTGGCTATTAATTTGGTCGTTGAGGACTGTTTCGAAGATTTTAGCGAAGACTGACAGAACTGCGATCGGCCTAAAACCTGACACGTCTGTCTCTCCAACGCCCTTCGGTACTGGGGTGACCCTAGATAATTTCCAGCTTTCCGGATATTTCGAAACAGTCAGAGCAAGATTATAAATATACAGGAGAGGCGTGGTTACAGCTGTCACGCAATCCTTCGCCAAAAATACAGGAATGCCATCGGGCCCAGACGACGACTGCGGCTTGAGGCATCTAACTGCTTTCTTCAGAGCATTCTCCTCGACTGTTGTAATGAAGATGGAGGTTGCGTCACGACAACTATGAGCAGCCTGAGCAGCCTGGACATGGTCCAAAATGGGAACATCATTATGGAACACAGACGCAAAATAAGTCGCAAAGGCGTCAGCTGCATCTTGACCCTCGACCTCTGTATCCCTATATGTGAATGTGTTTTGTTTTTTTCTATCCGTTTTTTTATCTTTGACGTACTCCCAAAATTTAGATGGATCATTAATGATATTCGTTTGCACTGACTTAATGTACTGACGAAACTCATAGTCAACCAATTTTTTAACTTTTTCTCTGTAAAATATAAACATGTGTACCTGTTATGTAATGTGTGGTACCCTCCTGTACATAGAAAAGATGCAGGTACCTCCAACGCTCCGATGCCTGCAATAGTGTTGAGCCAGGTGCTGCAGTACCTCTAAGTACGCCGGGAAGAGACGCACGTGCCCGCCGAGGTCGTACCTCTTTCCAACCATCTTGATCAGTATCACCTCTATCCATATCAACGCATTTTTTGCTGTCGCTCGACGTGGGGACCGATGAAGATAATTCATCCCGCGTAGTTTTTTTAGTACGTTGGACGTTTGCAACGAGTGGGCCTCTGGGTATTCCCTTATTTATGGTAGGATTGGTGTTCGTTAGAGGGTTACGTTTGGTGACTTGACTTTTTGTGGCTGAATTAGAGGCATTTGGGCGACCTTTCAAAGTGGAAGTAGTATCAGAGGTATCAGAATTAGATTTACGTTGTTCTTCTAGTTCCAAAACTTTACTTGTTAAGAAGCTAATTTTATCCAAAATTTCCGTTCTGAAAGAGTTAAACTGCTCGACTATCAAGGTGTTGATTTTGCTGATTAATTGAGACTCAAAGTCGACCTGCATAGTTTTCAGCTCCTGGATAACAATATCCTTTAAGTCACGAATATTTCCTTGCCCTGGACTTGGATGAGAGGATTTAGCAATTCGGGCGGCAGTACGCATAGTTACATTGTCGGGACTGTTCATCGAAATGTTCAAACAATTGTTATGTTCGTTAGTCGTGGTACTCAGATCTTGGATATGGCGTACCGGTGTATGCGAGTTATCACCTCTAGGTAGCTTGCTGCGGCATTCCACACATACCCAATTTTTTTTAAATTCCACAGTTAGTGTAGCAAATGTTTTTTCATTGATGTTGGCACAAAAAATATCAAAAATTTGCTTACATCTAGAGCACTTCATAAACGGACCGTCTTCACTTACGATCGCGGGACAGCCCGCGCAGGTCGCTTTTCTCGGTGACATCCTTGCGCAGCAGTCAGTGGCAGACAGGTGCTTGGAGCCTTGGAGCTGTTTGCACGGTGCTACCCACTGCGCCTTACTACACTGTGGTCGCGCGCTCAGTTGATGACTCACAGCAACGGTCAGCCGTCGAGTTGTTGTTGCCGCGGATGAGACGGGTACACAATTTATTTAAAATGTTTGCACTTCTAACTCGGAAATTACTTGTCGGAATGAGATTTTGTTCACACCACTAGAAACTTTAGTCTGATAGCTTGAAAATAATAGTAAGTTCAACTTTATAAAACAAGTTTAACCGCTATTTAAGACAGTTTTTTTGCGGAGCTAACTAACAGATATGTTGCCTCTTGAGCGCTTATAAAGCTACTTTTTTTGTTGCCTATTATGACGTAAATTTATGTTTTTTTTTTTCATTTATGCAGACCACACCTTTGCAACTAAACCTTATTTAGTATTTTTTATTTAGAAATAATAATATATTATCATCTTGTCTTAACTTACTAGTATTATAAATGCAAACGTTTAGATGAAAAAAATTTGAAGTAATAGGCACTAGTATTGCATTTTTTTTTAGTCAAAAGTTACTTTATTTAGTTTTTAATACAATACAAAAAGAATTACGCAATAATACGACTATACTTAAGAGCTATAATAAAAATAAAAAGTGGGAAAATAATCGGCAATTTCATACTTTAACCCCTATTATTATGTATTTTATCAAGGTAATGTTAGTTTACTATTTTGTTACCCATAATTTTATTTCCACGTAAGTTTTCAATATGTAGAATTGTTGAAACATCCAATTTTACTTCACTAAAGTCCGTATTGCCAAACGATTTTTGTTACTAATATTATTTTGCATACTTTATTAATAGACAATTTAAAGCATAACTGATATAAATATGTGATAAATATTGATATAATTGATCGGTGCAAAACTTTTTTTTATAAATTCTTATTAGTTATACCATATCACACTGACTGAATATCTACACTTACATAACATTACAAATACCTAATAACTAGAATATAATCAAATAAATAAGTCTTTTAGTTACCAAAACAGTCGTAAGTCATAATAAACTGTTATTTATCAAACGGTTAACAAAAAAAAAATCAAAACATGCAGTTTTAATAATTGTGTTTAGTTGATTGATATATATATCGTCGAACCTAGCTTGATATACATACATACATACACTCACGCCTTTATCCCGGAGAGGTAGGCAGAGACCACATCTTATACATATATCGGATATACACGTTGCATTTTAAACCACCTGGAATACGAACCAATGGCCATAATGTAGAACACCAGGGCAGTGTTATTTAATCTATCAATATATATATTTTTTAATATGAATTATTTATTCAGACTTTTAATTTTGTGTGCGTTATCAGTAACGCACACAAAATTAAAAGTGGCATGTCGATTCGGATAGAGATAAAAGTATATAGAAAATTTAGACTATTATATCCCATTCATGTGCCCCAAAAATCAAATTAGTGCCCAATAAGGTCTCCGAGTAACTTTAGGAAATAAGATGCCGCTGGTGTTACAGTCTGAAAACGTTACTACAGCGGCATGATTTTTACCTATTGGCCCTAGCTAAATTTGAAGTAGCCTAAAGTGTAGCATATATTTGTGCGCTCTCTTGGCCGAGTAGCGGCATTTGTGCCACTTGTGGATTTGGTGTAATTGCAAATGCCGCTAGAGTAACGTTTGGCGGATTTCCATATCTGCGGAACGGCTGGACGAACAGATATGATTTTTTGTCAGCTGGTGTGCTGTAATTTGTGTTCCAGAAATTTTTCCAAAATAATGCACGGTGTATCAATAGGACGAGTTTCTCTGAAAATCGAAAATAGCCTCTAGTTCTTGAACTACATAAAATGGTGTGCTGTGATTGCAGTGCCCTATGCCTTTTAGGCATATGTATCGTCTGACAAAATTGTAAAACCCTAAGTCAAATTTTCGTCGAAATAAATCAATTTTTCTGTGAAAGTGGTTTTGCTTATTTCAAACCTCAAATAAGAGCATTGTGAACAAGATAATAACAAATCATGATTTGCCAATCAACAGAGCCCATATTCAAATAAAGGCACACAGAATTTCAGCTTTCTGCACCTTATAATTAACTGTTAATAAATAAAACAATGAAACGAGAATTATTTGAAAACTATCTGACCAAATACGAAAGGTAGTTAAAAAGCGGCCATTCAGTACTTCGAGCCAGCATTTTTAAATTGGTAGCCTTGTCATTTTCGGCATTGGTTAAAATTGCACGGTGTATAGGCTTTATGTACAGGTTTATGAAAAATTGTTGTCACCCTATTTAATTATTTACGTAATAAAATAATACTTGATTTTAATATAAAACTAAATTTTGTTTTATATTTTAAGTTTACTGTATTTGTTGCACATTTTTTATTATAAAAAGACATGAATTGTGTTTGTATTATCTATAATACGTTAAGAGTATTAAAGCGAAAACAAAAAAGTGGAGAACTGAGGGCCCAAATTTTAAGAAGGTGATAATATTTAACCAGTATGATGCCGTGATGTGCTATTGCTATCACAAAATATCTCAGTTTATGCACTAAAATATTGTCGCGGACATGCTAGATGCTTCGAGATATCGCTAGAGGAATGTACATAACTACCTAAGTTGAACCACAAAGTAATAACAAGACCTTAGTGCAAGCGACATTGAACTTTAAGTATACAGATTAAGGCGCAAAATGGTATAACTCACTAGAGTTGTTTACGTTTAAACGTCCTTGTGATTTTTCTGGAAAATGAACATTCTAGTATGTACGACCGGCATCGATGTTGAGATATATAAATAACAGGACTTGAGACGCCGAGTCAGTTCATTCTGAGCTTTTGGTGCGATACCTGCGAAAAGTGATCTAGTGCGAAGTAACGACGACTTTAGCGATACCAACGGATCTAAGTACTACTCTGCGGATTGGCTAACAGTGTTTTGGAACCAACGACCTCAGCGACCCACCGGACTACGATTCTTGTGATTTGGCTTTTCTGATAGTATCTGCGACCTGTTCATCGCCTAATAAAATCTTCTAATAAGTCAACGGTGTTTTATCCAAATCCCGAACTCCACGTTCGTGACATTTGGTGTCAGAAGTGAGATTTGGAAATGCCAGTGACTCCGAGGGAAGATACTGCTGGCGTTAGAACCAGGGCACAGCAAGCTGCGGAAGCCACGGCTACTACCCGACAGGCTACCGACCATCGGGATACTACACCTATTTGCTCCGCCCACCAAGCATCGTCCATCGACCAGTCCACGCCTACCGGAATGGAAGCTTTACCCACTGCGTCGCCGGCCTCGCCTACTGTCTCCGCTCACCGGGCTACTACGCCATCATCAGCTCAAGAAGCCAGAGCATCTGCATTCGACTTTAGTAGATTGATGCAGATGATGGACTTCATGTGCCAGAAACAGGATAGAATGCAAGAAGCTATTCAAGCTAAACAGGAAGAAATGCAAGGAAAACAGGACGAAATGCGACAAGAACAACAAAAGGTGCTGCTTGCCGTAGGTTCAGTGGGTGATATGGTGCAGAACCTACAGAAGAATGTAGACCTGGTAGAAGAGAGGGTCACTAATCTGGAGGCCACCATAGACAGTATGAAGAAGAACCTTACCGAATTACAAAAAAAGGTTCTACAACTGGAGACCGCAGGACCCGCCGCCTCGAGTGACTTCGTATTCACCAACCCGGCACCCAGAGTGAAAGTGCCACCCTACGACGGTACTACGTCCTGGACCGCTTACCGCCAACAGTTTCAGACCGTTGCCTCTACTAACGGGTGGACGGAGGAACAGAGCCTAACAGCTCTCACTGTCGCTCTACGGGGATCGGCTCTTTCTGTTTTGGAGGCGCTACCATCCTCGGGTAGCACATTCAGCGATCTGATGGGGGCACTCGAAGCTCGTTATGGAGAACGCCATCTGGAGCATGTCTTCCGCGCTCAACTACGAGACCGGGTTCAACGTTCTGGAGAAGGACTACAGCAATGGGCTCTGGAGATTGAAAAATTAGTCCGCAAAGCATACCCATCTGCTGATGCAAAGATAGTGGACTCTACTATACTCCAAGCATTTGTCGATGGGATCACAGATACGGAGATTAGAGCTGAAGTGGGGCTTCGCCACCATACCTCACTAAAGGAAGCTCTAGCGCACGCTCTGGAAGTAGAAGCTCTGAGGACAGATGTTCGGCCAATTTACAAGATACGAGAAGTGCAGGAAAAGAAGATGTCATTTCCCCCTAGGAAAATGGCAACCAGACCGATGTGCTACAAATGTGGAGAAAAGGGCCACCTGCAATTCACCTGTCCCAAGAAAGATAGGCAAACAACTAAGCTTGCTGAAATGGTTAGCAAGTTGGAGCAACGCCTCGAAGAATTTTCGAAGAAGCATGAGACACCATCTTCTGCTTGGGAGCAACGGAAACGAGAAACAAACAGGCCTAAGGAGCGGGTGCTGGTTGGAACAAGAGAAGCCATCAATCATCGTAGTGGAAAGACACATGGAAATGCTGATGCCCTCTCAAGAAGACCGTGCCCGGAGGAGTGCAAGCACTGCATCAAGCTGGAGTCTAAGGAGGACTATGTACAAATAACGAGAACAGCTCCTCCAAAATCTTGGGAAGATGAGTCCATGAAAGAAGCTCAGGAAAAAGACGAAGACATACGACTGATCGTCGCATGGAAGAAACGCGGTAACGATAAGCCGAGATGGCATGAAGTTGCGCCTACGAGTGCTACGACTAAAGCGTACTGGGCTCAATGGGACAGTTTCATTTTGCAGAACGGGATACTTTACCGAAAATGGGAAAAACCTGACGGTAGAGAGTTCCATCTACAGCTGGTCGTCCCAAGGGAAAGGATCAAGGATGTTCTCCGAGAGGTACACGATGGCATATCAGGAGGACATCTGGGTGTAAAAAGGACCTTAACAAAGCTACGGGATAGATTCTACTGGCTTAACTGCAGAGCTGATGTACAAGATTGGTGTCGGAAATGTACCACTTGTGCTGCGGTGAAAGGTCCATCCACCAGGAGTCGAGGACACCTTCAACTTTATAACGTTGGTGCACCATGGGAGCGGATAGCAGTGGATGTTGCCGGACCATTCCCTGTGACAGAGTCGGGGAACAAGTACTTTATGGTCGTTATGGATTACTTCACCAAGTGGCCAGAAGTCTTCGCTATACCTAATCAAGAAGCTACGACCGTAGCCTCTAAATTGGTTGAAGAAGTCATATGCCGATATGGTGTACCCCTGGAAATTCATTCCGATCAGGGCAGAAACTTTGAGTCGAACGTGTTTCAAGGAGTCTGCAAAATATTGGGCATGCACAAGACGAGAACCACTGCTTATCATCCTCAGTCCGACGGCATGGTAGAAAGGTTTAACCAAACACTAGAGAGGCATTTAGCAAAATTGGTGGACAACCATCAAAGGGACTGGGACAAGTACATTGCACCGTTCCTTCTCGCCTAAAGGACTTCGGAACATGAGAGCACGAAAACGACGCCGGCATATATTAACTTCGGACGAGAGCTAAGGTTACCGGTAGACCTTGTAACCGGAGGAGCGCCAGACGATCACGTCACCGTACAGGATTATGTCTCCGATTTGCAAGACAAGATGCGGGACATTTATGCCATGGTGCGAGAAAACGGCTTGCAGTCGAGTGAAAACATGAAGACTAGATATGACCGGAAAGCAAATACCAGTGGTTTTGATGAAGGAGCACTAGTCTGGCTACATAACCCGATACGGAAAAAAGGGAAGTCACCTAAATTACAGACAAGATGGGAAGGGCCGTACAAAGTTGTCACGCGAATAAACGATGTTACATACCGGATCCAAAGGCCACCGAGAGGAGCACTTAAGGTAGTTCACATCGACCGCTTGGCACGTTATAACGGGAATAACGATGACGCTCGGGACGAGCATCTCTAAGAGGAGGGCAGTGTCGCGGACATGCTAGATGCTTCGAGATATCGCTAGAGGAATGTACATAACTACCTAAGTTGAACCACAAAGTAATAACAAGACCTTAGTGCAAGCGACATTGAACTTTAAGTATACAGATTAAGGCGCAAAATGGTATAACTCACTAGAGTTGTTTACGTTTAAACGTCCTTGTGATTTTTCTGGAAAATGAACATTCTAGTATGTACGACCGGCATCGATGTTGAGATATATAAATAACAGGACTTGAGACGCCGAGTCAGTTCATTCTGAGCTTTTGGTGCGATACCTGCGAAAAGTGATCTAGTGCGAAGTAACGACGACTTTAGCGATACCAACGGATCTAAGTACTACTCTGCGGATTGGCTAACAGTGTTTTGGAACCAACGACCTCAGCGACCCACCGGACTACGATTCTTGTGATTTGGCTTTTCTGATAGTATCTGCGACCTGTTCATCGCCTAATAAAATCTTCTAATAAGTCAACGGTGTTTTATCCAAATCCCGAACTCCACGTTCGTAACAATATAATATTTCTAAAAGTTTGCTAAAGCTAATGGATGAATTACTATAAGAGTAAAAAATTTCCATCTGAGGGCCCATTTTGAAACGAATTATACAAAAAAATACAATGTTTTTTTATAATATCTTGTTTTCACAAATTTTGTTTGGCGTTAGTTTAAATTGTGACGTAAAGACTTTTTCTGTAGTGCCCTTAAATTATTCGGTACAAGTGGACCCTCAATCCTCTATGTGAGGATTGAGGGCCCATTTTGAATAGAAATATACAAAAAAATATAATGTTTTTTCATAATATCTTGATTTCACAAATTTTGTTCGGCGTTAGCTTAAATTGTGACGTAAAGACTTTTCCTGTAGTGTCCTTAGTTTATTCGGTACAAGCCGTACAAGTGGGCCCTCAATCCTCTATGTGAGGACTGAGGGCCCAACATTGAAGTCCATATCTCTCTTATTTGATTTTCACAAATTCTGGTTCCAACTTTCGCATTTCTTTTGGAGTGTTCACTAAATCCTGAGCAAGTTTCAAAGAATTCTGAGAGAGTGGCCCTCAGACCACACGCACATAGATCCCATTGATACTTTTGACGCGATACTATCAATAAGTACTACACTTTGATAACACAAGTAGGTATTATCGAGAAAAAATAATGGTACCTATTTCCTTTTTTTTTCAATAGTATCGCCCAATTCTCACTAAATATTCATACTTACTACCGATATGTACCCTAGACAATTTATAACAATTGTCTTAGACCGCTACAGTTGCAGCATGTCGATATTCTCGATATGACTATTCGCGGTATTATCTGGTCAAGTTGAGCCAAAAAGCGGCACTGCCGTTTTTCTGCCGTCAAAATTTGTGAGATCCATGATATAGGTACTAAGTCGGTTAATTTATTCAGTCCCTACTTAAGGTGAAGGACCAGTTTTGGTTTTACATGGATCTCACATTTTTTTACGGTAGAAAAATAGAGTAGGAAGACTTTTTTTTTAAAAGCTATGTTTTTGATAGCTTCCCCTTCCCTTCCCGCGTGGTGCGGGACTACTTTTGTGAAATATATCTTCCTGTAGACATTACTTATTTTTATTCTGTCAACGGTATTTTGATAGTGAATAAATTTTATGATAAATGACCTGTTATATTAAAGTTGCAAAAAAATGAATTAATAGTAGGTAATATGTAATTACCGTCAGGATTACGACGTTTGTTGATATACGGCCGGTCCCAATAATCTATCTATCGCCAGTTTTGACATTTCGGAGATAGGAAATAGTTTCTATCTCTGATTTTCCGTCCAGAGAAACAAAGACAGAAGTTGTTTTCTATCTTCGATAGGCCAAAACTGAAGATAGATAGGTTATTAGGACCGGCCGATAGGCAATTCAGCCGAGATTAAGACTGTTTCCTAGAATAATAATATTTAGGATTTACAAAATTGAAAAAATCACATTCCAATAAATTATAGTGAACATTGCCGCACGCGCATCACAGCATGAACCGCCGCGCGCCGACGACGCCGATGTAATGGCCGCCGCGACCACTCATAGCGTCACTGCGCCGATACCGGCCGAGAGAAACTCCCGAGCTCCACCGCGCGCACCTAATGCTATAGTCCGTGCCAGATAAACGTGCAAAAAAGGTCATTGCTACCCCTGTACCACTGCACGCCGAATCAGGATCGCGTTGAACCCAATTAATATGAGCCGTAGAGCGACAGAATTCTGTGTAAACAAGCGTATCTTGGTACGAGACGTCCTTGATACAGAAACTTAGCATAGATGGCAAACATTTTTTAGAAACACCTATACAAGTGCTTTTTGACTTTTTTTATGTACAAGTAAATAATTACCTTTCATATTGATAATTAAAAATGTATTAAATATAATTCATTGTAGATCCTTTTTTAAACATCATTGACACAGTTATAATATTGCAGTAGCAATTGATATTATTTAAAACTACTTTTACCTTACTTTTGGCAAAGTATACATTGTTTTATTACAATTTCTTCGGGGAATTACACCTAGACTCGAGCCAATATTTAGAACATTTTGCGATCGTAGATACGTAGTATTAGCGTATTTGGGTTTGCTAAAACTATCGAAATAAAACACAGGCACCTATTGAAATAATTTCTTTTATTTTTTATTTAAACGGACTCTTCCGAAAATGATGCATCAGTATCAGTGCTAGATGTTTCGCTTTCTGAACTGTCCGTCACGTTTATAATAATTCTGTCCGATATACTTCCGAAATAGTTACCGCCGCCGTCAGAGGCACAAGCGCCGTCCGACACGAAATGCATCAAAATTATACAAGATTACAAAATGGGCGGTCAGGTGCCTCACCCCTGACGTCACAAGCGACGAAGTGGTTGCGCGGGAAACTTATAAATTATCATTTTTTGGGATAAAAGTTGAAGAATGATAAATCTTAATGAATTGTTAACTTGAGTTAGCACTTAAAGGAATACATGTGATTTTCAAGTATCGCATTTATATTTGTGGTAATATAAATGTAAAATAACTGAGTTTTTCAAGTAAAATAAATTAGCGGCTTAAATTACTTTTGAAAAACATTAGTATTATAGCTAGCATTTTTAATCGTTTTAAATCGTTGCTCTTATAAACTTAAAAAAACGTGTTAATTTAATACACAAATTTGTGTGTTTTCAAGTTGTTGCGTTTTTTGTCAGGCTGTGGTATTATGAAATCTGGTAGGAGTCGCGATTGTCGCTAGTTTGTAAGGAAAACGATAAGTATCGCAACATTTTGTAATTTCTTGGTACAAGCGGGGTGAATAACCTTTTGTGCACGTTTATCTGGCACGGACTATAATCACTGATTGGTTACGATGTAGATTTTCTCCTCCTTCTGTGTAATTTCTGTGTATAAATAAGAATAAGAAGAATAAGAATAATCTTTATTACATAATAAATATTTACAAAGGTCTCGAAAATTTATGGTGACTACTGAACTAAGCGAATTGTCTGAATCTCAGTAGTAATTATTAAAAAGAGAAGAGACATAATACTAATAAATAAATGAAATTATTATTAAGTCATAAATTTATAACAATTTGTTAGTGTGTGAGTGAGTGAGTGAGTGTGAACAGAACTAGAGGATATTTTAAGTATTTTCATAAGGTCTTTTGTTTGCTGGTAGTTTAGCTCTGCAAGCCAGTATTTGATAATCTGCTAAGCTTTGTACATGGTGGCCCTCTTAATTTCAATTTTACGGCAAACGCAGTTGTTTAGTCGCGGCAAGAGGAAGAGTGGATGATGTCTTGCGAAAGTAGTGTGGGATGCTTGGCTTATAAATGTAGCTTAAGTTCGTTTATCAAATCATTCCTTCACATGCAGTCAGCGAAGTTTTTTTTTCTTCTACTAAACACCCGACTTCCTCTAAAGAAGCATGAAATTACCAATGCGCAATCTTCAGTTAAAATTTACGTATTAAAATTGTTAAAGTAGGTAAGTAACTCACCATATACAAATTACCTATTCCCACACTGTGTTGCAAACGTGTTCTAGCCGTGGCCCACAATTATTATTTGCAACGACATAAGAACATTAGACTCATGCACTCACACACAACAACACAAAAAACATTTAATTATTCATAAATTAATTAATCTCCAAACACGGCAATGCCTCATTTCGTCCGTCTTGATGTACCTAGGTAATGTAGCGTTGTCATTAAACAAGCCGGCCGGCCGGTATAATATTAATAACACAGAGTAAACAAATAATAGGTACTGTTCCTTGCCTATGCATGCGCACAATCTATGCGCACACAAGTGTTACTATTGCATATACGAATAAGGTTCAGGTTCATTGTTTTGACTGTTATGCAGTCGACTAGAGTAGGCACGCGTCGGCCTCCTCTTACTTGCACACCACAGCAACAGGATCTAACGCACATTTAAATACAGACCGTATTGCTGCGCCATAAGGATTATTTTAATAAGTATTTTTCTTACAATGACGATTCGTTCCAAGCGTTTCGTTTCTCATAAACTAATTTTATGTGAATCAGTTCTAAAATACCCATCTATTTTAATAATTAAAGTTTAGGAAAAAGACACTCTAACAGAACCTTAATATAATATACCTACACAAAATGTTTTTTCTTTTGTAATATATTTACTCTCGGACATGACGATGGAAATCCTTACTGAGTGCAGTCTAACAGTAAATAATGAAATATTAACTGATAATAGCACAAAAAAATAAAATAACTTAAACATCCTTTCCGCAGCACTGTACACACATAAGAAAATCTAATAGACAAATTAAGTAGGTAGGCTGAATGTTCCCAACGTCCGCTTTTTAACTACCTTTCGCATTTGGTCGGATAGTTTCCAAATAATTCTTGTTTCATTGTTTTATTTATTAACGGTTAATTATAAGATGCAGAAAGCTAAAATTCTGTGTGCCTTTATTTGAATAGGGACTCTATTGATCGGCAAATCATGATTTTTTATTATTTTATTAGAGATGCCTACTGAAGACTATGTTCTGTAAGCCGATTAGATTTCCCACTGATGAGTTATATCAAAACTTTTATATTTTTGATCTGTTAGAAAACTGTACATTGTTAACTCTATACTTAAATTACATAAAACTTTAAAATATAATCCCACTTCTCAGGTAAGTAGAAGGCAGCGTAAAGTGGCTCCAGTTCCGTCTTGTAAAACCCTAATGGCAAGACGTCAGTACCAAGCTCACTCTGCCTACCTCTATAATGTGTTAAATGACAAGTACCAAATCTTTAGCCTTAATATTACGACTGTAAAACTAAGTTGGTCAAGGGACTTGTAACACTTGGATACAATGAAACTGAGGACTTGCTGATGAAAAATACATTGTAGGAAGTTAAATTAACTCTTTAATAACGCACTCACGCAATTAGCACGCATGCATACACCAGCACACACACACACACACACACACTCAAGCGCGCATACACACACACACACACACGAACATACATAAACACACATACACACTTAATTCACATTTTGTTTTATTTTATATAGTTTACTGTCTTGTCTGGTAGAATAATTAATTTGCCTCTTACCTACCTACTCTTTAATTATTTTTAACCATAACCATTTGTATCCAGGAAGAGCGGAACCTCCCACTACAGGCATTAAAACGTGCCTCCTGGGTTGGTTCTGGTCAATCGCATAATTATGTAAAAAAGCTAAAGAAATAAACTATTTTATTTATTATTTTATTATTATTATCTTGTTCACAATGCTCTTATTTGAGGTTTGAAATTAGCAAAACCACTTTCACAGAAAAATTGATTTATTTCGACGAAAATTTGACTTAGGGTTTTACAATTTTGTCAGACGATACATATGCCTAAAAGGCATAGGGCACTGCAATCACAGCACACCATTTTATGTAGTTCAAGAATTAGAGGCTATTTTCGATTTTCAGAGAAACTCGTCCTATTGATACACCGTGCATTATTTAGGAAAAATTTTTGGGGCACAAATGCAATGGCACAAATCACAACACACCAGCTGACAATATATCTGTTCGTCCAGCCGTTCCGCAGATATGGAAATCTGTCAAACGTTACTCCAGCGGCATTTGCAATTACACCAAATCCACAAGTGGCACAAATGCCGCTACTCGGCCAAGAGAGCGCACAAATATAAGCTACACTTTAGGCTACTTTAAATTTAGGTAAAAATCATGCCGCTGTAGTAACGTTTTCAGACATAACGCCAGCGGCATCTTATTTCCTAAAGTTACTCGGAGACCTTAATGGGCACTAATTTGATTTTTGGGGCACATGAATGGGATATAGGGCTCTAAATTTTCTATATACTTTCATCTCGATCCGAGTCGACATGCCGCCCCAGTAACGCACACTTAATTTTGTAACACGCTCCGACGCTCACAGACGTATTATTTTGCTGCAGCGGGGTCCCGGGTGAATGAACCTTACACAGCTACAGCTACGTCCGAGCGCGGCACAGCGTGTTGCAAAATTATAGAGCTGAACCAATATTTTTTATTTTTATAAAATTAAATTTCTGAAAAAAAATTAAAATAACACTGCCAAAGATATTATACATAACTAGCTGTTTCCTGGCACGGTTCGCTGTAGCACATTGTGATTAAATGGTTGTTGTTTTTTATGGTTTCTTTTTTTTTCGTCGCGTCGATAAATAGATAAAAACAATCCTTGATGCGGATTATATTATCATGCTAAAATTTCAGCTTGATCGGTGCAGAACTTTTTGAGTTTTTAAAGCGTACACAAACCAACATAACATTTTTATAGGTACACGGTGCATTTTAAAGCACCTGGAAAAGAAAGCCCACGTTATGTGACCATTATGTATAACATCATGGCAGTGTTAATTAATTTATCGCTAAAAATATTTTTTGAAATTGTTTAAGTATTTATTTGTTCCGACTTTAATTTTGTAACACGCTCTGCAGCGCACAGACGTATTATTTTGCTGCGGCGGGGTCCCTTATGAATGCACCCTACACAGCTACATCCGTGCGCGTCACAGCGTGTTTCAAAATAAGTAGCTGAACCACTATATTATATTTTTATGAAAAAAACAATTTGATAAAAAAAACTAAAATAACACTATAAGATGGTTACATAACGTGGGCTTCGTTTTACAGGTGGTTGAAATTGCGCGGTGCATATCTTGATATACCCACGAATCCCACCGATACCGAGATCTAAGCCGAGATCAGTGGATACAACTCTTAGAGATCCGTGGCCAACTGATCCCGGGATCGGTGAAGACAAGCCCAAAATTTGAACACTGAAAGTGGGCATTAAATATGTTTTTGAAATGTATGTATCGATACTTTTTATTTGCATCTCTACTGGCACGTGACGTTTGACTGTCAAAAAGAAATCAATGAAAACGACCTGTATAATATTTGGACCACTGAGAAAGTAATCACTACGATTTGGACTCTACACCGTGAAATTTTAGTGGTTGTTTTCCCGCAGTGATTCTATCTTAGTAGTACAACAGATTTGTGCAGTTTTATTTTATTCAAATAAAAAAATTGCAGTTTCACGATTGTGATAAACGAAACTCGAAAGCAACCTCGAACCAATGGTACCAGCCGCGCCGCAGCCGGTCACCGGCCGGGGTCATTGCCCCTCGCGCGGTGCAATTTATGCTGTATTACTTAGTGCGTAGAGCTTCTTTTGCTTTGAACATTGATTTCGTGCGGCAAGCAGTACCCAAACACGTCACATTTTGTAAAGATACTATCGTATCTCACGCTTTTGAGTTGATGATTATTTTTTTGATTAGTTGAGAACAACGATATCTTTATTTTCAAAAAATAACTCGCACGATTCGATGGTGCTACTAAAGGTAAATCGTTCTGTTGCGGGAAAACAACCACTAAAATTTCACGGTGTATAATGTTACAATAAATAATTTAATTTAATTTTTTACACAAAGGTGAAACGTGATGTTATCCTTGTTGAAGTATTTTTTTCTACGAAATGGTGTGTAATTTTACAGCGCAATTAGGTATCATAAACGTATTTTTATAAATTTTTGTTTGTAGCACAAATACCCAGTTCACGGGTCTGTTTTCTGGTCACTACTAAACAAGGGCGCGGTGTTCAAGTCTATTAGGCGCTTTTGAGCAAATTCATGGCAGACACTAGTCGCCTTACATTACAAATCTCAGGGGTAGGTGGTCTGTAAAAAAATACTATTACAATGTATAAGCTTATAAATTTAATTATTTCGTTATATGTACAGTGTACGTAAGTATTTATTTAATATCACAAAGCATGAATTTATTGATCGTAATTATATTTAAATATAATTAAGTATCACAATTTGTTATTTAATACTGTATTGCGCTAATGTCTAATCCCACTGGAAAACGAAGCTGCTCTGTCAAGTGGCTTCTTGATCTTTTGAGTCAGTTTTAGGCTTCTGTTCGTTCTTGTCATTCATAGCAGACTGTGTTAGTAACTCTTCCAATAATAGATCGTTGTCAATCAACTCGGTACTACCAGCAGTCTGTAACGAAGAAAAAATATATTAGAAAATCCAAGGTACATAGAAATATGAAAAATATAACGCTTTAATACGAAAATACAATTCCAAAATTATTGAAACGTCCAAAATAACAACAAATTATTATGTTTTTTATAAATTAATTTAAAATTACAAATGATGAACCTATCAAATTTATTCTTGCAAATAAATGTTATTCTATTCTATTATATTCTAATGATACAGCATGTTAAGTAAATGGCATATCAAACCGAATTATTTACGTTCTATTTTGTTTACACATAAAAAAATTGTTATCAAAACAATTTTGTAATTTTAAATTAATTTATAAAAAGTATGGTCCATATACTTGTCGTATGCAAGGTACTCTTTAGGTAGATTTTTTCCACATATTGATTTCCTAAAAGTTCATCATACTTTATTTGATTTGAGGTGGGCGCGGCCAGAGAGCAATGCTTCGCAGCCGAACCACATAAATTGTTAATTAAAAAGTTTTGAGGTACTAAAAATATATTTATATACCGATGAAGGTAGACTTTAGGTAGATTTTATTTCGGACTATAGCATCTGTGTACTAAACTGTGGTCCGGCCACAGAGGAACACGCAATTTTCACGGTCCTACTAAGCTTGTTAAGGTATGAAGGGAAAACCAACAATTTACGATGCGAGTCTCATTCATTCATTACGATACTATACATAAGTTGTTGATTTTCCCTTCATACATTCACAGGCTTAGGACCGTAAAAATTAAAAACTACTTATGTTGCGAAAAATATTTTCGGGTGATAACTTGACCTACATAAATTTTTTACACGAAAATATTTTTCGCAACATAAGCATTGTATTTAGTCGAAGTATAATCAATATTCAATTCAACGCTACCAACGGGGAACTCCAAGACACTAAACAAATTCCTATATTCCCAGTCGCCCCCGCGGGGATTGCCAACGGAGGTAAATGGGAATAAAAATTCCCAGTCGCCACCGGCGGTAACTTAGAAGTCATTGCCCCCACTTCAGTTTTGCTATACATTGCTTTCTCTCTTGTGAAGAATAAAATTATAAGGAAATTTATTCTAAACCTGCATCTATCTAATTAGATGATAACATTCAAATAAAGTTTCCAACATAGACTTTGTTACTTTACCTTTTAAATCATGCGTATCTATGTTTAACGGATACCTATATAAAAATAATGTAAATATTATGAATAAACTAATTTTCAACCGACTTCAAAAAAGGAGGAGGTTCTCAATTCGATTGTATGTTTTTTTTTTGTATGTATGTTACGCGATTACTCGGAGACGCCCGGACCGAAAAAAATATTTCAATGCACTTCGTATTTTTATTTCTCTGTTTTAATTTTAATAATCCTAATCATCACAAAATTTATAAGGTAAAATAACTAACCTTATAAAATTTGTGATATATAAACTTATAAAACGTTGGAAACTTTATTTGAATGATATCGTCTATTTAGAGGCAGATTTAGAATAAGTTGCCTCAACCTTTTATTCTCTACAATAAAGAAAGCAATGTACAGCGAAACTGAAGTGGGGGCAATGACTTCCCAGTCACCGCCGGTGGCAACTGGGAATTTTTATTCCCATTTGCCTCCGGTGGCAATCCCCGCGGGGGCGACTGGGAATATAGGCACAAATTGGTTTTAGGAAAAATGCTAAGTATGTCTGTACAGGAAATAAGCTCAGCAACTTAACTAATAGCTAGTTTTTTGGTACAAGCAAAAGAAGTTTTAAATTTTGATCTCGTAAGAGTAATTCTATAATTTAAATTAATATAATTATGTTATATGGTACCTGCTGGGCGCTCACAGATCGTGCCATAAGTTTCTGTAAGTATTTCTCGCGTCGGCGCTGGTCGCGGATGCTACGCAGGCGCTCAAAGTCATCGGCGTCTTCGGCGCCGTCAACCTCGTCCACTGGAACAAATTTCCTAATATGAGCATGATAGTTCATATAAACAATCCCTTGACTAAAAATGTTAACTGCCTTAGTAAGACTTAGGGTGCTTACATAAAGATACAGGTTGCCGGTACAGACAAATCTGTGCTAGTCGGTACCGATCGATGCAGGATTCTTGCATAAAGAAACAGTACCTCTAGCACAAAAAGCTATCGACTTCGAATCGTTTGCGTATCGAAAGCAAAAGTGAGCGCATAAGATAACATGGAAATATTATACCTACCTGCACCGATCAGTATAAACCCGCACAGATTTGTCTGTACCGGAAACCTGTTTCTATATGTAAGCACCCTTAAACCTTACACTTAAGTGGCGAATGCTCAGCAGACCCCATGGTCTGAGCATGCAACGGATCCGGCTGTCTGAGTTATAACATAAGTGACCGCAATCGACCTAGTTTTCATAGTTTATAGGCCAGAATTTCGTCTTTTCGGACACATCGGATCTGAAATTCTAAAGGAATTCAGAGCAGTTTACTTGTGAAAAAAGTTTCATCTATTTTAGAAATCATAATAAAGTGTTCAGGCAGCCTGAAATCCGACCTTCACGGAAATATCACATTTTATTCTGATGGTTATGGATATAGTTTTTTGGTCATTTTTTTTAATGTGATTTTGGTAAGTACCAGGTTTGGATTGATATTGAGTTGGAGCAGGTAACGGTTGTTTGAAGATGAGAGTCAAAATGGCGGGTGTACCATACCTAACGAATTAAATTATACCGATCACCAAAAAACTTTACCTAAATTGTACCTTTTACTACCTCGCTCTAAAAAATCAGTACCTTCTTCAAAACGAAATTATTTCGAAATCAAAATACACCGGCCATATTGACGGCAAGATGGCGGGTGTACTATAATATGTAATTACTTGACAATATACACCAAAAAAATTTACCTAAAAAGTACTTCAAGGTAAAAAAAAAACAAACATGTTCAGTTGCACAGTTTCTGAGAGTAGTTTTATAAATTTTTTCAAATTACCTACTTTATGACAAATAACACCTTAGTCTGCCCGTGATCATGAACGCAGTAAAATGTTCGAAACGTCGGGTTAAATCAAAAAATTAACGCGTACTAAATCCGTTAACATATCTTTCATTTCAATGTATAGTGTTCGCGTAAACTCAAAAAAACAGTATGTAAACCACTTTTAATTAAAAAGGCGGACACCGGGCGCATTTTATGGCAGCAACTTAGACAAACGATCCGATTATGATGATGATAAATAGATAGATCAATAATTCATAGTGAAATTAAGTAAATAAGACAGGATTCTTGTATTTCTCAGAAACTGTGAAACTGATCATGTTTGTTTTTTTTACCTTGAAGTACTTTTTAGGTAAATTTTTTTGGTGTATATACATTTTATGAGTGATTGTCAAGTAATAACATATCCCACCAAAAACAATATGTAAAAAACTAGCTAAGTCTCAATGGAGCTGCTTGTTTTTCTCCAAAAAGAAATGAAATCTAGACAAAGTCGTGCCAAGTTGTCACACAACATTAACTATAATAATAAAGAAATCGCAGTAAGGAACCTTAGACTTGGCACGACTTTGTCTAGATTTCATTACTTTTTAGAGACAAACAAGCAGCTCCATTGAGACTTGGCTAGTTTTTTACAGAATGTTTTTGGTGGGATTTCACTTCTTTTTGTAGAACGTGGGCATATTGATTTATTTTATTAGATTTTCTTATTTGACTCGTTGTTTTTTCTTTTTATTCATATTCATATTCATTTATTTCAAATTTTCGTATTAAAATTACACTTAGATACCAACGTCAATTCACAATTTCAAATAGACACATATTTTTGTTATAATTTAAATTTCAAGTTTAACCTAATTAATGTATCAAATTATGTCATAAAATTAAAAAATAAAATAATATCAGCAATCTAGGAGCATCGTCAATTTTAAAAATTATGTTGTAAAAAAAGCAGGATAAATAAAATTACTACTTAAAATACTTGGCACACACATACATTGGTCACAATTACTTATACTTTTATATTATATGTCTGATTCAACATGATTATTAAATAGAATAATAAAATGTCAATAAAATATACGAATCAGCAATCCATAATGTAGTAATTTTAGAAAAAACTAATAATAAAAGATATGACAATTTAAAAATTTATCGAAAGAGCTTCATTCATACTAATACTATAATAACTTTTAAGAATAAGTATTGTTTTAATTTTGTTACAAAATTCATTACCTTGTAGATCTCTTACTTAAGATGGTATTTTATTTAAAAACTTGATGCCCATAAACAGAAAACTCTTTCTTTATTTAACCAAACGATGTTTGGGAAGTGCTATCTGATTCCTGTATCGTATTGCATATTTGTGATAGTCTCTCTTTAGTCATATTATTAACATTCTCTTTATTTTATTTTATTTTAATTTTATTTTATTGCAAGATCCACAGCTCTAATTACAATAATTAAATTAACTTATTAACTAAACTTACAGCCAATAACGGATCTACTTTTTAAATTTTGTAACTTTATAATCGTCCGACAATCGCATTCCGAATTAAATAACGTAAGAATTTAATTTTTAAAACATTCTCTCTCTTATGTATAAACTTCAACTCTTTTATGTATAAAATGCTTTGATATATGTATAAATTCACCAGTTACCGTCATAATTCCTAATTCATTCAGTCATTGTATTTTAATCCTAAAATATATTTATCAGCTCTTTTTTGCAAGACAAAGATTTTATGAGCATCTGCTGCTATGCCCCAAAACATCACTCCATACGACATCAATGAATGGAATACGCGAAGTAAACGTTTTTTGCTGCTCTTATACCTCCTAATTCTTTGATTTTCCTAATCGCATATTTTGCTGCACCAAGTTTCTGTGAAAGTTGCTGTATATGAGATGCCCAAGTTAACTTATTGTCTAATTCAATTCCGAGAAATTTTACTTTATTTTGTTCACTTAAATCAAGATCGTCAATAGTATTACTCACAAATAGAGGCGTAACTTTATTACCAAGTCTGAAATGTACTAATTGTGTCTTATCAACATTCATAAGCAGATTATTTATTGAAAGAAAACCAAATGTTATTACGGCTAATAAACAATTTAATTTTGTGTAATGTTCGAGTAGAATAAAGTTGATCGTTCGACTATTTCTTCTTGTAAACTTGTAAGTATAAGTATAAAAGCAAGTCTAGTCTTATCCAGAGTTTTCCTTTAATTTTATTTTTATGCGTATTAAAAGCAGAAGGGGAGGCATTCGCCCAGCAGTGGGACGCTGTAGGCTAGATAAAATTAGAAGATGTGTCCCACTACGCTGGATTTTTGCAATGACAGTCGATTTTTTTATGTACCAATAGTAGGAGGGGGCATTACCATATCTCTAATAAGGCTGAGACCAGCTGAGGGTTCTTCATCAGATACTTCAGACCTTCGATTTTTGACACCAAATGAAGCGGACCACCAAGTTGAATATTTTTTGTAAAGGCGGTATGTCGATCTCTTATAGTTTGGTTGGGCTCTTGTGTTTTCTAATCAGGGTCACCAGGTACTCCAGATCTTCGATTATCCTAGTTTTTATAGTTTTCCCTTTATGTGGCCATTAAACCCTAACTCTGTACCAAATTTCAGCTCTCTGAGTTTATGGGAAGTACTAGTTCTATTTTGCTGATCATGAGTGAGTGAGTGTCATAAATGCGAAACTTTGCTTTCGCTTAACTTCGGAACTAAATGACCTACAGACTTGAAATTTTGTATTTAAAGTATTTAATTATAGCTTACTGGATGACGAAAATTTTTGCGTTCTGGTCTTATCCAGAGGTTCTCAAATAGGGGCCTGAAAATGCGGCGTAATGGTTCCAGTAAAGGATGGTACGGCAGTGTTTGCTTCGCGCTCGACTTGGCGGGGGCACTGCCGTGCCCCCTGATTATAGTAGGTACACCCGCCATTTTGACGTCAATATGGCAGGTGTATTTTAATTTCGAAATAATTTCGTTTTGAAGAAGGTACTGATTTTTTAGGTACATTTTTTTGGTGACCGGTATAATTTAATTCGTTATGGTACACCCGCCATTTTGACTCTTCATGTTTGAAGGTTGTGGGTTCAAGTTTAGGTTGAAAAACATACATACGCCACTTACATGAGAACATAAATAAAAAGAAATAAACAAAATGAATTCGCTGTCGTCGTTCCTACACAATTAAAAACAAAGACAAAGACAAAACTTATTAAATTATACATACATCATTATAAGTGATCCGGGAAAACAAAAATAATTCACTATTATATTATATTTCACACATTAATATACAGGGTGAAATTTTACCTACTTTCCAAAATTTTTATAGGCGTTTAGGATCGTATTTAGAGCCCATTTATGAAATAAAAAATGTAAATAAGTTTTCAACCGAAAATAGTTTTCGCAATATAGTTTTAAATTTTTAAGGTCCTAAGCCTGTTAAGGTACGAGTATAAAGGGAAAATCAAAAACTAATGAATAGTATCATAATGAATGAATGAGATGTGCATCGCGTAAAAAAAGTGTTGCTAGGCGGCCGTATCAAAAATTTTAGATTTTTGGCGGACATTTTTTAAGTGCTTTATCTTGACATTTTTGTACTGGGCTATACCAAAAGAAAAAATACGTCATTTGTTTTATGTCTCGTAGATTGATATACATATTAAAATTTGGAAGGTGGGTAAAATTTCATCCTGTATATCCACTGGTAACTACAGTTTTACATGGACGGGAATGATTAAAAAAATGTATTATAAACGACGAGCAAAACAGATATAGGGTTCAATGTCTTTGTTAAAAAAGGTATAAAAACCCGTCCAACGCACTCAAATTGGTACTAAATTTGTGATTACGTAATTTGCTAGTCGTTTTTTAAATACGTTAAAAGAATCAATAGTTTTGATATCCGAGGGTATTTTGTTAAAAAGGCGCGCACCGTCGGATGTTATCGTGGTTCGGCCGTACCTTGTTCGGGTCTTAGGCAACACGATGAAGCTCGCGCGTCGAGTGCAGATGCGCCCAACTTCTTTTCGCTTAGTAAACTGTAGGTCAGTACGGACTTCTTTGCTCATGGTCTTACGGATAAAAATGCAAGTATTGTAAAAGTGTAGTTGTTTAATGTTCATAATAATAATAACCCTGTTCCTCACCTCTGGCTTGCCTTCATTGGTCGGCCGGAGTGAACACTGACGAGGAACATATCTCCCACCTCTTGCTTGCCTTCATTGGCCGGCTTGAGTGGAGAGTCGCTAGAGCAGAAATGCTCGGATGCAGTAAGATGCTTGTAGGGACCTTGAACGGATTACCGGGATTGTCCTGAGAGCCGTGTAATACCTCTCCACTCCTCAAGCACTTCAGGCTATGTTGCCCCCTTGTCGCTACGTCACTATGTGCTAGTGGCCGTTTTCGGGGGCCCATTAAACGAGTGTGCGAGTCACCCCCTGCCATTTTATCTGTGTGAGACATAGGTCATGCATGGGCCATAGTCCTTCCATAGTCCCAGTTACCTAGCCCACTAGCACCCAAACCCATAGCCCAGTTTCCTTTCTATCCACTTTCTGCAATAGTCCTGCACTAACCAGGGGTTGTCCTTGGGTGTACTTGTATAATACGCACAGGGATAATCTTCGGTTGGTGTCACATTACATCATTTAGATAAATATTGTCTAACGGGCCTCTGCGAGTTGACTTCGGCCTTCGTATGCCTTCCAAAGGTTCGGGACTTCATAGTCCCGTGATAGGAAATGACAAACATAATAATAAAAATGTTTATTTCTCACCACAGACCTTAACAAGAAACTTAATGCAATAAAACACAGTCAAAGGTTGTGGATCGCTGGTGCCTGTATTGGGTAGTAGTAGTAAGAACCAGTTGAAACAGGACACCAGGTCCCACCTCTCATAACAGTATGTACTTAGCGAATTATAGATGTATATATATTTTCCAGTTATATAGTTATTTTCCAGGACAAATAAGTGTATTCAGACCCTAGGGGACTACATTGAAAAATAAATTTTATTCAGAATTTTCTGCTTATTCTTTCATGCCTATACCGAGAATACATTGAACTCCCCTCGTAGAAGAGCAATCGCTCATATTTAGGGCTTCCATTCCGTAATTACGTAATTACTCAGTTACGTAATTACGCAAAGATTTTGGGCTTCTGACAAGTACGTAACGGAAGGGCTGAAATCCGTAATTACGTAATTGTAGTATTTTTTTAAATTAAAAATAAAAATGAGTAAATGAACCATTACAACACAAATTAGCAGCTAATTGGCGGTTAGTTGGCAACATTTAACATTATTCTAAACAGGATGACATGGCAACTCAGTTAAAAATGAAACTTAACAAGCGGGTATTCCCCCTTAAACAATAAATTCAATCTAGTAAGTCTATGGTTTCGGGTATTTCTCCGCGCGGCTTATTTCAGCCTTGGATAACGTATGCAATAATCCTCTTTGCCTCGGAAGTAATACGGTATATTATTTTTAAATAATTGTCCACCGGGAATCCCCTCTTCTTTCTATGTGTGTGTTTAACTTAGTGATTAGTTTTAGATGGTGACACTTTGAAACGCATAATGTTTATTGTCATACTTTCAATTGACATAGGTACATCATATGGCATACAATTAAAAAGCATAATTGTTTTTAGCAAACTTTTTATCACGCATAACCATATAAACGCAGAGTTGTTAAAAGGCATAATTAAATCTATATTTTTGTTAAATATAATTTTATAAAGCATACTTTAAAACGCATAGTTTAATCATGTAGGGGAAGGGGGGGCATGATGGGGTACCTAAGGGAAATACCAAAAATACAGCATAATTAGTATGTTTATTAGTCTCATTAATTTATGGCACGTTATGTCATTAATCTAACTATGATTTGGTGCAGTCATTAAAGAATCAACATATCACATTTTTTAATAATTAATAATTAACAGGAATATTATGAAAAACCATCTTGCCCCATACTATGGGGCAAGATGGGGTAATGAAATTGGGACATGATGGGGAAGGCTAGTCGTTCTCACAAAACAAAGAAATGTATATTTCCTCCAGATTTTCATCGTCCGCGCCAGCACAAACGTTGTGAGCCCAATGCCCACAGAGCTGGCAGCCTACCCAAGGTTCTGACGATGTTAAAAAATTGTTGTTAATATTAGGGGTTAAAGTATGAAATTGCCGTTTTGTATGGACGAAATCGAGAAAAGACATTTTTCCATACTAACAATTTATTAGTTTTTTTAAAAACGCCTGAACCGTTTTCGATGCAATTAAAGGTGAAAGTTAGATGGTTATAAAGCTACGCATTATAGTATTTAAATTTCTGAAAATCAAAGTATATAATACAAATATACTTAATTGAAGCAAGAAGGTCAGCTGACACATTGTAAGGGGTCTTTTCAACGACTTCCTTTGAAGTAATAGGCACTAGTATTGCCTTTTTTTTTTAGTCGAAAGTTACTTTATTTTGTTTTTGATACAATACAAAAAGAATTACGCAATAATATGACTATACTTAAGAGCTATAAACAAAATAAAAAGTGGGAAAATAATCGGCAATTTCATACTTTAACCTCTATTATATAAGCAAATGGCATCTTCATTATTGTTCTTTTGTTTTTTGACTGAGAGTTCAGCCTTTTGCTTGTTTCTAGCATTCTTTTGGAGCCGAACATCATTAAAATTGGACTTTTTCCTCGGCTTTTTTTAATTTTCCGCCTCATTTTGCTGTTTTTCCAGTTCTTTAAACAGAAGCAATGACCACAATATCACTTGGGGATGCATGGTTGAAGCTAGACGTCAGATCACGGCATGCTGCATGAATGAAATGCTGTTCCTGTTCAGGACAATAAGAAGTAACGGTAACCAAATATCAAAAACACATAAATACGGTGATCATAATTACCTTAAATAATGACGTTTAACCTTATAAAAATTAGATCGACGAAACGCTAAACCAGTTATTCGTTTGTAAACAAAAGACGCGAGCACTCCCACTCACAGTCTCTCTCGCTCTAACCTTCGGTTGAATGAAGCTTCCTATTGGCTTATTGTTTTATTTTCACAAACGTCTAGTTTCTTCTATTAGTGCAGTACCCCGTCTTACCTTGCTACCCCGTCATGCCCCCCCTTCCCCTACCTATAAATGACCATAATTTTCATAATTTTCTTTGACGCACTTGTACAAACGTTGGCTTTAGTAGAATATGCTTTGTACAACAAAGCATATTCTACTAAAGCCAACGTTTAAAAAAAAATTATTGCTTATTTACTTAAATTTACATAAAAAATATTTTTTTTAATTCAAAGTATGTCTAACTCAAACAAATTGTACATAAGTTTCGAAGTAATAATAAGGGAATCAATATTAATACGAAACTAATTGTAATAAACCCGACTCATTCAACTTCAAAATATCAGTAGCAATAAACATCTATTATTTGTTTCTCTATATTTTCTCAATATAACCGTCTTTCTTTTTATTATGTAAAGTCATATTTTTGGATAAAGTATGATAGACGGACCTTTGCTCTGGGTTTCTGTCATTAAGTGGCTAAAAAGTATGTAAATAGTGTGTAATTAGTAGTCTTTCAAGCAAAGTTTTACATAATCCAGTTTTTTTTTCTTGCATGCCTCATTGTCCTTTTCCTATCTACTACATAATAATTATTAAAGAAATCATTCGGTTTAAAAAAATCTCAGCAATTACGTAATTACGTAATTAGACCACTAAAATTCGTTACTAATTACGTAATTAACATATCCGTAATTTTGGAAGCCCTACTCATATTGCACTGCACTCATTTTCCTTCTCTTCGTATATGACGTCATTAGCGTGTCGTCTATCCTTGACCACGGCGTCCAGAGCACTGATTATTGGTGACGCGCTAAGGATGCGCTAGACTTCAGATATTAGATTTATTTTACGAAGTCTATGTGATTAAATTTTTATTTAAAACGTAGCGAACGATAGTTAATGATTCTTACCTTTTGTTAAAGCAAATATCAATAATAATTGAAAGAAATAACACGTTGTTTGATTTGAGTTTTGAATAGTTTTTAGAAATGTGGCATATATTTCTGCATTACAGTCTAGCGGTCAACTATAGACGACTTTGGCGTGCTGGATAGAATTTGCTTGGATAAAACTCCATGTTTTTTAGTTCAATATTTTCAGTAATTGTGGCCTCTAGGAGACTTGTTTTTTATGCTCGCATATTGCAGTGATATTCTAAAGTAAGGATAATAGAAATGATAGACCGTTAATAATGTTTGAATATACTAAATTCTTATTTTTGTTGGCCGGGTTTTTTGTCACCTATGGACGTCGTTGGTGCACAGGGCCCACAAGTGCTTGTCAAGCATAGATGACGGTGGCGTTCAAAAGGTTAATCCGAAGAGAGGCTAGGAGTGATATTAACTTGGTTTCCATTTTAAATGTGTATCCATGTGGTGGCCAAAATTTATGTTTCATATGTTTTTCTTGCAAAGTTATATTATTTATAACGAGAGGTAAATAAGTTTTGGGTATTGGTTTGTTTTTTGCTTTGAAAATTATATAGCTAGTTTTGAAGATATTAACAGTTAGTAAGTTGTATTTAAACCAGTCGTGAAGGATGTCAAGGTCGTGCTGGGCTTGCGCAATTAAATTTTGAAATGATGAGCCGAAATAAAAAAGACAAGTATCGTCGGCGTAGAGAGTGATATTGCCAAGTCTAATTCGTGCATACTATTGATATAGACTAAGAAGAGCAGTGGACCCAGTATTGACCCTTGTGGTACTCCATAGGCTATAGACTCTGGGGGGCTTTGGAAGTTAGTGCCCATTTTAACCACGCTTTTATTAGCTTGGGTTGTATCTATCTATGTATGTAATGGAATCTTTGAGCATATTATTTACTAATTTCTAGAAGTTTGATTAAATTGAAAATTTGCACACGTATCAAGGACCGATGACAATGCAATAATTTAATAACAGTTTCCCAGTTTTCCTCTGTAAGAGGGAGTAAAAGAGATAGAGCTAGCGCGCGATCTGTATCAGTTACGATTCCTGCATAGCTTTGGACTTACAGTCGATAAAGAAGGAATCAAATCTTATAAACTAAACTAAAAAGTAAAAAATAAATTATAGTTTAAAAAACTAAAAAACCACGCTTTTAAAACAGATTGAACTAAAAAATTCAAAATAAAACTGTAGTAATCAATTGAAAAAAACATTATTGTACAAAAAGCGTGGGGGGCTTGATTTAGATTGTTGTAAATATTTTATCAATAATTTACTATATCTGTGGATATCATAACAAGCACCCCACGCTTTTTGTACAATGATATGTTTTTTTCAATTGATTACTACAGTTTTATTTTTAATTTTTTAGTTCAATCTGTTTGAAAAGCGTGGTTTTTTAGTTTTTTAAACTATAATTTTTAAGATTTGCGATCTGTTCGTGAGGTAAGATTCAAACATTTTTAAAGCTTCGCCAGCAATGGTTTCGTACTAAGAACGTGTAGGCGCATCAACATTTCACACGAACGAAACTAACTACAAAACGGCGGCGCGCGCGCGGCAACTAAGTTGAGTGAGAGAGAAAGAAGGATTTCATTTTCGAGGTGATGCACAAAGTGGCAACGTCCTTGCGCCAGAAGAAAGCGGTCCACGCGAGAGCTTGCACGTGCGTTTCGTAATGGACGAACGAATTATCGAGTTCATCTCGTAATAAATGTGGATACAATGTGTGGAATTCACCAGACTCCGTTCTTTCTTTATTTATGTCATGGACCCAAACGCTTCATTTATTTTCTTTAAAAGTTCATAACATCACAAACACTTTGAGTTTGTAATATGTCCACAACCAAACAAAAACCTATTTATTATTTGCAGGGCTGCGCCAGCAAGGCAGCACTGGCAGGGGCGCCATGCAATGTGGGAACCGGGACGATCAATAAAAGACGGTGTTATACGATGGAAGTCTGATTTATTACTGAACTTATAACTAATGAAAATGAACCTACACTACACTGGGTAGACAAAGTATCGGTTGCGGCTGTCAGTCGCGACTGATAAGTTTGCACAGTCTTTTGGGACGTGGCTTGCAGACGCGTTCCAACGCCTATTCCACAGTATCCTCTTAGTAGTCTGTCTGTGTATTTCACAAAGAACTGTTGACGAAGAAACATGTTTGAAGAGTTTGACGACCTCCGTGGAGGAATGGCGTACACACCGGTTTTCAAGGTGTCACCTGCTCCGAAGTCCCGGGTTCGATTCCCGGACGGGTCAAAGTAGAAAAAAAAAGTGTTTTTCTACATTTTCCCTGGTCTGGGTGTTTGTGGTACCTTCGTTGTTTCTGGTTTCCAAAATACGAATGCTTTAAATAGTTATTCAAATTGGGATCAGAACAATGTATGTGATGTTGTCCACAGTTAAAAAAAAAAAACATGTCGAGTAGTGAAAGTGAGGACGAATTTTTGCTTTTTGTTGTCCACCCAGAAAGAAAATAAAAAGAAGCGTTTGGGTTCATGACATAAATAAGGAAAGAACTGAGTCTGGTGAATTCCACACTTTGTGTCCACATTTATTAAGAGATGAACTCGATAATTCGTACGTCTATTACTAAATGCACGTGCAAGCTCTGGCGTTGACCGCGTCTTTCTCGCAAGGAAGGAAGGACGCGTCCCGCACCCCGTGCATACCGTCCGCGTACGTTTTCGGCCGACAAAACACGCCAGATTTCTGTCGGTCG
Source organism: Anania crocealis (assembly GCA_949315895.1). Taxonomy (NCBI): domain Eukaryota; kingdom Metazoa; phylum Arthropoda; class Insecta; order Lepidoptera; family Crambidae; genus Anania; species Anania crocealis. The sequence continues at coordinate 11,936,530 of OX438884.1, read as the reverse complement.
TCCGAAAGCTGAAGGTCAGCCCAAGGTTACGTCCACGACTTACCTCCGATAGTTTGAACAACTTACGGCCGGTCCCAATAATCTATCTATCGCCAGTTTTGACATATCGGAGATAGGAAACAGTTTCTATCTCTGATTTTTCCGTCCAGAGAAACAAAGACAGAAGTTGTTTTCTATCTCCGATATGCCAAAACTGAAGATAGATAGGTTATTAGGACCGGCCGTTAGTGTACATTCCATTACCTAGATACCTATCGGCCGCGTCCGATAATGTGTTCCGAGCTTAAGGGGATTATTAGAGCTAAGTGCTGCCCCCAATTGATTCAATTTTATTACTTCTAAACAAAATCAATTCTCAAAGAACTAGAATAATATCATTTTAGCAAATAACCTCTAGTATTTATTGAATCACTGTTAACTGCTTTTCATTCTGGCATTCTTTCGTATTGTACATTAATGCTAAAAGCGGTCGCTTTTTGCGTTAGCGACAAATTGGACTTTATAAACAACTAAACAAAAAGTTTACTGTAATTCAATAAATACTAGAGGTAATTTGCTAAAATTATATTATCCCAGTTTTTTGAGCATAGCTTTCGTTTAGAAGTAATAAAATTTAATCAATCGGGGGCAGCACTTAGCTCCACTTATCCCCTTAAGACCTCTACGCGCGGACCGGTATCGAATTAAAAACAATAGTTACATATCGTCTGACTGCCGGCGGCGCTCAGCGAGGGGCCCACGTCGCTGTCGAGGCGCGGGCGCTGGTCGGCGATGCTGGAGAACGAGTTGCGCGTGTCGAGCGACTGCGCGGCGGGGCTGGCGTCGCCGGGCCCGGCCGCGCGAGCCCACGCGTTCGGCGCTGATGACGAGAGACGATTATCCGCTGGAAAATTGCAAGCTGTTCGTTACGTGGTAATTCTACCATGTTACGTCTTTATGTACGGACAACAGCACGTCAACCTACCACAAAACGTCAAATTTTCTCAATTAATATTGATCTCTACCATAGATATAGGATACAAGATCTCTACTTGTTGGACTTAAGGTTGAAAATTAATTCTATTTTCTCTACCTTTAACTTTTTCGGTAGGTTGACCTGCCGTAGTCTGTACAACGGCGATTTAGAAAAAAGTAAATTGGATCGATATTAAACTTCCTTAGGCATTCAAATGTGTAAACCAACCTTGCATTTTCAACCACCTTAAAAACGAAGCCCGCGTTATGTAACCATTATGTATAACATCTTGGCAGTGTTCTTTTATTTTTTTATCAATACAAATAATCCTACAAAAATATAAAATATAGATTCCGCTATACACGCTGTGGCAGGCAAAGACGTAGCTGTGTAAGATCCATTTACCCGGGACCCCGCCCAAAATAATACGTCTGCGACCAAAATAGCGTGTTTTAAAATAAAATTCAGCCATCAATTAAAATCTTAATCAATTAAAGGGCTTTCAGCTGTATGTTTTGTATGGCAGACCCCACAGTGGTGTGATATATGATCGTATGTGTTTGAGTAGAAAAATATTTAAATCAAGACTCAAATATTGTCAATCTCATCAAGAACAAATTAAAATGGATGTACTTGCAACACAACATTCCACAAAACAGTTTGGTAGATTTTGGAGGAGCACTAAGAAACTTAACGGTAAGGCGAGTTTGCCGATCAGCGTGGAAGGCACTAGTGATCCCAAAGACATTGCAAATATTTTTAAACAGCATTTTAGGGTCCAGTCAGTATTACAGTCGTCATCGACTTTAAATAAGGGTTCTGTAAACGGTCATGTGGATAATCCTGTTAGAGTTACTAGTAAAGAGGTAGGCAGGGCGATTGCAAATATGAAAAAGGAAAAATCTCCCGGGCATGATTGGCTCAGCATAGAACATTTAAAACATGCAGGCCCTCACATTAGTAGGGTGTTGTCCTTATTGTACACTTTTTGTTTGAGACATTCGTATTTGCCGCCTGATCTTATGAGGACTATTGTGGTGCCACTAATTAAAAACCCAACAGGTGACATAGCTGACAAATCTAACTACATGCCAATCTCGTTAGCCACGGTCATCGCCAAGGTGTTAGATAGAATATTGGATGCTCACATTAGCAAGTACATACAACTTCACGATGCCCAGTTTGGTTTTCGGGAAGGTCTGTCCACTGAAAGTGCAATATTAACCTTGAAACATACTGTTACCTATTATACCAACAGACAAACACCTGTTTATGCATGCTTTTTAGATTTATCGAAAGCTTTCGATTTGGTATCATACGATATTCTTTGGAATAAATTGAAAGATGTAGGTATATCACCGGAAGTAATAAAAATATTTTCCTTTTGGTATAATAATCAGAAAAATGTTGTTAAATGGTCAAATGTTCATTCAGACGAATATACACTAAACTGTGGAGTGAGACAGGGTGGGCTCACCTCCCCAAGATTGTTTAATTTATATGTGAATCAGCTGATTGAAGGGCTGAGCAGCATGCATTTCGGTTGCCGTATTGATAACGTAAGCGTGAATAACTTGAGCTATGCGGACGATATGGTCCTGCTGAGCCCTTCAATCGGGGGCTTGAGGCAACTACTAAGGGTATGTGAAACTTACGCTGAGCGGCACGGTTTAGAATACAATGGAAAAAAGAGTGAATTTATGGTTTTTTTAGGAAAAAATAAATTACCGAAGCAAATACCACCAATATCACTAAACGGGACAATTTTGGACCGTGTATCTCAGTTTAAGTACCTTGGTCACATAGTGACAGAGGATTTAAAAGACGATAAGGATATAGAGAGAGAGCGTAGGGCATTGGCGATTCGTGGTGGTGTGCTGGCCCAAAGGTTCGCTCGTTGTACTGCAGAGGTGAAACTTACTTTATTCAAAGCCTACTGTCAAAGCTTTTACACGAGCGGTCTGTGGACTGGTTTTACGCAGCGGTCACTGCCTCACTCAGTGCCCTGCGAGTACAATACAATAACATTTTCAGTATGGCTAAGATGCGACACCACGATAAATTTGTCGCACGACATGATAAAATTTGTCTACTTGTGTTATTTTATCATTTTTCCTAACATGGCAACCACCCGCGATCAAAATTCTTCGCTCGACAAACGTTTATCTACACGACAAACGGATGTAGCCATATTACATAATTATATAGTTTTTCGGTGTGGAAACATTGGTTAATATTATAATCATTCGTTCAATTTTACGTCAGACTTGGCTAAAACCATAGATTTAATATTATTAAATCTATGGCTAAAACACTTCTTGCCAGAGACGTCATCTGCGTTGACACATCTTTGGGTGACAGTCACTGTCAGACAGTGACACCTGTCAAACAGCATTCGCAGCATATTTTTCGGTTTGAACTTTGATTGAAGTGTGTAAAGTTTTAAAATTTGAAATGGCCTCAAAGATGTGAGTAAAACTTGTAATAAACTGAAATAAATTCTTATCATGGAAAGTACTAATGGTTTTTATGTTCTTTTAGAAAACTTAGAGGCAATAAGGCACAGATCCAGTATCTGTGCCAATACATGGCTGGAAGACCTCCATTTTTTGGCTCCAAGTCCTCTTTCAGCATATCTATCAAATAAAAAGCCATGGGCTTGGATATACGCCACAGAGCCTGGAACTCCATATCCGGAAGGTCAAACGGGTTGCACACGTCGCGGATACGCTTGCGCTGAATTTTACGCGCCTCCCGTTCTTCATAAGTGGTCAAAATGTAATTAAAATATGGCACGGCCATTTTTTATAAAGGGTTTATGCCTTGTCGTGAGCTACAAGCGACCACGATAATTTGTCATGCGCAAGTGTCAAAAATCGATTAAAATAGACAAATATAGGAGGCTCATGTTAGAGTTTGTAGACAATTTTATCGTTTATCGTATTTTGACAGTTAGAGATGACATAAATAGTCTGCCATGTTAGCAGCGATAGACAAACGATATAACGCTGTCAAAATGCGATATAAGGCCGCGATAAAATTATGTCGTGGGTCGCATCTTAGCCCTACTGAAGGTGATAGCTGAGAGACTGGACTCTGCCATATACCGTCGTTTCATTGATTTACATGTTAAACATGAGAATCAATGAAATGACTATACAATTCCCGCTGTGCACTGTTATTACTAACATAGTTTTAAGTTAATTGATACTAACAGTAACATAGTATAACTCACTAACATAGGATATAAGGTCAAATTGTTACTAATAAACTATGGACTGTGTTGTCTGAGAATAAATGATTTTTATTTTATTTTATTTTTTTTAAATCAAGTCATCTTTATTTAATATACCACTAAAATTATTTTTATTGATGAAAAAATAAAATTACACTGCCAAGATGTTATACATAATGATTACATAACGTGGGCTTCGTTTTTCAGACGGTTCAATTCAACGGCAATGATATCAATATCATTGGTCAAGGGTCAAAATTCGGCTCAACTGAATTCGAAGTCAACAATTTGCTAAAATATTGCATTAAACGAAGTAAGCGAAGTGTATGTGGGTGTAAAAATCGTAAACCTTTAAGCATTATCCAAGTCAACTTACTGGTGGTATGGTTAGATACTTTCGAAGGTACATCGACAGGGTCACTCGGGGCCGTAGAAGAGAACAGGCTCATCGCCGTCGGTCTGAAAAAAACAAATGAATTTACTTTTAAATTGAGTTAGCGAAAATTATTAAATTCTACATCAATTTTGTGTGCGTTCGCCCAACAAAAAGTATTGCCTATTCGAAAATTGGATGATGCAGATAATTAGTACCTTATATCGTGTAAATGTGCCCGAAATTTTATATTTGTGCGTTCAACAGCTTCAGAGTTATTTAAGAAAAATGGATTTTGCTGCACGAACGTTCGCCCCGCAAATTTTTTTTTAATTGATGTGTCTAGCTGTATATTAAATATGCAAAAAGGTAGCTCATGTACGAGTGTAAATGTGCCGTAAAAGCCAAATTTGTGCCTCTTAAGATGTCAGACTTATTTAGTTTTTTGCTGGACGAACGTTTGTGCAGCAAAATCCATTTTTCTTAAATAACTCTGAAGCTGTTGGACAATTCTGTACGCATCTGTACTATTTAAATTTCGTTACAATGCCATCAAGTGAGGAAGGATAGGTCGATGTATCGTGTGGCCGCTTTTTAATGTTCACTACAATTTGGTCGGATAATCTACCAAAAATATTACGAATGGTTTTTTACCGTTATTGTCTAAAGTAATGGGCATACATACATGATTTTTTGCATACGTAGGTATTCTTAAAACAGCGCACATATTATTGTGAAAGCATGTAATAAGCCAGCTCACAGAAAACTAGTGTTTTCGTATTCTAAGTAATCACTCAAGATAACCTCAAAACAAAGACAAAATCGTTAAGAACTCGGCAATGATATGTAGTAGGCCGGCGAAACCTTACATGATCATGTAAATATATAATAGGTATCACTCGGCACTAACGCGAAGTCCTTGGTCTTGTTCATTCGAGAGCCAGAGCATTTTTCCATTTTTTAGGAAATAGAGAAAATAGATCCTCAACCATGCTAGTCATGTTAATGAGAATTGCGGCACAAATATGCACAAATTTACTGTATCTGTTTACAAAAATCATGAGTGTGCGTCTAACCGTTTCCGATATACAGCAATTACCGAAACGTTCGCCCGGCAAAAAACTAAATAAGTCTGACATCTTAAGAGGCACAAATTTGGCTTTTACGGCACATTAACACTCGTACATAAGCTACCTTTTTGCATATAATATACAGCTAGACCCAACAATAAAAATAAATTTTGCTGGGCGAACGTTCGTGCAGCAGAATCCATTTTTCTTAAATAACTCTGAAGCTGTTGGACGCACAAATATAAAATTTCGGGCACATTTACACGATATAAGGCACTAATTATCTGCATCATCCAATTTTCGAATAGGCGATACTTTTTGCTGGGCGAACGCACACTCAATTTTAGAATGGTGAATGGCTATGGTTTATCTTTTTTGATTTTATGTAGCCTGTAAGTTTGCAAGTTAGTTAGTGTGTACTGTTACCTAGACTGTAAGTTATTTTACCCGTATTGAAATTCTAGCCAAAAGAACCGGCACCGAACTATATGCATGCATCTGTCATCATCAATCATCATTATTATTCATTTATGTACCTACTCCTAATAAGTAGTTATGCGTGTTATTATTATGAACTACACTTAATAAGTATTTTCCTGTTATGAATAAGTATGTAACAAAAGCAAACATCTATTATATCAATATATAATCAAAACTAGCTGTCCATCCCTGCTTTGCACAGATTTACCAAAGAAAATAATGCAAGCATATGGTCTTCTTATGACCACGTTCGCCCTTCACACACGTCATCTATACACTCTCAAAAGGCTGATTACTAGAATAAAAACTATCCAGCATCCTTTAAACTTGTAGATTAGTTTTTAAATTATATGATCATGTATCTGCACGACTGAGTTACCTGTTATAAAGATATACAAAGAAAACTTCCATATTGACGACCATTTGGATCAGCGGTAGTTAACGCTGCTTCTGAGCCATGGGTCGCGGGTTCGATCCCCGCGCAGTACAAATATTTGTGTGCATGAACATGTCTGTTTGTACTGGTCTGGGTGTTTGCTATGTATTATAAGTATGTATTTACAAAAAAAAAAGTATATAAGTAAGTTTATCGGTTGTCTAGTACCCCATATGACAGGGTACTTAATAGTACCTTAATTTGGGACTAGATGGCTCAGTGTGGCCCAGTGAGGCATGTCTTAAATATTTATTTATTTATTTATTTATATATTACCTAATCTCAGGCCGTTTTCCCATGCTGGTGATGGTGGCTTGCTCGTCCACCTCCTCTATCACTTCGTTGGCTATTTTCATACTTCCGCCGCCGGCCGTAGTAGGCTTGTTCAAAGAAACGTTACTTGCAGATATCGTGAAACGAGTTCCTGGAATCATACCAGTTACAATTAATAACAATTCTACATGCTTTATTAATTGTGTGCAATCTTAAGCGGAATGTAAAATACCTACTCTCAAAGTAATACTACAGAAATGTATTGCTAAGTAAAATTCGTTCTGCTGTTTTAGGACGTGAATAGAGTAAACTCATTTGTTTACATAAGAATAAAATCTAATAGGTAATAGCTTCCGACTGTATTGTTACATTTAGGTATATGGTGTGTATTATAATGACATGATTGTGCATCACTCGGATCAAATACTATGTAAGTATTTATTTTTTGGGCTATAGTCTGTCTGTCTGTTCTTCATTAGTGGGACTCAACACAATTTAATTAATCTGCTTCACATAATGTAATTTTTCGTACTTTACGCCTTTGACTTAATGATGATTGTCTTAATTTCCTTCTATAATTACAAGTAAATTTCAAACAATGGTAGGCGGCTATTATGGTGATTGAGCATGAGTCATTTCTATTTGGCTAATCGCAGACGAAAACTTGTTAGATAATACCGCTTAACTTGAACGTTACTCTCATAAAATTAGCACAAAATAACATTGGCTTTACACGGTTATTTACATTTCAAAAATAATGTTAACTCGAGCAAGATTGATCTGTAAAAGTAAACCTCGTATATATTTTTGGTTTCATTCAGCTAGAAATTCATTTGGTTTACGCGCAGCAACGTGTAGGTATTAATTGTTTTCTTATGAAATGAGTCTGAGGCCTGAGGCCAGATATAGTCAAACACGGTTTGTCCGTCAATAAGTTAGTCGTATGCCTGCGGATATTCGTCATGGATAGTGATTTTAATACAAACCAAGGTTGCGTGTCGATATATTTACATTACTGCTGTACATTGATGTAATATCTTCTGTAGCTAATTTTAGTTCAGGTACCTTATACACACTCAAATAAATACAATGATAAAAACTTTAATTACTTAGGGGTTCAGCCTACAATCTCACTCACGCATTATAGAATGGATCAACAATGCTGGTTAATGTTGTTTATCATAACCACATGGTTTTTAGGATTTATTAGACAACAAGACAAGGAACCCATATAGTTCCGCACCGACATAAAACATTTTTTTGGTACCTGCCCCCAGCTAGATATGGTTTGCAACTTTAAGCCAACTATACTAACTGCCAATCTATAAAACATAGGTATTTAAAATAAGAAAGTTGTAATCAAAATTCCGTGAAATGAATGAATGAAACAGCTATTTCCGTAACGGGAAGTTAAAGATGTGCCATTAAGAAAAATAAAATAAAGGATGAATTTTCAACTATGGTACCTATCTATCTTACACTGGCCCGGTGCCGCGGTGCTTACATGGCCGGTTTTTTAATAATTAAGCATTGTGGACGAACGAACAAATTGTGAACATACAAAACTTAAAATTATAATTGCGGAAGATATCATTCTTTTAAACAAGATTTTTTCCATTTTCGCTAATTCTATGAGAATACCCACCACCATCAGTTTGTGATGCGACTGGGGGGTTGGTTCCCGGTTTTTGATCTTCCTTGGAGAAAAGTCTCTTTAGCATAGAAGTGACGGAATTGTTTCGCGTTATTGGCGTTTGCTGCAATGATACCATCGAGTTTGTCGAGCCCAGACCCATCGAATTTCTGTCATCTTTCTTGCCTCGTTTGCTCCCTCGGGAAACAATAAAATGTATACCCGATTGCGCATCTTCGTTCATTTGAAGTTGCTGTGTAAACACCACAAAAACAATATTATAGTAATTATAGGTGCGAAATATTCCTTCAAATTATTAAAAGAAAATCTAGAAACAAATATAAGTAGTGGTAGATTGAATAAAGTGTTACTGTAGATTAAATTAAAACAAAATAAAACTTAAAAACAATAATTAGCATTATTATTTACAGCACAATTTGGTCGAGAAGTATGAAAACAAATTTTAAATAATTTAACACCTAATACCAACATATAACATCGAGAGGCATTATTAGATTGGTTTTCACAACACATACTCATAAAGATTAAAGAGAACAGTAGAAGTTAGTAAAATAACAGAAAATTCACAAAGCACAATCAGTTAGATACACGTACGAATAGTCTAAGGTACCTACGCAATTTTTTGTTGTTAATTATCTGCAATATTAGCTTTTTCATATATAAATTCATCACTACATTATGGGAATTAGCGGTTATATGTTATTTAGTAGGTAAGTACGACAATATGGTTAGTGTAAAATACCAAGAATAAACTAAACCTAATAGGTAAATTATATTAATAATTACTACCTATGTTTTATTTCATGCAATAGATTACTGCATAGGTAATATTACTTTTATTTAATTAGTCAATACCATAAATGACGTTGCATTAATAAAAGGGCTGCCAAAATATTACTGCATATTTTAAAAATGTTTATCACCGCTGAATTCCTAAAATCGCAATAGGAAATCCAAGAAGATAAGATAAAAATTTATTTAATGGTAGGTTTGATAAGATTATAAACATGAAGATTCGACAAAATATATTTGTCGCAAAAAAAATGTCCTCTGATATTTGATTATTCTTCTCTTTTCTAACAGTAATAAGTTGTCATTATTTAGTGAACCGTACTGTTCCACGAATAGTAATTACGATGATAATTGAGTGAAAAACTAGAATATTATACTCAATTTGAACGGTAACACTGTAAGAAATAGTAAAACAAAACATTGGCAACCCTCGAAACCGCCACACTGCCTAAGCTCCACACAGCCCGAGCGTGCAGCATGCTTAGTATAGGACGAGTCTAACCTCTGGCGGGGCGAACTTGTAACTCACGGTGTTGGAGGGGACCATCTCGTCGATCTTGAGTGCGGAGGGTGCTACGGTGACCATGCTGCGCTGGCGCACGGGCACGTTCACGTTCGCCGTGGATGGCTCAGGGTGTTCCTCGCGGTGGTTCTCCGTCGCAATCGTGTACGGCAACTCCGAAGGGAACACCTCGTCCCAGTACTGGTCCTTTATCAACTCGGGATGCTCGTGATGCATCTCGTCCACGATCATGTAAGAAACCTACCGGCAAGTACTTTCGATTTACCGCATAGGCAAGGACAGCTATAAGGAAAATTCATGCCACATTTTCCGTTGACTATAACACCTAAATTTTTTCGAAACGATTTTAAAACCACACTACTTTATACATCTCTACGGTAGTAGACACCAAATACTATTCTAAAATCAACCATACTGCCAATCTAACATTTGGGTGACTCGTACGTAATCGTACCTATATTTACTAACCACACCGACCAGTGAAAACAACTCGTCTGTACACGTAAAAAGGTTTTCCGTACAGACGGCAACAGGTAATTATGATAATATACGTACGACTGAACTTATGAAAGAATATTTTATAAAATGAGTTGTTATGTATGTAACATGCTTTTATGCAAAAGATGCAAACTAAATATCAGAAGAGAATTGCCTATAATTTTTATTAACAATAACATCAAATATTGTAGAGGAGAATTTCAAATGTTAATCCAAATATATTGAAAAGCTTCCTACATATGTCACATAGCAACATTAATATTTAATGCAAATTACCTCTTATTCATGTAATCCATTTTTTTCAGAAACATATTTTGTTGTAAGAAGACTCATTAAAGAGAATGGTTCATTCGTAATTTCATTTTTGCTGCTAAAATGTGTTATGAATCAAACATCACTAGAATTGTGTCAATAACCTGTCCAAACAATATAATTTGCGTTTTACCTGCAAATCTCTATCGATCATCCAATTGACTTCAAAGTCATCATCGTCCTCTCCAAAGGGATTTATTAAAGATTCTGCCACTTTCAGCCAACCCATGTAGAAGAAGAATTCTAATGTAGTAAATATTGGAAAATACAGATCGATGTTACTAATATTGGAGTCGGAATGAGCCTGCAATTTGTTTTCGACCCACTGGCTGCCCAGGGCAGATGTTATAAAATATGAGTATACTGCTATCGTAACTACCTAAAAGAAATAAAACAATATTTGAAACATTTATTTGGCACCAGCATTATATTACAGTTACTCAATTCCAAATTAGAGCACGATGCATTATAGGGACTTTATAAAGAAATTCAAAGAAAGACAGGGGCAGAAAGAGATTTACTAGTTTACGATTATGGATCTGATTATGTATTTTTGTACCTATATTCTACACATACACACCTGAGTATATACAAGTGGCACACTTATCGTGTCGTAGCTGAGCAGCAGGCCCGCTTGTCCTCTGAACTTGTTCAGTTCGTCTATAATAGTTTTGACCGCGAAGTCATCTCTTATCCGACCCTCTTTTCGGGCCCTCGTCACTATACTGGTGGCCCATACTATTGGCAACCTGGAGCATTTAATAATTTTATATTAAAACACTTTCGGGCCTTTCCTGTCTGTCGTAAAAAAATTGGAAGACTTGTCGGTTTAGTATTTATTAAGACAGAATAATTTAAAAAAAACTATAAATAACAATGATGTACCTTTTTATACACTTTAATCAATTATTCATTCATTATATTATTCTAGGAAACGAAGCTTAAACATAATAATAATGTGCATGCAAAATCTATTATTGACTTTAAAATTTTTAAGGTCATCTTACATTATTGGTGCTTTAAATAATAGTATACAAGTAGTTTTTACTAACCAGTGCTTTGATGGTTTTGGAAACTTGTCGTTGAGATTGTCTAAGATGGTCTTCTCGTTTTCGAGTAATAAGCCAGCCTCAACTAAATTGTTAAGTGTAGGGAACCTCTTTTTTACTCGAGGAGAGATCATAGTTAGCACCATAGTAAGGCAAAGGCACACGTAACGCACTATTGTCCGTCTCATCAACCGCCCTCGTTCGTCCTGTTCAACATGTTATTCATCAGACATTTATGGATGTACAGAAAATGTTTTGATTTAAATAAAAGATTAATTTCCTAACTATCCTTGAACCAATTAACCAATGCGATATACCTAACCTACCTACCCCGAAAGCTATAGCTAAAACCTTTACTTTAATAAAATAAAACTGTTGAAAACTACTATCTGTAAAAAAATACCGTTTCAAAGGATGTCTTGACTAGGCTTAACGGAACTCAACACATAAGTATTGTCGCGGACATGCTAGACGCTTCGAGATATCGTTAGACGAATGTAAACAGTATTATTTGGCAATCCCAGGCAATCCCAAATGCTGTTCTATAATAAAAAAAATAAAAATACTAAGCAAAAATGTTTGCCTGTCTCAGGCGAAGTTCGAACGTTATGTAATCTCTCCTCCGTAGCTCAGTAAGGTCGTGTGTTCGAATCACAAAGTTTTGTGTTTAAATCACATCGAATCTTGCCTTGTTCGAAAGATATGCATATAAATATGTTTATATTACTAATTTCTGTGACAAACCAACCAAAAAACCACGGGAAGCCGTGGAGCAAAGCTAAATAAGATCAAGTAACTTATACTGACAGGAATACAATAACGTTGAAACTATTTTACTATTCTATAACCATGTTGCAAACAGATATAAACTGCACGTTGACCTCGGGCTAAGCAGTAGATAATTACTATTCGATTTAAGTAAGATTGTGCAATGTACGTAAAGGTAAAAGATTTCTATATTGTCGCTAGTTTCAATTTTATTTCCGCTATGTTATGTATTTAGTTTGCTTCACTCATTCCACGGACACTACACTGCATCGAGAGATTGAAAAACTCTGCACGTTCTGCGTTGCTGTTTAAGTATCAAATGATAGAAAATACATACCAGTTGAAAGTTTTTTAAGAAGTATACATTACAAATAATATTGCATAACAAGGCTAGGTCACCCAACAATAAAGCTATATCATACGGAAGAACAGTGTAAGCTGATAAAGTGTAGGTACCTATCTTGATTAGCTCGCTCGAAATTTGCATCATAAGACAGCGACATTGTGTTTTTATCATAAGTAAGACTTAAACCATTATTCATTCAATTTCAAACAATATTTTGGAGATAAGATAAAAAAGATTATTAATTACTCATATTATTCACCTCACCATATAAATTAGAATGGCACTGCAAATTCGCAAGCATAACAATTTTACAGAAATCATTATTAAGTTTTTATTTCTGGGTAGGTAAATTATAAACAAGTATGTAAGTACTAAGATTATTTTAGATTATCACTAAGAAAATGACACACCCATTATTTTTGTACGTTGTTTACGTAATATTTGTCAATAGAGTGAATACGCACATAAGTAGCTAATATTCACCGTACCTTTTCCAGATATAAAATGTAGCCTATATGTTATTCTAGCCAATAAATAAACATCGTGCCAAATTTCATTCAGATCCATGAAATCACAACTATGTTTTAAAATTATCCCACGGGAACCGTAACTTTTTCCGTTATAAAAAGGTAGCCTTATGTTTTTCTAGTCAGTAAACTAACACCTTGCCAAATTTTATTCAGATCCGTTAAGTCGTTTAAGCGTGAAAGAGTTAACAAATATCCAGACATCCATACATCTATACCATAGATAGATATAGTGATCTTTAGTCACAAAGGACATTGCTCACTTACCATAGCGGCTTTGGCCTAGCGTGGACAAGCAATTGAGCGTTTTTGTTGTAGTTGTATTGTTAGTTTATAATAAGAAGATACAAAATATAAACTTTATTTTGTATCACAATCCTTAAAAACAGTTTTCTAACATTTGCTAAAAGAAGGTTATTTACAACAACAAAGGTTAGCCTCGGTCAACGTTTTAGCGAGATTTGTTAACAAAATGCGAGTTCAATATCTAAAAGTACGTCAGAGTCGTTGGAAGTAGAAATATCAGAGCCCGTACTGAGAAAACGAAGTCTTCGATACAGAATTTACAAAAACAACACTCACAATACAAAAACCATAGATTTAATATACTACTGTTAGATTGGCAATGAAAAGAGACAGAATATAATGCAGCTATATGATAGAACGAGATAGATCACAAGGCCGTTCACGTACACGCTAAGAACCCGTAGTGTTTTTCTGAGTTCTGACGTCTGTCACGCGCAACACAATATCCCTTTAGTTTTGCTAGTTTCATTTTTATTATTGTAAAAAAGTGTCGAGTTGATGTATTTTCATTATGGTTACATGTTCAGTACCTGGAAGTAACTCATCTAAAAAAGGGAACCAACATAATTGTACATTTCACACGTCAACACACAATCGCGATTATCAGCAGCAAAATGCAATGTTTCAGAGCTTTGACTAAAATTTTGTATACTAATTGATAGGGCATTTCATCAGAACAAGGATTTAAATTCATATGAATTCAATTAAAAATAATATCAAATACGTGAATTTCAGCAATTACTAACGTCACTTTTGTATTTTAGTGATTGACGTTGTCGATGATATCTTATCGACATTTCATTAGCTGACATATTTCACATTGTAAACCGCATACAGCCTAAATTGTTGAAATACGTTAGAAATGGTTAAAATTGCCTAATAGAAAAGAATGTTCGCCCAATAAATATTCGAGCATTTGCAGTTTACATTTGGACTAAGTGTTTTTAACACAGAGGCGTTTAGGCTGTAAAATTACGCTCTGGATCAATCTCCATATTGTTCAAGCCCCCATCAATCCCCATTAGTTAAATATTAAATATATGTATATTTAGTGTACGTTTGTAATGTGTAATTGAAAAATAAATATCAGTTTTATTTCAACTTTGGCGATCGCGATCGCAAAATGCGGCAAAATTGTTAAATACTGGCAAGTAAAGCCTACGATATTTTTTACAATAAATTGATTTAGTTCGGGGATAAGTAAAATTATAAAATAAAAAACATATCTAGGTATTTACTTGCAGTTTTTTGGCGTTGTTTTAATAATACTAAAAATAAGTCACCTGCGTCAACGTAAACTGTGTCGATGGAATCGATATCGAAAGCCTGCAGACAATGCAGTACCTGCACTATTTATCTCACGCACATGCTCACTTTATGCACACTAGCGTAACCTAGTTTTGGTCTCGTTTTCAGGATTCAATTGCCAATCTATCATCTATATTAAATCTATGACAAAAACACAAAGCGAATGACAGTTTGACATTACATTTTTTTTTTGCTACGTGCTGTCCACACGCATATTCATAAAACAGAGAATGAACGATGAACAATCGATTGCATAATCTTATTATTAATATTTTTTAGCAAAATGCTAATTTATTAACACTTTAATGTAATGTTAGCTGGCCACAGTAAATAAACCATATTTTTATATCATTAGAACGAATAAACATTGAGTAATACTCTTTATTCGCGCGGGGCACACATATCGATTAGAATCGATTTTATGGAATGAACTGTTGGTAAATTATGTTGTGGCAGCACTAAATCTTGAATTACAAACCGGATGCTGGGATAGTCAACGTGTTTACTATAATTATTTGATTTTCTTTAAGGATGATTGACAAAAAAATAAAAAGAAGGAATGTCTGTTTAATTATAAAATAATTATTGGTTAAATTATTTTTTGGTAGCGACATGTTCACGCTAGGCCAAATATGAACATTGACCTTTGACGTTTATTAATATTAGTAGTAGGTCTTGTATGAAGTAGCTAGGAAGACGAATACTCTTAAGTGACACAAAGCAAAAATCATTGACGATTCTTAGATTACTACTGGTCATTTCGAGCTAAAGAACTATCTTACACCTTAGAATAATAACGCTTTAAACTAGATCAAGTGTCATTTACACTCGTCTGAATTATCTGAAGAACACGAAAACAAACAGACTATCTTATCTTGCGTGTTTTGAAAACCTTAGTCAGTTCGTATTTTCCGCTGCAAGCAGTGAATAATTAGTCGTCAGGAAATTATATTACATGAAAATTTACATAACTGTTACGGTTTACGAATAGCACCTTGACAATCATTTTACGGACTATTAAATGTTCTCCTCCACATTACAATCGTGAATCGATGGTCAATTTATTTGGAACTTTCTTACTTTATTTTCTTAATAATTTCTTTTTTTTCCCCTTTTTTTTGCCCTTTCTTTTCATACTGTAATTTTTATAAATGAAAAAGCAAATAAATCTTTGGATTATCGCATGAAGATCTTGATTGATTGAGTGGCACAGAAACGATATTTTTTAATATTGTATTTCTTTTTTTTATTATTTTATCAATGTATGCGTAGTTAATAGATGAAATCAGGGACCGGAAAACCTCTTTTTATGAGTAACCCTATTAGAAAGGAAAACCTATTGAAAAGGTTACCATGTGATAGGGTTACCTTTGATTGTGTTAGCTGATTAGTTTGGTAACCTTTTAAATAAGGTTTAACCGCTTACCATAAATGTATGAGTGGAGCATAGAAACTAAAATGATAGATAAGCTTACCTTTCGGATAGGGTTTCTAAAAACAAGCCTAATAAAAACCCAAAAAAATAACCCTTTATAGGTTAGCGGTTCCGGTCCCTTGAAATATGATGGACCAATATACATACGTCTCGACTTAAAAACATTTTTACCGCCATTAGTTAAAAATAAACTCTTAAATTTACCTGCCCGTGAATACTTGCAGATACAAACACGGCAATGGAGTCCGGCCATGGTATCGTGGTATACTGTCCCCACCATCGATTCATGACTACAGTGACATAAAAACCCAACACAAACGAAAGGGGAATTACATTGCCATGATAACTGCAGTAATTCACCACACCCTCGAATATTCTGAAAATAATGCAAGCAACATGTTACCTATCGCGATTGTTGTAACATGCATTAATCAGAATGCTCGATACGTATCTTAAGGTACGATTCACATCAACCGGCGCGCAAGGGCGCCCAGCGCAACGTATGCGCGCGTATGCGACCGTAGCTGACCACGTCAGTTCGGCCAAAAATGCGGTGGAATACACGCGTCTGCGCGCGTATCTGCTGGCATCAACCCAGTATACTCGTAGTGTCACATCGCAGTCAGTCTACTGAAGAGTCGTTTACTGCTCACACTGTATTCTGCATCCGAGCGCATGCGACGGTAGACGAGCGGTGCCGACGGCGGCCGAGCGTAGTCGCTTGTGTTCCGAGGAATACGCTCGGAACCGACCGGTTTCCGCACATCCGTCCGGATCGAAAATTTATCAGTTGTAAGCAATTACGATGTTAAGAACTGTTAATAAAATATTATTTTCCATACGGCCATGTAAGTGCGCTCCGACGCGCTCCGATGCGCGCTGGTCGATGTGAATCCTACCTAAATGTCCAATGTTACATGTTATTGAAAATTAAAATTTTCTACGTCAACAATAAAGTACACTAGGGCTAACTTTTTAATATACTAAATAGTATACCTATTCACTAAGACATTACTTCACAAGAACACACTAATAAAATGCAAGCAGTTAACAAATATTACGAAGTGACTACTCATGTCGTTACACAAACCTATCAAAAGCAATGTGATGACATCACTAACAAACACAATTAATAGGTACCTTTTAGAATCTGGGTCCAGAAGGAGACGGTATACCAAACTTAACAGATAGTATGTGAGCAGGAAAATAAGGAGGTCCAGCCACACTAACTTGTATATGCTTCCACGCCATCTGAAATCAACATTCATCAGGAAAAATACTTAAATTAAGAATTTACCCGCCAAGCCGGTCTTTCAATGTTACAGGACATATAATAGATAAATATAACTATGAACTTGAATGAAGTGATACGCATAGCTACTAATTTGACAACAAACATTTATTAGTATGCGAATAGCAATTTTATCACCTCACATTTGAGTGTAGCTTACGTCACTTAAATACAGAGTGAGTTAAGATTCAACCCATTTCGTAAATTATTTTGAAATAATATTTTCGATACTAGTTGCTACTTGCTAGTGACTGGCTTAAGATTTCTAGCACAAAGTGTACAATTCTTTACTTGATGAGTACCTACGTTGTGCTACAAATTTCTGTTTTACACTGAAACTGCCGCTGAAAGCCACTCTCTTTTAGGCTGAGCCCACATTGGGCGTGCGCGTCCTTTCCAATACGTCAACCTTAACTTACTGATTTCTTGAAATATACATAATTCATTACATACTATACCTAAATCATATGATATGTTCGTAATGTTACATTGTTGTAAGTATGACAAAATAACAGATATTCATTTTCTCCGCATTAATTATTTAATGAAGACAACAATAACAGCATAGTTGGTTTGTTTTTTTATTGAACTAAAGTAGGTACCTTGACTTGATTTGCAATTGACCTTGCAAGTGTATAGTAGAAGATATAAACTAAGTACAGCAGCTGCTGTTAGTGTTGCACGCGATCCTACAGTAGGTTTGTATGATGTACTGGCAATTCATGTTTTCAATAAAGTATATTATGTAAATTTACCTACTCCTACACTAAATTATTTTTGACTTCAAGAATAATCATAATTCATCAACTTTGTTTTCCGTGATAAGGGATCTTCTTTCATGGAAAGTACTTACATGCTTATGCCGAAAATATTTACTAGTCAGTGGTAAAGTAGGTATTATTTTAAAATTATTATGTTAAATAAAGGAAAAACTAATATAATAATTAAGTATTCTTTACAAACTGGTAAGAATCGGTCCACGTTCGGATAGAGAACCCCCTGATTCAACTAGGGGGCTACGATAACTAGGTATGTGTTCATTTAATGTGGGTTCATTACATTTTACTAATACGATTTCCACCTGGGGTAGTTTAATTACTTTAAAGTGTTACATTTTTATTCAAGGAATTGTATTTTCAATGTTTGAAACTCATTTTCATAAATATACTGTGAAAAGGTAGTATAAGTGCTACCTATAATAGTTGTTATTATTATAAATATGTTAAGCATGGTTATTAAATTCCACATTAGAATCTAATGTACCGCAAAAGAAACCGAAACGAAACTGGAAGGACAAATCTAACGTTTATCTAAGTGAATCACATTGGCATTAGAATGACGTCATCTGAAACTACTAGAGCAGGGTCTGACTGACATGCAATTTGCCAGGATGTTACGTCATGCAGTCATGCATAGCGTGGTTTGTAATTTTGTCGCGGTGCGTTTCCGCTTGATGAATGTCTGAAGGCGATTGTACCATTGTCCATCATACCCAGTACATAATATGATTTACCAACATTTTCGCTTTAAAGAAGGCTTTTCCACTAAAATTTTACTTTTGACTTTAGAAACATTATGTTGTGCGGTTAATAACGACGTGGTAGTATTCCAATATCTATGCTGAAACATATTTTTTTTTTTGTTTTTTTATATTTGGACATTATGTATGAGTATTAAGTACTTAGACATTATGTATGAGTATTAAGTACCTAGACATTATGTATGAGTATTAAGTACCTAGACTTAATCGTCATACATAATGTCCAAATAAATATATATATATATATATATATATATATATATATATATATATATAATATGTTTCAGCATCGTGGTAGTACCACGTCGTTATTAGCCGCACAACATAATGTTTCTAAAGTCAAAAGTAAAATTTTTAAATTTTTAAAATAAGTTATTGATCGAACTAATAATATAAATCTATTCATTTACACCGAAAATGTTTCTAAATTTTGTTAAGTGAATGTTTCCTTCTTTGGAAATAATCCTAATACTTCGGTACGGGTATTCAAAAAAAAAATATAGGAATCTATCTATCTAGGTACGTACGGGTACTACCGAACGCGTAATGGCCGTTTAAGTTTTCATTAATGGATTAAAATTTTAACGCATATTATTATGCTTAATTCAACTTTAAGTCTTGATAGATAAGTTACCTTATAAATCGAAATCTTTTTAGTGGTAGTTGTTAAGCTATATAGGTATATCTGTCTACCATTTTTGGTTTTACAGTTTAGCTTGGTGTTAGTAATTAATTTGAGCAAAATTTTTACCAAACATTAAATAATTTGTAAGAAATATTTTGTAAGATCTCTGTTATATGTATTTATGCATATAAAATATTCATTTATTGATTGATAGAACAAAACAATACACGAACAGAACGTTTATCAATCTTGCGTTGCTCGTTTTTTTTTTTTAATAATTTACGTTGTTACAGAAAACAAAAGATGTCGTGTTTTTGAGGTTTTTAACACAGCCCCATTATAAAATACATAATTTCCATTCGTTCATGGTTACAAGCAATTTTACACAAACAAATTTTTGGGGTCAATGTGAAAAACAGGACTTATGAAGACAAAACTTTGCGTGACTATTCGTGACTCATTTTAATTAGAAAGTACTCAACGCTTGAATTAGCTGGAAGTTGGAACATACGAATGATTTTAGATGAAAACAGATTCGTTAAGTCTATCGTAGGTACTTACATCTTACATCGTAGGTACGTAATAGGCATAGAGCGGGTTGCAAAACATACAAAATTGAAGTTCTGCACAGGATGGACGCAACTTTGCTTTAACTAAAGAAAAGCATGTTCATTTTCTATGTTTTATATGATATCATGGTAATACACATGTATAATACGAGTTGGAAAACTCAAAAATATTTTTAATTATGCTTACTTTCCTACTTTTCTTTCACAAAAAAATCCGAAATATAGTTTGATATAAATACTAACTATTACCTATAGATACTACTGACTGGATGAAATTTTAACGACCTTCCAAATTTTAATATTATATCAATCTACGAGACAAAAAAGTTTAATGACATATTTTTTCTTTTGGTATAGCCCAGTACAAAAAATGTCAAGATAAAGCACTTAGAAAATTTCCGCCAAAAATCTAAAATTTTTGATACGGCCGCTTAGTAACACTTTTTTTTACGCGTTGTGCCTCTCATTCATTCATTACGATACTATTCATAAGTTTTTGATTTTCCCTTTATACCTTAACAGGTCTAGGACCGTAAAAATTGAAAACTATATAGCGAAAAATACTTCATAAATAGGCTCTAAATACGATACTGAACGCCTATAAAAATATTGGAAAGTGGTTAAAATTTCATCCTGTATAATAAATAATATCCAAAGCAAATTATTACTATTTATTGTTCCATGACTTTCAATACATTTTATGTTACTTAAAACTTAAGACATATGACAATATGTTTGTTAGCGTTAACATGCGGGACCTATGAATTTCTTTCTGTTGGTATCTAAAAAAGCAAATAGGTGACTGCCGACTGCAAACAAGCTTTGAATGAGCAGGTATATTTTACAGGATATTAGCTCATACATGCTCATACTAAACAGAAGATGAGTTTCTTTTGTTTGTACAGTTTAGTCCGTTTAGTACGACTTCGCTTAAAACAACCAACCGTTTTTAGAGACGTAAGTATAGGCACATGTTAATTTTCATATGAACCACTATGACAGTACATCCGTTTATTTTAACGACGGAATTTCACATAAAATTGTCCGGTTACAACGACGACGAGCTTTAACGTGTTTACAAATAAATTGTAAGTAAGAAACTATCTTCACCCCGCGCACCCCCCTTGCCTGCAAGTCGCTGATTCGGATGCAGTTGTTTATTTACGGCAGTAATTAGTGAGTGATGAGTGATTACGCGTACAAAAATAACTTCTACAAAACGAAAAAGTTTCTCCATTGAAGAAAAACGTGTTCTAATACAACATTTAGAAGCTGGCGTGTCTAATGTAACGATTGCGAAGGAATTCGGTGTAAATCATTCGACAATATCCACAATTAAGAAAAATAAATACAAGATAGAACCTTTGTTCCATGCGAATGTTTTAAAACCTAAACGCGTGAGGTTGTCGTCTAAAGAACAAGTTGATTTGGCACTTTCAGAATGGTTTAAGCTGCAACCTAACACAGGAATACCCGTAAATGGGCCTATGCTGCTTTTTATAATTAAAAAAAAAAAAAAAAATTGTCAGTTCGTTTAGTACGACTTCCGGTTAGTACGACGTAATATCACCGGTCCCTTGGCCGTCGTTATAACCGGATTCTACTGTAGTTTGTTTTATTCTGTGTAGTGAATCGCTTATAAAAAGCAATAATCCAAAAATCATTCAAACAGTTTTCTTACATGTAAAAACCCAAAGACAGCCAGCAAACAAAAGGACGCAGAACATTATCCTCCATCCACATGATGGGACACTCTGTCAGCATTGGCTAACTTGCCAGCTTTCAAGACTGCTGACTTACAAGGATAATTTACATGACCCGACAACCCTTGGGAGAGCAGACTTACATAGGTACAGTGCATCTACACCGCAGTTAAACAACACTTTAACATTTTTGGCTACTTACTCGTTACTTTCTTTTTTATTGTTACTCATCGCGCACATTCCCAAGCATATTACAAAATATGAACAACTTACACCGCAGTCACTTTTTGATGATCAACGTTGGTCAACAGATACTACACAAGGCCACACTTATTTACTAATAATATTTTTTTGCAATCAAATGTTGGAAACCTTGATCAACAAAAAATTTAAAAAACGCACACCTTTATAAATCTCACAGCGTACGAAAAAGAAGTATTTTGCAACAAATCTATAAGGCCTGAAACTGCGTTAAGCGGGGACCCGCGCGGCTTCATATAAAAGTGACCCGTCGCGGGAAGCCGCGCGGCCCGCGGGAGACCGTCGCGGGGAGGCGGGCCCTGCGCCCGCGCGACAGAGCCCGTCTCCCCGCGCGGGGTTTGCCGGCAGAAGCACGCGCGGGCTAGTTTATTTCATGGCGCTATGTGTTACGGGCCGTACGTATAATAAGAATAATATACAGGATGTAAAAAAACTAAACGCAGATCCTTAAGCTACGCAATCTGTAAAGCAAACCAAGTCATGTTACAAAATATTATAGCTGGGAAATTATTTTTAATTTTGGGACTCAAAAAATATTAAAATACATAGCGCGCAATGTATAGCAGCCGGAGCGTGGACCGCTTCGCTGGAGATGGCTGCTAAGTTCAAAATTATTCGTCCACGCTGAGCCGTACATTGCGTATTGTAATTAAGAAAGCCTTATTATGAACGAAATAATAAGTCAGGTATGGTCTTGAAGAAAAAAATGATCCTAGTGATAGGGACAATACGTGGTTTTCGGATCTGCGTTATGATTTTTTACACCCGTTATATTGTAATAATAAGAATAAAGAACTGTGATTATAAATGTGATTGCTAAGCAAAGGCATAATAATAATTAGCAAAAATAAAGATTATGAACAAAATTGTATTATTTTCTTACCGCATTGTTATTGCCAGCCTCTCCATTGGTGATATGACTGATATAGCTCTCACTTTGAGATTGTTAACTTTGAAATACGGTTCCAGTTTTGAAAATAATTCGTCATAGACTTGAACCGAAACTTTAAAATACTTATAAAATAAATATTCATTATCCCTTAATTTACTAAACTTTACAACAAATTCTCCGCATAGTAACCTAGATTCAATGAAAGGGCTCACTGGCTGTCGTTTTTTTTGTGCTAGCCGTCGTTTTGCTAGGTAATAATATATTAAGTTATCCATTGCCACGACTGTACAAGCACACAGTTTAAATTGTACTGGCGACACTGCGTAAGTCTGGTCTCCGCGACGGGCCCCGCGACGGGGACCGCGGCGTGTCCACGCGCGTGCTCACGCGCGGGCTCACAAGACGTGCGCCCGCGCGGGCACCCGTTTAACACAGTTTCAGGCCTAAGCGCTACAATAATGAAGACAATGAATTCAGTAAATGCAGATAAAAGAGACGTTGATAACTGAATTATTGACTAACTGAACTGAACTACTAACTGAAGGTTTTTATAACTAAAAATAGCTTCTAGCTACAAGACAGAATCATAAAAGATTTTTGAAAATACAAACAAATAAATCTATTAATAATAAATAGTTTAAAAAAACTGTAACCTGTCTACGAATATATCAATTAGGTAAATCAAAGTCACCCCGTATATTGGCTGTATTGTTTATAAATTTTTCTACTCAGAATTTTGTTTTCTTTCATTTGATACCCCACTCGTACACTGCAAACTTGTTTTTTTTTTTCAAAGTTCCCAAATATATTGTTGTAACATTCACCATGAAGCTTTATTTTCAACAAAAGGTTGCCTATATTACCTAGATTATAGTAAGGAATCAATTGATACCTCATTAACCAAAATCGGCTCAGTAGTTCAGCCGCAAATTTGGAACTTACAATTTATATCCACATACAGACCGCTAAAATCATAACTTTACCTGTTGGCTTTGCTGTGGTCCGGTAAAAATAAGATGGTGACAAAAAATAGTTTGCATAACATTTGTCCTATCTAAATACATTTCTATTATCACAATTCTATAACTAAGACATTGATAACTAGGTCAGGCATGTATCATCGATTTGAAAAATGACTTAACAGTGCAATGAACTTCCGATGGTTGGTAGAGAGTAGTGCAGGGTGCAATGAATAATTAATGCCTCTTGCCTGGTAACGACCAAGTAAACCATTTGAGCCAGTAACGACAGTGGACACGTCGAAACCCTACTGCACTTTGATAACTACTGGTTATTGAACTTCGTTCTTTCCTAATACATTTAAAGAACTTTAAAATTAACGATTTTACGCAATTCCACTATACATAACGGTGGGTGCGTAAAATTACTAGATTTGTATATTGTATATTATGCATAATTATTTTTTATAATAAACACAATTGTAATTAAAATTTCATTTGTCACCTTTTAATGCTCTGCGCATATAGTAAGCGAGTAGAGCGAGACTCTTTGGTGGATAATGTTGTTTGTAGAGTTTAAATCAGATCAAATATGCAAACATTGTATAAAATCCCAATCACAGTGCTTTATCAAAAAAAAAAAAATGTTTTTTCCTTATTTTCCCCGCCTGGACCGGAAGGGGGAAAAGACCCGATCGTTGCCAGGTGACGAGTGGCACTAACACCACAGTCTATAAAACCATACAGTCGTCCGTAGCATTTTCGTAATCAGCACCCCAATTAACCTCAAAATTGACACTCAAATTATAAAAAAAATACGTCCGCCATCTTGAATTTAAAAAAGGTAGCATTTTCGTAATAATTAAAACTAATAATCTTATTAAAAAAAAATACGTCAACCATCTCGAAATTCACCCTTAGTAAATAATAAAAAAGTACACCATTTTAAATTAATTATTATGTAGATGTTATTTTCATTATCAGCATTCCGATAAAGCTTGAAAGCACCGTTATCATTTTGAATTAAAAAAATCCAAACACTCATGCCCTACCTATACCTGTGTACCTATATTTGGCCTTAACCTACCTATTGTTGGTGTTATTAACGTGACAGACATGACAAAACCAAAATTATTATTGTGTGCACTTTACACAAAACACGTCGTATGCAACATTTAAATTAACAAATATAAAATCATTTAAAACGCAAACATATTTTGTTAGCCCTGAATGCTGCGGCCCGAACTACAGTTCGGGCTCGGCTTTCCCGTGTCTCGCCCCTCACACCACGCACAATTGCCCTGTCTAGTCGTCTTCGTCGGACGACTGTATGGTTTCATAGACTGTGCCAACACGTTCCCTTTTGTTGCCGCCATAATTTTTAATTCGGTTCTGTTTTAAATGATTATTATCGTAGTATGCTATTTCGGATTGTATTACATTGTGTAATATACGGGAACACCCAAAAATTTCGAAATATTTAATTCCGAAATTGAATAGGTATTTCGATTTTCAAACCTCCGAATATCAAAGTTCCGAAGAATCAACATTCCGACTACTCAAAACCATGATTAACATTTTACAGAATATCAAAAGTACGAATCTTTTATATTCCGAATCCGAATCTCATTAATACGAAGGATGAAAAATCCGTTGTGTTATTAACCCGAAAAACTTTATTCCGAATTCGAATCTCATTAATACGAAGGATGAAAAATCCGTTGTGTTATTAACCCGAAAAACTTTATTACGAATTTTAAATTTCCGAAAAATCATTTTATTAATATAGAATTTAGTTAAATTCCGACTCACCGTGGTACTTGTCTGCCCAATACTAGAGTGCAATTTAAAAGCCGGAGGCACGGAGGGAGAGCAGTCCTCGCTCGCAGTAACAAACCTCGGGCGCCCGGGCGAGCTTTAGCGGCTGAGGCTGGTCGCCAAAGGCGACCAGCAAGCCGAAGCTGCGAAAGCGAGTGGGCCAATGATTGGCCAAAATTTTGACAGTACTGTGGTTGTTACTAACTACCACAATACTGTCAAAATTTTGTTAAGTTCAAGCCGCAAGGAGTATACCTATCTACCTAGGTAGTCCAATAATCGCAATTGCCAATTGTTGTTGCAACTTAAAATTTTAGCTCGGTTATTTGAATTCATCACGTTTATTGTCACATAATTAATCTTTCGTACTGGTCTGGGTGTTTTCTATGTATTATAAGTATGTATTTACAAAAAAAAAGTATATAACTAAGTTTATCGGTTGTCTAGTACCCCATACGACAGGGTGCTTAATAGTACCTTAATTTGGGACTAGATGGCTCAGTGTGGCCCAGTGAGGCATGTCTTAAATATTTATTTATTTATTCGTTGACGGCTGAACATTTTTTTGAGTGAAAAAAATTTTCCTTTGTGCAATCTTCCTAAAAATACCTCATTCTTGAGAAGGCAGATGTCTCTCTAAGAAAACTTAAATTAGTAGGTACTTAGTTGGAAGTCTGAGTGCGTAGCTAAAATTACTTCGCTATCTTTGTGCCATAAAATAATTAGTATTAAATAGCGAAAACGTTTTTAGATGTAAGTAGTAGACTACCTACCTATACTGAATAAAGTTATAGTTTTTCATTTGACTAGACAAAAATACAATTTATTCAGTAGCTAGCAACTTTGCCTACAACAATAACAAATTTGATCAATGCAAAGATAATATTGAAAAGCTGCATAGCGTCACTTTAACACTATATCTATACTAATATTATAAAGCTGAAGAGTTTATTTGTTTGTTTGAACGCGCTAATCTCCGGAAGTACTGGTTCGATTTGAAAAAATATTTTTGTGTTGGATAGTCCATTTATCGAGGAAGGCTTTAGGCTATATAACATACTACTACTACACGCTGCGACCAATAGGAGCGAAGCATCAGTGAAAAATGTTGCAAAAATAATCGCGTTCATAATAACAGAAATTGACACGGACGAAGTCGCGGGCAACAGCTAGTTTATTTTATCAAGCATTATACACTGCACTGTAATTACTTTGGATAGCAGTAAGCATAATAATTAATGTAGGTACTTACTACTATTCCAAGCACTTCTACAAATCTAATAAATAAAAATAGAGATCAACCTTTTTAACTTAATAAAACTATCAAAACACTCGTAGCAATAAAGTTTGTACTGATTACGTTTACGATCATTTTTAGAGCTTAGCATTGAATATTTTAATTGTAGTTTTAATTGTTCGCGTATCAAACAGTTGAATAGGACTAGGGACATCATCGATTCTGTGCGGGAGACTAACGATAATTTAATTTTACTTTATTAAAGGTAGAATGAGACAAAATATCGTTAGCTTGAAAGGAAACAGCTACTACGAGCTGCTATCGATTTGTTGCTGCGCCAGCCAACGAACGACCTTTGTTATTTTAGTTTCAGGATTTTGCAAATGTTGACATCGTTGGTTTGGTTCCATATTATTTAAAAAAATGCTTATATTTAAATGTTGAAAGAAATGCTATGTTCTTTTATCTCATCTTTGAGTTAGTTAATAACTTCATGTCCATGTTTGCAACCCGTAAAGATTAAGTACATACATGCAGGCAGGCCAGCCAAATAACTTACTAGCAAAAGTTTACTTTTTGCATTTTATTAATTGATTTATGCAAGTTTTGAAAAGTATTGGTTGTGATTTACTTGGCTACTTATATCATGCTGAAAGAAACAGATTAAAAAGTAAAATATTTGCATTTCTGCCTTGTGTGTAGTTTCGGAACGCACGCACGAATGCACACTAGGTACGTAAAAAGCTGGCAGTGTATGTCGTCGCGACTCGAGCGGCTTCCTGTTAATGAAATGACTTTTACAAATAGTAAATTACCATGAAATTTAATTATTCACTAGCGTTCCGATTTCATTCGTGTAGAATTTGGTTAGGAACCCGATTATACACTCGGCGTCAAAAAATCGTACCATCGCATAATTTCCATACAAACATGCTCAGTTCAGAGGCCTACAAATGTAAAAGTGTATTGAATAGAGGAACATGCCAATTTCCTTAAAAAAAAGAAACATGTAAGTTGTTGTTTGCATCCCATTATGTTTGTTTGAAACAAGAAAAACAACTTACATTTTCATAGTTTTGAGGGAATTGGCACGTTTCTCTAGTCAGTTAAAATGCTTAATTTAAAATAAAACTTTTCTAAAATTGATTTACAGTAAAATTTATTGCTGAAGCATTGATACTTTTACATTTGTAGGCCTCTGAACTGAACATGTTTGTATGAAAATTACGCGATGCAATGGTGCGATTTTTTTTGACGCCAAGTGTATTAGTTAGTAAGTAAGTTCTCAGTTTGAGCTTCTTGGGTCCAATTTTTTAGCAATCGATCTTTACCAGACTGATATAATACTCGTAACAAGGCAATGGTAAATTACCATGAAATTTAATTAAACACTAGCGTTCTGGTTTCTGGTTTCATTCAGCGTTCTGGTTTCATTCGTGTAGAATTCGGTTAGGTACCCGTAGGTAGATTATAGTGAGTTCTTAGTTTGAGCTTCTCTGAGTCCAATTTTTTTGCAATCGCTCTTTACCATACTGAAATAATAACAAGTTGAATAACTGTACCACAAAAACTGTATAATGTAAATGTATTTGATTTACTATATTATCCTGAAGAAAAGATAATGACGCTTGCAAACTTAAATTTCAACAATAAAAGCTACCTTGTCCCTCCCCAGGGTCTTAAACACTAGATTTGCACATACTCAAGATTGTTAATGCTCCGGCCCGTACACAAACTGATGTAGCAAACAATGATATCCATTCCGATTGGTGTCGTGGTGCGCTGGTCCGCCTACTAACTAAGCCAGGGTCTTGGGTGCGATTTCCGATTGGACCAACTCAGGAAACGACCTTTTCTAAATTGGGTAGGAATGTGTGGAGCGTAGCGTGCTTCGTAATACACGTTTAGCCGTTGGTCCCGGCTTCTGTCAAAACACAGAAGGAATTGAAGGAATTAGTCCGAAACTTGTGTGATTTATCCTGCAATTATACGAAAAGACGAATGATCGGAGACGTAGCTACCGCCGCATCAGCCCTATAGCAACAGGGGTCCTATATACCATACTGTACTTGAAGATTTTAGACTTAATTGCCCGGAAAAATATAAAAATCTTATTAAACACGATAATTTAATTATGAATTTAATACCAAAACATTTATTCTTGTGTAAATTATTAACCCTCTTTTTAGAACCCCCGCACAAATTACGAAACTGTACCAATCTAAATCTACGTACCTATTTGAGAATAATGTCTATTATTAGCAACCTAACTAAACCCACTATGGTGAATGTATACAGGGTTACAGGTTAAGTCGACCTAGATCCGTTAAGGGCGCGTAGTACCCATCTTTTCTGACATATTTCACTATGGAACACCCTACCCCAAACCTAAGCGTTTTCAAGAAAATCGACATTGATTTTTTTTAATAAAAATTGCCGATTTTTTGTCATTAATTATGATATTTTGAAATTAGTGCGCCTTATTATTATTATTATTGATTTTTTACATGCGAATTAAGATGTTCTATGAATTTAATAACCAAAATCCTACGTAGGTTAACTAAATACGTTTTTCTGGACGATTGAAAGTTCAAAAAGTTAGTAACAAAAATGACAATTTATCTTTCTTTAATGAAGATCTAAAAGAAATTGTATGGCACACGTTTGGCAGATATGCCTAAAAACATCTACGTTTTGTCAGCTATCCAACAAGGTCTAATACTCTAGGGTCTTATTTATTTCATAGGAAAAAACTTAGTTTCATAGGCGATAGTGGACGTAAAATAATTACGCTTATTGAACGTAATTTATTCTTTGGCCCTAGAAAGTAAAATAAAACAATAGGTAAGTTTTACAAAATGTTATTTATTAAAGTATTAACCTCTGTTTTGTACACATCTTCGCATTCTTCTGCGAAGCCCAGTTTTTACAACACCAGTAGTCAACGTTCTTTTTATTTCGTTTGCCGCATTAATTATCCTGTCTAATATAATTCTTCGACAGACGCAATTGGGTTGGGCTCGCTGTAGACGAGGCTCTTCATGTGCCCCCACACATAGAAATCCATGGGGGTTAAGTCCGGACTTCTGGCTGGCCAGGGTAAAGGTCAAAAGGGATAATTTGTGACCAGCCATTCTCGGACACTTCTTCGGAAATGTGCAGGGCAGCCATCATGCTGAAACCACATGTCCCTAATTAGGTTTAGTGGCAAATCATCAATCAAAGGGAGGTCCAATCAAATGATTGGAAATGATGACCATCCACACGTTTACGCTAAATCGCTCTGGGACCCCTTTACCCTCTTCTTATTCGGATTTCTTAGTTCTTTTGGGGCCCAGTAATGAGCGTTGTGGTAATTGGTAATGCCATCTTTATCGAATTTGGACTCATCTGTCCACAAGATATTTTTTAGGAATGTCGGGTTTTCCAAATCCGTATTGAGCATGAATCTGCAGAAATCTAATCTTCTCGCAGGGTCTCATTCTTCGATGGCATGTACCGGCGTGTAATGGTATGGGTAAAGGCCCGCAGTGTGTACGGTAAACCACACTTTCCACTGCGTGAGTCCCAGATCACGGGCAACAACATTAGTGGAAGTGGTTGGATCCAAACGAAATCGTTGCACAATCTCATTGTCAACTTCTTCGTCGTCATTAATTACACGAGGTCTTCCCAAGTCTGTGCGTCGTCTTGAAACGGAGCCAGTTTCTAGAAGTCTACGATAAACTCCGTCAAAAACTCTCACATCCGGCACTCGACGGCCGGGGTAACGTGTAATGTATTCGTTGCGAGCTTGCGCGGACACACAATTGCAGTATCCGTAGCAAATCAACACATCGGCATATTCCTCGTTCGTGTAAGTCGTCATAGTCGACAGTTCCAAATCACAAGCACAAATCAGAGTACAGTTTACAAGCACAGTAGTCACAAATCAGAAACAGTCCAGAAACAAGCAAGCAACCAAGTCGAGAAGGAAACAGAGAGCAGAACAATATCGCATCTACTATGGACGGATCACATGAGCAGACTAACAACCAACCAAACATAAACTACAATGGCGCGTATTGTATCCAAAACCTGTTCCTGCCTGGACATTATTTTTCTCACTCGCACGTGCATAAATCGTAAATTGTCTCGCTCACACGCATCGCCTGATCGGCGAGGAACCGCTACCTGAGCTGCTACCTAGAAGTTTTTTTCTACGAACTTAAATAAATCCCTAGATTGTTATACCTTGTTGGATAGCTGACGAAACGTAAATGTTTTTAGGCAAATCTGCCAAACGTGTGCGACACAATTTTTTTAAAATCTAAATTAAAGAAATGTAAATTGTAATTTTTTTACTAACTTTTTTAACTTTCAATCGTCCAAAACAACGTATTTAGTTAATCTACGTAGGATTTTGGTTATTAAATTCATAGAGCATCTTAATCCGCATGTAAAAAATCAATAATAATAATAATAAGATGCACTAACTTCAAAATATCGTAATTAATGGCAATAAATCGTCAATTTTTATTAAAAAATTTCAATGTCGATTTTCTTGAAAACGTTTAGGTTTGGGGTTAGGGTGTTCTATAGTGAAATATGTCAGAAAAGATGGGTACTACACGCCCTTAACGGATCTAGGTCGACTTAACCTGTAACCCTGTATAAGGTCTAATTTTTTAATGTGATTTCCTTTTAACGACCGGTTCAGCATAAAAAAAAAATAAGGATGTACAAAAGAAAAAAAAATTATTCGCTAGTTCCCGAATAAATCACATGAACACTTTTCAATTGAAGAGTAAAATAAAAAACTCGTTTGTTATAATGTACGACCCTGACCTTGTTCAATCGATCATGATAATATCATCTACGAGGGGCGTTCAATGTATTCTCGGTATCGGGGTAATATACTAATGATATACAGGCAGGTGATGTCACCGACCCCATTGCAGCGCCATATTGTCAAAATAGCGTTTTGGCGCGCTATTTCAATTTTCAACTTTCAATTTGATATTTTTCAGCAAATATGTACCAGAATTCAAAAAAACTAATTTTACTGGATTCTTTAACTTCTACTTAATAATATAAAATGGATTTCAAAAACTAGTTAAATAGCCTATTGTAATTATACACTAGATTCTTGATACATTTTTCAATGACATCTTTTTTCTTTTTTCTTTTTGGCGGACCTATCACTGAAACCTTATATGGAAGGCTTTATTCAGCCTTACCGGAGAAAATTTGGCGAGCGCTGAAGGCGCTCAGCCTAGGTCCGCCCTAGGCCCATATTAGCGGGCGTGATCGGGCCAGTGTGGGGTGCAAAAGGCACCCTACCAAATGGCGAAACCACCAGTCGTGGCGCTTCCGGAACCGGAGATGCCGTGGCATGCCGGATCACGGTCATTCACGGTCGGGCTCCATTCTGGCGGGCCCGATCTGGGAGGAGGATCGGACTGCAATGACATCGTACAATAATTCCCAATTCCCAGGTAAAAAATGAATTTGATAATCATTTTAAGCAGAAAAAAGTAAAAATCAACAAACAGAATTGTAAGTTTAATGAATGGGCTACACCTGGTATTTACAAAAGTAGAAAAACATTATATGATTTGTATAGTCTAAAAGCTGAATCTCAAAACCACAACATTATAGACCATGTTAAAAAATACTCCAAATTATTTAAAATAGTATGCGCCAAAGCAAAGTCAATTTATCTTCATAATTTAATTTCGGCTTCCAAAAATAAAGCGAAAACTACTTGGGATATTATAAATAAAGAAACATGTAGACTAAAACCAAGCAATCCTGCTTACTCTCTCAAATTAGGGGATAAGTTAATAAACACGAGCACAGAGGTTGCGAATACATTTGAGAATTTTTTTTCAAACATAGCTTCCTCCACTACTGAAGGGCTTGCTTCTTCCGCTGATCTAGCTGAATCCCTTCTCAAGTCGGCTGTCGATGAGTGCAAATTTTCATTTAATTTTAGACATATAAACCCTGATTTAATTATAAAAACTTTTAGAGAATTGAATATGAAAAAAACTGAAGATCTTTGGGGAATTTCCGTTCATATTATCAATACAATTATAAATTCAATAGCCCCTCATCTCGCAATAATTTTCAACAAATGTATTGATGATAGACAGTTTCCAACTTTAATGAAGTTTAGCAAAATTATTCCATTATTTAAATCCGGCGAGAAATGCGATCCCGCTAATTTTCGACCAATATCTATCTTGCCAGTACTAAGTAAAATATTTGAAAAAATTATGTTTAGTCAACTTTTATCGCACTTTAATTTGAATAAATTATTACATCACAATCAATATGGATTCAGGAAAGGTAGAAATACCACTGATGCGGGAGTAGCACTTCTAAAACACGTATTCGATGCTTGGGAGAGTAGGTTAGATGCTATAGGTGTTTTTTGTGACCTGTCAAAGGCATTTGATTGTGTGGACCATAAAACGTTAATTAAAAAACTCAGACATTATGGTGTTTCGAATGATTCGTTAGATTTAATTAACTCATATCTCACAGGTAGAACACAAAAAGTTTGCATTGATGGAACTGAGTCTTCAGGGTCGGCCCTTATCATGGGTGTCCCTCAGGGATCAGTATTAGGACCCTTGCTATTTTTAATATACATTAACGACCTTCCATATTATATGTATAATCTTTGTGAGATGGTATTGTTTGCAGATGACACTTCAATAATTTTTAAAATTAAGAGGGGCGAATTATCATTTGACGATGTTAACAATACCCTCTCTAAATTATTGCATTGGTTTGCTACGAATAATCTTTTGCTTAATGCAAGAAAAACAAAATGTGTTAAATTTACTTTGCCTAATGTAAGGTTTTCCGCCACAAATGTTATTGTAAAAGATGAGCCATTAGACACAGTAGACTCCTCTACTTTTTTAGGTATAACTGTAGACTCTCGACTGCAATGGGGTGCTCATATCAGGTCTCTGTCTGGAAGACTTAGTTCTGCTGCTTATGCTGTGCGAAAGATAAGACAATTGACTGATGTTGGAACGGCAAGATTAGTATATTTTAGCTACTTTCACAGTATAATGTCATACGGTATTTTGTTATGGGGCTCAGCGGCAGATATTGAGTCTATTTTTATATTGCAAAAACGTGCTGTGCGGGCTATTTACGGCCTTAGACCCCGTGACTCTCTAAGAGAGCTATTCAAAGAGATCAACATACTAACAGTTGCATCTCAATACATTTTCGAAAACATTATGTACGTCCGTAAAAACCTCGAATTTTTTGTCAAAAATTGTGACGTACACAATTTCAATACCCGAAATAAAGATAAACTTGCCGTTCCAGGATTCAGACTGCGAAAAGTAGGTAATTCGTTCATGGGAAATTGTATCCGTATTTTCAACAAATTACCACTATCAATTGCTGACCTCCCTGTACATAAATTCAAATCATATATCAAAGTTGTTTTAATGAAAAAGGGCTATTACACTATTGATGATTATATAAATGATAGGAACGTTTGGCTTTAAATTGTATCAGCTCGCACTGGCATATATCTTATGTAAACATGTTTATTTAAAAAGAGGCTGACAATAGTGACCGAGTTTCTTGCGCTGCTTCTTCTCGGCACTAGCCCACATTTGTCCCGAAGCAGTGGTAGGTTAAATATTGGGACGTGTAAAAGCGCCTCCAGGGGCCTATTTGCAGAAATAAAACTGATTTTTAACTGATTTTTTTTTTTTTTTAACTGATTCAAGTTCGTGTCTCGGTCTCGGTCTCTCGGTACAGTGCAATGGCAGAAACGGACGCAAGACAGACTAGTGGGAAGAAAATGAGTAGGTAGCAGATTACGAAACTTAATAGTTTCTTAGACAGGTAGATGTTTAAAATATCAGACATCAGTTTTATAAATGACAATGCAAGAAGAAATCGGACTCGCGCACGAAGTGTTCCACAATACCATTATTATAAAAACCGTAAAAAAATCACGTTTGTTGGAAGGCACCCTTTACTTGTAATTTTATTTAAATTTAATTGATTATTCATAAAATGAAACTCCCTGTTGATTTAGTGGTCTGAATACCGGGACAAGATCTCTGGGTTCCCAGTTCGAACCCCGGGTCGGGCAACAAAAGTTTCGAATTTTTTGACATAGCTCGGGCTTGTGATGATCACCAACCCGAATTTGGGATGCGTGGTGATTATGCCTGTACCCATCATTGCTATGATAACCTGAATTCAATGATGGAGGCCTTTTCCCTGCAGTAGGATGGTCACAGTCTGTGGGGATAATTATAGGCTGTAACTTACTTTATCAATTTATTCATAAAGTAAGTAAAAAATACAACTTAATATTCTGCAATGTGAATATTTCAAGCCTCCCAACCTAATATTTATTTTATTTAGCTTTTTATTATTTGTTGTTATATCAATACATCACCTATGAAAGTTTTAACCTATTGGCTACCTATCATGAGATACAGCCTGGTGACAGATGGACAGAGGAGACTTAATACTAGGGTCCCGGTTTCCCCTTTTGGTTCGAAATCATAAAAACTACGAGCACACAAATCACCCGAACAAAGTTTCAAGCATCTGAATCAGTTTTCAAAAACAGTTTTTTCAGATAGAAAATACAATTCATTCATTCCATGACTTAAAACTTGGACTGCCTGAGGTAGGACTCTAACCTTACGATCCATAACCTTAAGATTTTTCTAGTTTTAATTTCTCCAGTTTCTGCCTAAGACTCATTTGCAGCCTGCTCAAATGCAGGCATCACATCTTCCGGCAACAAAAATTGCTTTTGCCAAGTGAGTTTAGTTTAGACTAATTTCTTACTTTACAGGATAAAATGTCGAATAAAGGCAACTTTGTCAGACAGTGTTGATTAGATTTTAACCATGTAGAAGTTAAAAATTACAATTTGATTCAGGACTTCAAATAACATTTAGACCCTTGTACCCTTCGAGCAACGCGGCCTTCCGTCCCGTAAGGGAGTAGCCATACGAAGCGTTTCCCCTCTGTCAAAAGTATAAGCCCAATTGGGCATTAGCGTTTATAAAAACTAGTTGCGCTCAGATTTCTTCCTAGACCGAGTCCAGTCGCGCAAGTGAACGCTGCCGTATTAAAAATGCCGAATTGCTCAGTTTTCTGTTGCAAAAAGAGGTCTGCAACATCAAGTTTACATAATGATGGTGTTACATTTCACATATAAGTAAATTTGTATCGTATTATTGCCATTTAATTACATTTAAACACTAAATTCGCATATTTTATTCTTGAATACTTGTTGGATTTGTTCGACAACATCAGGTCCGCTCGCCCGTGCAAATTTCAGATCGGTCGCGCGTTAAATCCGATTTCTTGCCGCTGGGCAACATAGTGATGTTATTACTTTCACATGACATAATATTTGTCGATAAAGGGTGGTGGTTATCGACGACGACGTTATATAATATATTTAATCACATTAGACAAATAATTGTTGATATGGTTTTATGTGTGATGTAAAATCTCTTTTC
The DNA here is from genome assembly GCA_949315895.1 of Anania crocealis. NCBI lineage: Eukaryota > Metazoa > Arthropoda > Insecta > Lepidoptera > Crambidae > Anania > Anania crocealis. The sequence goes on along the minus strand of OX438884.1, from coordinate 11,899,780 downwards.
TGTTATTAAGTTTGAAACTCTTTAATAGTAATAACATAATAGTAATAATTTATTTTTATTTGATTTAATCATTCTAGTTAGTAGTTTTTAGGGTTCCGTACTCAAATGGTAAAAACGGGACCCTATTACTAAGACTTCGCTGTCTGTCCGTCTGTCCGTCGCTCTGTCACCAGGCTGTATCTCAAGAGCCGCTATAGCTAGACAGTTGAAATTTTCACAAATTATGTATTTCTGTTACCGCAATAACAATAAATTCTAAAAACAAAATAAAATAAATATTTAAGGGGGCCTCCCATACAACACACCAGGGGCCCAATTCTGCTAATTTATAAATGGCTCAATAGCATCGCAATCGTATATTTTGACATTACTTCCATGTTAAATGTGTCAAAATATACAGTTGCAATGCTATTGAGCCATTTGTAAATTAGCGGAATTGGGGGCCCGTTTTTTTGGCCTTTTTGGTACGGAACCCTTCGTGCGCGAGTCCGACTCGCACTTGGCCGGTTTTTATTATGTATTGTGAGCAACTTGTTTCTTTTCCTTTGTCATTGAAATATATAGAAATGATTTTAATGTAATTTTTTTTTTTTTAATTAAATTTACTTGCAAGATCAATCATGGAAAAATATATTGACACCAGAATTTCTTTTTTATTGAAAAAAATTGCATCCGCCAAATTTAATTTACACAAAATTAATTCATTTTAAGAACCAAAATTTTCACGCAGATACGTAATTTACTATTCTCAAATTCATTATTAATCCATAATTAGCGGATCCGGCAGAGTTCGTCCCTCCCACCCCTAAACCCATACCTCCATTCCCTCCAGTCCTTCCCATCCCTCTAATATTTTTAAATGTCGTGTCACGTTTTATATGGTGTCACGCCTCTAAACAGCTCATTTGTAGTGATAGCGGTATAAAATCATCAGCTCTTAGCGGTATAAAATTTAGTCTTCGTCCTAGTATCGTACCTATCAAATCTAACACAAAAAATCAACATCAAAATCAATCGTTATTTGAATATCAAAAGTTGTTAAGATCCTACTAATAAATAAATGTTTCACTTTGTTACTTTTATTCCGTCTTCAGAAAAAAAATATCGATATTGCTACATGAACAGTTAAGACCAACTCTATTTACCTTGAAAACGGGACAATGTGTGAGTTGTAACTTATCCGTACACGAATTGTTGCTGAATTGTTTAATTTTTTGTGTGAGTGTCGTCACTACAGTGTTGTTTTTGTATGTGAGTATGCGAACCTGCGGTTGTGTGCACATTTCCCCCCGCAAGAAATGCCAGAACTTTTTGTATAGAATAGAATCGCTATGCCTACTCCCTTCCGGGACGGAAGGCCGCGTTGCTCGAAGCTTGTACCTATGCAGTTAATTTTTTACAGACAAAATATAAACATATTGTCATATTGGCCTGATCCATCTGTGTAGCAAACTATGGTTAACAAGTCTCATTTTTTGTGTACCAAGTTCACCACCAAGTTTTAATAGTAGATTAACAAACACAGAAAAATTAAGAATACAACTACATATAATCTATTTCTCTAAGTAATAGGTACATAATCACACTAGCTCATGCTTATAACTTTATGCGTGTGAAATCCGATAATTTATCCAACAGGAACCACACTTTTTCCAGGATATAGTTAAACAGTGGTGTAACATTACCTACTAAATACACACAAAAAAAATGTATATATACCTTTAATTTCGCGTTTTTTTTTAGTTCTGTCTGATCTTCATTTTTTTTTCTATCAAATGTAAAGTTTTTTTTTATTTTAAATATCGCACTGCCTACAAAACATTTCTGTTTGACTCAAAGGTCTGACTGGTAGAGAATGCCATCTGGCATTAAGTCCACCTTTTGTACATTTTACTAATTTGTGCAATAAAGTTTAAATAAATAAATAAAGACTCACTAGCTGCTACAGAGGAGTTTGGTAACACTATGGTATGAAAGATTGAAAGCTAGGTGGGGGGGTCCAAGAAACTTACATATTACAATAACTATGTAAGTTCCTTGGGGGGGTCAGCATCCAAAGTTGCTGTAACATAATTCTCTACAATGTCAAAGTAAGAATTCGTCCATTCTCATTTAGAAATCACTTGCAAACAAACCTGTTCATTGATATGGTATCTAATAAAGTGTTTATCAACTTACGATGCTAACTGTACTTACATAAATAATAAATTAACTTATTAAAAACTTACCTATAAAGTACTTTTAAAAAAGTCCCGAATCCTCGACAAGTAGCGACTTCACCAGTGTAAGTAATAGTCATTTTAACATAAATAAATTACTTAGCCTTATGAGTAATTTTATCACAGATTTACGGAATTTTTTTTTACGAAATCATTTCATTACGTACTTTTGATACAAATAAATAATTCGCTGGAACACGCAATAGTTAAATCGTCTAACGCTCTAGGCAACATACTTAATTTGCTTCTTTTACTTTACTTAAAAAAAAAACAAAATGTATATACCTAGGCTATAAAAAGTTAAAACAGAAGAAAAAAACGCCGCGATTTAATGTATGTTTTACAGTAATATTAACTAATTAGCCTAATTCAGGATAACAGGAACGAACTTAATAGATCACAACACTCACGAAAAAGTACTCTGTGCTTACGGACCGTCCGTCTTTCTTTATCATTAATCATCCGGTCCGATGTTAAGTTACAACTAAAAAACACTAACTGAAGTTGTAGAGTTTTGACACCTGTCAATATGACGCGATTAGGGTTGCGAACTAATGACATCGGTAATAAAAGCATTCGATTATCGATAAAAATTGATTTCAGAGTTTCAATTTACTACTGCCTTATTATTACAGAAACAGTCCAAAAATAAAGTAAGTCAAGAGAAAATAAATCAAAAACAAACGAGCGCACAGTTAACCACCTAGATAGCAACAAACTGCGCAGAGCCAGAAATCAACGCCGAGACGCTACGACGAAATAGTGTTGCTATTGTAAAAAAAACTTTATCGCCTTGACACCGTTCAAATCTCATAAAGGTTGAAATTATTTTGTGATAAGAAACGATAATGAACATATTTAAATTGGAAATTGAATGTAACCGACTATAGTACATAAAAATAATTTAGCTTGATTAGAATGACACCTGTCAAATTAAGGTGACTAGTGATGGGACTCACTCGACTGATCAAACGAAAAAAAAAACAGTTATGGCAAATAAATTATAACGAAAATCAGATGTATTAAGGTTTAACAGTAATTCAGTTTCGTGATCATTATCAGAATAATTGGAAACATGAAAATCAATTAGATTTTTTTTATCGCATATAGAATCAAAATAATTTCAAAATTTTTCGTCAACTATTAATAATTGCAATTTGATGTTCTTAACATGAACCAATGCTCATTAAATCATTTGTAACATTTATGTTACATTACTTCGAATTTGAAATATTATTAATTTGTCGAGTTTGATTTGTCGATTTTACGTCATCACTAACGATTATGAAAACTGACGTAACCTTGTAAAGACGTCTTTTATAGTTAGGTGTAATTTTTGTGACTGGATTATTTTAATAAGTTGGAAGTTGCTACACTTCTTTGTGGAGCCCTTTATATGGAGAGGAGTGAACACTGTATGAGTCCACTCAGAGGGCCATTTTCCGGAGAGCCATATATTGTTTCAGAAAAATATTTGGTCGCAGTATAATCATAACTTCATGCTACGAGAGCACGTAATTCAGAACGCGGAAGAAAATGGCACAGGTCCTACCTGCACGGGCGCTCGCGCCGTTCTAATCGCTGCTTGCTTGTGCATTGTAATTTATACTAATGTTCAGATCAATATATTGATAAATTAATTAAAATATTTGCAAAATTAACTGTTGAAATCAATTGTAGAAGACACATTGTTTATTTTGGGATATTTTTTTTTTAGGTTTTACTGTGTATTAAACCACAAATCACGATAAATTAAAGGCGCAAATATTAAAAATTTGCACAAAGTATATATTTTTTTTTACATTAATGGTAATGAAATTGTAAAATCTGTTACATTAAATGACAACAAAAACATGTGTCCAATGATTGCTAAATTTTTTTAGGCTTATTATATTAGTATTATTAATAGATACAGGACTTTGAAATTAAGTCTGCAGCAAGTTTTCAGTAAAATGGTTGTGGAAGATGGGGCACTGACAATTGGCCTATATTTTGCAGTTATTAAATATTTTCTAGAAGTTTCATAAGATAGTCAATTAGGAGTCCAATATCTTAGAGATTCGTTCAAAACGGTGAGACTTCTCTTAAGAATATGCTTGAAAAATTCGCGCTGAGTCGCAGGGTCTCGGTGGCTTAATGATATGCGAGGAGATGCGGGTTCGAGTCCCGCCTGAGACATAATTTTTCAAGTTTATATACTGATATTATAATTGCAATTTAATTGCTAAAATATCAAATAAACTATAAAAATCAAGTAACCAAACAAGTATTAAGATTATTTATTATCTTTTTTACTTCAACTAGCAAATTTTTGTAGTTGTCCTATATTACGTTCTATTGTCGTGAGAATCTGTCAAAGCTTTAATGAACAAATCAACCAACCGCCAATTAGGTAAAACTTAACCTAACCTAGTGATGGTCAATCAACTTACAAACTCGAGTTAAATCAAGTTGAATTTTCGCAAAAACTCGAAATGGATTATCGTGAATTCGTGATATTATGCAGAATCCAGTTCGCGATTGATGCATTCAGTCTGCCTTTTTTATGCGAGCGAAACGATCATTTATGAATTGTGACTATTATTAATGTGGTCTCAAGTCAAGACAAGCGTACATTGAAGCATAATAGAAGAATAATGATGGGTAATAAAACGTATATACATTACATGAGTGTTGTGATCTTATTGTTTTGCATATTCTTAGTTTTCAATAACCTTACGACAGGAATAAAGCAATTAGGAAACAAAACATGCTACACATTAATAATGTTTTTATTGCTAGGTTGTGGATTCGATTCGATTCGACATTTAATACACAAATTAATACGTAAGCAAGGTCTTAACAGAATTAATCGTTTGAAATTTCAGTTTGCACGTACTTTTCTATTCTTAATCAATAAAATTCAAACTTATTTCAACATAATATACTCGTACACACTTAAACAAAAAATTTTAAATATAAATATTTTAACTAAGCACTGGCAGCGGGGATATGAGCGAGTAAGACTAATGAACCGGTTTCTTACACTTCTTATCATTTCTTTCTTACAAAACAAGCTTATTAGATGGCTAAGCTAGTTTTATCAACTTACTATCAGAACTGCCAAGGCTTACGTACAAAGTTACATACTTTATACATGAATATTCTGTCCCACAATTATGACATCATAATCCTGACCGAAACCTGGTTACACCAGAAAATATTAAGTAATGAATTTGTTGACTCCCGCTATCGGATATTCCGGTGTGACAGGGACAATACTGCCAGCGGACTAAAGGACGGCGGAGGTGTCCTCATAGCCGTGCGCCGTGAACTTTGCACCACACAGCGCGTGCACGCGCACATTGACGGCGCGCCTGCTGCCTCGGATCTGTCACATTCCTTAGAACACGTTTTGATAGAAATACGCTCGCACAATTACTGTTGCGTGGTTAGCGCAGCGTATATCCCACCGAAAACACACTCCGACAAATACCTAGACCATCTCAATTACCTCACATACGTATTGCAGTCCACCGGCGCTAACGATTATATCATCGTGGGTGATTATAATCTACCAACTTTGCAGTGGCAGAACTGCACTACTCACATGGAGCCTATTCTGACCGAAAATAATAATCTCGCAAATAAATGTTTAATACAATTTTTATCAAATATAGACGGCGTACAGGTTAATAAATTCAGAAACGTAAATAACCGGATATTGGACTTATTTATTACTAATAACCGTAATTGCCTAGTCACACGAGCACCAATTCCACTGGTGCCACCTAACAAGAATCATCCCCCATTTTTTGGACTCCTGACTATTGATAATGGCATTGTGCCTATACAATTAAAGCCGAGAGAGAAATATATATTTAAAAAGGGAAACTATGATGCTTTAAACGTAGATCTTTCCAATACCGACTGGGACAAACTATTTTTAGATTGCCCTGTGGAAAGCGCAGTTTGCAAATTCTATGAAACGCTATATACTTTGATAAATAGGCACGTTCCTAAAAAAGTCATTAAGGCATCGCAGTATCCTGTGTGGTTCACGGGAGCGTTAGTTCATATTTTTAGGAATAAGAACAGTGCCTGGGTAAGGTGGAAGAAATTTGATAATCAAAGCGACTACGAGCAGTTTTCTATGTTTAGGGCTAGATTCAAAAGGGAATCTAATAAATGTTTTAAGGCTTACATGAAATCGATCGAAAATGGCATCACTGACAATATACGGCACTTCTGGACATACGTAAAAGGTATAAAAGCTACGCCAGATATTCCAAATAGTGTCTCGTACAGTAATCAAATAGCTGACAATCCCGATGATGTATGTAACCTGTTTTCGTCATTCTTTAAATCAGTTTTTGAGCCTTCCCACATTACAGACGACTTTGACATAAACACGCTTCAGGACACTAACCATGCGCCTAATTCAAATTTGAGTAATATCAACTTCACCCTCAACGAAATACAAAAGGAAATACAAAAACTAGATATTACTAAAGGAGCAGGTATCGATAACATCCCACCAATCTTTTTAAAATCAACTTCCAATACAATATGCTATCCTATCCAACTCATTTTTAATAGGTGTCTGAAGGAAGGCATTTTTCCATCCATATGGAAAGCCGCTCGCATCGTACCTATCTTCAAAGGCGGTGATCGATCACAGGTAGAAAACTACCGCCCTATTTCTATTTTGTGCACACTGTCAAAGGTTCTAGAGCGGTTAGTTCACAACAGCATCTACCCTGCATTACACAATATAATTATTGAACAGCAACACGGCTTTGTCAAGCGCAGAAGTACAAGTACAAATTTATTACTCTACGTCACTTACATTTTTGAAAGCATAGATGCAAACAAGCAGATTGACAGTGTATACACTGATTTTCAGAAGGCGTTTGACAGGGTGGATCACAGAATACTACTGGAAAAGTTGGCCTTTAATGGTATCCGCGGAGATCTCTTGCGATGGTTCAGGTCCTACATTTTCAATCGTACGCAGAAGGTTGTGATTAATGGACACGAGTCAGATTACGTTTCGGTGAGTTCAGGCGTGCCACAAGGCTCTATTTTAGGTCCTCTTCTATTCATTTTGTTTATAAATGATATATTTACCTGCTTTCATCACTGTAACTTTCTACTTTACGCAGACGACCTTAAAATATATCACACAATTGACAATGATGATGACTACCAAAGATTCCAGGCAGATCTTGACCGTTTTTCTTCCTACTGCAATAAAAACAAGTTAAACCTTAGTATAAATAAATGTAAAAAAATAACTTTCACTAAAAAAAAATTAATAGCACACTTTGACTATAGCTTAAATAACGTACAGCTTGAATCAGTTCAATCAATTAGAGATTTAGGAGTAACTCTGGACTCAAAATTACACCTAGACATACATATACACAACATAATAAGTAACGCTTACAAAATGTACGGATTCATAATGCGCATAAGTAAGCAATTTGTAAGACCCACTACACTCATGTGCCTATACAAGTCCTTAATACGATCGCAACTAGAATACGCGGTACCCATTTGGAATCCCTTCTATGATAAATATAACAAAGCAATTGAAAAAGTACAAAAAAAATTCTTGCGCACTATACACTACAAATGCTTCCATAGTCGCTTGTCCTATGACCTGCTTCTTGAGAAATATCAGCTTCTTAGTCTTAAGAATAGACGTGTACTACTTGAGGCAAAGTTGCTTTACGACCTGTACCACAATAGATATGACTGTATGACATTAATCAATAAACTATGTTATAGGGTACCCATCAGAACTCAGAGCCGCGCTCCATGTCGATTGTTTGCAACCTCTCGATGTCGAACCAACGCTGGCAAGCGCTCACCCCTTCACAGACTTGTACACACATACAACGAGACGTTCAACTCAATTGACTTGGCAGTGACGCGACCAGGTGCATTTAAAAAAGTGGTCACTACTGCACTTTGTGCTTCATCACATATTTAAAATATTTATAAATACTGTTAATAATATACTATTTAATTTCTTGATATGGTATTATTATAACACTAGTTTCGCACTTCGCAATGTGTCAATAAGATCTTCCTCCTTTATATTAATATGTGGTAAACGGTGTTGGTGTCAAATAGATTAAGACTTGAAACTGCAACTATACATTGTAATTTTTATTTGTCACTGTTTGTTTATCCCAATAAATGAAAAAAAAAAAAAAAAAAAAAAAAAAGTCTCACAAGTTACTTTTTGGCTTAGCATGGCTTTGAGCCAAAAAACTTTTTATAAAAAAAGCTTAAGGTTAATAAAGTGTTTGTAAATAAAAGAAAAACCTTAACGTAATGTGTAAAATTTTTACTTTTTTAGTCATCTGTTGTGGTGATCCAAAAACGTCAATATACAGCGTTCAGATTAATTCAAATATTAAAACAGTAGTTGAATCGTATGAATAATTAATTTAACCTTTCCAGCGCCGACTATCCTGTGCGCAATATCACGCTGTACGCCATCGTATACATGTATACAGATTCTATAGTACGAAAGCAAGGATGGTGGTTACGTCATATCGATAGATAAAAAATAGATGCGTATTATTGAAGTTTGTTTTCAAATTTACAAATATTAATAAATACAAAAACATTATAATAGTAACTTGTTTTATTCTATAAATATTTTTAGTAAGAAAAATTTGTATCCTTCATCAGAGACGATGAGACGCAAATAAACTTGCTAGAGATAATAAATAATAATAAGCACATCACTATTCCTTTTTATATACGCAGTCCGTTGACTTCATATCAAGTCTTTGGCGTACATAGTACGGTAAATTTCTTAAGAAAAAGGGTATTAGTAGTGATGACTACTTTCAATATTTCGTATTCCGAGTTTGTGAATATTGTGATATTGATAGATTTAAAAAAGCTTAAATACGAATAAACTCTATTTATTTTCAAATAGAATGTTTTCCACTTTCCCTATACAAAGTGCAATACTGTGCGTCGCTTCGGTGCACCATGAGCAGTTATAACGTTCAGCAGTGACTACCTGCAAAAAGGTCACATTTTTGTCACCATCCAAATTTTTTCTACGTATAATGTATCGTTAAAAAAACCTATTTCTGAAAAAAAATGTAGTAAAAAATTTTCATGATAAAATAATTTTCCCAAAGCACTTTTCAAATTAGTGTGTTTACCCTGCACTGTTCACTTTGCGTACGCGACTAATAACGGTGGCGAATGCGCGCAAGGCCACAGAACACAATAGCGGAGCGCAAGCAGAGGGGCGGGAGAGGGAGGGGTCTAGCGGGCGGCGACAAAAAACAGATCAGTCGCTCGCCGCTCGCGCACCTGTGCCGCGTACCCCCGCTGAGCGCTCACTTCCGGGTTACCTGTGACTACCGAGTGGATCACGCACGATGTACACAAACCGCGAGTATTACGAAATGGTGCGATGTTACATTTTAAGTGGTGAAAGTTTAAACGGTGCACAAAGACTTTACGAAGCGGACAGCCTTCCCCGACTTCGCAACCAAGGATTGATCAACGCAACCGTACCAAATCGTCAAACTATTTTGGCTGCCAAAGGGTGTTAGACCATGGGCAGTTCACTACGCCTTCACATGCACAAGGGCGTGGTGCGCCAAGACTTCCTGTGGAAATCGAGGACGAAATCTTCGATTATTTCGAGAGGGATCCTCGTGCCAGTACGCGAGATGCAGAGAGACGCTTCGGCGTCAGTCAGGACGCAGTATGGAAGCTGCTTAACACCGCTGGGTTACACCCTTATCACTTTCAAAAAGTACAAGCTCTGAACGAGGCTGACGCTATGCCTCGTCGAGCGTTTTGCGAGTGGCTGGGTGTATGTGGAAGAGGCTCAAAGCCTCGACGAACTAAAACAAAACATTATAAATGCATTTGAGGACGTGAAAAATGACACTTTAGTGCTAAATAAATTGAACGAAAATGTGCAAAAACTGTTTGGAGAGGAATGGTTTGCATTTTGAACAATTATTAAAATACTACTGAAATTGTTTAGGTAGGTAACGTAAGTTGATTTTTAATTTCAGTATATAAACTTGAAAAATTTTGTGCCCCGCCCCGGCCGGCATGCGAGGAGATGCCGGCCGGGGCGCCCGGCATGCGAGGAGATGCGGGTTCGAGTCCCGCCTGAGACAAAATTTTTCAAGTTTATATACTGATATTATAAGTGCAATTATGTTGCTAAAATATCAAATAAAGTTGATTTTTAATTATTTGTACATAAGTTGATTAAATTTTTTAAATACGGCTGACTGCAAGAGTCTAATTGTGAATTAGTTTCATCTGTTTATCCCATTATTCACGAATTTCTATGGATTTAAATGCCTTTAGCAATTACAATGAACGGTTATGAAGATGACAAGTCTTTTGCAATCAGACGGTCCTAAGCCCGTAAAAGTATGAAGGAAAAATTTGCAACTTATGTTTGATTATTTTTTATGAATGAAATGGCGTCATTTCAGTGGGGGGGCGCCGCCCTAGGCGGGCGGGGTCGTGCGCGCGGTATCCATGAACGTCAATGTTTTTTAGATATCTTTGTGATGCCTTAACTTGATATTTTAGTACTAAGTGGTACTAAATTAAAATAAACGTATATTATTATTTACATAAACGATAACTATATTAAAATTTGGATGGTGATACAAAATTCTTCCTGTATATGTGCGAAAACAAACCGGGCCTTCCTAGCTAAAACTTCTATCTGATCCTACAGTGACGGACGATTTTTGAGCATTCGTTGTTAAATGCCGCACATAGTCCGTAAAAAACATGTAAGTATATTTACTTACATGTTTATATTTTTGATACTAATACCCTACCTATATGATACTAGCTGATGCCCGCGGCTTCGCGCGCGTTGTATTTGATCTGTTACAAAGTTTTCGTCACCTCCACTCTTTTCCTCCACTTCCTTTGCCTACGGTGCCGAGGGTGCCCATCTCGGGCGAGGTGATGGTGGGCACTTAGTGGGAGCCGATACGTCGTTGCCGACTTACCGGGGCCCGTTGATACAATAGTTGGATAAAAGGAGCCGATTTAAACTATCGTTTTAGGGATCCGGTGTTGGTTCTCCTAGCGTACCGTGGTCCAAGCGAACTCGCACCACATCTGTTTGCATTTACATGAAATTTGAAGTAAAACATCATTTGAAGCTTTAAAAACTGCCAATGCTGTAGTACAACAAATCATTCAAAGCAGCTTGCAAGGCTTTATTCGAATAAGATCAACACTGGCGTAGAGCCCTGGAAGAAGTGGCCCTGTGTAAAACACCACATTCTTAATTTCTAACCAAGTAGGTAAATCCATTTTTCTCGATCCATAAGCGTTAAAAAGGCGATTTACAAAGACAATTTGCTTGCATACTACGTTTGGATAAAAGACCTAGATCGGACGGTGAACGACGACCTAGACGGTGTAGTACCAGTATCGGTGTATAGAGCTCTGGAAAAGGCAGTCCTATATCATTCTCATATGTCACCGTTTTTCACCCCCTAATATATTAAATTATAAAAAAATCCTTATAAACAACATTACAAAATTTATACCAAAAAGATAACGTAGTTTCACAAAACTTTCATGTGGGATGTGGGTTCGAGGCATGAATGGTAGAGGATGATCAGCAGGATAAGCTATAGTGTTCAGAAACTTGACTGGATAGAGAACTGATTCGTCTGTACTGACCACTGTGTCTATAAATTGTTGTTTATTTCTTCAGCTTCAAATGATATCAGCGAAACATCATTAATTACTACTGCTTGGTCATTAGTGGGTGGGTGGTGGTAGCTATTCCTAAGTTGAACAACACGGAATTATGAAGTGAGGTGTTTTTTTTTCTCAACGTTTTATTTTCATGTTTTTTCTTTTTTTAACATTGAGTTTTGATACATTGAGGCAGTTTCACTAAACAAACTTTGCCAGGACCTCAAAAGCGGTGCGTCCTAGAAAAAATAAATCGTTACTAAATAGAAGTTTATCAAATTATCTTCTAAATGGAAGCTTGTCAAATGGTCTACCAGTCTATATTGATTTAATCCACCAGTCAGCTGCGTAGTGTTGTTGCAACACACCTGTTACCTATTTCTGCTTGAGATACGGGTCTATGCCCAGTTTAGTACTTTTGTACCTACTGCTTAATATAGTTGATAATGTCATATCAGTGTAATTCATACACTTTTTTTAGATTTCCCAACATTTGTCTCTACCGTATAAACAAAAATCGGCCAAGTCCAAGTCGGACTCGCGCACGAAGGATTCCGTACCATTGACTACGTAAACAACAGTAGGTACCCTACATTAATTTAGTTAATGTTGTGCCTACCTGCATAGGGAAAGAGATTTTTTTTCCCTACGCTACCTGTTACCATTTATTGATCTCAAGCAAAAATAGGCAAAAAATGGCAATTCTTGTATGGGAACGCCCCTTAAATATTAATTTTATTTTTTATTTTAAAGTTAGAAATATGACTGAGTGTTTTGTGAATATTTCAAGTGCCTACCTGTTGCCATTTTTAATATCGAACAAAAAGTCGCGTTTGATGTATGGGATAATCCCCTTTAATATTTATTTCGTTTATAGTATTTGTTGTTATTGCGGTAGCAAAAATACAACTGTCTAGCTATCGCGGATCTTGAGATACAGCTTGGTGACAGGCAGACGGACAGACGGACAGACAGCGAAGTCTTAGTAATAGGGTTCCGTTTTTACCCTTTGGGTACGGAACCCTAAAAAATGATGATCTAAATAATACCATTCTTATAGTAAGTACTAATATTTAATTAATTTCTGAATACATATTCATACCTGAATACATATTTACCTATTATATTGTACCTACATAGGTACAATATAATAGTTAAATATAGATAAGACAGTCAATAGGAATTTTCAAGTTTTGTCAAATTTTCGTTACATAGCCTCCTTATTTCTTCGTCAACTTTGTCCTTCAGGGTGTATGGAATGCTTCACGGCTAGATGAAAATTGGTGTCACATTTTCTTGAATCACTAATTGAGCTTTATAGAGTAGCAAACAAGAGTTTCGTCAAACACCATTGTTAAATCTTCTAGTAATCCGTCCAATTTTGAGTTGTTGATGATTTACTAACTGATTTTTTTCTAACTCCTTAAATTCTAACTTATAAAGATCCCGTGGAGCGCATAAATATAATATAATACGTTTTTTTATGTAATTCTGGGCTCAAAGATGTTAGAAACGTGTATTTCGATATCGATATCATCACATCTGTTCAGTTTTAAGTAAGTATCCAACCGTTTAATGATGTTTTTGAATGTTTCTTCCTTGTCTAATGGTACTGAGTTCAATTTAGAAGTCCTAATATTTGTTTGTGACCGACCTTTGCTCTTCAGTATCTTCTGCATACATGGAATTGTTTCGTGCTATCGAATTCAAACTCTTGCTTTTAGTTTAAGCTGTGTTGTAATATCCTGAAGGTCATCTTCAATCTCATTTTCCAAATGTGGGTCATCAGTAATATTATTTGTAGTCGTATCTCTTCCAAATTATTCTTGGTAATTGTGTTCATTTGTCACTGGTCACAAACTGGTCACTCACTAATTTTAATTCATTATCAGGAATTTCTCGTAGGGTTTGTATCTGGCAGCCGAATTTTGTAATGCAGCCTTTAATTAAAGTTTGTGTACGTTTTAATTTAGTTAATTCACCCATTTCGGCGCTAATTATTAAATTCTAAAATAATACCATTCTATTTGTAAGAATGATATTTATTTTCTGATTGACACATTGAATGTCATAACAAACTAAGTGAAGTCAGAGAGTACAAATATGTAAAGAGTATGGATATACCGCAGAACCGAACAAACTTTGCCCCCATTTTTTATCCCCTCAAAGATTAAATTTTCAAAAATCCTGAAAGACGTAATTCATAATTTTTAATCAGGTAGCTGGATACCAATTTTCATCGACTTAGTTTCAAAACTGACGGAGTTTCATACAAACTTATGGGGCCCTTTTTACCCCCTTAGAGGCGGAATTTCCAAAATTCCTTTCTTAGTGCTCACCTACACTATAAAAGGAAGCACGGTTAAAATTTTCAGATTTTAAATCCCAGTAGTTTGGGCTGTGCGTTGATATGTCAGTCAGTCAGTCATTAAATCAGTTTTCATTTTTATATATATAGATGATATTTATTTTCTGATTGACACATTGAATGTCATAACAAACTAAGTGAAGTCAGAGAGTACAAATATGTAAAGAGTATGGATATACCGCAGAACCGAACAAACTTTGCCCCCATTTTTTATCCCCTCAAAGATTAAATTTTCAAAAATCCTGAAAGACGTAATTCATAATTTTTAATCAGGTAGCTGGATACCAATTTTCATCGACTTAGTTTCAAAACTGACGGAGTTTCATACAAACTTATGGGGCCCTTTTTACCCCCTTAGAGGCGGAATTTCCAAAATTCCTTTCTTAGTGCTCACCTACACTATAAAAGGAAGCACGGTTAAAATTTTCAGATTTTAAATCCCAGTAGTTTGGGCTGTGCGTTGATATGTCAGTCAGTCAGTCATTAAATCAGTTTTCATTTTTATATATATAGATGATATTTATTTTCTGATTGACACATTGAATGTCATAACAAACTAAGTGAAGTCAGAGAGTACAAATATGTAAAGAGTATGGATATACCGCAGAACCGAACAAACTTTGCCCCCATTTTTTATCCCCTCAAAGATTAAATTTTCAAAAATCCTGAAAGACGTAATTCATAATTTTTAATCAGGTAGCTGGATACCAATTTTCATCGACTTAGTTTCAAAACTGACGGAGTTTCATACAAACTTATGGGGCCCTTTTTACCCCCTTAGAGGCGGAATTTCCAAAATTCCTTTCTTAGTGCTCACCTACACTATAAAAGGAAGCACGGTTAAAATTTTCAGATTTTAAATCCCAGTAGTTTGGGCTGTGCGTTGATATGTCAGTCAGTCAGTCATTAAATCAGTTTTCATTGTTATATATATAGATTTCAAACCAATACCTCAACTATGTGATATTTAAAAATTCAACTATACCCGAAACTGTTTTATATAAATTCAGGTGATATTGATTGAACTTAGGTTAGTAGGTATTGTGTTATTGGCCGTATTTATGACTTTGTAAACAAGTTTCTAATTGATTCGCAACTTAGTTACCTATCTTACTCGGTAAAATTAGCGCATAACTGTATCCGCATATTGAGATAACTTGTTTTATTTGCACTTTAGTAATTATCTAACAATAAAACAAAGTTCTGTTTACCGACTAAAACTTACCTCATTCACTAGAGGATCCTCCTCCGTGAATGTACTACTGTTTTCCGTTTCATAATTTCTAATATCCGCAACAACTCATCAGAGTCAAATTCACTGTTACTCATTTTATTACTTGACACGGCACTATGACCTAATGACCTTGATACGTGTGTACTTACGTCACGGATTTACTTGAAATGAAGTTAGTGGCGCTGTTAGTACTGACATCTTGCCATTACGTAGAGATGGGTGGAGCAATATCGAAAATTCTGAGTTAAGTTAATTAATTGGAATGAAATGATTGAATACGTACATTAATATAACAATTTATTGAATAATACGTTGTTCACTGACTGACATTTATTTATAAATCATAAAATGTATGCTCATTTGTATGAAATATAACAAATTAACGGTAGTGGATTGTAATGAATGCAACTTTCGCGTCACAACACTGGCCAACTTGATATGATGTAGTTGGTGTGAAGGACATGTCAATATTAGAGGCGTTTTTGTTTTTATCGATTTTAAAACACAAAAAAAGCCTTTTTTTTTTAGGGTATTTTTTAATAAATCGGGTTTCAGTAGTGTCCGTCTTTAAAAACTACAAAAGAAAGAAATGTCCTATGTATCGTAGTTATATTTTATTACATTAGGTACAATGAAGAGCTTCTATAGAAGTCGTTGCGTGGGGGGCACGAAAATCTCGAACTTCTATAGAAGTCGTTGGCTGTGAAAAGGTTAATCCAGGCAATCCGAGTTAGAGCCTGTCCAGATGACGAGTTTGTACTCGCGCGTTTCGAATCGAGTTAATCGAGTAATCGAGTTACACGAATATTAACTTGAATGGAATCGTGTTTTATCCTGAGTTGACACTTATTTAACCAAACCAACTAGCCTTGCGAAACTAGAAAGAAAAAACAAATTGTATGGGAAACGGCGTCGTGACGGTACGTTCTTTTTTCTTCTAAAGCTTATATGGCGTGCAGAAGGCTTGCCGGCATTAGGATCTTTCATGATTGCGATTGATTAATTTATTTACGGAACGAATCAATCGAGTCACGTCAATAAACTATAGTCTTGTTGTAATCATATTCTTTGCATGTAAATTATGCCTAATCTAAAATTATCATTACATTAAGTAATTTGAATCTGTCTTCTATAGAAAGTTTGGGTTATATTATTTAATTTTCTAAACTAAGTTTCAATCTAGCCGCCAAAGAAGATTCCAAAATTTATAACGTCTACGTATGTATGTACTTGTAACGTACACGTATGTACGTGTAAAATTTTACAGCTCAAGCGAAAATAGGATTCCCAACGTTTGTTCACGTCCAAACTAATTTTCTTTGAAAGTACTTGTTGTGATCTACATGATGTATTTTGTTCCAAATTTTCACTTGCTTAGTTTTAAAGTTAGAGGGGGGAGGGACGCCCATTTTATCACTTTGAAAGCGTTTATTTCCTCAATGGTAAACTTTTGGAAAAATAGTTCTGGGAACCTCTATGTCATTTGAGTCGCTTAACTTCAAACTCGGATAAATCCAATTCTAAGATTTTCAGCGATTTTTATGTCAAAATAAAGGGAAAAATATGTTTTGAACATATCTATCAGTCGTGTATAAATCCGCATGGTTTTTGAGAAATAAGCCGCCAAGTCATAATATTTTATCTAAGATAGATAAATCCATTAATCTTTTTTTTTTCAAACGTAGCTAAGTCCATGAGAGCCAATCAGGTAATTGCGTTTCTTCAACATGGCCGCCAGTTGACGTAAACTTTGCGATAGTAGCACCGTGCGCTCCCGCATTTTATTGCTTTTTTACGTTAGACAGACAGTTCTCATGTATAATTCTATTAAAATGGCGTCCCCAACTAATACCTGCAAGCGACCTAAAATAAAAGTTCCCCATAAGAAAAAGGGAAGAGCAAAAATTCGGTAAATTTGAAACACCTATGCCTATGCGTCGCGTCGAATGAGTAAAGAAACATAAGGAGATGGCATATTGTTCTATATGAACTATCGTTTGTATAAACGATAGTAGTATGAGTTAACTCGACATTGTGCTCATAAACTTATAGCCATCCTGTTTTGACTTCCCTAAAGTTCACCATGTTAAAAGAGACAACAATATATTTATAAGTCTTAGTTTTGGCAACATTAAAACGTGACGTCATAGCAGTGCATGATTGAGGCCGGTTCGCCATTTTAGAAATTTTAGTTTCTCTCTGTATCAGGTACGTAAGCTCAAGTTATATTTGCAGTGTTTAGTGTTGTAATTATTTTAATTTGAGACTTACATGTTAATAAATGTATCAAAAGGTGAAAGAAAGCAAAAAGGAACATGCCTAATTGCAGTGTGGTAGGTTGTGGCACCAAAAAATACGAAAATCGTCCCAACATTACATTACACCGGTAGTTACGTACCACTTATTTTTCAAATATACCAAACAATACAAGAAATGCCTTATGTTTTAGCTTTCCTATGAATAGTTATATATTTCAAGAAAATATAAAACCGTTTGTATGGCGATAGAGCTGCCCATCAAGTGCCTTCAAGGCATTTTTCATATCGATATCTTCAAGTTTAATTTGTATTGCAATAACTAACGGCCATTTCCAATAACCTATCTATCTTCAGTTTTGACATATCGGAGATAGAAAACAACTTCTGTCTTTGTTTCTCAAAAACAGAGATAGAAACTGTTTCCTATCTCCGATATGCTAAAACTGAAGATATCTAGGTTATTGGAAATGGCCGTAAGGCAATAACTTTAAACTGTTTCTTTTTTGTTTTAGGTTGACTAAAAATTATAGAATAGAAAACTGGGGCTGGATACAAAAGGAATGGAAAACTAAAACTCACACAAAATCTATGTTAATTTGCTCTCTCCGTTTTGATGAATCGTGTTTAAATCGTACTCTGAAATGAAAATATAGCTTGATTAGAATGACACTTCTCAGTTCTCACTGAAAGAGACGTAGATCATCTTAGTAGTCTGTGACTGTGAGCCTTCGAGCAACGCGGCCTTCCGTCCCGGAAGGGAGTAGGCATAGCGATTCTATTCTATACAAAAACTTCTGGCATTTTTTGCGGGGGGAAATGTGCACACAAGCGCAGGTTCGCATACTCACATACAAAAACCACACTGTAGTGACGACACTCACACACAAAAAATTAAACAATTCAGCAACAATTCGTGTACGGATAAGTTACAACTCACACACTGCCCCGTTTTCAACGTAAATAGAGTTGGACTTAACTGTTCATGTAGCAATATCGATATTTTTTTTCTGAAGACGGAATAAAAGTAACAAAGTGAAACATTTATTTATTTTAACAACAACTTTTGATATTCAAATAACGATCGTTTTTGATGTTTATTTTTTGTGTTAGATTTGATGGGTACGAAACTAGGACGAAGACTTAATTTTATACCGCTAAGAGCTGATGATTTTATACCGCTATCGCTACAAATGAGCTGTTTAGAAGAGTGACACCATATAAACCGTGACACGACATTTAAAAATATTAGAGGGATGGGAAGGACTGGAGGGATTGGAGGTATGGGTTGAGGGATGGGAGGGACGAACTCTGCCGGATCCGCTAATTATGGATTAATAATGAATTTGAGAATAGTAAATTACGTATCTGCGTGAAAATTAGTGATAAGAAGTTCATTGGTTCTTAAAATGAATTAATTTTGTGTAAATTAAATTTGGCGGATGCAATTTTTTTCAATAAAAAATAAATTCTTGTGTCAATATATTTTTCCATGATTGATCTTGCAAGTAAATTTAATAAAAAAACCGAGTTTAAATGATTACATTAAAATCATTTCTATATATTTCAATGACAAAGGAAAAGAAACAAGTTGCACACAATACATAATAAAAACCGGCCAAGTGCGAGTCGGACTCGCGAACGAAGGGTTCCGTACCAAAAAGGCCAAAAAAACGGGCCCCCAATTCCGCTAATTTACAAATGGCTCAATAGCATCGCAACTGTATATTTTGACACATTTAATATGGAAGTAATGTCAAAATATACGATTGCGATGCTATTGAGCCATTTATAAATTAGCAGAATTGGGCCCCTAGTGTATTGTATGGGAGGCCAAGTACATATTTATTTTATTTTGTTTTTAGTATTTGTTGTTATTGCGGTAACAGAAATACATAATTTGTGAAAATTTCAACTGTCTAGCTATCGCGGCTCTTGAGATACAGCCTGGTGACAGAGCGACGGACAGACGGACAGATGGACAGATGGACAGACAGCGAAGTCTTAGTAATAGGGTCCCGTTTTTACCCTTTGGGTACGGAACCTTAAAAACTACGAACTAGAATGATTAAATAAAATAAAAATAAATTATTATGTTATTACTATTAAAGAGTTTCAAACTTAATAACAGAAAAGAGATGTTACATGACACATAAAACCATATCAACAATTATTTGTCTAATGTGATTAAATATATTATATAACGTCGTCGTCGATAACCACCACCCTTTATCGACAAACATTATGTCATGTGAAAGTAATAACATCACTATGTTGCCCAGCGGCAAGAAATCGGATTTATCGCGCGACCGATCTAAAATTTGCACGGGCGAGCGTACCTGATGTTGTCGAACAAATCCAACAAGTATTCAAGAATAAAATATGCGAATTTAGTGTTTAAATGTAATTAAATGGCAATAATACGATACAAATTTACTTATATGTGAAATGTAACACCATCATTATGTAAACTTGATGTTGCAGACCTCTTTTTACAACAGAAAACTGAGCAATTCGGCATTTTTAATACGGCAGCGTTCACTTGCACGACTGGACTCGGTTTAGGAAGAAATCTGAGCGCAACTAGTTTTTATAAACGCTAATGCCCAATTGGGCTTATACTTTTGACAGAGGGGAAACGCTTCGTATGGCTACTCCCTTACGGGACGGAAGGCCGCGTTGCTCGAAGCTGTGAGCCATAGTTACTTTGTGTACCAACGTCACAAAAGTGAAACACATTTGCACACAAAAAATATTGAATACTACATATATGAATATTTTTTGTTTGTTGCACATATTCATCAAAATAATTATATAAAATGGACATTAAAAGTCAATGTCATTAGAATCATCCAGTCACAAAAATTCGACAGCTAAAAAGACGTCTACGTAATTTTATGGCTACGTAATTTTTCATAAATGCTAGTGAGTGATGTCGTAAAATGGACAAATCGAAATCGACTGACTTTAATGATAATAAAAAAAATCGTAGTAATCTATATACTAATATTATAAAGCTGAATAGTTTGTTTGTTTGTTTGTTTCAACGCTCTAATCTCAGGAAGTACTGGTTCGAATTGAAAAATTATTTTTGTGTTTTGGATAGTCCATTTTAATCATATTTTAATTATCGAAGAAGGCTTTTTAGGCTATATTATTACATCACGCTGCGACCAATAGGAGCGAAGCATCAGTGAAAAAAGAATGAATGAATGATGCGCCATTCATTCATTTGCTATTACGATTGTTATCATCGGTGGGTGACACTAGAGTTGGAAAAACAAAAATGTTGTCGATGTTGATTTTAGCCAGTGTTCGGCGACCGTAAGTGTTTAGGTTCTTATATAACTTTGTAATATAATTTCATATTGCGTGGTTCTAACAGCATTTGAAATGAATTTTCAACGCAATCTTTACTGCATTAAATTATCTTTTTCTAATAATAGCAGTTTATAATTAGTCATATTGGTTATCGATCATCATCACGCTTGCTTAATAATTTTTTTGCATGCTTACTAGTATCCCACTATTTAAAAAAACACAAAAAATATTTTGCATAATTTGTATTTATGTATGTATATCGTTTTTTTTTTCAATGAACACAACACCGGCCTATACCTACTCATTCATCCATTCTGTCATTCTTTCTTTCCTTCTTTCTTTTTCTGTGGTAGGAGGATGGATTAGGAAGAAACGAAAATGCCAAAATGGCCGAATTTTGAGCTTGTGTCGTAAATCTTGAAACTAAATCTCGATTTAACGTCGTAGTTTGTGTTTTTAGATATCTGAATATATCAGACACACTTGTGTGTTGTCTGCTAAATGCAAATGCTGTTATATTAAGTGCTTCACAATTACTTTCACCATGAGTGAAACTGCCAACAATGAAGGAGGCACCTCTGCTGAGGGTGAGAAGCCGGTTCAGGTTTCTGGAGTTATATTCCCGCCCTTCCCTGGTAAGGAGCCGTAATTACGCTTGCAAAATTGTAAAGTGGTTAACATCACCAATTAAAACTGAATCCTTTACAGAACCAACTGAGGAGGAGTTTGAAGAGGACATTAGCGATTTAGAACGAAATCACTACAGGACTAAGTTTTCTGGTCTGTTAGCTGATTACTTTACGTTTACATATCGCCTTCTAGGGAATTAAGAAGTAGTTGTAATTTAATTTCTTAATTCCTTTTCAGATTTAAATATTTTGAAAACAATGCGTTTACACTGCAGTTCCTGTGATCGCCATTTAGGAAGTTCCACTCGTAATGAATCTCGAATGCGGGCTCATCCTATGCTACGTACATTGGTGTGCCACACTTGCCATACATTTTATAACAGTGGTGAATTTGAGAAAGGTGATGATGGCTCAGAACTTTACTGTCGATGGTGTGGACAAGGTGGACAGGTTTACTGTTGCTCTGATTGCCCTCATGTATTTTGTGCAGTAAGTATTTGTTTTCTAAATTTTTTAATTGAAATAAATATGTAGGTTAAGATTTAAACTTTGCACAGTCAAAATTAACAACTTAAATTGATATTAAAACTTAAGATGTAGAATCTGTTTGTGTATTTTCAGAAATGCATAAAGCGCAACCTTGGCAATGCTAAAATTAAAGAAATTGAAAACACTGATGATTGGAAATGTTTTAAATGCAATCCAAAATGCCTTTGGGACCTACGTGCTCTATGCTGGGCACTATTACGCTACTGCGACTTAAAGAATAAGTAATAATATCTGTATATTTTAATAAGTTAAATTATTGTCATAGTGAGTCAAAGTGGCAAAAAAGAGTATTGTTAATATATGCTTAGAGTTGAAAAGGTGCTGTAAAAAACTGCTTACATGCTACTGCTGGATTAAAATATTTTTTGATACTATTAATAAGTGATTAAAAAAAAATTAAGCAATGATAGCTGTGTTTGTTTTTTAATTTGTTTGAAATGATGACACTAATTATACATAAGTACCTAGTTCCTATTTTAGTATTTTTATTAGCAAATTGTATATTGTGTCTTACTAAAAATTTCAGTGTATTCAGGTATCTATTTGGGAATATAGATTTGGTGGTGGGCGTTTTGATCATTTTAACATTTAGTATTACTAAGGAGTTTTGTTAATTTTTAGAATTACTTATAAAACAGAAGATCCAGATCTAAAAGAAAAATATCAAAAAGATTGTGCTACTGACCATTCAGAATGTTGTAAAAATAAATCAAGTAGAAGGAAGGAAAAGACGGAAGCAATAAAGAAAAAAGATGAAATTAAAAAGGAAATAGAAACAAAAAAAGCCATATCTAAAATTCCTTCTACTATTCAGGTAAGTTATTTATATTAACATTTTATGGTAAAAATAATACTAAGAAAAAGCATTACCATGCTCCAAATTCTGATGATATAGCACCAATTATTTATGACTGTATACATGTGACTTTTTAACCACCATCCAAATTTTGGTCTAATAATCTATCGCACAAAAAACATATGTCGTATTTTTTATTTCGGTATAGCCCAGTACAAAAGTGTTGCACCTTAGCGTCCTCGCTGCACACTTCTGACGCGATGCGCATCTCATTAATTATTTACGAAACTGTTCATAATATTTTGATTTTTCCTTCATACTTTCATGGCTTAGTACCGTCATAATCAGAGGTCGTATAATCGGATGCATATTTTCCTACAGTTAATTTTTGACTGGGATATACATATATAAAACATGTATGGCGATTTCATAATTCCTGGATGTTTTCGATACAAAAGGATATTCCATAACAGTCAATAATTCAACTTAAGGCAAATATGCATCCAAATATCCTCTCTCTAGCCATAATGCAAAAGGTACTTTAGTTATCTACATACCTACTTAATGTTAATTGAACAAACTAATGCCTATGACAATCACGCCAACAAAAAAAAAAACATTGAAAGCAATTACAATAATTGAAAAATTCATAATCTTATGTAAATAATTGAAATTACTAGCCAAACCTACCCTAACTACTAGCCACATCATCAATTAGGAGTATTTAAATTATTGCTAATGCTAATTGCCATCACTTTGTTATTATGATGCTTCTTCTGCATTTTTTCATATTTATATATTTTATTGTGTTAGAATCGCTAAATATGTATTATGTAAATCACAGGTAAAAAAATTCGCATCAATCAATAATGATGAATCATCGAAAGAAAAGAAAGGGCAAAAAAGGCCCCTAAGTCAAGACAACAAGGGGCTACTGATCATCAAAAACCCGATTTCAATAGCTCCATGTCAAAAAACCCTAACCCCAATAATTAGTGGACCTCCAGCAAAAAAACCAAGGGTATGTTTTTATTTTAATTAAAATGTATTTTTTCCAAATTGGGCACCGTTAATCAAATGGTTAACTTCATTACAAGTTAAAGCGTTGAATTATGATTTCATATATTACAATACTAGCGGACCCGACAGACGTTGTCCCATCCAGTTGTAACTATAAAATAAAATATTGATTACGAAATGTTATAGTTCAAAAAAATGTTACCAATTGTTTATTATTATTATGCTTTATTATTATACACAACATTCTTTGTTTTTTTTTTCCTGGTGGGTATACAGGGTGGCCGAGGATTTGACGTTCAAAGCTAAAATTTGGGTGCCTTATATTAAGGTGTATCCAAATCACCCCCATGTATGTTCTACGATTTTGCTTAGTGTAGGAGATTTTTATGTTTTTTCCTTAATTATTACCTATTATTAGTTTTTATTTTTTTACTCATTCTGGCAAGTACTCAGTGTTCGTTTTTTCAGTGATAATTAATAACAATACTTACAAGTACCACCCTAAAAACTACAATCTGTCTGGATATTGCGGAACTTGCTTAAAATTTAGTCGCAAGTCCAAAATTACTGACCAAACTTAGTGCATGCACATGTATGATGTATCAAAAAAAAATGTTTAAAGGGAACCTGTGGATTCTAAGTATTGTTAAAACTGTCTAAGACATTAAGTAATAAAGTGAGCTCAAATAAAGTTGTTGTCAACTGGGGTTTATTTTCTGTAACTGACCTTTAAAGTTTTTTCTGATGATGGCTTTAAGTAAAACACAATAACATTATTTTGAATTTATTTATTTACAAGAGGTTTTCAAATTGTCGCCCTCCCACAGATATACACAACCTACATCTGCGTAAAAAAATTTCCTTTAAGGCTCTAATAGCTTCACGATTATTTCTCACAACGTTTTCTGCTTCAAGAATTTTTGCTCTGAGTTCATCTTCACTGGATGCTTCTCTAGCGTACGTTATTTCTTTGAAAAAACCCCAGGTAAAAAAATCGATGGGGTTAAGATCAGGCGAGCGTGGTGGCCAGTTAATTGGTTCTCGTCGTCCGATCCATCTGTTGGGGTACTTGTTATTTAAATAGTTACGCACTTGTGTCGCGTAATGACAAGGCGCACCGTCGTTCTGGAAAATCATAGTTCGTCGCAATTCCAGGTTCACATCCCCCAGTAAAATTGGCAGATCGTTCTCCAAAAAACTTTTGTAGGTGTCTCCATTAAGTCTGGATGGCAGTTCAAATGGCCCAATAAATTCCCCATTCAAGATACCAGACCACATGTTGACACTGAAGCGATGTTAGAATGATGAAGCTCTTGCAGCATGTGGATTTTCAATAGCCCAGATGTGATAATTATGGATGTTAAAAACTCCGGTTCGTTCAAATCGTGACTCTATCCGTCCATAAAATTTTATTAAAAAATCCGGTGTCATCTTGCTGATTTCTTAATATAGTTTCACAAAACTCGACCCTTAATGCGTAATCTGAAGGCTGCAAGGCTTGTACTCTTTGAATATGGTAAGCATGAAAAGATTCCTCGTGCAAAATGTCTTGAATCGATGATCTAGGAATATTAAGATTACGAGCCAATGCTCTCGTATGCGGCCAGCCATTAACGTATTGTGAGTATTAATGAATACACGATAGTCAGGGTAATGATCAGGTTTCGTTCCACCCCGGCGTTGGAGTTGTTCCCTGTAGAGTCTTGCTGCTTCGTGGCCTTTGCCCTGCGCAACACCGTAGAAATAATGCATTTCTGCATATTCACTCAAAGTGTAGACCATCACGAACACTTCGTAATAACAACAGTTCAAATCAATGGGCAAAACGGAGTCCAATAACAAGCAGGGGTCAAACAAGTAGGCAGCAGCAGTATCAGTGGGCAAAGCAGAGGTAGAAAATAATGACGTGACAAGACAAGTAGCGGTTAACACAATGTGAAAACGACTGAGGTGGCAAAAAGGTTACAGAGATAAGGGCGGCTACCTGCTTTATCACAAACGATACCTAATTATGGTTAGTTCCTGACCTTCGTCATTTTCATATTGTGTTAATCAAGATAAAAAATACTGATCAAAAAACATCATATCTCAAGGAAACATAACAATTGTAATAAAATAAAATAGTATTTTTACCCCGATAAAATGCGTCATTAGACTTTAAAAGTCAGTTACAGAAAAGAAACCCCAGTTGACACCAACTTTATTTGACCTCACTTTATTGCTTAACCCCTTGAATGCGGGTAATTCCAGACACAATAGAAATCAATTGTCATATAGATCAGATCTGCTCCTAAGCAGCCGACCGGTTGATGTCTTAGACAGTTTTTAACAATACCACGGGGTCTCAACCAGAACAAAAGTAAAATGGTCTTTAATTTTCTCAATAGATGGCAATACCTGTATGGCTAGCGGATTAACTGTTTATTAGATTGAATACAAAACCTAAGATACATGAAGATAATACCCGAAAAATATGCTAATAAGTACTTTCCACCATTTAAAATAGAGAAAACTTAATATTACTTTATTTTGTTCACAAATTGGTAAAAATGTTGTGAATAGGATAAAAGCATGTTAAACTACACTAGAACCATCTGTTGGCATATAATTACACTTTATCAAAACGAAGCCACGTTAAAAGCGCGCGCATTGTGAAGACTCAATGGGGACTACCGTTTCTTTGCTCACCAGTTGGCGCCACTGTAGACTGAGGTCCGGAAGTATAGCTGTAAAAGGCGATTGGCGCCGAAACAAAGTGTTATATCTTAAATCTAATTAGGGTTGTATTGTTTATAAATAACTATCTTGATATCAACAAACTAACTTCTGAAATAGTTGCTCTTGAGGCCGCCTATTTTTGCACTTTTTCTTAATTCCGCTTTTAAAGCGTTCACATTAATCGCCAAATAATCCATATTTGCGATATTTTACGAAGGCGATCACTTTTCAGCAGGTAAATTAAAGACATTTTAATTTATGCAACAAATTCCGCTAAAACCAGTGAAAAGTGATTGATATTGGACCTCACGCGACACAAGCGCCTCTAGTGGCAAATTAACTAGCGATAGCCCCCATTACGGGGGTTTAATATTTTGTACATAGAATTTGTGGCGTTAATGGTTGAAAAAAATTATTAGTTAAAAGTTAATGGTTGAATAAAAATATCGATATTTTTAATGGTTGTAAATATCACTAGATATCTTTATGCAGATACATTATTTTGATATTTTTACCTGTTGTTGCTTAAGGTTGAATATATGTTAGTTAATATTAGAGTTGGGCCGACTATCACTTTGGCCGACTAGCCGACTAGCCGACTAGTCGGCTACGAAATGGCCGACTAGTCGGCCAAGCCGAATATTGCTTTAGGTAATAATAATTAGAGTAACATGCTCTAATCACACTGTATTGCCATTTTTTATGATAATTGCCTTCTTTTATCTGATTGTGATCTTAATTCTTCGTTTGTAGTGTAGTAGAATTTTTATTTATTTTAACTTTCTGTTGTCACATTAAGAAGCTTATTTTTTTAATTTTTATATCTGGTACTAAGTTCTAATTTATTATTATTAGGTCAAGGAGTAGTGTTCCAATATGTAAGTTGTAAGCTTAATTATAGCCAATTTTTTGAGTTTCTTTTTTTTTTGTTACTTGTTTAATGTCTGGATCTAAGCCCAATTAGTTAATGTATCGAACAAATGGTTCCTAATTTCCTACCATATTCTCAATTGCACTGAAAGTATATTGTAAAATTGATTTCCTATTTCTAATAAAAAATAATAACAGTTAAGATTTAAATTCCACCAATTTTTAGGTATACATAGGTAACACTGAAAATGTTTAGAAAATGAAAAACGGCTTAATGTAGAAAGTTGCCAATACTTTTATTGTTTTTCGAACCACTGAGAAAAGCAGTGTACCTATTCTTCCTTAGGGGTCTCTTCTATGGCATTTTCGTACGCTCTCACCGCATCTTCAGGGCTCGTAAAGCGAATACCTCGAATTTTATCTTTAGTTCTTGGGAATAAATGAAAGTCGCAGAGCGCCAGGTCAGGACTGTATGGCGGATGACTCATCATCTCGACACCTGCCATAGTCAAATATTCAACAGTCCGGAGTGCGCTGAACCATTCTCGTGGTGAAGGAGGATCCTGCTGTCGAATTTTTTCCATGACAACAGGCAAACAGCGATTGACATTCCAGTCTGCAGTAACTGTCCTTCCATCTTCTAGCACAACTGTCGCGAAATGACCTTTCCAACCAAAGAACGAGGAAATCATCTTTTTCCTTGACTTCTTCCTTTCTTTACCTTCGTTGGCCGATCCTCGAAAGGAAACACCCACTAAGCTGATTGTCTTTTGGTTTCGGGTTCGTAGCAATGTAGATATCCAGCTTTCATCACCTGTGACGATGTCAAATACGCATTTGAGTCACCGCCGTTGCACTTATCTAACATTTGGCGACACCAGTCCATGCGAAGGTGTTTCTGGTCGTCGGTTAAAGTATGGGGAATCTATCTGGTACAAAGCCTCCTGACGCCTAAATGTTAGAGTAAAATTTTTTGACCTTGACTCATACCAATGCCTAGGCTTGCCCGTATCTGCTGATAGGTAACTCTCTTATCTTCCTCTATCAAGTGTCGCACAGCACTGATGTTATCTTCAGTAGTCGCTGTTAAAGGACGTCCCTCACGCTGATCATCATTGAGATTGCTACGTCCACGCTTAAACTCGTTAAATTAATTGTAAATAGTGGCATGGGATGGGGCTTCATTAAGAATTGCTAATCGCAGCCTATCATAGCTTTGTTTGTTGAGTAAGCCCACAACGAAAGTTATAATAAATCATTGACCGAAAATTTTTTCGCGTTAGGTTCAGTTTCACGTGTAACAAGAGCTGTTATAGATTTGCCGCCAATTCGCAAAAACAAATGACAAATGAATGCAATATACTACATAATTAGGTAACCAAAGAGTTCTAAAATTGAAATTCAAAAAAAGTTTTCATTTGCAATGTTTCTAACTGGCCAGTTCTAAACATTTTCAGTGTTACCCACGTATTAATACGAGAAATAAACAGGCCGACTAGTCGGCCGTTTAAGCCGACTAGTCGCCGACTACAAATATGGCCGACTAGTCGGCTTTACCGACTAGTCGGCGACTAGTCGGTACAACCCTAGTTAATATATTTATGCAAATTTTTTAAAAATATTTTTTACTGTGCTTAAATATATTGTATTACGCGTTTATTTTTATAGGTTTATTCAATGAACTTTAACAGGCTTAGGACTGTTTATAGATCCTACGTCCAGCAGTAAGTGTCGTTTGGCTAAGTTGGTGATTATGATAAGTCGTGTGGTGCCAGCACATAAATAGAATAGCACCGCCTCTTCTTTTTCTATGGGTATCGTTAAAGGCGACTGAAAGAGTAGATTAGGTAATCAAATGTCATACACAAACTATTCTAAAAATAGGCAATTTCATTCGTAGAATTTAATTACAACAGTTCTCAATTCACTCATTAAACATAAGGATTATTAAAACAAAACAGGTAGGATCACAAGAAATCACAAATTGAAGTAAACAAAGCATTGCAAGCCAATCCAACGTTCATCAGTAAATTTAATGTGCCTTATTTTTAGATGCGTAAGGGCCTAAAGTCGAAAATTACATCCGCCTAAAATCACAGACTCAGTTGAATAAATTGAAAAGAAAGCTGTTCTATACGCCGAGTAACATAATTCTTCCTTATGCTTATGGAATAGAGTTTAATTTCATTGCACCCGTTACTACTTGCATGACTCGCACATTTTATCGCCTTGTACACCTCATCTCACTACGCCACTCGTGTCCTAAATAATGCATTAAAATTGAAACTAATCTATTACCTTAATGCTTAAGTTACTCAAACTTACTCAATAAATGAACATTATAAAGATTGGATAAGTATTTTGATTCTTTGCGAAATAGTGCTATAAAAATACTAGTGTAAATATAATAGTGCTATTAATGCTATAATAATGTACATTTTATTCTTTTGGTAATTTTATCAATCGGTAAGATTTATCTATACGAATAAAACTTTTAGTTGCGTTTAATTATCAACGGCTTGAATATGTATTTTTATTTGATAAGGTTAATAATAATTTATTGAATAAATGTGATATTTTTTTATTACTTAGTCAAATTTAACTGTTTTATGATAGTTCAAGATTCACGTCAGATTACTACACATTGACCTTGAGCGCTTCGAAACTGATCTGAACTGAAAATTTTTAAGCAAGAAATATTTTATTATTGCTGTGGTTTTTTATGAGTTTTTGGATCGTTTACTGCAGCCCGCGAAATTTTAAATTTCTTTTGTTTGTTCTTAGATAGCGACTCTTGTTTACTCTGTATGCGATAAGCGCAATCATTTAACGAGCGGTCATCGTGAAAAAGTATAGCTATCTCTTTTGCGTTTTATTTCGCACCTTTTCTTCTGCTTATCAGTGTAACTTGTCGCGCAGTTATGGATTCTCGGAACAAATTTTAATTCGCGAAATTCTACGAATGTAACATACTTACTATACTTTAAAATATCATTGATTACAGTGCAATTAAGTAATATCTTTTGTGGTATTATAGTTGAAGTAAAATTCGAGCGTGCCCTTAGATATTATGACAAAACACGAAGTTTTTTATGAGATTTTGTCAAAATTCTTTTAATTTCATGCGAAATAACGTAAGGATTCGATTTTAGACAGACTTTTAAAAGTACCTTTTTAGGTTGCCATCTCTAAGCACGTGTACTAATATACTTTATTTGATATTTTAGCAATTAAATTGCAATTATAATATCAGTATATAAACTTGAAAAATTTTGTCTCAGGCGGGACTCGAACCCGCATCTCCTCGCATGCCGGGCGGGCGCTATACCAATTAAGCCACCGAGACACTGCGACTCAGACAAAATTTTTCAAGTTTATATACTGATATTATAATTGCAATTTAAAAATATCAAATAAAGTATATAAATAGCTGTTTCATCTTAACTGACTGTCAAACATCGGCAAAGATGTTTCTTTCGGGTGTTAAAGGTGCAAACTTCTAACATTTGATGAAGCAACGCTGGCTTCAGCGTTAACAATATGCTTGAAAAATTCGCGCTGCGTCGTAGTGTCTCGGTGGCTTAATTGGTATAGCGCCCGCCCGGCATGCGAGGAGATGCGGAATCGAGTTCCCGCCAGAGACAAAATTTTTCAAGTTTATATACTGATAAAAAAATTTTTAGTCTTAAAGCATTTTGTCGCAAACATTAAATTATAAATGGCACTTTAAAAAGGCAACTGTGTCTATGTTAGGTAAGGCAAGGGCACAAACTTCATCAAAATACTTAGTAGTCAATCAGTAGTTTTGAGACGTTGGTTTGGTATTGATAACAAAAAGAAAATACCTACATTTAAAAAATACCGTCTTAAAATCGTGCACCGACATGATAGAAATGAATTTGTTTCCACTATTTATCTTATTGTCAAATGCGTATTTAAGGACTAAATTCTTTTAGTTTGGTACTTCTTTTAATAAAAACTAATACTAGGTTTTAGTTAGGTACCTCCTCTTTTGAAGTCGGTAAAATACTTAGTAAAACGTCTTGAGTAAAAAAACACTGAAAACCGCATAGAAATCGGTTCAGCTAAACCAATTTAATTGCGAAAAACAGGTCAAACCTCCTTTTTGGAAGTCGGTTATAAACACTAAAATCCAATACAGTGTGTTCCTGTTTTCTGTGAAAAAAATATTTTGTGGATAATTAAAGGTTTTCTTTTATCTGCTATCGGGATGGACACACTATAAACCAGACATTAGCCTATTCCTCGCACAATCAGAAAGAAAAGATAATGTTTTCTACATGATCCATCTTTTACCTAAGTACGAGTACAAGGCAAAATCGTATCGATTGTCACGCGTGATGCCGTGACCAGGGGAAATAGGGATTAATTTTTATATATTTAGATTATTATGCCTTTTATGCCTGCCAGTACAATTGATTAAATTTCTTTAAAGTGAATTAAGCTGACTAAGAGCGTCGACCACGG
Source organism: Anania crocealis (assembly GCA_949315895.1). Taxonomy (NCBI): domain Eukaryota; kingdom Metazoa; phylum Arthropoda; class Insecta; order Lepidoptera; family Crambidae; genus Anania; species Anania crocealis. The sequence goes on along the minus strand of OX438884.1, from coordinate 11,867,593 downwards.
GTGCGTCCACCACTGGGGGCGTAAGCCACGGACCCGATAAAACGATTGATATCTTAGTTTTTAAAATTAAGCACAATACCGCTGTTGTGACCACGTGGAGCCCGAGCAAGTTTTGCTTATGTGTGTCATACCAGGTTTTTTCTGCTACATTTGTTTTATCGACGTTCACTTATTTATTTCTTTTTGCTTTTGGTTATTTCCAGATTATTTGTTGTTTAATAAAAATATTCTATTGTTTAATAAAATTATTTATAGATGATCTCACTGTCATATAAATACAACGTGTTAATTGAATAGCGCAAAGCCTCACACACCTCTCCTCAACTTATTTTTATAATTGGATATTTTAGTTGCTGGACCTATTTTGATTAAAAAAAAATTGTTGGTTATTCTCAGAAGAAGGTTCTTATAAAATAAAAACTAAGAAAATTGACGGAAAATTTTAAAAATTTAAGAATACTAAATTATTTCAATATGGTGTTTAAGTATTCCAATTTTAAGGTTTTCAATATAACCTTATGGCCTTTGACATAATATTGATAGAATGCTTGGTGCAAATATCGTCAAATGGGATGTAAAAAAACTGGTATTTTCTCATAGCCAGTTATATGAAGGAAAAAAAGATTGTTATCTATCATATTAATAAAACATTAGATTAACAATTCGTATCTGAAATGATTTTTTTTAATGAATTACTAGCGGATACGACAGACTCTTGTCTCAACTATAAAAATTCATTACGAAAAAATTTTTACCTTTTGTTTATTATTATTATGCTTTATGGTATGCTGTTTCACAATCGCTGAGTAAAGTTCTGGGTAAGCTACTTCGACCCTATCTGCTCAGTAAACTATTTTTCAGGTTTCACAATCCCTGAGTAGGGTTAATCACCACTTTATCTGCTCGTTAAGTTAATCACCGGATGCACTGCCAAGTAGCCTTTTACTTGACAAGTAAATTTAAAAAGATAACCTCAATTACGTCATTTCCAAATTTTCATCAACAAGAAGTTATTTTATTATTTAAATGGACAGTTTTGCAGTCATTGTAAAATAACACAATGTTGGTAATGGTAAATTCAATGCAAACAAAATCACCACACAAAAAGTACCAAACGTCGGCAAATTTGACATTTGTCATTTACTGACTAACTGACGTTGACTCGACATAGACTTTTTGTTGAATCTTACAGAAACATTGATTTTAGAAAAGGTAAATTGACTCATTTACATTACAGTGTAAACATTTTTTGTACGAATTTATTGTTTTTATTACTTATAATCATAACAAAAAATATTTTTAATGATAATTATGTGATTACTATACTTTATAGAAACACATACATTATTCTTACCTTGAAACGAAACGTAACTTGTAAGTAAGTATTAATTATATAATCTTCACTTTTATTTACTGATTGGATGATTGTGAAATGCAAAGAAAGTTAACGATAGGATTTAACCTCTATGTAATTAACTCGTTGAGTAACTACTTAAGCCTTTACTTAATGATTGTGAAACAGACCCTTAGTTTTGCTTTTCTAGCGGGTAAATAAATAGTTTTGTTGGTATTCCGACACGGGAACAGGTGACATTACTGGCCATGTGCAAAATTCAGTTTTTTTATGACAAACGCCATACATCAAAAAAGCGCTAAGGTTTACATTACAAATAATAGGCTATTTGACAATGCGAAAAATAAAGTGCGAATTACTATTATCAGCTTATATTATGAGTTTAAAAATGGTTATTTAGTAACGGAAGTTGAAAATAATAAACGATTTATTTATAAATCCAGAAATAAAAATGCATTTATTTAAACGTTTGTCACGTGACACGAAACGCTCCTGATTGGTCGGGTTTATGATGACGTCACCTGCTTGATAACTTCGTTTACCTACTTGTGTTAATAGCTTTTCAAAATGTTTTGATAATAATTTCCTATAATAATAGTATCCATTGTTTTTGTGTGATTTATTTCCAATATTTTACAAATTCTCTCAACAACTTTTACCATGTGCAACGATTTTGTAAAGCAGAATGCAGTAACCTGCCCATTCATTTAAAATCTGTAACAAACAAACTAGTTATTCGTTTCAAATAATTATTCGGGATCGGTGTAATGTTTATTGAAATATTATAAAAACATCGGAAACATTCGAAGTGAGTTGCAAGAGGCATTCTGTTAAAAACATTAGAAGTATTATAACCTCAAACCAATAACATAATATTTACATTCCTGATAATTATTAAAAGTTATAAATATTATGTTAACTTACATTGAAATGATCCTCACAGAAGAAAATATTTGTATTCGCTATGTTATTAGGATCCCTCCGAAATAGTTACATGCAACCACTTTCGGCACACTTAGACTTTCTTTTGAACACTTACAAATAGTTTTCCGAAGTTTTTGTAGAAGTATTATTACACATTTTGGTACTGCATACCATTTGAAACTCATTTTATTACATAAGTCACTGTTAAAAAATAGATCCAATCTCACTATCGTTATTTGTTTGCAATAAATGTATGTAGATGATTATGTGCTACAGATCATAAGACAGGCAGGTGATGTCACCGACCGCATTGCAGCGCCATATTGTCAAAATAGCGTTTTGGCGCGCTATTTCAATTTTCAATATTCATTTTAAAATTTTTCAGCAAATATGTACCAGAATTAAAAAAAACTACTTTTACTGGGTTCTTCAACCTCTACTTAATAATATAAAATGGAGTTCAAAAACCAGTCAAATAGCATATTGAGTATGGTGATTGAGTCTTCTTAAATTTTCAAATTTGCCGCGTAATTTCCTTATTTTTTTCTTTTATAAGAACCGTCTCCTGTCAATGAATAACAAAACCAAAAAAGAATTAGCAAAATCGGTTCAGCCGTTCACGCGTGTGTCGTGGCCATGGAAAATAGGGATTCATTTTTATGTATGTATATACAAATCAATAGTCTTAGTTAAGACAGGTCAACTTCTGTCGGGTCCGCTATTCGACAATAAATTTCTATCTATCTTTGTGCGACCGCAAGGAAGAAGGTGAACACGATTAACAACACCACCACTGTAGGGTAAATTGTGTTCTGTCACCACCACAACCAATACTATTTTGATATTAGATAGCAAATTCTTAAAGCAGGTTGCAATACACAGGTCTTCACATTCGTAATAACAACATTCGTAATAACAACATTCGTTTACCTCTCTCAACACTAAAATCCAAAGAAAGTTAATTTACGAAATGTCAAACAGTCGTTTTATATCTGTTGTAGTGAATTTCGAATTATACATAGTCAGTTCATAAGTTCTGTCACACAATAAAAACTTTTGAATTTAGAATGCTGGTCACAAAAAAGTTTCTTGAATTCGAATAACGAATTTTTCATGAAAAAAAAATGTACTTTTTAGAATTTTCCTCATTTTTAGGGTTCCGTATCCAAAGGGTAAAAACGGGACCCTATTACTAAGACTTCGCTGTCTGTCCTTCTGTTCGTCTGTCCGTCTGTCCGTTTGTCCGTCTGTCCGTCTGTCCGTCTGTCCGTCGCTCTGTCACCAGGCTGTATCTCAAGAGCCGCGATAGCTAGACAGTTGAAATTTTCACAAATTATGTATTTCTGTTGCCGCAATGACAACAAATACTAAAATCAATATAAAATAAATATAAAAGGGGGGCTCCCATACAACAAACCCGTCTTTTTGGCCTTTTTGGTACGGAACTCTTTGTGCGCGAGTCTGACTCGCACTTGGCCGGTTATTAAATATGGAGTGGTCACTTAAAGAAGACCGTGTCGCCAATTCAGATTTTCGACTTACTGAAAAATTTTAATATCACCAAAAGATTCTTTTATCGTACTATAAAACGAAACAATGAAGACTCTAGTGTAGATGACAGGTCAAGAAGTGGTCGCCCTCGCTCTGTTAGGACTCCAGCTATGATAAAAGCTGTGAAGGCGCGATTTCAAAGAAATCCCATACGTAAGCAGAAACTGTTGGCCCTTCAGATGGGGTTAAGCAGGACCACGGTGAAAAGGGTGTTAAATGAAGACTTAGGGCTTAGGGCATATCGAAGAAAAATAAGACATCGTTTGGACGTTCGTTTAATGGACCTGAGACTGAAGAGATCCGCGCTTTGTTGAAGCGGTACGCGGGAAAAAAGCATCGGGAAATTCTTTTTTCGGATAAAAAAAATTTTCACTGTGGAAGAGAGCTACAACAAACAAAATGATAAGGTGTGTCACACAGCAGTGAAGAAGCGAGCAACCGTATTCCGCGTGTCCAACGAGGTCATTTTCCATCCTCGCTGATGGTTTGGTTGGGAGTCTCATATTGGGGCTTAACTGAGGTACATTTTTCTGAGAAAGGCGTAAAAACGAATGCAGTTGTGTATCAAAATACAGCCCTGAAGAACCTTGTGGAACCTGTTTATCATACCATGTTTAATAACAGGCACTGGGTATTCCAACAAGATTCTGCGCCAGCTCATAGAGCGAAAAGCACACAAGACCATGGCTGGCGGCGCGTGAAATCGATTTCATCCGGCACGAAAACTGGCCCTCCTCCAGTCCAGATTTGAGTCCGTTAGATTACAAGATATGGCAACACTTGGAGGAAAAAGCCTGCTCAAAGCCTCATCCTGATTTGGAGTCACTCAAGGCATCCTTGATTAAGGCAGCCGCCTATATTGACATGGACCTCGTTCGTGCTGCGATAGACGACTGGCCGCGCAGATTAAAGACCTGTATTCAAAATCGCGGGGGTCATTTTGAATCAACTTTATTACCATATGAATCTATGTTTTATTAAGTTCATTTTGCTATATAAATGGTTACATAAATAATAAACATGTCTAAATTATTTCATATTACACATGTGACAGAACTTATGACCTGACTAGGTATGTAAAATCTTGTCATAAATTGAAGAATATGGGCAGTTTTAGTGAAAAAATAAATTCCAACGTGTTGTTTTATTATAATCTTTACACAGAATATATAGTTAGATAAAGTCAGACAGACGTGTTTTTGCCATGAATGCTGTTTGTTTACCAAATAAGACAAGTAAGAATAAACTGACTTTAAGATAGACTAGTTTGCAATCTGGACAAAACACTACCAGACCATAGTCATAGTACTTATATACTAGATTTAGATTTAGACTAGAGATGGTGAATATAATATCTATTATCAGTTAACTATTAAAAAATTACATTATTCAATAAATATTATTAACCTTATCAATTAAAAATATTTTTTTCGAGCCATTGATAATTAAACGCAACAAAAAGTTTTATTCGTATAGATAAATCTAACCGATTCATAAAATTACCTAATGAATATTTATAACGCTAGTCCGCAAAGAATAAAAATATCATATCCAAACTTCTAATAAAGAAGACAATTTTTTTTAGTATGGCGAATGGGCCCATTAAAAAATTGTGACGTATAGTAATGAAACATATATCAAATTGTTCCTTATAATGTCTAGAAAACATTAGCAATATTAGTATTTCTTTATCTAACGGGAATATTCAGAAAATAATCCTAACTAAATGACATAACCTTAAAACTTCTTACAAGTTTTATGTGATTATTTGCATACACAATGCTATTTATATCAAAGATATACATGTATTACCTAGGAATCGAACCCACAGGCCTTAGCTGACTAAGGTTAATCATATTTTTTCAAGTTTGAAAAAATATAGCCATATTCTAAATATAGGTCAGAAGGTTCATTGTGATTTGTGATCAATAACAAACATTAATATTATGTATACTTTATTTGATATTTTAGCAACTTAATTGCACTTATAATATCAGTATATAAACTTGAAAAATTTTGTCTCAGGCGGGACACGAACCCGCATCTCCTCGCATGCCGGGCGGGCGCCATACCATTAGGCCACCGAGACACTGCGACACGGCGCGAATTTTTCAAGCATATTCTTACGCTGTGAGCCAGCCGCCTGAGACAAAATTTTTCAAGTTTATATACTGATATTAATATTATGTACCTACAGTTTAACCACTTAAACGTGAAGAAGGAGATGTATAAAAATAAAACCACCGAAAAAACAAACCAAAATACGTTTATTCCTGAGAATCATCAGTTTCGGAATCGTCTCTCAGTAGCAGTACTTTCTCGTCTTAGAAAGATGTAGGTATTTTGACCTGATCCTGGTAGCGTGCTTAAGATAAAAACCACACAATGGACATCACATGTGCACAACAACCGATAGTGCGTCTGCCTACCGGACAATAATAATTGCAACAGTATCACCATAAGTTTAAGCATATTTTTAGTCGTTTCTGAAAGTAATTTTCTTTGCATATTCCGTTAAAATCCCGCTGCACACTGACACAACGGTTCAGTAGAATAGGAGCTGTACTTGATACCATTTTCTTCTTTTTTTCGTTTAAAATAAGGAAAAATCATGGAACATAAACACTCAGTTCGAAACAAACGGAAGGTAATGTCAGTGATAACTGTCAAACGTCAAAACGGAATTGAGTTCCGTTCCACGGCTTTACTGAATGAACATTAAAGTGTTAAAAATTGAATTAAAACATTTTTTACTGAGTTTCCAATTATTTAGAATAAATAAAAGTACTTAGATAAAATGTGGTCTAAACATTATCTCCTAATTAAAATAGTTGATTTTGTTTTTATAACAACCTTGAAGTTCCTTTACACGAATTGTAAGACCTTGACACAATAAGTTATTCTATGCCTTGACTCTAAAATGGAGAAATGTTATAAAAAAGTCAATACAACGCATTTTTAAATTGATTTTATGATTCCGGTTTCATTTAAACACGATCTTTTGTCTAATTGTCTAAAAAAATAAGTTATTATTTTAGGATACAATGACATCTTTATACGGTACCGTTGCTACTGGGCCCAAAAAAAATTGTCTCCTTTATTCGTTTATTGTATAAGTTAACTTAAACATTAAGTAAACGTTTCAGAGCCTTAATTTGAATTCATGATTTAGGACACGAGTGGCACGTGATGAGACGAGGTGTAATGCGATAAAATTTGCGAGTCAAACAAGAAGTAACAGTTGCAATGAAATTAAACTCTATTCCATTAGCATAAGGAAGAATGATGTTACTCGAAGTATTGAACAGCTTTCTTTTCGATATATTCAAATGAGTCTGTTATTTTATGCGGATTCATTTTTTCGACATTACCTACGCATTGCTTAAGTTCATTGAATAAACCTATAAAAATAAACGCGTAATACTTTATTCAACTACATTGAAAAATATCAAAACAATGTATCTGCATAAACATTAAACATATAAACAAATATTTTCAACCATATTCAACTACAGGTTAAACTATCAAAATAATGTATCTGCATAAAAATATCAACTGATATTTTCAACCATATTCAAGTACAGGTAAAAATGTCAAAATAATGTATCCGCATAAAAATATCAACTGATATTTTCAACCATTAAAAATATCGATATTTTTATTCAATCGTTAACTTTTAACGAATTTTTTTTAAACTATTAACGCCACCTCTAATTAAGACGAATTGCTACATAATAGTGTAAATGTCGGTGGCAAAATAGTGTCATTTCACTCGACGCACGCAGCGCGCCGCACTTGTTAACCGGCAGGGTTACTCGAGTGTACATGTCAAAACATGTTTTGCGTTACGCGGCGCGATGCGTGCGGTATCTGTGCTGGATTAAAGATTAACGGACTTTGGGAAATTTAACGGAAATTAACGAGTCCGTTAACATATTTTTAAGTTAACTTTAAAGATAATCCGTTACTCGAAATGTTAACTTCGTAATTTGACGACTAACGGATTTACTAGTTAATGACCAGCTATGATTATTTCCTGTGCCATTTTACTTTACTAAAGTGTACATATTTTTCAGATGCCGTTAGTAAATCCTATTAGATTTGCTCAAGATAGGAAAGCAGTTACTACTTATACGAGAATAAGGCCAAAAGCACCTACAATGCCAATACCAATACCACCTTTGGTACCATCAAATTTTAATGGGTTTAACAATATCAACAACCCTTTTCTAAATAATTCTTTCAATTCTTACAACAGTATAAACAATATGATGGCTGCTGATAATATTAACCTATCATTGGAAAGTTTGACACAGGTAATAAATTGATTTGTATAAATATATATCTGTGAAAATATTATATAGGATATTTGGTGGAACGTTAAACATATTTTAATGGGGTTAAGCTCGGGTGGTTTGCTACCTAACTATAATAATAATATTATGTTTGCGCTAATTATTTAAGGAAATAAATACATTCAACATGTTTTAGTAGTACATAATATGATATTATTATGGACTACTAAAACATGTTCGCAACAGCAGAGTTGAAAGATATCTGTGTTTTTCAACATTGTTTGCACATATTTTGTTGATTTTGTATTAGTCAAATTCGGGTCTACCAAATTCTCATGATAATTTGACACTTATTGCTGGACAACCTGTACCAAAAGAAAGACACTGAAATATTTGAAAAATGCTTACCCAAATAATGCTATATACGTACACATCCTTTGCAATGATTTTCCTCGTTTCTACAGGGATTAGATATGGTGGCTGTTGCAAATATGAACAGAGGTCCAGATGATGATGTTGTATGTACACCTGACTTTCCATTGGAGCCACTATGTGAGGTAATAAAAATAATACAACTCAATATGTATCAATATATCGAGCAAAGGAGTTTTTTTGGTTGTTGGGCCTAATGGATCGGTGATTGTGTCATTTTTTGTTTATTGATCAATAAAATGAATGTAAATAAATGTACAGACAACAGCACGTCAACCTACCACAGAATGTCAAATTTTCTCAATTGATATTGATCTCTACTTGTTGGACTTAAAGCTGAAAATCAATTCAATGACCTTTAACTTTTTGGGTAGGTTGACCTGCCGTTGTCTGTACCTGTGTAAATGCATGCATATATAGGTTGCTATATGATTTAAAATAATATTTTTTATTGGGTAACTAACAGACCATTCTTATTTTAGGTAACAGAAGATAATACAGACGACGATGTACAGTGTATTACTCCTGTTCCTGTTGCTGTTCCTAAGGTTAGCACACCACCAGTAGTCTCGCGTTCAGAAAACCCTTTACCGGACCTATCTTCTGAAAATATAATACAAATGACAGACAATGACGTCACTGTAAATGCTGTAACTGGGGGTTTGAAGTTTCGTGTCGATCCTCAAACATTGTCTTCTAATAAAATGTACCGTTTGCCAGACGGAAGGATATTCGCTATCAAAGCAAACCCAAATATGCCTGGTGGATATTCTGCTACCATTGTGGCAGTCACAGAAACTGGTCAAGGAAAAATGGTTCCAAAAGGTGCAACCTATGCAGCAAAACTTAGTGCTGTTACAACCAGTCAAACGTCAACACCTTTAAAACCAAATCGTTCTAATCAAAATATACGGCTGTTAAATACAAAAAAAAGTACACCACGAAGTACTAAGGTAAATCGGGGAACAGATACTTCATCGAGAGAATGTGATTTACATGTGCCTGTAGAGTGGTACAGGTATAATTTAATAGATGCAATCGACTCTCTGGAATATTCTTTATCGCGATTAAATAAGCTAAAAAAAGAAGCCACATCTGTTTTCTTAAGAACTCGAACTGTTGATGAAATGAGAAACTTGCACAAGACATTAGATCGATTGTTGAATACCTCTTCAAATAGATTTACAGAGATCAAGGATAACTTAAATAAGGAAATGAAGCAGTATATTTTAAAGAAAAGTGGCGGGAGTAACTGTGAAGATGATGATGATGATGATGATGATGTGGAAATATTGATGCCCGATTTGGAGAACGATGATCCTATATTTATAGATGAAAATTCTATGGAATCAACTACTAATGAGGTAAATTGCTCTGAGAGCCAAGAAGTTGATCTCACTGGTGTCGGCAGTAGTGATCATAATGATAGTACAGAAAATACGTCTATGGAAAAAAACTTTCAAAGTGCACATGGCATAGATAGGGCCGAAAACAAAGCTGATAGCGACTCAAAGGTGGTAAAGGTAAACACCTGCGTGTCTAGTGCAGATGAAACAGATAACCCCAATGATGATAGTAATAAAATGTCGTCACTAAATGATGCAGATAATTTCAATGAGGGTGAAAGTAACGAATATAAAAAGAGTAAATTAAGCCTCGATAGTAATATTACCCATGTAAAAAGTGAATCTGAAAATAATGAAAGTGACCAAGATAAAGAAAGTACCGATATTAAATCCTGTGATAGTGACAAAAAACTTCCTAAAGATGATCTGAAAAATAATCCTAGTAGTGGCAATAAAGCACAAATAAATGGTAATTCTGAACATATTGAAGATAAAGATAAAAATGACAAAGAAAAAGATAACAATGATGGAAAGCATGAAGATAAAGAAATAAATGACAAAGAAAAAGATAACAACGATGGAAAGAATGAAGATAAAGATAAAAATGACAAAGTAAAAGATAAAAACGATGGAAAAAAAGATGAAAGTGACGAAGATAAGGAGAAAAGTGTAGCAGAAAAAGAAAATGCTGATATTGTTGTCAAGGAAGAGCTATTGAAAGATGGTAACGAAAAAATACTGTCTGATGGTAATAAAGAAAGTGAAGGAAAAGTTGAAGATTCTGAAATGAGTGAGGAAATGATAGAAACGCTTTTAAAGGACGATAACATAGATGAAGTTGACGGCATGCTTAACAAATCGATGGAAGTTACTGAAAGTCTATAAGTTAAGACAGGTTTTTTTTTTATTTCCTAGACTAGATTTAAATAAGATGAATGTTTTGTGCTACAAATATAATTATAATTAAAGTAGATACAAATGTAAAACCAATAATATATCTAAATTGGTCATATTTTTTATGTAGTGTAGCTACATTTATAATTTTCAATTGTTTATATTTTGTTTTATTTGTCACTTTTTGTAAGAATCTAAATGTTGTCTATTGCAGTACAGATTTATAAAGAGTTGTAAAATTTTACTATGACACCTAGTATACTTAAAAGTCCGATCGTTAAAATCGCAATCACTGATCGATCAATCTTAAATAGTGGACCTATTAAGATTGGAAGGAATTGAAGGGACTTCAGTACAAACAGAAACATTTTTATAAATAAAGTTTGCATGTCTAGACATCAGATACCATAGTTAAGCTGTAATGTCTGGAAATATCAACATTTGCCACTAGTTATAAAATTAAGTTTAGAATCGATTCATAAAGGTTTAATATGCGATTATGACGGTTGGCGGACTTTCGAGTATGCCACAATGGTTAAAACCCATTAAGGTAAACAATAATTCGGTAAGTATTAATTTTAAAAAATAATTTAAACAATAAATCAATAAAGTACTCGATTATTTAGTTAATGCATATTACCAAACCTGTAACATTTAAAATAAGAAAGAATATTTAAGAAGCTCCCCGCTAGAGCTATTTTTTGGGACATACTGAAGGACTGTATAGCGCTAAAAATCGAAAAATCGTAAGTGTCAGCAACGTACACGCAAATAATGTTTTAGCAATGTCTTAACTCTCAACCGTTCACGACGTCCGGCCCCTGGGTCGCTTTCTTTATATTTGTATATTTAAAAAAAATACGAGCATAAAGGGAAATGTTCATATTTGGCCTAGCGTGATAATATCGCTAACAAAAAAATGATTTAACCAATAATTATTTTATAATTAAACAGGCATTCCTTTTTTTATTTTTGTGTCAATCATCTTTAAAGAAAATCAAATAATTATAATAAACAAGTTATCTATCCCAGCATCCGGTTTGTAATTCAAGATTTAGTGCTGCGAAAACATAGTTTACCAACAGTCCATTTCATAAAATCGACTCAAATCGATATGTATGTCCCGTGCGAATGAAAAGTATTACTCAATGTTTATTCGTTCTAGTGATATAAAAATATGGTTTATTTAGTGTGGCCAGCTAACATTACATTAAAGTGTTTATAAACTTGTATTTTGCTTAAAAATATTGAAAATAAGATAATGCGATTCTTTATCGATTATTCTCTATTTTGTGAAAATGTGTGTGGACAGCACGAAGCAAAAAAAACTCAAACTGTCATTAGCTTTGTATTTTTATATCATGAGTGTTGTTTTTGTAAATTCTGTATCTTCGATTTCGTTTTCTCAGTACTGGCTCTGATATTTCTACTTCCCACGACTTTCAGATATTGAACTCGCATCTTATTAACCAACCTCGCTAAAACGTTAACCGAGGCTCACCTTTGTTGTAAGTAACCTTCTTTTAGTACATGTTAAAAAAGCAGTTTTTATGGATTCTGATACAAAATAAATTTTATAATTTGTATCTTATTATGATACTATAACAAAAACGCTCAATCGCTTGTTCACGCTAGGCCAAAGTCACTATGGTAAGTGAGCAATGCCCTTTAAGGAGCTTCTTTAGAAGCTCGAATGTATGGACGGACGCGCATAACTTCCGATCGACTGCAGCAAATTTAATAAATAATGTTTATAATGGTCAGGAGGTTTGTATGGAAGATAATGTTTTATGATTTTATGAAAAAAAACCAAACGTTATCATGAAAAGTATGTAAAGGGTAAAAATGATCATAAACAAAGTCTGTGCGAAGCCGGGACGGACAGCTAATAATAAAATAATATTTATTCTGTATTCTAAAGGAATTCTTGAATTTGGCTTGTATTATTTAAAATCCTGTCTAGGGTCCTATTTTATTAGTTCACTTTCGTAAGCTACTCAAATACATAAACTTTTCTTAAGTGATCAAATCAACATTAAAATTGCAAAAAAAAACCTTGCTAGTAATAAACAGCGGTCACCTGTACCACAAAAGAGAGAAGTATTTCGTGTCTGTACGGGCAAAAATTAAACGTTCTTTTTTTTGTAATCTTCATTTTCATTGATCTATTTCCTGAATTAAAGTAAACTGGTAAAATAAGACTTATATCTTACCTTAGGGTGTAATATTGATCGCGTTTTCGTGTGATCTCGAAATGTATGAAAATATTGATCAAATCATCGTGACTTGATACGTGTATATTTTACGAAGCAGAGATACATGCAATAAATAAATAAACCTATAAAGAAGTAAAATATTTTTTGGAAAGTCGATAAAAATGTGGCCAAAGAAAGTTATTTTGTTCCAGCATCAGAACCTGTACTTATAATATCTTTTTGTAACCCATTGGTCTTTACAAAGTGTAACAATCAAAGGTAACGATTGTACCACTTGTTTCATTTTAATGCTCTACTAATCCTCGATATACTGACATTATTTCTGTAATATGCATGTGCAAGCATTCCATTCAATATTATAACAAAAAAGTTAGTGGCTAATAAAAAATATATTGGTAAAAAACATAAAGCATTTTCAATAACGTTGCTTTAATTAAATTGTTTTTCTAGTTTTCCGCGATCGCATAATTCTTGTATGCTGTTTTTTTACTATAGATTTATCTAAAATAGGGTTTTTGTAAGTCTTCCGTTTTAAGAAGTCCTCAGAAATGCTCCTGTTTGCTCGCATGCTGGTCGTGCCGTGTCGGACTCGTGTACGAAGAGTTTCGAACCCTAATTTGATTAAATTATTAACTTGTGAAGTGAATGTTAAACTACGAGGGCGGGTCAATAAGTCCGTGACTTTTTGAATTTCTGACCTCTTTACTGAAAAAGCAACACTACTCCTGTCAACAGGTATCTGTCAGTTGATTCCTATCAAAATTTGAACTTGCTGCGTCAGTTAGTTTGTGTTTGACAGCTATTTTTATCAGACTATCCAGTAATTTGAGGAAAAAATGGAAAAAGGTGAATTTCGTGTGCTTATTAAGCATTATTTTTTGCGAAAAAAAACCATTACCGAGACCAAGGCTAAGCTTGATAAATACTATGGGGACTCTGCACCATCGATTTCAATGGTAAAAAAGTGGTTTACTGAATTTCGTTGTGGCCGTAAAAGCACTGAAGATGCCGAACGTCCTGGACGCCCAGTTGAGGTCTCTACACCCGAAACAATCGAAAAAATTCACGATATGGTGTTGGCCGACCGAAGATTGAAAGTGCAAGAGATTGTGGAAGCCGTAGGGATCTCGCATGGCTCAGTGGTTTCAATTTTAAAAGATCAATTGGGCATGAGAAAGCTTTCCGCAAGATGGGTGCCGCGTTTGCTCACAGTCGACCACAAACGCAATCGTGTAACAACTTCACAGGAAGGTTTGGCGTTGTTTAATCGCAATATGGAGGAGTTTATGCGCCGTTTTGTAACCGTGGACGAAACATGGATCCATCACAACACACCAGAGACCAAACAACAGTCAAAACAGTGGGTTTCTAAGGGTGAATCGGCGCCAAAGAAGGCCAAGGTGGGTTTGTCAGCCAATAAAGTTATGGCGACTGTTTTTTGGGATGCACGTGGGATAATCCACATTGACTACCTTCAAAAGGGAAGAACAATCAATGGGGAATATTATGCCAACTTATTGGACCGCTTCAATGACGATTTGAAAAAAACCGACCTCATTTGGCCAAGAAAAAAGTTCTTTTCCACCAAGACAATGCAAGGGTGCACACATGTGCAGTTGCCATGGCAAAAATCCATGAATTCGGCTATGAATTGCTCCCTCATCCACCCTATTCTCCAGATTTGGCTCCGAGTGACTACTTTTTGTTCCCAAACCTGAAGAAATGGCTTGGTGGAAAAAGATTTGACTCCAATGATGAAGTCATATTTTTTGGAAGGGATAAAAAAATTGGAGAAGCGTTGGACAAAGTGTATAGAGCTCAAAGGAGACTACGTTGAAAAATAAAATGATTTGTTTATCAAAAAATCTGTGTTTTATTCCAAAAGTCACGGACTTATTGACCCGCCCTCGTAATTATTCTGTGGATATTCCGAGCGTTTATCTGTTGCCATTAATAATATCGCGCAAAAACTGCAAAAAAATATATTAGAGCTCCAACTTTGATATTTAATTTATTTTTTGTATTTGTTGCTATAGCGGCAATAGAAAACATGAGGTGACAGATAGACGCACAGATTGTGGAGTTTATTATGGCGATTTTTACTCTTCGTGTTAAAAGAAGGGGCTAGTTGTAAGGTGGCTATGCTGCTGCGCCCCACCTGAAACTAATATAGAGTTTCAGTTTTGACAAAATAATGGTCAAAATAAGATTTCCTTTCCTTGATTCTACTAAAAGAACTTATAAATCGATTGTACCTACGGTCGGCCAAGAAAGGGTTTTTCAGTCTTAGGGGTCATCCATAAATTATGTCACACGGTTTTTGAGATTTTCAGACCCCCCCCCCCTCCCCCCGTGTCACGCAATTTTACGAAAATTCCGTGCCAGATAAAAAGTTCATTGCTGCACTGCACGCCGAATCAGAAGGCCTACTCTCTAAGCACGAAGTTAGTGGTTTCGTCTCGTATAACGGACATTTGGTACTCCGTACCACTTACGAACCTTTTTTCGTTCGGAGTTTGGACGAAGAACGAATGATAAGAAAAACGAACGCTTAAACTTACTCTCTAAGCGTTTTAGCCCGTCCGTAATGTTGAATTTGACACTTCTTTCATCGTAACTTTATGTCAGTTGAAACGACAACTAAATAGCTATCGTTCTGGCTTACAAATGAAAATTCAAAAACTTTATTTGTGATTATACTGCCATTTTCATATGTGGAAATTGTAGAGCAAGTTAGTAAAGAAGAGGCGCAAACAACGCAAATAGTGTCGTGTGGTGCCGACACATCAAAATAATAAATATAGCCTCTTCTTTTCCTATGGATGTCGTAAGAGGCAACTACAGAGAGGCCGCATTTTCTTTCTACTATTGGCTAAACTTTAATCTCTAATCCACCTGCCAAGCGTGGCGAAAAGGCAAAATCAACTTCTTAAAGAGATAGAGACTACGTCCTGCAGTGGACTAATCTATGCTGGTTATGATGATGATAAAGTGTTCCCAGTAGTGATTTCATTGTTTAGTAGAATTTAAGTGCAATAAGAAATAAATATAACAATTCCGTCATTTTTCTCCCGTGTTTTACACAATTTGTGTATTAGAGAAAAGAAACCTCTACAAATAACAGTAAAATATCATAATACATTTAGCAGTTATTATATTGTATTCTCAAATAAAACATCATACTATAATCAACAAATAATATGTTATATTTGAATAAGTAATGTAAATAGTAAAAAAGATTAATTCACAGGACACTTTTATTTAAACTACATGAGATTACCTTTTATATTAATTTTAGAACTTATTGTTTATCAAGATTGCCAATTTGGTCTGGTCAATCACCAATTATCTTGCCAAGCGTGGTGATAAAGTTTAATTCATCTTTTCAAAGAGGTGTTCGTCCTGCAGTGGACTTATCTATGCTGGTGGTGATGATGAAGTATTTTCAGTACTTAGTGGTTTTATTGTTCAGTCGATATGAGTGCAATAAGAAAAAATTAGAACAATCAAGCTCTTTGTTACCTGTGTTTTATATAACTTATGTTTTAGAATGAGGGACTAAAATCATTAGCCTCCATTTACAATATACAATAATACTGATTTTGAAATATTTATAATACTTCTTGTATTTATTTAAATCATGCAATTATTATATAGCATTCTTAAATAAAACATCATACTCGTCAAATATGTTATATTTTATTTAAAATATATTCACAGAACAGTATAACTCAAAATAATTGAGGTAACCATGTGTATTAATTTTAAGTAATAAACATAACTACGGACCTCAATAAAGACATTTATTAAAAACAAACACGTTAATTTCTAACCTCCAATCTTTGCATGAAACAATGTATTACATAGACACATTTTCCTCACTTTCTAATTAAATTTGAAATGAGAGTCTCTAATATATGAATTCAGTCTCAATAACATTAGTCTTAATATAAATTTACACACAAGTTACACTATAACAATGCACATTTTAATCAATCTTAAAATTGCCAAATACTTTTTTCAGTGTAAGCCTAATTATAACGAAATCTTTAAAAAGTCTAAATAAGACAAACATCTTAATTAAATTTCATTTTCAATATTTTAATTAGCTTCTATATTGCTAGAAGCATACATATTATTAGTATTTTATATCGATGACCGGCTTCAAATAATCTTGAAAATTTTGATTATCAATTTACATAATGATGAATACTTGAAACAATGCAAGATACAAACAGTTTGTCTTATTTTGTTTTATTTCAGAATGAACATTCAATTTAAACTACTGAAATGAACACTTTAATCTGTCTCAAAATAACATACCGGTTGTCTTACTTATCAATTTAAGTAAAATATAAATATAATGTACAACTCCATCTCCTGAAGCTTGACTTGCATAGTCAAGCGTTTTTATTTGGTGGTTATGAAGCTTGAAAATAAAGCAGGCGTATCAAGCAGCTAGGCCCACTGTAGAAATTGAGATCTGTAAATAAATCAAGATGGTTAAATAATAAATAATACAATTTTGAGCAAGACATATACCTAAATTATTTCTGGAGGTTATATTAATTATATTATGGCGACTATTTAATTAGAAAAAAGTAGCAGGTGCCGGGTTGGGTAACCCTTAAATCACCTCCCATAATCCCCATTTGCTACTCCGATTGAAAGTGGATATCTTACGTACAATGGTATATTACAATGTTGATGGTAAATTGCTTGATTTACCCCGGCTAAAGAAGTATTTTGAAATGAAAATAAGCTTACCTTTTGCAAATACTTGCAGATTTTGTTGAAGTACGTCTACAAAGTATTCATCGAGTTTTATTTAATGAGTGTCTTCACTCATCGACACTTTAAATAATCCATGGACCAAGTTACGTATTCCCTCCATAAAATTGTAGGCTTTTCCTTTCTTAATGTTAAATTAATAGTTTATTTTGAAATAAACTCTCACGTAAGAAACTTCAAATTTTGTTTAGCAATTTGATAGCATAGATTATACAATGACGTTTCATTTGACAATTTTCTACAGATAAAAAATAGCATTGCTGCTATAGAGAAATTTAGAAAAAATGGTTAGAATACTTATTTTGAGGTATGGTTCATATTTATTGGGATGTATTTGATATAAAAATAATGTTATAATAACTAATTTGGTTAAATTAAACCAAAAAACTTCAAAACTAGAAAACCGGTAATAATCCTTTAATTTCACGACACTATCGTCAAGCATTGTTCATTCACGAATATTGTCTATGGTTCCGTTCGATACTCGTTAGTCCGAAAACAATAGAGGGTAAGGTTTACACCTTTCGTTCGGGGTACTGTCGTTCGGGTTCATAACTTCGTTGACGGGCTTAGAGAGTAGGCCTCCAGGATCGCGTTGAACCCAAATATAAGCTGTAGCTACGGCTCATATTTGGGTTCGACGCGATCCTGATTCATGTGGCTACGCGTAGCCACATGCATGAGTAAATGTGCCGTAGCGACAATTCTGTGTAAACAAGCGTATCTTGGTACGAGACGTCCTTGATACAGAAACTTAGCATGGATGGCAAACATTTTTTAGAAAAACCTATGCAAGTGCTTTGGTTCTTGTTGAATTTTTTTATGTACTTAGTAATTAATTACCTATCATATTGATAATTAACTGGTCTATTAAATGTATTAAATATAATTCATTGTACATCCTTTTTTCAACATCATACACACAGTTATAATATTGCAGTAGCAATTGATATTATTTAAAACTATGTACTTTACCTAACTTTTGGCAAATTATACATTGTTTTAATACAATTTATTCAAGAATTACACCTAGACTCGAGCCAATATTTAGAACATTTTGCGATCGTAGATACGTAGTATTAGCGTATTTAGGTTTGCTAAAGCTATCGAAATAAAACACAAGTAAGTACCTATTGCTTTTATTTTTTATTTAAACGGACTCTTCCGAAAAAGATGCATCAGTATCAGTGCTAGATATTTCGCTTTCTGAACTGTCCGTCACGTTTATAATAATTCTGTCCAATATACTTCCGAAATAGTTACGAGCCCAAGCGCAGTCCGATACGGAATGCATCAAAATCATACAAGATTACAAAATGGCGATCAGGTGCCTCAGCCCTGGCGTCACAAGCGAGCAAGTGGTTGCGCGGGCAACTTACCTATAATTTAACATTTTTTGGTATGAAAGTTGAAGAATGATAATCTTAATGAATTGTTAACTTAAGTTAGCACTTAAAGGAATAAGTGTGATTTTCAAGTATCGCATTTATATTTGTGGTAATATAAAAGTAAAATAACCGAGTTTTTCAAGTAAAATAAATTAACGGCTTAAATGACTTCTGAAAAACATTAGTATTAAGGCTAACATTTTTAATAATTTTAAATCGTTGTTCTTTTAAACTTAAAAAAACGTGTTAATTTAATACAAAAATTTCTGTGTTTTAAAGTTGTTGCGTTTTTTTTCAGGCTGTGGTATTATGAAATCAGGTAGGAGTCGCGATTGTCGCTAGTTTGTAAGGAAAACGGTAAGTAGGTAAGTATCGCAACATTTTGAAATTTCTTGGTACAAGCGGGTGAATACCTTTTGTGCACGTTTATCTGGCACGGACTATATTTTGCCCTATGTCACAAAAAGTAACACCCCTTAATGTGTGACGTAATTTGTGGATGATTGAGTGATTATTGTACCTACTTACCTATCATTTGGGAATTCAAGTTTATCCTCTATTACCAGTTAACCGCACTGCGAACGGTTTAGATAAACGGAATCTAGTTTTAAAAGATTCTTCATAATAATTACGACGCACTTCATAATCTCGAGGTTTTCTTGTAGTTCTTACCAAATTTTCAAGATTTTTAAGGTCTAGTGATAACTATAAACCATAACATTAAACACTGACTGCATTCTAATTTCGAACAAAAACAACGAAAAAATGAAATATTTTAAAATTTTAGTGACGTTTATGGCCTGCGCAGACGAGGGATTTTAGTCAGCGGACTTTTCTATCCGCTAAAATAGATCGCTTACAACTTTATCGAGTAACGCAAACGAGGGATTAAAAGTACCGCGTATAAAAAGTCCCCCGAATTATGGAGGACTAGCAGAGAGCGGACCGGACAAAAGCACGCGGGAGTCCCCGAAAAAAATAATACTCGTGTGACTAGGCGAAGCAACGCACACGGCGGACTTTACTCCGCGTTGTGCGCTCGAGAGTGACGTAGGTATGCATGAAGAAGTTGAAAAAAAAACTTCTTTATATGATACGTCAAAAAAAGAGTATCACAACCGAAATTTAAAGAAAAAGTTGTGGACCGAGGTATGTCAAGAGGTTTATTCCTCTTCTGTTTGGGACTTATTATCTTACGAAGATAAAACTAAATATGGTAAGTTTTGCTTATTTATTATTGTAAAGTAAATAACAACAACAATATTAAATTAATAATCCGCTTCGTGAAATGTTTTTATGTGATACTTTGATAAATAAAAACTTAATGAAATTTAAATAATATAATATCAGTATTTAAACTTGAAAAAATATGTCTCAGGCGGGACTCGAACCAGCATCTCCTCGCATGCCGGGCGCGACGCTTTAACCATTTAGCCATTTAGCCGAAACACTGCGTCACAGTGCGAATTTTTCAAGCATATTTTTATCGCTTTTTCTTAAACTTCATGTAAATTGCTAAACAACGAAACCTCTTAATATTTGCTTCCATAGCGTGCACTTCTCTACATTTCCGGGCAACAAATGGTCGCACGCCGTGTGCGTTGAGTTCGCGGTAAATCCGAGACGGACTTTTTATTCGCGGAGCGTACTTTTTTCTCCGCCGCGGAGAAAAGTCCCTCGTCTGTGCAGGCTATTAGGCACAAAAAATGTTAACATGTAGTTAAATCGACGGTTAAACGATGCCGTCGGGCTCGGTTAAGTTGATCGGCTGTTTAAGGGCTGTAATCGTTGGTTAAAGTGTGGTGAACACAAAATTCATTTAGTTAGCTGTTTATGTTATAATCAGTTCTTTTAAATGTTGGTGAACTCGGGCCTTAGCACCCTAAGGTTGAAACTTAGAATAATAACACACCTAGAAGCCGCGTCTGAACCAAAACGTAAGCGTAAATGCGTGGCATTTAATTATCCTTGTGTGCGTAAGCTGAATAAATCTACGCTCTTCTAACGCACACAAATATGGCTTCAGTGTTACCATCATCCGGCGTTTACCCACAAAAAATGGGAAAACGTATTGTTTTGTTATACGACGATTTGGCATATGTTTGGTATGAATCTTTAAATACATAAGAAAATATGATTACATTCATAAGTATATTACATATTTATTAATCTAATGATGAATGCCACCGTTCAATGTGTTTAAATTTAAATGCCTGTATGATTGTATAAATTCACATTAAGAAACTATTTTCATAGAATTAATAACACCAACATTTAGTCTAAACAGTATCAAATAGCAGTTATGGCAAATTCAATATTTTTCTCAATATTAAAAACCAACTAATTGAACTGTGTGCAATTTTTTTCCCACAACTAGTAACACTGATGTTGATAGGTTTTGTGTTTCAAATTATTCGTTTTTAATTCGATTTACGTACAGAAAATGTATAAAATGTAAGTACTTACCTGTGAAATAAAACTTTATCACTTTCTTTTTGTTTCTCTAATATGCTAGAACACTTCTTCATAGAGCAGTCATTTTAAATTATTTTTCGCGAATTGTGTTTGACTTAGCGTGACGTTGAGCACTGACAACTCGCGGAACGAAGTTAGCCAGATTTTGCTAAGTTTTAGTTGCGCGTTTTTCGTGCTTACATTCGGTTTCTAGGTGTTATTATTCTAAGTGTTGAAATTAATTCGCGTGTCAAAGAACAACAGGGTTGATTTTCCCATGCAAATATATTTTTAAAGCAACTAATACTAAAACGTCATCGTCCCTAATAATAATAAGTACATAAAGTTTTGTCAAAACTGGTACATCACTTTCTTGGCCCACCGTACTAGTACTACAAAGACAAATCATTTCGCTGCGGGAAAAAACACTTGGGGATTAGCACCGGAGGCAAATGGGAATAAAAGTTCCCAGTCGCCACCCCGTGACTGCTGAGACTACAATGCTTTCTCCAACGCGTTGTATTGAATACGAAGATGAGGCAACTTATTCTAAATCAGCCTCTAATTAGACGATATCATTCGAATGTTAAACGGAAAAATACAAATACGAAGTGCATTGAAATACTTATATTTTTATTTTTATTTTGATTTGAATAAGCTTGTTAATATTAAAAATTAAAACTAGTTAAGTAAGTATCATATTTTTAATTAATTTTCTTAAATAATTTTTAAAACACAATCTAGTTTGAGTACTTATATTCATAATATTGACATTATTTATACTGTATATTGTCGTTTAACATTTAGATACGCCTGATTTAAAAAGTGTATGTTGGAAACTTTATTTTAATCTTATAATCTAATTAGATAGATGCAGGTTTAGAATAAATTTCCTATATAAATAATTAAAAAAAAAAAGCCTCAATATTGTAGTTGACTACATTCTTTTAGCACCATCAATCAATTAGCCTATTGCAGTCCACTGCTGGATGTAGGCCTCCCCAAGGGCACGCCAAAGTGCACGATCCCCCGCTTTCCTCATCCAGCCATCAACGACCATCTTCAGGTCATCGGTCCATCTGGCAGGGGAGCGTTCTACACTACGTTTGCCGAGACGAGGTCTCCATTCGGGAACCCGTCTACTCCAACACTCATCGGTTCTGCGACAAATATGGCCAGCCCACTGGCACTTCAGCTTGCTATACTTTTGGATAATGTCCATAACTTTGGTCCTCTGCCGGATAATCTCGTTACGGATTTTATCCCGCGGCGAAACACCGAGCATAGATCTTTCCATAGCTCGCTGAGCGACATGCAGTCGGTGGGCTAGCCTGACCGTCATGTTCCACGTTTCGGCTCCGTATGTCATGACACACTGAATAAACACCCTACTCTTCAGGCATTGCGGCAGTAACGACGAGAAGATATGACGAAACTTCCCAAATGCTGCCCAACCCAGGTGCACTCTTCTTGTGATTTCACCTTTAAAGTTGTCTCTACCTAACTGCAATATCTGCCCGAGGTAGACATATTCTTAAACAACTTCGAGCGCTTCACCGTTGATCAAGATCGGCTCCGGAGTGATGAAGTCGTTGAACATGACTTTGGTCTTGTCTAAATTCATCCGGAGACCGACCGACATTGGAGCAGCATTAAGGCTTTGCAATGTGCGTGTGGTCTGAGGGCCACTTTCTCAGAATTCTTTGAAACTTGCTTAGGATTTAGTGAACACTCCAAAAGAAATGTGAAAGTTGGAACCAGAATTTGTGAAAATCAAATAAGAGAGATATGGACTTCAAAGTTGGGCCCTCAGTCCTCACATAGAGGATTGAGGGCCCACTTGTACGGCTTGTACCGGATAAACTAAGGGCATTACAGAAAAAGTCTTTACGTCACAATTTAAGCTAACGCCAAACAAAATTTGTGAAAACAAGATATTATAAAAAAACATTGTATTTTTTTGTATAATTCCGTTCAAAATGGGCCCTCAGATGGAAATTTTGTACTCTAATAGTAATTAATCCATTAACTTTTGCAAACTTTTTGAAATATTATATTTTAGTGCATAAACTGAGATATTTTATGATAGCAGTAGCACATCACGGCATCATGCTGGTTAAATATTATTACCTTCTTAAAATTTGGGCCCTCAGTTCTCCACTTTTTGTTTTCGCTTTAATACTCTTAACGTATTATAGATAATAAAAACACAAATTCATATCTTTTTATAATAAAAAATGTGCAACAAATACAGTAAACTTAAAATATAAAACACGTTTTGTTTTATATTAAAATTAAGTATTATTTTATTACGTAAGTAATGAAATAGGGTGACAACAATTTTTCATAAACCTGTACACAAAGCCTATACACCGTGCAATTTTATTTAACCACCTGTAAAACGAAGCCCACGTTATTGGACCATTATGTATAACATCATGGCAGTGTCATTTATTTTTTTAATAAAAATAATTTTAAAAAAAAAATAATTTTTGATTCAGTCTTTTAATTTTGTAACACGCTGTGACGCCATGATGTTATATATATTAGTCCAATAACGTGGGCTTCGTCTTACAGGTGGTTAAAATTGCACGGTGTATAGGCTTTATGTACAGGTTTAGTAAAAATTGTTGTCACCCTATTTCATTATTTACGTAATAAAATAATACTAGATTTTAATATAAAACAAAACGTGTTTTATATTTTAAGTTTACTGTATTTGTTGCACATTTTTTATTATAAAAAGATATGAATTTGTGTTTTTATTATCTATAATACGTTAAGAGTATTAAAGCGAAAACAAAAAGTGGAGAACTGAGGGCCCAAATTTTAAGAAGGTAGTAAAACATGTTTTATATTTTAAGTTTACTGTATTTGTTGCATATTTTTTATTATAAAAAAATAATTATTTATGTGTGTATTATCTATAATACGTTAATAATAATAATAATAAATATTTTAAGACATGCCTCACTGGGCCACACAGCCATCTAGTCCCAAATTAAGGTACTATTAAGTACCCTGTCGTATGGGGTACTAGACAACCGATAATCTTACTTATATACTTTTTTTTTTGTAAATACATACTTATAATACATAGAAAACACCCAGACCAGTACAAACAGAGATGTTCATGCACACAAATATTTGTACTGTGCGGGGATTGAACCCGCGACCCATGGCTCAGAAGCAGCGTTTACTACCGCTGATCCAAATGGTCGTCACGTTAAGAGTATTAAAGCGAAAACAAAAAAGTGGAGAACTGAGGGCCCAAATTTTAAGAAGGTGATAATATTTAACCAGCATGATGCCGTGATGTGCTACTGCTATCACAAAATATCTCAGTTTATGCACTAAAATATAATATTTCAAAAAGTTTGCAAAAGTTAATGGATTAATTACTATTAGAGTACAAAATATCCATCTGAGGGCCCATTTTGAACGGAATTATACAAAAAAATACATTTTTTTTTTATAATATTTTGTTTTCACAAATTTTGTTTGGCGTTAGCTTAAATTATGACGTAAAGACTTTTTCTGTAATGCCCTTAGTTTATCCGGTACAAGCCGTACAAGTGGGCCCTCCATCCTCTATGTGAGGACTGAGGGCCCAACTTTAAAGTCCATATCTCTCTTATTTTGATTTTCACAAATTCTGGTTCCAACTTTCACATTTCTTTTGGAGTGTTCACTAAATCCTGAGCAAGTTTTAAATAATTCTGAGAGAGTGGCCCTCAGACCACACGCATATGGCTTTGCAGCATTTTCTGCAAAACCTGCACCGATTCTGCCATCAATACTATGTCTTCGGCAAAGCGAAGGTGGATGAGATATACGCCATTGATGTTGATGCCCAGTCCGTTCCAGTCCAGTGTTTTGAAGACATCCTCCAGTGCGTTGGAGAACAGTTTCGGAGAGATGACATCTCCCTGTCTCACCCCTCTGAGCAACTGAATGGGTTTCGTCTTGTGGTTCTGTACTTGGACGGACATCGACGCTGCTCTGTATAGGCTTCTCAGTGCCTCCACATATCGCCAGTCGACTTGGCATCGCTGCAAGGATTCCAGAACAGCCCAGGTTTCTACGGAGTCGAAGGATTTCTCGTAGTCCACAAATTCTAGGCACAGCGGCTGATTATACTCTTGCGACTTCTGCATAATCTGCCTCACTGTGTGAATGTGGTCCATGGTGCTGAAAATCTTTTCGAAACGCAGCCTGCTCCGGTGGCTGGAAGGCGTTGAACCTCGCGGCAAGACGGTTTGTGAGGACTCTCGAGAACAGCTTATAGACGTGGCTTAAGAGCGCGATTGGTCTGTAGTTTTTCAGGAGGGCTTTGTCTCCTTTCTTGAAATACAAAGCCACCAAGCTCTCACTCCACGCCTTCGGGGTAGTCCCATTTGCTATGACGGAATTAAATAGCTCCTTTAGCTTTTTCAGCACTGCAGTTCCTCCTGCTTTGAGAAGTTCGGAAGTAATTCCGTTTCGCCGGGAGCCTTCCCATTCTGAAGCTGTTTAAGAGCCCCCTCAATTTCGACTTCGTCCACTTCTGGGAGTGGCGCGTAAGTATGGCTCTTGGGTCATTCGCGTCAGGCGGAGGCTTTGAAGCATGCGAGGCATAAAGCTTCTGCTAGAAGTTTTTAACTTCGGCGAGTATCTCTGGAACTGACGTGACGGTTTTGCCTATCGAGTTTTTGAGCTTCTTTAGGTGGCTCCTACCCAGTCTTTTAGCAAAGACTTTTGACCCCCGATTTAGCTCAATCTCATCTCTTATGAGATCTGTATTGTAGCTTCGGAGGTTACGTCTCACCGACTTGCGGATTTCTTTGTTGAGACGGTGGGTATCCGTCGAAGCTTCCTCCGGCATCTCGCGTCGAATCTTCATCAGTTCCAGAGTCTTTGCCGATAGTTTAGACTTTCGGCTAATTTGCTTGCCCTTGAAGTGACTCCTACTTCGCAAAGCACCCTGGTCACACCTTCGAGGGCCTTGTCAACATCTGCAGTGGTTTCCAGCTCGGCGAAGCGATTGTGTAGTTTCAACTGGAACGCTTCAGAGCCATTCACGGTCTGGACCGGTGTTGGACGCAGAACGGATCTCACCATACGACTCCTCTCAACCTTGAAGTCAATATTTAGGGTGCCTCTTACCAGTCAGTGGTCACTGCCGGTATTAAACCTATTGACCACAGAGAGATCCCTAAATATGTTCTTCTTGTTCGTCAGGATGAAGTCGATCTCATTTTTCGTCTTACCGTCAGGGCTTTGCCAGGTACACTTCCTTTGGGGCTTCTTCTTAAAGAAGTGTTCATACAGAACAGCCCCTGCAATATTTCCAGGAAGTTGACTATCATTTGCCCACTATGGTTCCTTAATCCAATTCCGTGTGGCCCGATAGGCAATTCGTCGCGTTCTCGCACTCCCACTTTGGCATTAAAGTCTCCCATGACAACGGTGAAGTAGGTCTTGGTGGTGTTATTTATGGCCTTTGCGATATCTTCGTATATAGCCTCGACCTCTGTATTCAGGTGTGTCGATGTCGGCGCATATACCTGTACAACCTTGAGGGTATACCTACCTCTCGGTCAGTTTCAGTACAAGGTACGATACCCGGGTCGACACACTGGATACCTCCAACACGCTGTCACGGAGAACCTTGTTGACAAGGAAGCCTACGCCACCCTGTGATTGCTGGTCACCCTCTCGGAAATAGAACAGATGGCCGGATTCTAGGGTTGTCGTGTCCTCCCCCTGTCTTCGGACTTCAGACAACCCCAAAACGTGCCACCTGATATTTCCCAGTTCTACCTCCAGTTGTTGTAGGCTTTCGTCCAGCCGTAGACTGCATCCATTGAACGAAGCCAAGGTCAATCCAGTACAATCCGTTTTGTAGTTCTAAAAAAAAGAAAAATGTCCGGTCTGGATGATGAAACACACACATCCTCTGGGATTTTATAGTGCTTTTCATACGTGTCCATTAAAATAGTCTAGTCAGGTGCTGTACCCAGGATTGAGTAAGGCTTGTTCTTAGAATTTTAAGTGGAGCCTTCTTTTTAATGAAGTTAATTTGTCTTTTGTTTGTGGTCAATCCTTTTTGGGCCCTAGCCACTGAAAGGCTTATAGCTTCACGTATGATTTGAAGTACTCTGTCATAGCCATAGCGATGTGAGTAGTGACCCCTATTCAAGAGCACCTTGCATCCCACCAATAGGTGTCTTGCTGTGCATATCACCTCTCCACAAGTTAACAACATTTTTCAGAGGCTTTTCCGCACCTTACCTAATCTAGTCAGGGAGGATCATTTGGAAGGCATTTAGATAAAATTTTAATAAGGCGGGAGACCAATCATGCAGCAAGGTGCGCCACTTCATAGCTAACGGGATACAAAACTCACCAATAGTTATCCACTCGTTTTGCATTTCTAAATTCATAGCGTACACTTTGTCGTTTTCATCTTGTCGTAGAAAGGTTTTTACTATGTCTTGGTCATCATTTTTCTTTGTCGTACCTAACCCAGCTCTATTTGATTGTGCACCTGCCATAAATTTTTTGTGAAATTGCAGTCTTGATTCAAGTCTGTGGCCTTGTTGTCTTTCGGGAGGGATGAAATTAATTCGTCTTGTGACTTCCCCAAAACATACGTTTTGGTAACTCTAAGATGTATATAGAGTTCGGATGGTTTCTTTAGTTTCAGCCCAAAACTATTGTGATCCCTAAATAGAGTCAAGGGATCAGCCGAATGTGCTTGACCAAACCATGACTTCAATAACTTTTTGACATTAGCATCTAGCTTTTCCACAAGAGCGTTTTACCGGTATCATACACTAGGAAAGGCCAAGTGAGACGCGATGTGAGATAGTTGTCGTATTTCCACGCTTTTTTAATATTATTGATTGGCAGTTGGTGTACCTTGTTGAGGTCATTCATGAAATTTTCGACAACCACCCCTAATGATGGTGTGCGTCCTTTGTAATATATCTTTCTACCGAGAAAGAAAGGCGCTGCTTCTGCAACAGTGGAAACTTTTTGGCGGCTTATAGAGAGTCCCGGATCATAAGAAGTATACTTGGTATTTCTTCTACCCAGACATAAACAATGACATTTACTTGGTTTTGCCTTATGACAATGCCTTATGAATAAATATTCCCACTAGAATACAAGAATATGCGGCCCGCTGTTGTTCCACTCACACGTAGCTCGGCGAATATATATAATAGGAATATTTACTCATGTGGTTTTGCCCTCAGTCCGCACGTCCACGTACAGAACTCATCAACCTCATTTAATAATTCCTGACACTGTTTGGGATTACGTGTAAGTATTGCAAGGTCGTATAAATACTGGATTTTTAACGTAATAATTCTTTAAAAATTACCAATTACCAAAATATATGTCCAATATATTTTACAAATTACAGATTGATATTAAAATATTGCCGGTTTTATACAACTGATGTATATTTAGATTTAGTTATTATTATGGTAAGATAAAAACGTACATGTGTCTTTTAATTATCGTATGCAGGTACTCGTACCACGATAAGAGTGAAATGTAACTATTTACAAACATCTTTACGTTGATCAGATATATTGGTCACCTCTAATTGTTCTCTATTTCTTGGACCTATACCTACGTGCGTCTTTATTTTATGACTAACTAGCTGTTGCCCCGCGACTTCGTCCGCGTCAATTTCTGCTATTATGATCGCGATTGGGTATTTTATTTTGAACCGTTTACACAACGCACGCAACGGACGCCTTTAAATATGAATCATTTTCCCCGTTTTTGCAACAATTTTCACTGATGCTTCGCTCCTATTGGTCGCACCGTGATGTTATATTATGCCTTCGATAAATCCACTATTCAATACATTTTTTTTTCAATTCGAACCAATAATTCCTTCCTGAGATTATCGCGTTCAAACAAACAAACAAACTCTTCAGCTTTATAATATTAGTATAGATTTGTAATCATTTTAGTTTGATTCCTAGTTTGTTACATATCTCTACAGGGTTTAACATAGTGAAATAACATTTTAGGGTGAAGAAACTTAATAACTATCCCATAGATACATGGGTCGAAAAACAAGTCAATATTGTCGTTCATTCAAACTGACCTATGAGATGAGAGATCTATTAAAGGAAGTCCAAAATTAGATTTCGCCATAATGTTACACACTGTGTAGATAACTTTCAACCTTCCGTAAAATAATAAAAGGAGACAGCTTTCCAATGTTTTATTTTCGTGTCCTAAACCTTATCAATTTCAAAGAATTTCGAACACATACTTAGTCAGTAAATCAATCAAAATTTCGATTTGTGTTTCAACCTTAGATTAACAATTAGATTACTAAAAAAGAACTCGATTGTGTATGGAATAATATGTAGTATTAAGAACACCAAATCTGTAAATTCGAGAATTATTTAACAGTTATTTTCAGAGAAACTACGACTTAAACAAAGTGATTGCATTAAAAAACAGCAAGTTACTAATTTTAAGTATGTGATTGGTCAGTTTTTATCAAAGCTTAGGTATGTCATCGTGATCTTTTCGCGAGGATATGGGTGTTATTACTATGAGGAATACAATACATTTTGTATTTCATAGCAATGACTATTTATTTAATAAACAAACATTGCTTGTATTTTTTGAGTTTTATATTATTTTAATGATAACAGTTTTGGACATTAAGATTCATTTATTATGTAACATTTGTCAAAAATGCAAACTATTAGGCATTATGATATCTTTTAACATACAGATTTAGTCAGACGTTAGTAAAAAGCACTTATTATATCACAATTTTGCACTTAATCGTAAAAACAAAACTTACTTTACAATGACATTAATGTTTCTTACGATAATTTAAGTCTAAACTTCTAAAGGCCTAGACAAGACATATCATAGCTAACTTAGATAACAAACAACTATAAATCAAAACTTAATATCGGAAATGGCCTTTTCTTGAACGCTCCTCGTGGTAAACTCGCATTGGTGAATAGGTGCCATTCGATCCGCCATTTGCATTCAAGCCTGAAAATAAAATAATAGAATAGTATAAGCAACACATCTTTTCATCTAGAAACAATATTAAAACCACCAGCAAGAAGTACGTTGAAATTGCCCTCGAGAATTAGGCACAGAAAATTTGTTATTTTTTTTGATTTCTCGAATATACTCGTACACGAACAGACTTTAAAAGACTGATGAAGCCAGCGTATCGTTGTTAATTTCGCCCGCCCCTTTAATGACTCTTGAACTAACAACAAAATATGTTACTAAATACTTGTTTCCGCAGCTTTTAACGAGTGTAAATTTTTTACTAACAGCCTTTCGTTATATTATGTAAATCAGGCATTATAATTTATTGCAAATATTTGACTATTTGTTCCGATTCAATATTCTAAGTTAAATTAGGACACTGCTGTTTTATTTGTTTGAATGAAAGTTGTCAAAACTTTCTTAGCAAAAAATATATAAGTACCTAGGTAATATTAATATATTTTGATTATCCTTCTATGCCTATTATTTTTTAACTACGTACCTCTACCATTAAGTTGGCCATCCACGGTTGAAGCTTTCAGCATAAATAGACAAATAAGGCAAATTATTACATAACATTACGAGTAATTGCGAATATGTTAAAGCAATTAAAAAAACCTAATGGTGGCGATTCGTCTATTCAAACAAGTCGCTAAGTTTTAATAACAGGAATTGACACTGTTTATTAGTGATGTAACTAAAGAGAAAGCAATGTAATTCAGTTTAACGATTGAGTAATAAACGTAAAGCCACCATTATTTTGTCAATATTGGTATTTTCATAATTATTATTAATTATCGATAACTGTTGTGCTCAATTCGCGGCAAACTAGAGAAGTCCCAATCGAATTATGTATTGGATTCACTTCCTTCTTAATATTTCTTTAATTAGGCTATTGTGTATTTTTTGTCATATTTACTGCTAAATTGTCCCCAGATAAAACTATACAATGTATAATCATGTCATGATCTCAATGAGAGAAAGAAGTTATCGTAAGAGGTTGGGATAGATTCATGATGGATAATTACAACTACTATTGAAATATTTTGATTTGGAACAATGTTATCAATAGCATCGATACTATTGAAGACCAATATATTGCTTCGAAACAATACTATCGATAGAATCGATATTACAAAAGCACTATTACTATTAATTGGTAGCAATACTATCGATAGTAGCGGTACTATTGCATCATAATAGAATAGAATTTAGAATATAATTTTATTTGGCACTTCAAAAAATTAACAAATGATAATTATGATAATAATTAATGTGCCAAAAAGGCCACTGTTGTCAGCCACCATTAGTCGCGAGTCGCGAGTCGCAGTCAAAGGCATGCTGCGACGCAGATTTGCAGTAGTATCGATAGTATTGATTGATTCGATACGATATTGTAACTAGTTTTCGAGGCCAAACTGTCGATATAGTTCTGCAACTCTAGTAAGTATAATCTTTAAAATATAGCTTGATTAGAATGACAGTTCTCACTGGAAGAGACTACGTAACTTTGTACCAGCGTCACACAAGTGAATCACATTGGCACACGAAAAAATATTAGTACCTAACTGGAATGTTAAAAATATTTTTTATACATTGCTGTAAATATTAATCAAATTAATTACTTAAAATAGAGTTTAAAATTCAAAACAATTACTTATAATAATCCAATCACAAATATTTGACCTAAGTTTTTACAAGGTTACGACATTTTTCATAATCGCTAGTGATGGCGTAAAATGGACAAATCGAAATCGACTGACTAACAATATTTCAAAATCGAATTAATGTAACATACATACATACACACACCTTTTTCCCGGGGGGGTAGGCAGAGACCACATATTTCCACTTGCTACGATCCTTACAGACTACTTTCGCTTCATCCACATTCATTAATCTTTTCATACACGCTCGCCGGTTTAGGGTACTCTTGACCTGACCTTTCTTTAGAACTTCCCCGATTTGATCAAATGTTACAAATGATTTAATAAGCACAGATTGATGCAAGAAAATAAAATTGCAATTATTAATAGTTTACAAAAAAATTACAAATTTATTAGATTCCACGCAATAAAAAAAATAAAAAAATTCCTGACTGTTCCTATGATTCTGATTCTGGGCCAGCAGCAGGTGGTAGAGCGCTAGGTACAGCGCGCTATGTATAAGTACCTTGCAGCAGGTGGTGCGGCGGCGGCGCGGGGCCAGCAGCAGGTGGTAGAGCGCGAGGTACAGCGCGCTATGTATAAGTACCTTGCAGCAGGTGGTGCGGCGGCGGCGCGGGGCGCGCGGCGCATCGCGGGGCCAGCAGCAGGTGGTAGAGCGCGAGGTACAGCGCGCTATGTATAAGTACCTTGCAGCAGGTGGTGCGGCGGCGGCGCGGGGCCAGCAGCAGGTGGTAGAGCGCGAGGTACAGCGCGCTATGTATAAGTACCTTGCAGCAGGTGGTGCGGCGGCGGCGCGGGGCCAGCAGCAGGTGGTAGAGCGCGAGGTACAGCGCGCTATGTATAAGTACCTTGCAGCAGGTGGTGCGGCGGCGGCGCGGGGCCAGCAGCAGGTGGTAGAGCGCGAGGTACAGCGCGCTATGTATAAGTACCTTGCAGCAGGTGGTGCGGCGGCGGCGCGGGGCGCGCGGCGCATCGCGGGGCCAGCAGCAGGTGGTAGAGCGCGAGGTACAGCGCCGCGCAAAGCAGCGCCGCCACGCCCAGTGCGCGGTACGCACTCCGCATCGAGGCCAGCGGCTCATCGAGGGACACCACGCCGCTCACTATCGCGCCTATACACCGCCCTGTGCAACAAATTACACTTGCATCTTACTCTAGTTGAGGCTCAAAGGAAGAGAAAAGTACCGGCTTTTGATCGGCCGACAATAAGACTGATTACGAAATCTTTCAATTAGTATGACTATCTATCTAATTGCACTTAAGAGGGGGTATAAAGTTACACATGCCACTTCTTTAAAAACAATAATATAATAGGGGTTAAAGTATGAAATTGCCGATTATTTTCCCACTTTTTATTTTGTTTATAGCTCTTAAGTATAGTCATATTATTGCGTAATTCTTTTTGTATTGTATCAAAAACTAAATAAAGTAACTTTTGACTAAAAAAAAATTCAATACTAGCCTATTACTTCAAAGGAAGTCGTTAAAAAGACCCCTTACAATGTGTCAGCTGACCTTCTTGCTTCAATTATGTATATTTGTATTATATACTTTGATTTTCAGAAATTTAAATACTATAATGCGTAGCTTTATAGCCATCTAACTTTTACCTTTAATTGCATCGAAAACGGTTCAGGCGTTTTTAAAAAAACTAAAAAATTGTTAGTATGGAAAAATGACTTTTCTCGATTTCGTCCATACAAAACGGCAATTTCATACTTGAACCCCTAATATAAGGGGTTAAAATATGAAATTGCCGTTTTATTGTAATAGGTTATTTGAATTGACATAGAATCTTCATGGTTTGGGGTTTTCGAATGAAACTTTTTTCACATGGTTTCTATGATGTTCTTCTTTTAAAAAATGTGAAACATTTGAATATAGACTTTCAATTGTTTTTGTTATTTAACTTAGACAAGAAAGATGGATACTGCGAAAATTCGAGTGATTTATGAATACGAGTTCCGACGCGGAAGTGACATAGCCCGCAATATCAATGTTGCGTTTGGAGAGGGATCTGCTAATGAACGCACCGTGCGAATTTGGTTTAAACGCTTTCGTGATGGAAACTTCGACTTGAAGAACGAGCCACGAGGAAGACCGCCCACACAGGTGATTAACGATGAATTAAGAGAGATGGTGGAAGCCGATCCTAGTCAAACTACTCAGAAATTAGCGGCATGGTTTAACGTAACCTTACCCACAATATTGACTCATTTGCGTCATATCAATAAAATAAAAAAAAAATACGAAAAATGGGTGCCTCATGATTTGACTGATGTGCAGAAAGAAACGCGTGTTAAAACTTGTGTTGCCTTGTTGAATCGGTACAGAAATGAAGGAATATTAAATCGAATTGTGACATGTGATGAAAAGTGGATTCTTTATGATAACCGTAAAAGAAAAATGCAATGGCTGACCCCAGGTCAAACGCCACAACAGTGTCCTAAAGCAAAACTTACCAATAAAAAGGTAATGGTAACTGTTTGGTGGTCTCAGCATGGTGTTATTCACTATAGTTTTCTCCGATCTGGTCAATCAATAACGGCAGATGTCTATTGTGCCGAACTCCGAACAATGATGGCAAAACTAGTAGTAAAACAGCCCCGACTCATGAATCGATCTTCACCATTATTGCTCCATGACAACGCGAGACCTCATACAGCATGAGAAACCGTTTTGACCCTTCAGGAACTGCAATTAGAAACCATTCGACATCCTCCGTATTCGCCAGACCTTGCTCCAACGGACTACCATTTTTTTCGTGATTTGGACAATTATAGATAGATAGATAGATAGATAATTCTTTTATTTCACAAAACAAAGGTAACATAAATTACAATGTGACACATTTTTTTTTTTTTTTTTTTATTTTATTTTAAAGGAAGACCAACAGCTACATAAAACACAGTAGTAAAACAAATGTAGTAACATTAAAGCCAATTAGAGGTCCTCACCGATTGAAACAATGTAGGATCACAAATAATTGAGCACTAATACATTAAAACACGCTACCAAGACAAAAAGTACAATAAATTAACAATATTGAAATTGTTTTGTTGTTTTTTAAGAAAGAAGAAAAAAAGAAGTATTAACTTACATTATAGTATTGTGAGTGACAAATGCGCTAACCGCAACAGGAGGTGGAATAAATCTAAGTACAAACATAATCAAATTACTGGAGCAAGTGTTCATAAAGTAATCGCTTAGCTTTAGCTATGCCCGTAGCGAATAGGTCGATGTCAACAATTTTGGATACATTATTTAAATTACTGCTAACACGCAAAACATACGAGTTCTGGCGATAATTAGTAGAGGCTGATGGAACGTAAAGAGGAGGGTTAAATCTGAGTCGTCTAGATGGAGCGTTTAACATAATCCTAGATAACAGATCTGGAGAATCTGCAATGCCCGAGGTTACCTTCAACAAAAAGATTATGTCTGCTACATCACGACGAATATTCAATGGAAATAGGTGATGTTTTTTACATAGATCTATATAATTTTGAGAACTGTAGTTAGTTTTGAGACGAAAGCAAAGATGCTTCACAAATTTCTTTTGAATGCGTTCAATGCGTTCCACATACACATTATACATGGGGTTCCAAACCTGGGAGGCATATTCAAGATGAGTTCGTACTAAAGAACAGTAAAGTATTTTGAGTGTCTTGAGGTCTTTAAACGATGTTGAGCATCTTAAGATAAAACCAAGAGCTCGATAAGCCTTTGAGACTATTTTATTTATATGGGTATCAAATAATAGTTTGCTATCGTGATATACCCCCAGGTCTCGCACAGTTGTGGAACGCTGCAGCGGTTGTTGCTTAAGTGTGTATGTAGTTGTGATTATGTTTACTTTCCGGGTATAAGTAACAACACAACATTTGGAGGGATTAAGATCCAGACCGTTTCTAATACAGTAATCTTCAAGACGAGAGATATCTGCTTGCAGAGCGAATGCGTCAGCTTGAGATGAAATAGTAGCGAAGATTTTCATATCATCCGCAAAACAAAGAAGTTGTGATGAAACTAGGAAATGGTCTATATCGTTAATCATTATGTTGAAGAGAAGGGGCCCCAGTAATGAGCCTTGGGGCACGCCACTAGGTATATCAACCCAGCCAGAAATGTAGTTTTTAACTACGACAGCCTGAGATCTATGGTCAATGTAAGAAGAAAACCACCTCAAGAGGTCGCCACTGATTCCTATTAAGGCCAGCTTAAGCATAAGTGTGTTGTGATCTATCCGGTCGAAGCATTTAGAATAATCAGTGTATATTACGTCGACCTGTTTGCCCGCATCCATAGCACCGGTAATAAAGTCATTGAGGAGCACAAGATTAGAAACTGTAGACCTACCGCCTAGAAATCCATGTTGAAAGGGACCAAAAGAATGCTTCAAAGCTGGATACAGTTGATCATATATAATACGCTCAAAAATCTTAACTATTATGCAGAGCTTTGAAATGGGTCTGTAATTTTTGACGTCTGTTTTTGGTCCTTTCTTATGCACAGGCGTTATGAACGCGGACTTCCAGATGGCCGGCACAATACCTTCACTCAGCGATTTTTGAAACAATAACGCAATAGGGACTGAAATTGTATTAGCAGTAGCTATTAGAAAAGAGGCTGGAATTTTGTCGGGCCCTGCCGACTTTGATCTATCAAGTGACAATAAATGCTTCACTACTGAGTCCAGCATGACTTCAACATTGGCGATGTGAGGTACAGGGGTACTAGATGGATAAAAAGGGTGTGAGTAAGCATTACTAGACGTAACCTGCGAAAAATTTGAGAGAAAATATGTCGAGAATGCGTCACAGATGTCATCACCCGAGTTTGCTTGGATATTATTATAGTTAAGGCAGCTTGGAATAGTACTCGATTTATTATTATTTTTTGTTTTAATATAGGTCCAGAAATATTTAGGGTTTTTAGTGATAGATTGTTCAACTTTTTCGAGATAGGAAAGGTGACATTGCTTTTCAAGCATCTTTACCCTGTCTCGTAGTAACTTAAAAGACTCCAGATCTGCTCGATTACTGTAAGTATTATATTTACGTAAATATTTGTTCTTTTCTTTAATTAACTAATCTTTAATTAACATATGTACAATAAGGCGGTCTTATTGCCAGAAGCAATCTCTACCAGACAACCTTTGGGTAGAAAAGGATAATTACGTCTCAGTGGAGTAGGGGTGACGTGGTGCAAAGTAATAAGTGTGTATCTAACTTATTAAATATAAATAAACTGAAAATAAAAATACATACATTAATTATCTACGTGACAAGAAGTTTTCTTCCCAGGAGGCAGTACAAAATGCTTTCACACAGTTTGTGCAGTCTAGATCCTCAGAGTTCTATCACAAAGGCATAAATGACCTTCCTATTAGATGGCAGCAGTGTATAGATAATAATGGTAACTATTTTGATTTAATAAATTTGTTAAAAATAAAAAATAAACAATTTTAATTTTCAGTAGGTACAAATCGGCAATTTCATACTTTAACCCCTATTACTATCTTGTGACAGAATAATGAATAACGGTTCAGATAGGACCGTTGGTAAGTGCGTAAACAGCAAATGCCTGTATCCACCTGGGGAACTTCCGATGCTGTACCAACTTATCGAGCCGCGGTTCCACTCAAGAACCGGTTTGACAAACCAAAAACAGTCATCGGTTTACAGATATAACCAGCTCACTGCCACTTCAATATATATATATATAATATATATGCTATCCTGTGTGCTATGTCCATAGCTTTGGTTCTCAACCAGATAACTTTGTTACGAATTTTGTCTTGCAAAGAAACTCCGTGCAAAGCACTTTTCATAGCTCGCTGAAAGCCGTTAAACTGGTAGATCAGTCGTACTCTAAACATCCACGTCTTAGCACAAAGGTCATATGACAGGTAGGACGATTTATTTTTATGGTAGAGGGGATGAGGAGACCCGCCGTAGTTTTCCAAACGCTGCCTGTCCAGCTGAATCCTCCTCTAAATTCAGAAATAAAACTGACTTTAATTAACTCTTCTTGGCCTCCATTTTAAAGTTGTTTCCACCTAATTTCAGAATCTGTCCAACTTCCAAGGTAAGCGTATTCGGAAACAACCGTCGAGTTGGTGGTCATCGACATCGATACTTCTTGAACTTAAGCGGTTCTTGATCATAACCTTGGTTTTGTACAAGTAATTTTTTTAGACAATGGAGTTTTTTAATATTTTATTCCTATCTTGTCTCACAACTTACCGATGCAGAAATGAGCTATGACTGGTAGCGCTTGCCCTGTCGTTGTGTACTTCCGCGGTACGAGGTGTCTGAAGTACAGCACCGCGGTCACCCACACCAGGCTCAGGGTGAACACTTCCAACACCTCGCATACCACCAACCAGGAGTAATCAGTGCTGTAAGCCAAACCTGTAATAGTGAAATTAATTACAATATAAGTACATATAACTAGACACTTGACGGGATTAAATTAGGCTAAATTTTTTATACATATAACTAGACACTTGACGGGATTAAATTAAGCTAAATTTTTTATTCAATCAAAGGCTTCTATCAATGTTTAAATAAAGGTATTTATGTCTCGGTTGTACGAATAGTGGTCGCGCGCGATATTAGAGTCATTTTTAATGCATTTCAGAAATGTAAGGTCACCTCGTTTCAAGTAGAGATGGGTAACGCAGCAAATTTTCGTGTGTCAACGCAGTAACTCAAGCGCAGTCTATTGCGCCATGGCGTAATGGGGGCTATCGCTAGTGAATTTCCCACTAGAGGCGCTAGTGTCGCGTGAGGTCCAATATCATTTACTTTGTACTGGTTTAAGCGGAATTTGTTGCATAAATTATAATTTCTTTAATTTACCTGCTGGAAAGTGATCTCCTTCGTAAAATATCGCAAATATGGATTATTTGGCGATTAATGTAAACGCTTTAAAAGCAGAATTAAGAAAAAGCGCAAAAATAGGCGTCCTCAAGGGCAACTATTTCAGAAGTTAGTTTGTTGATATCTAGATATTTATAAACAATATAACCTTAATTAGATTCAAGATATAACACTTTGTTTCGGCGCCAATCGCCTTTGACAGCTATACCTCCGGACCTCAGTCTACAGTGGCGCCAACTGGTGAGCAAAGAAACGGTAGTCCCCATTGAATTTAACCAGTGAAGCGGGCGCCACCTATACGCCGTACTCTGAAGCTGTTGATATTTTCACGTTTTTGGCTCAAAATGCTCAAATATTCACTCAACGCAACGAGTGAGTTTCTATCTATCTTAACGTTACTTACCTAAATTCTAAATTGGTACCTAACGAATGATTTATATACAAGTAATACAAGCTTTTATTTAGTTCCACCTGTCCAGTTTTTTTGTAATCAAATCTTGCAAGCTAAATTTGATCCACTTCCCGGTTTCCGATTGAACTGAAATTTTGCATGTATTTATAAATCGAATGACAATGCAATATTATTATGACATAGAGCTGATCTGATGATGGATCTGAAACGTGGCCATAGGAACTCCGTAATTACACGACTCAACCCCATCGAGTTTGGGCTCTTTTGATTCGTTTAAACGATTACTTTCATACTAGATGGTAATCAGGGTCTGATGATGGAGCTGGAAGGTGGCTATTGGAACTCCTTAATGACACGACTCAACCCTATCGAGTTTGGGCTTGTTTTATTTGTTTCAACGAGTACTTTTATACTAGATGGTAACCAGGGTCTGTTGATGAAGCTGGATAGAGGCCATAGGAACTCCGTAATAACATGACTCAACCCTATCGAGTTTGGGCTCGTTTGATTCGTGTCAACGAGTACTTTCATACTAGATGGTAATCAGGGTCTGATGATGAAACTGGAAGGTGGCAATTGGAACTTTGAATTAAACGACCCCATCGAGTTTGGGCTCGTTTGATTCGTTTCAACGATTGCTTTCATACTAGACGGTAATCAGGGTCTGACGATGAAGCTGGAAGGTGGCCATTGGAATTCCATAATTAACCGACGATACCCCATCGAGTTTGGGCTCGTTTGATTCATTTCAACTATTACTTTCATACTAGATGGTAATCAGGGTCTGATGATGAAGCTGGAAGGTGGCCATTGAAATTCCGTAATTAAACGACGTAACCCCATATAATACTAAAACCCTTTTTGACCTCAGGGGGGAGAGACCGTTTATATCATATAAATTATCTCAAATTAATGTGTCATATTATAGTGTATAGTGGATGAAAACCAGACGCAAGTTTCTCTCTTAAAAGGCTTTTTAAAAGCTGGAGAGGGACTTTCTTTC
Source organism: Anania crocealis (assembly GCA_949315895.1). Taxonomy (NCBI): domain Eukaryota; kingdom Metazoa; phylum Arthropoda; class Insecta; order Lepidoptera; family Crambidae; genus Anania; species Anania crocealis. The sequence goes on along the minus strand of OX438884.1, from coordinate 11,826,946 downwards.
ACATTTGGCAAATTCTGATTTTAATAAGTAAAATATGGAAATCGATACTGAAGAGTTTTCCTAGCTACATACCACGGCTAAAAGGTCAAAATACGAGTTGGATTTGCAGAGAATATTTAATTCAGAAGGTATGTAAAGTTACTCACAACCAGGTTACTCAGAATACCAGCGGTGCTTCGACGTATTGAATTAAATACGTAGGGAGTAGCTTGTAATAAGGAAGAAACCTAGTTGACATCACAACGCTATTCTTACATGTTGTCTGTACTCTATCGTATTGCCTTAAATAATTCAATAAAATTATTTAAGGAAATTTTAGGTACTATTGGAAACTTGTGTTCCTGATACTGACCTTCGACCAGGCCCCGTCTACTGAACCAGTAGCCTCGCCTACCGGAATGGATGCTGTACCTACTGCATCACAGGCCCTCTCTAGGGACTCTGCGCAACCATATACACCATCAGCTCAAGAGGTCAGATGGTGGGTGATATGGTGCAGAGCCTACAGAAGAATATGGACCTGGTAGAAGAAAGGGTAAGAAAAATAATGTTTCTTTTTAACTAATCTGGAGGCCACTATAGACAGCATGAAAAAGAACCTACCGATTTGCAAAAATAGGTTCTAAAACTGGAGACCACTAGACCTGCCGCATCGAGTGACTTCGCATTTACCAACTCGGCAACCCGGCATCCATAAGAAATTTCAAAGAATCAGGAGATTCCACCTTCTACTAGGAAGCCAGGGAAACGAATAACAGCTAGGTCTAAGGAGCGGGTGCTGGTTGGGACAAAAGAGACCATCGAACATCGTAGTGGAAAGACACAAGGGAATCAAGTCAAAAACTCTAACATTTGGTGGCAGGGGCCCGAATTTCTTAGTAAACCAGAATCAGCCTGGCAGACTACTTCTAATGAGACTGTTAAGTTACCCGAGCTTAAAACAGTACCTGCTTTGGTGGCGGAGGCTGTACCTGCGGTAACTAACTCTAACATTCTGAAATTCTCTAAGTTATCTGTGCTACAAAGAGTTTATGCATATATACATAGATTTATACATAATTGTAGAAATCCCAATAACAAAATAACAGGAGCTCTAAAAGCCAAGAGCTGAAAAAGCTATGGACACTATTATCAAAATTGTACAAAGTGAATCATTTCCCAATGAACTAAAAGCACTTCAAATTAATCAACCCTTAAAATCTAAGAACCTACTGTGCTCTTTGACCCCATTTCTTGATGAAACTGGTTTAATGCGCGTCGGTGGACGTATAGGCACCTCTACCCACCCTTATGAAAAGAAACACCCCATTGTTCTAAAGGTTGACCACCATGTGACTAAATTAATTTTTCAAAGCGAACATATTCGTCTCTTGCATGCTGGCCCACAACACCTACTCGCATCCGTAAGAGAACAATATTGGCCGATTGGAGGTCGTAAACTAGCAAGGGACGTCGCAAGAAATTGTTTTACTTGTCGTCGATTCAAAGCGACGATTTCTAATATTATGGGAAACTTGCCAGCTGATAGAGTAGAGTTAGGTTTTCCCTTTAGCACAGTTGGCACCGATTTCGCAGGCCCCTCTCTCATAACTTACCGCAAAGGTAGAGGTTGCAAAATAACAAAATGCTGTCTTTGTATTTTTATCTGTTTTCGATATAAATGTGAACATTTGGAAGTAGTGAGTGAATTTTCAAAGGATGCATTCATACTTACCCTAAATAGATTCATTGCGCGTAGAGGAATGCCGAAATTGATCTATTGTGACAATGGAACTAATTTTGTAGCCGCTGCAAAAGAAATTAAAGATTTTTGTGCAATACAACAGCGACTCTATCATTGACTCTGCGGCTCGTCGGGGTATAGAATTTCGTTTCTCCCCGGCGTACGCTCCTCACTTCAACGGTCTGGCCGAGGCCAACATAAAATCTAAATATCACTTACATAGAATACTAGGACAATCGCACTTAACATTTGAAGAGCTGACCTCTACATTTGCGTAGAAGCTATCTTCAATAGCCGACCCTTATGTCCTTTGAGCTCTTCTCCAGATGATTTCCAACCTCTCACCCCCACTCACTTTTTGATCGGCAGGCCATTGACTTCACTACCGGCATCAAGCTACGTGGATAGCGCGATAGACGCGCTCGCTCAACCGCTACCAATACCTTCAACAAATCAAACAGCACTTCTGGCAGAGACTGTCCTCTGAGTACGTCGCCAATCTCCAACAAAGAATAAAGTGGCGGACTAGATGTAGAGACCTAAAGCTGGATGACTTAGTACTGCTCAAAGAGAACCACTCTCCACCGCTCTTCTTAGAGTTCCGCGCCTTGGTAGAGTCACCAAACTGTACCCCGGTTCCGATGGAATACCTAGAGTAGCTGACGTCACAACAGCCAACAGCACTATCAGACGCTCTATCAACCGCATGTGTCTTGCACATTTTTTATTATAAAAAGACATGAATTTGTGTTTGTATTATCTATAATACGTTAAGAGTATTAAAGCGAAAACAAAAAAGTGGAGAACTGAGGGCCCAAATTTTAAGAAGGTGATAACATTTAACCAGCATGATGCCGTGATGTGCTATTGCTATCACAAAATATCTTAGTTTATGCACTAAAATATAATATTTCAAAAAGTTTGCAAAAGTTAATGGATTAATTACTATTAGAGTACAAAATTTACATCTAAGGGGCTAATTTGAAAGGAATTATACAAAAAAATACAATGTTTTATTTATAATATCTTGTTTTCACAAATTTTGTTTGGCGTTAGCTTAAATTGTGACGTAAAGACTTTTTCTGTAGTGCCCTTAGTTTAACCAGTACAAGCCGTACAAGTTGGCCCTCAATCCTCTATGTGAGGACTGAGGGCCCAACTTTGAAGTCCATATCTCTCTTATTCGATTTTTACAAATTCTGGTTCCAACTTTCACATTTCTTTTGGAGTGTTCACTAAACCCTGAGCAAGTTTCAAAGAATTCTGAGAGAGTGGCCCTCAGACCACACGCACATTAATTAAATTAGTCAACAAATTTTTTTTAAATATCAATTACTAATAAAATTCAGACTTAATTCTGTAACACGCTGTGACGTGCTATTCATAAGTTGTTGATTTTCCCTTCATACCTTAACAGGCTCAGGACCACAGAACATAAAAACATAGAACGTATGGCGCATATCATGTTTCCGCCCCCTTTTACGCGCTTCAGACGATGACAGTTGCTAGAACGTGTTAGACGTTATGCTATTCAGACAATATGCTATAAAGTGCAAAAATCAAGCACTAAAAATAATTTATCCAAACGCGGCGTCATATACCATCGGTAAGTAATATTATATCGTTATTTTAATAGAAATTGTCAATTTTGCTGATAATAACAATCTGATGATGTGTGATGTGATTAATCACAAATGTGTTACTTTGGTTACACTGGTTTTCATACAAATAGGAGTGGATGCTACTTCTACTCGTTTTAATGTCCTGTGCTCAGGACCGTAAAAATTGAAAACTATGTTGCGAAAAATATTTTCAGGTGAAAACTTGACCTAAATACGATACTTGAACGCCTATATTTTTTTTACGGTTATGAAAGTCATGCTGTACCTATAGCAGAGGTATCTATTATTCAAAGGTAAAATAGTAAGTATTTACCTAGGTACCCGACGTTTTGATCCGTTGGAAGAATCATGTGTTAAGTTTTATGTGTAACGAACAATCTGCATCAAGGAAGTTTAAAAACCATAATTATTATAATGTTTAGATAGTTTGCTTCGGTAGTGGCATATTGTTTGCTTACCAGTGTATCGTAGACAGTAGAAGGTGAATGCTGTGATGAAGACATTGGAGTGCCCGATGTAGTCGACGAGCGCCTCCGCCCACCACAGCGCGGGCACGGCCGGCAGCGCGCCCGCCGTCAGCGTCAGCCCAACTTTTGAAATTGTTCCGTTCAGGTCCAACACCGTCCTGACATATAAATCATCTTAAACTTCCATTGGTATACGTATATTTGCTTTTCTCTTCAGAGTGATGTAAGAAAATGTAAAATAAGTTAGGAAATTTCTTTTAGCCATCAACAATGATATTACATTATACTATAAAATATCCAAAATATCATTGGCCATGAACTAGAAATCGTAGACATCATGACAGTGTTCTTTCGTCCTTTTTGAGCCGTCGCTAAAGTTTAAGAATGAAACTTACGTATTTCTTTAGTATAAACGGGAATAAAACAATTTTTGGACACTGCTTGACATGGTCGTCTCCGAAAAGGGGATTTAGCCGCGATATGAGCAGGTGGGTGGCGATCACAGTTTGGTCAATATTAGAAAAAAGAAAATTTTCTTTATACTAAAAAAAACAACTCTTACATAACTCATACACAACAAAGTCACTGCTTCATACCAATACATAAGTTATGAGTGCTACCACCATTGACACAACGCCCCACTGGTCTGTTGGTTAAAGAACTGCGCAAAGATCTCGTCCTGGATTCGTTCCACGAGTCGGGCAACAAGAATTTTCGAACATTGCTTGGGATAGTGATCACAAACCCCCATTTGGCAATTTAGATTAGAACAAGATTATAAGTAATATCAATGTATCACTGATGCCTTGAAAAGGTAAATTTGTGACATGCACTACCAACTGCTTCCACAAAGGTATCACCTGCGGCCTTAGACAAGTGGCTTTCTAATATCGTTTACGCTAGACGAATAGATGTCAAATGTATGAAAATGACATAAGCTTAATGACATAAGTTTGTTAATGTCATTTTCATACATTTGTTATCTATTCGTCTAGCGTAAACGATATTAGAAAGCCACTTGTCTAAGGCCGCTGTTCTGTATCACAAATTTGAAGTGAATATTAATTATGAATTATGCCTGTAATTATAATAAAGGCCTTTCCCTGCAGTGGGGTGATTATAAGTCGTGGCTGCGTTTCACCAAAGCAGATACGCGTCGATGACGCTCCACAACACCCCCATTCGGCAATTAGGATTACAGCAAGATTATGCCTGCACCTATAATTGCTGTGGTAACTTGAATTCAATGATGAAGGCCTTTCCCTGCAGTGTGGTGAATGGTGACTATAAGTCGTGGCTGCCACTCACCAAGGCAGATACGCGTCGATGCCGCTCCACAGCGTGCCCAGCAGCGCCACCACCAGGAACACGGCGGCGGTCTCGGCCCCGTACCGCCGCACCGTGTTCATCGGCATCGCCAGTACTCCAGTGGACGTGTGCCACCACCACTCTGGCGTCGATAGCGGCATATGGCTAAAGAACGTATTTTAGAAAAAAAAACTAGGTAAACAAACGGCTTAGAAATACTCGTAACACAATACACATGTCGCAAGGGACATAATTAAAAACAATAAGCCTAATGTTTTCACCAATAAATATTTTTTTATATGGACATGTGTCGCAGCCACCTAGCTTAATCAGGACTCTAGTAACAAGCCGTTGACTAAATGCCGGCATCCAAATTAATAGCTGAACAACAACCAGCCAATTAATTGACCGCAACGTTTAATCAGATGACTAAACGTTGTGTAGTCATGTAGTTAAATAAGGTTTTGAGATCCTTAAATTAATAACACTAGTTTACCTACTATGCATAATTTTGACAAGAACGCGAAACAAAGAAAACGTTTATAAAAATTTAATTAATAATAACAGTATTAAACCAAACTTGACGTTGAAGTTTTTATTCTGCAAATTTCGACTTAGATTAGGTACTTGTAAAAACTCGTATGAGTATTTTCCACCTTAATGTCTTATATGAATTTCACAATATATTACGTAAATGTTCATTTAAAAATGCAGCGCAAACGAAAAATAATACAGTTTGCTGTGCTACAGTAAAAAACAGAACTAAATTTGAAACACTTGGCTGAGTCTTGGTCAGCAATTTCCAATAGGCTACGAGTAACTGTCAATACGCCAAGTTGTAACGTTGAGTGATTAAAGTTCCATGAACCATCAGCCTAGTGATTTTATTGAATGCCGGCGTTTAATGAACGTCTTCAAATTGGCTGGCTAATTTAAATGGCTGCGACATAATATGTAGGTATCTACTATGTACAATTGGATAAGGAGCGAACCTTAGAAATAACCGAAGGATAAGATTCAGAGATTTACCGATTGATGTTTCAAAATAAATCAAAGTATTATGAACCGTAAATTTAACCATAATAATGAGCAAACTTTTTGACCTACATCATATATGTAACGTTACTTAATCAGATACAGATTAAAAGTTGAGAAAAATCTGTAATATATTTAGAAACTTATTTAAAAACTTCGAATCTAGTACAAGATAGTTAGAAAAATTAAATGCCCTTACTAATTAATAGTATTGGGCGTAATCTGGCTGTTGAATGATGGCTAATCTAGCTAGACACTTATTGTAAGTCCTAATACAGGCGAAATTTTAACCACCTTCCAAATTTTAATATAGCGATCCACGAGACAAAAAACAAATGACGTATTTTATCTTTTGGTTCAGTGGTCCACTAAATAAATGTCAAGATAAAGCACTTAGAAATTGTCCGCCAAAAACCTAAAATTTTTGCTACGGCCTTCTAACAACACTTTTTTTACGCGATGCGCAACTCATTTATTCATTACGATACTATTCATAAGTTTTTGATTTTCCTTTCATACCTTAACAGGCTTAGTAGGACCGTAAAAATTTAAAACAATAGCGCAAAAAATATTTTTGGGTTAAAACTTGATATACATTTTTTTTCTTCATAAATGAGCTCTAAATACGATATTGAACGCCTATAAAAATTTTTGAAGGTGGTGAAAAAGTCATTTTCATGTGATTTGAAGTCATTACAAAAGGCAAAGGTATACAAAAGGCATTTTCATGTGATTTGAAGTCATTAAAATAATAATAAAAGAGAGAGCAAAGTTATTTGTTGCGGCCATCTATGATGGTTTCTCTGCTAGTGAAAGTGATTGGCAGGAATGCTTGACACGTCGCGCGTCGTGTTGATTGTTACTCGGAAATTGCATCGATTTATTGACATAACATTATATGACTTTCTAAGTTTCGGATTCAACAAAAATACTATAGGTATTCGTGCTGTACAAATAATTTAATTCAACATGTTCAAAGGCCTTCTAATTTACCATACCAAAGAAAACTTTACAGAAAATCAATCCTTTAATTATATTGTTAATCGAAGAAACAAAACTTATCATTAAAGTTTTTGTTAATGGAAGTTTTTTTTTATTATGTTATCATTGGTGACTAGCTAAGGCCTAAGCGTGCCTTTCGGCATTTCAATAGATGATAATGTTATTAGGTTCGTTGCGTGTTCTACAACGCATGGTAGGTAAGTAAAGGTATAATTAGGACACGCAAAGGGATCATTCCGGCTTTAAGTAATATTAAAGTTGTACTATACAGGGTTACAGGTTAATTCGACCTAGATCTGTTAAGGGAGTGTGGTACCCATCTTTTCTGACATATTTCACTATGGAACACCCTACCCCAAACCTAATCCTTTTCAAAAAAATCGACATTGAAATTTTTTAATGAAAATTGACGATTTTTTGCCATTAGTTACGATATTTTGAAGTTAGTGCATCTTATTATTATTATTATTGATTTTTTACATGCGGATTAATTTAATAACCAAAATCCTACGTAGGTTAACTAAATACGTTGTTCTGGTCCATTGAAAGTTAAAAAAGTTAGTAAAAAAATTTACAATTTACATTTCTTTAATGAAGATTTAAAAAAAAATTGGTTGTTTGTAAAGTAGGTTTACGATCGAGATGTTTACGTGATAACGAGAAAATCTCCATTCGTTTGTATGCCGCTGGAGTGAGAGAGACGGAAGATCGGTCCACTCACTCGAACGCTATGCCAGCCTCCGCTCGTGAGGATTCCGCGTGACAAGTTTCACGGAATGACTGGCAGCGCTCGAGATGAGACGGGAGATCGGTCCGTCTCTCTCTCGTTATACCTGCGATCGCGCTCGTGAGGTTTTGGTGTGACACAAGTTTCTGAACATGTCACCCGACTAAAACGATTTTAAAGACGTTATCACGTCAAAAAATGTATTGCACACGTTTGGCAGATGTGCCTAAAAACATCTACGTTTCGTCAGCTATCCAACAAGGCATAACAATCTAGGGTTTTATTTAAGTTCGTAGAAAAAAACAACAGGTAGCAGCTCAGGTAGCGGTCCCTCGCCGATCAGGCGATGCGTGTGAGCGAGACAATTTACGATTTATGCACGTGCGAGTGAGAAAAATAATGTCCAGGCAGGAACAGATTTTGGATACAATACGCGCCATTGTAGTTTATGTTTGGTTGGTTCTTAGTCTGCTCATGTGATCCGTCCATAGTAGATGCGATATTTACTTTATTTGATATTTTAGCAACTTAATTGCACTTATAATATCAGTATATTAACTTGAAAAATGTATCCCGCCTGAGACAAAATTTTTCAAGTTTATATACTGATATTATAGATGCGATATTGTTCTGCTCTCTGTTTCCTACTCGACTTGGCTGTGTTTCTGATTTGTGACTACTGTGCTTTTGAACTGGACTCTGATTTGTGCTTCTGATTTGGAACTGTCGAATATGACGACTTACACGAACGAGGAATATGCCGATATGTTGATTTGCTATAAATACTGCAATAGTGTGTCCGCGCAAGCTCACAACGAATACATTTCACGTTACCCCGGCCGTCGAGTGCCGGATGTGAGCGTTTTTGACGGAGTTTATCGTAGACTTCGAGAAACTGGCTCCGTTTCAAGACGACGCACAGACTTGGGAAGACCTCGTGTATTTAATGACGACGAAGAAGTTGACAAAGAGATTGTGCAACGATTTCGTTTGGATCCAACCACTTCCACTAATGTTGTTGCTCGTGAACTGGGACTCACCCAGTGGAAAGTGTGGTTTACCGTACACACTGCGGGCCTTTACCCATACCATTACACGCCGGTACATGCCATCGAAGAATGAGACCCTGCGAGAAGATTAGATTTCTGCAGATTCATGCTCAATACGGATTTGGAAAACCCGACATTCCTAAAAAATATCTTGTGGACAGATGAGTCCAAATTCGATAAAGATGGCATTACCAATTACCACAACGCTCATTACTGGGCCCCAAAAAAACTAAGAAATCCGAATAAGAAGAGGGTAAAGCGAAGCGAAGATTTAGCGTAAACGTGTGGATGGGCATCATTTCCAATCATTTGATTGGACCTCACTTTTTACCCGATAATTTAAATGGAGAGCACTACGAAAACTGCTTGAGAGGAAACCTCAACGATTTGATGGATGATTTGCCACTAAACCTAATTAGAGACATGTGGTTCCAGCATGATGGCTGACCTGCACATTTCCGAAGAAGTGTCCGAGAATGGCTGGACACAAATGATCCCCGTAAATGGATAGGACGAGGTGGGCCTTTACCCTGGTCAGCCAGAAGTCCGGACTTAACCCCCATGGATTTCTATGTGTGGGGGCACATGAAGAGCCTCGTCTACATCTAGGCCAACCCAATTGCGTCTGTGGAAGAATTAAAAGACAGGATAATTAATGCGCCAAACGAAATAAGAAGAACGTTGACTGCTGGTGTTGTAAAAACTGGGCTTCTCAGAAGAATGCGAAGATGTGTACAAAACAGAGGTGGACATGTGGAACACGAACTTTGATTGAGGACTTTAATAAATAATATTTTGTAAAACTTACCTATTGTTTTATTTTACTTTCTAGGGCCAAAGAATAAATTAGGTTCAATAAGCGTAATTATTTTTACGTCCACTATCGCCTATGAAACTAAGTTTTTTTCTACGAAATAAATGGATTGTTGGATAGCTGACAAAACCTAGATGTTTTAGGCATATCTGCTAAACGTGTGCCATAAATTTTTTTTTAAATCTTCATTATAGAAAGGTAAATTGTCAATTTTTTTATTAACTTTTTGAACTTTCAATCATCCAGAACAACGTATTTAGTTAACCTACGTAGGATTTTGGTTATTAAATTAATAGAGCATCTTAATCCGCATGTAAAAAATCAATAATAATAATAATAAGGCGCACTAATTTCAAAATATCATAATTAATGGCAAAAATCGGCAATTTTTATTAAAAAAAATCAATGGCGTATTTCTTGAAAACGCTTAGGTTTGGGGTAGGGTGTTCCATAGTGAAATATGTCAGAAAAGATAGGTAGGTACTACACGCCCTTAACGGATCTAGGTCGACTTAACCTGTAACCCTGTATACGGTAGCATAAAGGGATGTGAAGCGAATAAAAAATAATCTACCCAAAAACTGTTCCTGTAAAGCCATTTAAGTTCGGATATTGTAAACATTATAATCAAAATAGACAACCTCACCTGTCAAATAGCAAGATAAAAGCTCCAATCAACATGAACACAGCATGCAGAACGAAGGGCACGACGTATGGAGTGTCTGGCATATTCTCAGCAGCTAGACCAGCCAAGGGAGGAAAGATGGCCAGGCCAAGTGTGCCAAACGCGAGCTGTCTGCCCACATCACCCCGCCCCAAAGACGTTTCCCTAGTAGCAATCACACAGGCAGCGCCTAGCAAAGCCAGTGCTGCGGTGGGCCAAATGTCAGCTATCATTCTGAAATAAAATTAATACATACATGTAGCTTAAGCTACTTAGTTTACTAAAATTTATAAAAGAAATCAAAATGAAATCTAATAAAATGATAAAAAAGAGAGCTTAGAAAATCAGTTGAGAAATTAGACTGTAACAGGTAACAGTACAAAAAATATCTTTGCTGGGATTTACATAAATTAAGAAAGAAAAAAGAAAGACTATTAGAAAAACCGCGCGTCTTAAAATTGGACGCGTTAGACGCTCAGAGCGTTAAAATCTTAATGCTCTAAAGTCGATGTTCACCAACAGACGTTTAAGTTTTAAACAGCGTTTAAAATATTATTTGACATATTTTGTATGGGAATTGTGTCAAATTAATCATCAATCTATGTTTACCGGCTGTTTAAGTATTGGTGAACTCGGGTCTAAGATTAAAATGCAAAGGTTAAACGCCATTTCTGTAGCAAAAAGGAGTAGGCTTAAAGCAGAACAGACTTGTCAGGCTAACTTCATTCTCAGCGAAACATTCCAATAAGTAAGTTAGGATGTTATCACAAAACCCACTCTAGACACTTTATAAAATACATGTAGGTATATACGTATTATTACGAAAAAGCAAGACTTTGTAAATCTATAGGCCCGAACAATATACAGAATGAAATTTTAACCACTTTCCAAAATTTTTGTAGGCGTTCAGTATCGCACTTAGAGCCCATTTATGAAGTAAAAAGTGTAAATTAAGTTTTCACCAGAAAATATTATTCGCGATAAAGTTTTAATTTTTTACAGTTTTAGGCCTGTTTTGGTATAAAGGGAAAATCAAAAACTTATGATCAGTATCGTAATAAATGAATGTGAAGTGCATTGAGTAAAAAATGTGTTGCTAGGCGGCCGTATCAATAATTTTAGATTTTTGGCGGACATTTTCTAAGTGCTTTATCTTGACATTTTTGTACTGGGCTATACCAAAAGAAAATATACGTCATTTATTTTTTGTCTCGTAGACTGATATATTAAAATTTGGAAGGTGGTTAAAATTTCACCCTGTAGAGTTATCAACACGTTAAATATTATTTGTTTGAAGATCAATACTAAGTAAATAAATAAATAAATAAATATTTAAGACATGCCTCACTGGGCCACACAGTCCCAAATTAAGCTACTATTAAGTATCCTGTCGTATGGGGTACTAGACAACCGATAAAGTTACTTATATACTTTTTTTTTTGTAAATATATACTTATAATACATAGAAAACACCCAGACCAGTACAAACAGACATGTTCATGCACACAAATATTTGTACTGTGCGGGGATCGAACCCGCGACCCATGGCTCAGAAGCAGCGTTTACTACCGCTCATCCAAATGGTCGTCTAAGTAAGTATGCAGGATGAAATTTTAACCACTTTCCAAAATTTTTATAGTCGTTCAGTATCGCACTTAGAGCCCATTTATGAAGTAAAAAATGTAAATCAAGTTTTCACCCGAAAATATTTTTTGTAGCATAGGTACTTTTCAATTTTTACGGTCCTAAGCCTGTTAAGGTATAAAAGGAAAACCAATAACTTATGAATAGTATCGTGTATGAGATGAACGTATGAGATGCGCATAGCGCAAAAAATGTTTTGCTAGGAGGCCGTATCAAAAATTTTAGATTTTTGGCGGACATTTTTTAAGTGCTTTATCTTGACATTTTTGTACTGGGCTATACCAAAAGAAAAAATACGTCAGTTGTTTTTTGTCTCGTAGATTGTCATATTAAAATTTGGAAAGTGGTTAAAATTTCATCCTGTTAACTGGATTAGGGAGGCATCAAGTAATCTTAGTCCGGCATCACACGGTCATAAGAGGTTGGTAGCCTAGCATACTAACCTCAGTATGAGGTAGACGGTGAAGGTGTAGGTGGGGTCGCCGACCTGCAGGCGGCACTCCGCGTCGGCCAGAACACCGTCGGGCTCGTCGTACGGGTCTAGAACCTGGCAGCGCACGGCAGGCTTGCAATCTCCGTACTCCGCCTCCGGAGGCAAACGTTCCGTGGGAACAATGCATTGCGGACCGTCTGATAAATAAATAATGTGGACAACCTCACATACCACTACTTCGATCCCAAACACTGTTTTGTGGAATCAGAAACAACGGTGGTACCATAAATAGAATAAGAAAATACTTATAGAAGGCTATTTTTCTAATGTTTATCCATCCGGGAATCGAACCTAAGGGCTTCCGAATACTGACGATACTTTGAAAACCGGAGTCTTTGCCATTCACTACTATAGGATACAAGAAGAAATCAGTTAGTTTAGCTATTGCAATATTAATTTATCGGTTCGGCAGAGCTTCCGTACAAAGCTAAAGAAGACTTATCATCATATCTATTCTTGGTTTGCATGCAACAGTAGTGGATTTCGTAGGTAGGTACTAATGTTGTTGAATAACCCTTGAAAAATTTAAAGATATGATTCAGCTGCCAGTTAAACGATTACAAACCCTACCTATACCTACTGTAATACCTATATAACCTACCGTTATAGCTTTTGTTATCAAAAGTGACCAATAAATGCCGAACATTAATAATAATAATAATAATAATTTTATTTATTTCATCTCTCACATAGACAATATAATACACTTCATAATTAAACAAGGTTAAAGTTTTAAATTTATATCTAAGTGAGAGACTGGCAACTGTACTAGAAGACCTGTATGACAGATTGCCAGCCTCTCCTCAACCGAACCTTAATATAATGAGAGAAAACTGCGTGTGAGTGTGTGTGTGTGTGTGTGTGCGTGTGTGTGTGTGTGTGCGTGTGTGTGTGTGTGTTATTATGTGTGTGGTTTTAACTGGGGATTGTTAACAATTTTTCCGTTTCATCATAATCTAAGCTTTTTAGCCAATTTGACGTAGTAACTTTGCATCTATATTTTGTTAGTGGATATATGTTTCGAGCTTTGTTAAGTTTATTATAAAGGAAACTACCCATATAGCCAAAGAACTTTTTGGCGAAAGCTGTAGTATATCGGGTGGTTGAGGAACAAACTTTATGTTTGCGTCGCTTGTCAACATTCAGAGTAGGATCATATACAGTTAAGGAGTGTTGCTTAAGGACAGTATTTAAAATAAATAACTGACGTACACTCAAAACATCAGCCAGTAAGTAAAGATCATTGGTTGGATAGAGAAATGGCTTAGAAAAGCCTACTTTGAGAACCGCACGCTGTGCCCTTTCCAGTTTAAGTAGACTAGTTTTACAAGAACCTCCCCAAACTGTGATGCAATAAGCGAGAATGGATTGACAAAGGGATTGATAAACTATTTTTATAACTGATTTTTCAGCTACGTGACGGAGACACTTGAAAACATAAATCAGTTTCCGAGCTCTGGTGGAGAGCAGATCAATGTGATAGCCAAAGTTGAGAGAACCATCAATGACAACACCCAGATATTTAATGTTGTCAGTCGTAGCAACCTCAGCACAACGACATGGTGCGTTACCCCTGTCCATGACCCGACATGAATGCGCTAACAGGGTGAGGTCGTTCCTAAGATTTGTAGATCTAATTGAAAATGGTATAAATTTTGTTTTGTCAACATTAAGAGTTAGTGCATTTGTTCTGAGCCAATCATTCACCAAATCAAATCCTTTTTGAGCAAATTCTAATGTTACATTGTAACATTGTAACATAGGTACCTACTTATATTGTAGGTAGGTACTTTATTTATTATAAGCTACATTTATAAGCTCAACAAAACGGACACGATATTTTCTTAGTGTTGATCGCATAAACGCATAAACATTCTGCCCGATTGATGTGACGGATGAGATTTTCCAATGCTATTTAAGTGTTATTTTTTAACGTTAAACTGTAGTATAACGTTCTACTCTGATAGGTAGAAGACTACTTATTAATAATTGCAAGGAGCTGGCACACCGACTACCCGATAAAGTATATTTTTCTCTATATGGATCTCCTTTCAGTGAATTAAATTCGGCGGGTCAGCATCAGCATGCAACTTTCAAGTATTAATCAGTATAAGGTGCGTAAGTTAATCAACGCGTAATACGTATGCAATTTGTACACACCATCTTATTTATACTTAACTATAAGTCCGTTTGAAAAAAAACCGCCACGGTCAGGATACAAGCAAAGCAAATATAATGTTTATATAACGAATAAGCTAAGAACTTACTCGTGCGATAGGTGCACCAATCAGAATCCCCGGTAGAGTTGTCCTCTGGTAGTTCGGGAGCTACAAGTGATAGCGGGACCCTCATCCGATTGGCGTGCTGCATATACACCTGGCATTCTCCTTTGTAGCACAAGTGAGGCGGGTGCACTTCGAAATCCTCCTCGTCCTCATCGTAGGCAGTGAAGTTTACTGTAGGAGGCTATGCAACAAATAGCTATTAGATTGCAAACGCCATTGACTATATTCAATTGACACAATTGGTATAAGTAAATCATGTTACATCTTTCTATGCGTTACTATGTAAGTAGTGCGGATGTTATTCATTGGATTTGTAAATATTGTCGAAACAGAGGTAGGTATTGTGCATAATAGAAATAGTAACAAAGCTATTGTTAAAGCACAAATCGATTCTGATTTTAACTGCAGTTTTCTCGGAAGAATTTCAAGTTCTCTATTGAAAAAAATGTAAGCTAGTATTAGTATCTCTAGTGCTGTATTAGGTATAATGAAAACATACTGTAGAGTTGGCGACGCTGTTGTACATCGGCCTGAGGGTGGTGGTGGTGGAAGTAGTGACGAACGGCTGCCTCACCCAGGTCATATTTTCATCTGCGCATCCATACTCACAGGACCCCACAGCGAGTACTCCCGACTGTTACGAAAAAAACTTTTTAGTTAAAAAGGAAGGCAATTATATGTGTACCTAATTAAAACTTTATTGCATAAACTTACAAAGACTTCAGTATTTAAACTTGAAAAATTATGTCTCAGGCAGGACTCGACGAAGACATATTTTTTCAAGTTTATATACTGATATTATTATTGCAATTTAATTGCTAAAATATCAAATAAAGTATATAAATAGCTGTTTCATCTTAACTGACTGTCAAACATCTGCAAAGATGTTTCTTTCGGGTGTTAAGGGTGCAAACTCCTAACATTTGATGAAGCAACGCTAGCTTACAGCGTTAAGAATATGCTTGAAAAGTTCACGCTGAGTCGCAGGGTCTCGGTGGCTTAATGGTATAGCGCCCGCCCGGCATGCGAGGAGATGCGGGTTCGAGTCCCACCTGAGACATAATTTTTCAAGTTTATATACCGATATTAAGAACAATAGAGTCGTGGACCTTTGGGAATAACCCATGAAACCATGTAACTACATGTATTACAAAGACTTATGTCAAGCACAATGTTTTATTAATTCTCTTTCTGCTAACGAATGTCTTTCTATTATCACTTATCAGTTTATCATCATCATTATCAGCCACTTTCAGTCCATACATGGGTATACCTAAAAAGTAGGATTTTTCCAAAATCGACACGTTTGGCGGGCAGGTTGGCGATCGCAGTTTGGCGAAAAGTGGAGAATAGACGCTGCTCCCATTCTTCTTTTGCATTATTCCTTTAGTCACTTCTTACGACACCCTTATGACAAGAAGGGGCGGTGTTATTCTAGTATAGACCGGTACCATGGTTCCGGACTTTACTAATTATATATTACGTTTGACACTAAATAACGCCATCATCTTAAATCCACAGAGGATACGAGTAAAGGGGGGGAAATCCCTATGCTCTTCCAACTGCTTTGGACTGAAAGCAGTCGAAACTGTCACTGTTCTACTCGTAAATACGGTAAATATTCATAAGAGTTTTCTAGCTAACGTTTATATAAGATAAGTTGTGTATTACATCAATCTTTTATCATAAAAAAGCATAGGTACCTACAAAAGTAGGTAAGGTTCAATATTGTTTTCGTCAGTAATAAGAGTTAAAAACAGATGACATCTGAATCTCTTGATGTAAATTCTATTTTAGGAATCTGTGTCACCTTAAAGATATGCAGACACATTGTCGCTGTTAGACAGTGCGGTATTTCATCCATCAAGGAAAGTATGATATTTTGTAAATATAGCTTTGTAAATTCTTAGTCGTATTACCATTTATTTGCATTTTGAATTATTCATGTAGAATGAGTCATTAATTACCAACGTTATTGACAAATTGCGTGCTACTATAAGTGCAGCTGCTAATACCAAAACTAAATGTTTACGAACCTTGACCCCAGACCAACGGTTGCATTTCATGTCCTCCTTGCATACCTCTTGCATTACATATGCGCTGTCTGCGTCGCACATGAACAGGACTTGTGGCCGCCGAGCCTGTACCAAAGCTAAAGTTTAATCAACGTTAATTGAGCGTAACAGATCATTTTAATTCGGCATCCGCAAATTAATAAAACTATGCGAAGTAAATCCAAAGGCTTTTGCAGTGACTTTTATCATTCCGTCTTCAAATTTTAATAATTTACCCTTCTGTGTATCTCCGTCCATTGAAGCATTAACGGATATATCAATTTGTATTCTAAAGTTATTGCATCTTGTTTATAGTCTTTGTTTTTAAATGTCTATGCTGGGATCCATTGTTAATTGTCGTGTAGATTATCATTTAAGCTCATTAAGTTTATAAAGCAGATAAAAGATTTTGTAGTAAACGAGCCAAACGATGACCACAGCTGGACATAGGCGTCCCCTAAGGGTCTTCAGGACGTCTGGTTCTGTGGCTTTCGCCAGATCATCGGATCACTTGGTGGGCAGGGGATTCAATCCACAGATCATCGTGCAGTGAGCGGTTGCCATTCTAGCTCTTTCAAACAAAATAAAACGCCATAAATTTTACCTCATGTCGTTCTGTGTACGGCACAGCCAGCAAAAGTGTGTAGAATAAAGCACTCAAAACGAGGCAGACAGCTGTGACGACGCGGAGCAGCCGTCCGGAACCACTCGGCCCTGGAGTTCCACCGGTGGACCCGCGACCTACTGACAACCTGTCGACAAATGCATATTACAACTTTTATTTTGTTAGATAGCGCCAAATTTCTCTTTTATGTGACGAAAAGTAGGTGAAGGCGAAATTAACAATAAAAAAAAGGTAGTCTATTCCCTGGTGTTTTATTGGATTTACAATTATGTACCAATGTGTGTAAGTTTTATACTTGCTAACTTTTTGACTATACAACATTACAAAATGTCATTAAATAACATAACTCACTTATCGATAAGACATCCTAGCACAGCCGGGCCAAGGATCGCGACACACGGGGCAACTGCTGATATAAGACGTGCCTCTCCTCGGTCTAGGCCCACTGATAGCATGTGAACTGGTAAAAACGGAAATATGCATCCGATTCCTGCAACAATACACATTTTTGAAGAAAAGAGGAGATTCTCAATTTGACCCGATTTTTTAAATGAGTAATTTCTCCCATTTTTAGGTACTGGTACTAAAATAGGGTAGAGAGATTAAAAAACAATGTATGCAATAATAGGTAGCCAACCAGAAGTCCGAAATAATAAGCCACCATATTTCATGTCACCATATTTAAGCACCGGCTAAAGAAGATATGAGTGATATTCCTCATGCAGATGTTTCTTTCGGGTGTTAAGGGTGCAAACTCCTAACGTTTGATGAAGCAACGCTGGCTTACAGCATTAAGAATATGCTTGAAGAATTCGCGCTGAGTCGCACGCAGTGTCTCGGTGGCTTAATGGTATAGCGCCCGCCCGGCATGCGAGGAGATGCGGGTTCGAATCCCGCCTGAGACATAATTTTTCAAGTTTATGTACTGATATTATAATTGCAATTTAATTGCCAAAATATCAAATAAAGTATAGAACAGTATTACTCTAGAAAATTACCTCTAGTATATATTGAATCACAGTAAACTTTTCATTTAGTTGTTTATAAAGGCGAACTTGTCGCTAACGCCAAAAGCGGCCGCTTTTAGCAATAATGTACAAATACGAAAGAATGCCAGAATGAAAATCAGTTATCAGTGATTCAATAAATACCAGAGGTAATTTGCTAAAATAATACTGTTCTAGGTTTTCGAGAATTGATTTTGTTTAGAAGTAATAAAATTAAATCAATTGGGAGCAGCACATAGCTCTAGTAGTCCCCTTAATAAATTTTTGAATGTGTAATTGTGATGATAATATTATCTGAATAAGTAGTTGTGTGATTTTTGAATAAGAAGGATTTTGTCCATTAAAAGGTAGGTGAATCGTTAAACTAATATTAAGTAATTTAATTTAATTGAATGTATATCAAGTTAGTTATGATATGTCATCTAATATTATTGGATGAAATGACATGTCGAACCATATTTCAATAATTTCGTATCGATTACTTAACCTTTAAATTTAATTCTGGGTCAATTTTATTATGATCCTGCTTCATGAGCCTTTTAGGTTTATACTAAAAGGCTCATGAAGCAGGATCATAATAAAATTGTATTTAATACTAAATTCTAAATTCTAAAAAAATAAAAATGTTACTGTTAATTTAAAAAGCTTTAAGAGGTCTGTTCTCAAACCTGCCAGTAAGCAATTATTTATTTAATGTTTGTATTCTAACTACTATAATTATGCAGTGTGGATACTTTGAAATTGTATATTATGAATAAAATGAAAAAAAAAATTAAATCAATTGGGGGCAGCACATACCTCTAGTAGTCCCCTTATTAAGTAGTTTAAGTATAGCGGGTGCGCAATCATTTCAATGCGGGCATTATAAAGTGAACTGCGTGCATATAGGCAATAATATTCTTTGATATAGGTCACCAACAAGCGGCCACAGCGGCTACCGCAGTGGCAAGTCCGAGGTGAACGGTCCCTAAATCATTCGGACTGCTCGACGCTCCTTAGAAGGAAGCTTGGGATTGCAACAACGACGCGACGCAGCGCCGTTTGCGATGTTACCAACCAGACCACATAATCGAAGTCGACGTAAAACCACTTTTTCTCCCGGGCATGAAGAATATTTACTTATGTTCCCAACAGAAACTAATCCATTAAATAATGGCAATCTAAGTTCATTTATAAGCGATTGGGAATCATTTAATTTAATACTTTGGTACTTAATACGTTACCTACTACAGATAGCGCGGACAAAATATCAAAAAATCTACCTACTTATTGTTTTTGTTCTCGACTGAAATTGAGCACGCTAAATTACTTAAGAAAACGGGTTTGACAAACTCATAGTAACTTACTCATACTGTATTAAATTTTATTGATAAATAGAACATGACTTATTTATAAAGACTCGGACTCATCATGGCACTCTGTAACGAAAAGAACTCAGTAACAAAATTACAATCCTCTGACTTCCTACCTGATAAAAAGCAGAACAGGACACATTTTAGCGTTATCAGGTTCTTGTTCACAAGCTTCTTCATGTTTGGGGTTTTCTGCGTCTTCTGGTCATTCATTTTGAATTCCACTTAACATTTTGCATCTGAAAAGGTGACACTTATTAATTACATAGGTAGGCTACGCAAAAAGAAAAACTGTGGTTAATAAAATTTTATATCCCCGTCGACCCATATGTCAAACCTGACTGCCTAAACACGTATAGATGTGATTTTAACAAATAGACTAAAATGAAATGATCATTACTTAATTGCCAATGTCAGAGAGTGGCCCGAATTGAGGCCAGGGTCATTTATTTAACACGCCCACATGCGATAGTCTCCGTAGGACGTGAAGCATCATTCATGAGCACGGCATTTGTTATTTTGTAGAGACCAAGCGCAAGTCGCAACTAGTGTGCTAGGCACAATATATTTAACCGAGACGCAAGACCTAGCATTGTCTGTCGTCTTCTATTAGTCATTGGACGGGGCCAAATATGTCACCAAGCAATTTAAACCTATTTAGAATTTTAGACTGCCTTCGAGAGTGGCCGAAGATAACCATTAGAAAATAACGGCCGTACCCCACTACTGGAGGTACCCCATTTCTCACTTATTTGAATCGATCTAATTTCTTCGTGTTCTACCTACTTTCTTGTTGGGTATTTTTTAGACAAATTAGATACTAAGTTACCGATAACATTACTCATTCATTCATTCATCATATAATTTTTAACAGAATAGAGAAAATAATATTTTATTTTTATTTTTGCGGTACTAGAATCACCCACCTAGTTTTTACTAAGTAGGTAGCCACGAATTTTTTTTTCCAATAATGAAAGTTTTAAACTGTTTCGCGTCGTATTTCTGGCATAATAAGTAAGCAACTAATGGATTTGCTAACTAAACGCATTTAGATTTAGTACTTTCGGTCGGACAACAGCGAATTTCCGTGGAAATAGGTCGTGACTCTATTTTCTTCGCGATGACGCAAGCCTAATGTTTTAATGGGACGATCAACACGAGGCGTCAACGATTCAGAGAAGTAAGTATGCTAGGTAGATACGGAATATATTCATCGTATCAATCTGTTCATACTTTATCAAATATTGCTTATACAGATCTCCTGTGGAACTCTACTTCTTCTAAGCAGGCACTAATCCTTTTGAATTAAAGTTTTTCCACTTTTGCAATTCTAAGTTACCTCACTAAATTAACTAAATTGGTAAGTAGGGTATCACTAACGTTACAATTCTTAAAAATATGGAAGTGGAGTGTGGAGTGGTAAGATAAAATAATGCTTCTTGCATGTTTTCCTAGTAAGTAATACGTACGTACGTAGGTACGATACGTTCTCCCTACTTAATATTATAAATGTGAATTTGTTTGTTACGCTTTCACGCCGAAACTACTGAACCGATTATGATGAAATTTTAATACAAATATGTAATTATACCTTGAGAAAGGACATAGGCTATGTTGTATCCCACCGCTGGGCACAGGTTTCCGCCTGCGCGATATAAGGTGTAGTTCACGCGGGAGCGGCGGGCGAAAAGCTTGTCAACCTCAGAATTACAACAAGAATTGGTAAAACGTCGATGGTCGTCACGACGAATTTTATTTATAGTTATTAGTACTAATGTAATAGGCACGACTGAACTAACGAATGAATGCAAATACAAAAGAACCTACAATATTTCAGGGGTGGCCTGGTGATTTACAGCACAGTTATTTTGACAAGCAAGCGGCAATAAAAGGGTCCGCTTCGCATGTGGCCACTGCGTATGTATCTAGGTTACACTGTTGAAAACATAAACATCCTCCCACAGTTTCACATGACATACATTTTACTTATTTGCTTTTTGTTTTTATGAATCGCTATGTCTAATTATTCATCTACTTAGAAAAGATTTATTTGTTGCGTTTTTTATTCGCAGCTTCATAATCCAATTTTCATTTATAAAACTACAGTTGTTAAATCTCAAACAGGACCCTCGCTCGGTAAGTGTGCGTATAGAATTATCTAAGGCCTGAAACTGCGTTGAACGGGTGCCCGCGACGCGACGGGCGCACGTCGCGTAAGCACGCGCGTGGACACGCTTACGGGCTCCGTGGGCACGCGGCCGTCCCCGTCGCAGAGACCCGCCTGACGCAGTGATTCCAGTTGTACAGTCTCGCCGATAGAGAACTTAATATATTATTACCTAGCACGACGAATAGCACAAAAAAAAAAACACGACAGACAACCCGTAAGCCCTTTTATTGAATCTAGGTTGCAATGTAGGGAATTTGTTGTGATCAATCAATCAACAGCCATTGTCCGTCCACTGCTGGACGTAGGCCTCCTTCACAATTGTCTATCCTAGGCTTTCCCCATCCAGCCGCTGCCAACAGTTCTCCTAAGGTCATCAGTCCATCGAGTCGCAGGCGTCCTACACTACGCTTGCCTAAACGTGGTCTCCACTCCCGAATTCGCCTGCTTCAACGGTTGTCGGTTCTACGGCAGACGTGACCAGCCTACTCCCACTTCAGCGTCCTTATCCTTCGGGCTATGTCGATAACTTTCTTCCTCTGACGAATATGCTCGTTTCGTATCCTGCCTCTTAAAGAGATACCGAGCATAGTCCTCTCCATAGTTCGCTTAGTGACTTTGAACTTGTGAACTAGTCTTCTGGAGGGTGTCCACGTTTCCGGAGCGTAAGTCATAACTGGTAGGAGGCACTGATTGAAGACCTTAGTTTTCAGATATTGTGGCAGGGATGACGTAATTTGTCGTAAAATTAAGGGATAATAAAAACTAAATTTACAAGTAAATATTTTAAAGTATCGATCATATAGCGCCATTAACTGTACTAGCCCGCGCGTGCCCCGTCGGCGGGCCCGCGCGTTCTTCTTCTTCCGCGACGGGAAGCGTCGCTGACAGACGGGCTCCGCTGACAGACCGCCGGTCTGCCGCGGCTCACCCGCGCGGGTCCTTGCAACGGGCCACTTTTGTATGAACCCGCGCGGGTCTCCGCTTAACACAGTTTCAGGCCTTAAGACAGCGTTTCCCATTTGCTGGGTAGTGACCCGGTACAGGCGCAGTTTCTTATTGAGACACGAAGCGAAAAAAATGCAATTGAAAAATCCGCGTTATATTCGTGTAGAATTTATTCTAGATCGTGTTTTGTAGCCTCTCTGTCTAAATGAAAATTCTTATCGCTCCTGCATCGTTTCACGGGTGCGTAGGTAGTTAGTCTTTAAGAGTTGGCAAATAATGTTTTTAGAAATACCTGTCAGTATTTAAACTAGAAATATTTTGTCTCAGGCGAGACACGAACCCGCATCTCCATGCATACCGGGTGCGGTGCTTTGTCCAATTAGGCTACCGCGAGACATTACCTAAGTCACAGCGCTAACTTTTTAAGTACGAGTATGTTTTTATCGCTGTATGATGAAGTTACTCATCATACCGAAGAAACATCTTTACAGAATATGTTTCTTCGGGTGTTAAGAAACTTAGGATGAAACAGCTATTTAAATACTTTATATGATATTTTAGCAACTTACACATGTTACAATTATAATATCTGGTAATTATTAATAATAGTAGGTAAGTATTTTAACTTAAACATTTTTCTAGTTTGAAATAAATACTGAAATTATACTTAATTGCAATTGAGTTATGTACTAAAATATCATAATAATATTTTAAATTAGTAAAATACGTATCGTTGTAAAAAAATTACACTTTGATTTTTTTTTAATTTTATAGAAATTACTTTTTATTATACAGTTTACAACTGGTTACAACAAAAAAGTAATGATCCGAGACCGACCGGTATCAAACCGACTTGAGACATTATTGCCATTCGTAAGCGAATCGATAAAGCACTCAAGCAATGGAAACTGGAACACCTCGATTGAATACTCTGTCGAACTCTGTCTGAACCTAGACACGTACGTACCTACACGCAAAACACACCTGTTTTATGGTAACTTTTTAATATAAGTATGTAAGCACAAAATTAATCTATCAATAATGTAATAACATAATATTATGAGAAAACACTACGGGCGCCGGGCGAAAGAATTGAAAAATAGGTTTGTAAAATCTATTGCTGTCGTGCAGAGCCAAACGCCTTTACCGCAGAGTGTGATAGAGACAACGGCTTCTTGGACCGAAAATACCTACTAAAAGCACACCGAATCAACGTTTCGTAGTCCCCCGATTACTTTTCCAAAACAAGACCGATTTAAATACTTTTTTCATTAAAAATTAAAGAAAGGCTTTGGCCGTGTTCGTATGTTTACCTTTTTTACTTTTTTTTTTATTTTTTTTTATTAAATGACAGTAACAATATAAACACAATACAGTTTCAAAAATACCATGAAACCTGATTAGGTTCGAATTGGCATTTACATTCGAAGCTACAATTAGTAAAAATTAATATTAATTACATCGTTCAACGAACATTTAGTAGTAAGTATTAATAAAGTAAGATAAAGAAAAAAGGAATAATTAACATCTAACACACGAAACCCAATAACGTTCAACAGATTGTAAAGGCTACAAAATGCAAGCAAAAAAAAAAGGTACTATCGAAATCGGTGAACATAAATCAGGGAGTAAAAATTAAGGGACTATCAAGTCGATGTAAAAACTTGACCAAGTCGCGGCGGGCGCGGATTCTAAAATTAAGCTTAATTTGTTCTCAGGATGTTTGAACAGAGCGGAAAATCTGGCGAATTTTTTCGATTTTTGAAGGCTCATATTTTTTATTAATAAATTTATGAAAAAACAGAAAACATAGAAACATGCTAATAGTGGCCATGGATTTTTGTAACAAAAATTATTGCTCTACTGGCTTTATCCAGGGAGGAAACTGGGGACTACGTTTGTATGGAAAAACGGCCCTTGTGTTTCCTCTAAGTGCCATAATAAGTAAGTAACTACAAAACTTTTAAAGATCGTTGAACCTACTGCCGCGTTTTGAATTTATGAGAAATAAACCCAATAGGTACCCATGCTCATGCAAAGTTACAAATCGAAAAAACTTATCTGGCTAAAAGGCACAGATAAGCCAAAAGGAAAGTTAATGGTTGTAGTATCAAAGTTAACAACAAAACAAGCGCATGAAATCGATAATTATAATTATAATTATCGATTTCATGCGCTTGTTTTGTTGTTAGCTTTGAAAAAAAGGAGGAGGCGTGTTTTTAAATGAGCAAATTACTAAATATAAATTGCAAATTAGGATCATCTTTAAGAAGTTCCTGTAGGTTGCACTGGTAACTAATAGTATAGTTAACTAAAAGAAAAATATTTAAGTGCTTTGACCGGACAAAGAACTGGTTTGTATAAAATGGAGCCGCATTTGACCCATAAGAATAAGACGAGACTGGAGTGGGGGTGGTGCGTGAATTGCGTGATATCGTCACCGCTATATGCGGCTAAGGCGGAGGACGGAGGTCTTGTACTTATTGCCGTATGACGACTGACGCGTGTCGTCGTTCTGTGAGACGCCTGCGCATTTCTACGTTTATAATTATAATGGTAACCCTTTTAGCGCATGATGTAAACCTCCGTTTATAGAATGATTTAAGCTTTTTATGTCCAATGCGCCCGTCCTATGTGTCAGAGCGATGACAAGGCCACTATTTTTACAACGGTCTTGTTGATTTTGCTAAACGTTATCATATCTGCAGAAGGGCCAAATGTCAAGCGACCGTCGAAATTGTCATATGAATATTAATTAAGCATGCTGATTGCTGCCTAAAACAATGACTATGTTGAGAAGAATAATAAAATATTTTTTTTGCGAATGAGTTGCAGTAAGTTCTTCTTCACGTTCTTTTATTAGCTACTTAGATACGATTCTACAAACTCAGAATACCGAGCTCTGCTAAAATGGCTACCTATACATATTATGTAGGTACTTACGTCGTAGGCGCGACTTTCACGCTCTTTTTTCTTATATTCTCTATATTATTTAGTTCAAAATCACAATCATACATATCTAAAGGAGCGTATTCAATTCTTGTAGTCTGCTTTAGGTCACGATATGCAATCTTCCAAAAAAGTCCGTCTTGTAACGTAGTGATTACTTGCTCAGTGTTGTTGTAACTCCTCTATATTATACCATTCTTATTCGCAATCATTCACTGTGAAATCCATACGTCTATGGAACTCTCTTCCGTTGTTGATTCGGCGCATTCCGAATCACTTCCTATTTTATTACGCTTTTATATTAGCTTGGGTTGTATCTATGTAGGTACCTATGTATGTATGTAATGGAATCTTTGAGCATAATTTTCACCAATTTCCAGAAGTTTGATAAAAAGCGTGGGGTGCTTAATATATTCAATGTAACAATTATTCTACTTGCAACTATCTACTTATGTGCGGAGAGTTATGAAAACAGTAAAAAGTTATGAAAAATAGTAAAATGCACCCCACGCTTTTTACTCTGAATTGAACTATTCTCCTAATAACTTAAATTTTATTAAAATATTATTTTGAATTAGGTACTTAGTTATGATTGTTTGTTCGATATTCTACTACTGTAATACTTATAAACTCTTTGTTATTAAAAATTATTTTCTACTTTTTAGTTCGATTAGCTATAAAAGCGTGGTCTTTTAGTTTTTTTAAACTATAATTTATTTTAAAACAAACTGACATGACACCCTGCTTTCGTTTTGCCTTTTAAAGTATTATCCTGTTTTTATAACCTTTTGGTCACTGATTCCTCTTCAATATACCTACGGTCTACTCTTATTTTTTGGATATGTATTTGTATTTATGTACCTATGTAAATTAATTTTATAGTTTATGTAGTTTATTATCCATTGATGCATATCCATTGTTGTATTTAATATTTTCTTTCAGATTTTATAACTATTTAAATATTATCTTTTAAGTTGCTTACATTTCAAATCTCTCCACCGCCTTCCCCTTTCAACTCTAATTCAACGTTCCTAATCTATCTATCTAAAAAGTTCCATTGGATTATTATTAGTCATTGTCTATATCATAAATACCTACCTACATATAAATATTTTAGATGAAAAAGTAAGAATTTAGCAATCCTGGCTGCGTAAATAAGTCCCAACTGTTACTATTGAAGAGGTATGTAAGTACCTACTAAATAAGTGTTAAAACTTCGGGGAGACGTTTTTTTTATACTATAGCATATAGGTTTTAATTTAAAATCCACTAGTTTGATAATTGATTGATTTGCAAAGCTTTTATTTGGTGGATGTGACTGACTAACAAAGAAAATCGGCCAAATGCCTGGCCTCTAATTCGCGTAACCAAATTGTATCATACATAATCGCAACATCTTGCATAATCGTAATTGAATTGCAGGTTTTTGACAGTTCTAGTACTAGTAGTATTCTATTATCTGTGGTTCTAGTATGGGCTAAATTTCAAAATCGTCCAATTCAATCACGCACGACACTGAGCAAGTAATCACTACGTTTATGCACGATCGAACTGCTAATGAAATAGCTGAAATAATTACGCCCCTGGTTTATAATTACGTACACAATTAAATAATACCTTTAAATTGAGACAACAACACAATATCATAGCAATCTAAATGTAAGAAAAAATAAATTCTTCATATCATTGAGAACATTGTATAATATTATTATAACGATCACATCTGACATGTGTGATTTATGTAATAGGCACCTACTACTAAAACCTAATACTTATGTGGCCACCATGTGTTCAACAACCTGATAAGTATGAATTGTATGTTGACATAAAAGTTTAAAACAAAACAAACGGTCACATTGTGAGAATAATTCACACTACACCAAGGGCTAAGACAAAAAATAAGGGACAATAGAAAGTTATTAGCCGTTGTAAACAGGGTGTGTCGGTAAACGCTTTACATTTTGAATAAGTACCTTCCTGTTAATCTTGGATTAGTTATCCAAAATGATAGATATTGATAGCCAGTGTTTATTAGTCTTTCGTTTTGGTTTCATTCATCATGTGCTAATGTTAATACACGGATGATAAAACTATTCTGTGGTTGGAAAACGAACGGTTTGATTGTATGACCAATTATAAAATACGAATTCAGTGAAGCTGTGAGTGCTGTGACTGTGCTGTGACTCACCAGATCCGTCCGTTGCACGAAGATGCGGGTCTGCAGTTCTGCACCAACCAAAATGGACCTTTTTTTTGCCGAGAGGCCGTTCCATAAGGCTGAGGCTTCACTCATACGTTGAATTCTTGCAAAATCCGGTTGTAACTACCTACTTAATCATTCGGAACGATTTTTTAAAAAAATATGCGTTAGTCTGCTGTTTGGACGCGGTTAGTGATGTTTTAAATCGTGCGCGAAAGTCAGAAGTCAGAACTAAAGCCTCCATTTATGTTTATCGTTGTAATGGTTATGTAAATTAACATTCGTTGAAATGAACTTGTCAGTCGGAGGTTTTCATGAGATATGAGTAAGGAAATTAAACCGTAGTAGTACCTACCTAATTAGGAACAGTATTTATTAATCCAGCTTATGCCAGAACGTGAGCTGCTAAACACGACAGGATTACTCTTAGACAGGTCGTTGAGTTGGAAAAAGCGAATGTGTACTTATATCAAACAAAGAATTGTCGCAGAATCGACGCTCTTCTACATCGACTTTAAATTAAATGAATTGCGTAAAAATTTCTACTTTCATGAAACACGTGTCTTGCTTTTTTACTTTGCAAAAAGTTCTTCGAATAGGACTTGAACATTTTGTCATCATAAAAAATGGCAAGTTGAATGAACTCGCGTGTGGTGGTGCGTCCGGTGCGTGACGACACGGCGGCATCAGCCATGCAGGGGAGACTAAAGAAGGCGAAGGCGCGCCAGCCGCGTCTTGCGATAAGAGGTGCAGCCGACACGCTGCGAGCAACTGGGCCATAGATGTTGTTTTGTTTCTACCTTTTCATCTTTCAATCAACAATGCATCTTATCTCTTGTTCTAAATTTGAAATGGCATAACTATGTTGCCAGTAGCTTGCACTAAAGCAAACATTAAATTATGAACCAGCTTTTTTACCTTCATGAGAATTTAATTTGTATATGGTTAAATTAATTCGAAGTAGGAAGCTCTTGCTAATTCCTGTGAAAATTAAGGTTCCAAACCCAGTGAGTCGGCTTCCACCCACAATACGTGTTTTATACATTTTATTATGTATAGTTAAAGTTATCTAACATTTATTATAGAAGATGGAACTAATTATAATCACACCTGATTTCGGCTTAGCTTACAGGCATCCCTTTCTCTTCCAACTGAGACAATATTTTGACGTAATAACGTCTTTAAAATCGTTTTAGTCGGGTGACATGTTCAGAAACTTGTGTCACACCAAAACCTCACGAGCGCGATCGCAGGTATAACGAGAGAGAGACGGACCGATCTCCCGTCTCATCTCGAGCGCTGCCAGTCATTCCGTGAAACTTGTCACGCGGAATCCTCACGAGCGGAGGCTGGCATAGCGTTCGAGTGAGTGGACCGATCTTCCGTCTCTCTCACTCTAGCGGCATACAAACGAATGGAGATTTTCTCGTGCGGTTAAGTTTTCGTTGAATGTTTAAGATGTAATTTAAAATTTGAAAAAATTGTTATCTTCATTAATTCCTTGCTTCCCAAAAACTTATATCACCAATAAGACGTTATCACGTAAACATCTCGATCGTAAACCTACTTTACAAACAACCAATTTTTTGACGTGATAACGTCTTTAAAATCGTTTTAGTCGGGTGACATGTTCAGAAAATTGTGTCACACCAAAACCTCACGAGCGCGATCGCAGGTATAACGAGAGAGAGACGGACCGATCTCCCGTCTCATCTCGAGCGCTGCCAGTCATTCCGTGAAACTTGTCACGCGGAATCCTCACGAGCGGAGGCTGGCATAGCGTTCGAGTGAGTGGACCGATCTTCCGTCTCTCTCACTCTAGCGGCATACAAACGAATGGAGATTTTCTCGTGCGGTTAAGTTTTCGTTGAATGTTTAAGATGTAATCTAAAATTTGAAAAAAATGTTATCTTCATTAATTCCTTACTT
Organism: Anania crocealis; assembly: GCA_949315895.1. Classification (NCBI taxonomy): domain Eukaryota; kingdom Metazoa; phylum Arthropoda; class Insecta; order Lepidoptera; family Crambidae; genus Anania; species Anania crocealis. Next base: position 11,796,882 of record OX438884.1, on the reverse strand, counting down.
CCCAAAAACTTATATCACCAATAAGACGTTATCACGTAAACATCTCGATCGTAAACCTACTTTACAAACAACCAATATTTTTTTTGTATTCTATCATGAAATAATAAAGCATTACTTTTAAAAAATAATAAAAACAGGTGAAACAGAAACACCTACCAAAACAAATAAATCTATTTAAACCAGCTGCGGCAAAGTCAAAGGGAGTGTTATACAGGGTGTTACTAGGTAAATGGTATAACAAACAAGCCATATAAGCTGTATAACCAGTTACCTAACACGCTGTTTATTTAAGGTAACACATATACAAACCCTTTAAATTTTTTGAATAATACAATACATAAGTACATACAATATGTGATACAAAAGTTCATTCTACATAATAAATACAGGTTCGATCCCCCGCACAGTACAAAAAATTGTGTGCATGAACATTCTGTTTGTACCTACTAGTCTGTGTGGTTTTGCTATGTATAATAAGTACCTACCTATATTGTATTAAAAAAAAAAGTATTTACATTATGTAAGTTTATCGATTGTCTAGTACCCCAGACGCCAAGCTACTTAATACTATCTTAATTTGGGACTAGATGGCTCTATGTGGCCCAGCGCGGCATGTATTAAAAATAAGTAGGTATTAATTATTAGAAAACAAAAATAATAATAACAATTGACAACAGATACTGTAAATAACAGTCAAACGTTAGGTAGGGGTTAGCTTATAAAACTTACGAGTCCTAGGTACCTATTTCAGACATTCGAATACCTAACTAACAGCAGATAGACAGTTGCATAGGCGCGGACGGATTGCACGGTGAAAGACATGAAGTCTGATTTATTCATTTATGACAAGAATTTTAACAAATTCTTAACGATGATAAAAATATTTTCTATCGAACATTTCAAAGAATCTTTATTCTTTGAAATGTTCGATTGTTACGAAGTAAGGAATTGATATTTCGGTGAAAAAAACCCACAGGTTGTAGGCTAAGTATAGCAATCTCTATCGGTTCGCAGTTCGCACTAATCGAAAGAAAGCTCTAAGTGGCACGTAATAAACGCACTGAATCTCAATATTATTATTATTTTATTATGCCTAGTTAGTAAAGCGAAAAAACAATTCTGATGAGACAAACATTGTAAGACGAAGATATGAGAATCAAATTAAATAAAAAAAATACATAGTGATTTTATATTTTTATTACTAATCTAGTTTGTATGGTTTGTGGTCAATTTAAACAAAGCTTTACTTCATCTAAAGGGTTAGGGTAGGTACTGGTCTACGTACGACTCTATTGACAGTTCGAGATAATAATATGGACCAATCGCTAATTTGGACGAATGCGATTTTGATGGTTTTTCAGTCACTTGACCGATTGCGAATTTGACCATACGCGATCGAACGGTCAACAACTAGTAATATTTTTTATTGTGGTTAATTATGTATTTTACTTGTCTAAGTTTATTTTATTATTACTTATAGAAATTTTCATATGGAGCCACGGAATGAAGCATGAGTTCTAATTAGGTTTTTTCAGACGATAATATTGTAAATTTAAAACTAGCGCAAAAATAAACGGGCTTTTGGCCGGCCTACAAATATAACTCTATGAGAACTTGGATTCCATAAATGCAAGTGGATATGATACCCAATTTAGATTTTTATGACTAGTAAAGCTATACGACATCACTTTGTGAGCAAAGGAGTGGAACAGTATTAGCATAATTGGAGGTCGGCGGTGGAACCGGACCGGTTTAGTGCTTCGGATCACGATTCACAAATACGTCATTGGTGACATCATCTCTAACACTAGGCCTTTTAATAAAACATCTTTACTGGTGTATTATTTTATTTTTACAAGTATCAGAGACCACGGAATATATTTATCTTTAGTAGGTAGTTGAATATTAGATGTGTTTTGGCCAGAGCAATGGTGTTGTAGTGTGGACACTAGATTAACACATAGTTTGGTTATCTTATATGTTTACACAGAAAGTTATTGAACAGACCTGCTCACTTATTGCTTTTAATAAAAACGTCTTCAGCTAAACGCGCTGAAAGCGCTTTTCCGTTAAAGTTTGCCCACTATTGCGAATTCGTAACGTTGTCATGTCGTTTACGAATTAATTATAATAATGCTTCCATACAATAAGGTTATCCACTTATAAGCCGTAAGTTATTGTTTTTATTGTAAGGTAAGTAGGTACCTACCATTCCTAAAATACCTATCTGATTTACTGGTGAAGATTGTTTAAATCCGTTTGAGCTACCTACGTTCCACCAAAACATGAAAATGGTACCTAGGCAGATTTACGTAGTGTATGGATTTATGGATTAGGTAAATTAGTCGACAGTTATCTACTTAGGATTTCATAAAATTGATTTGTGTACTTATTAAAAATGGACATGCCAAACTAGCAATTAGGTCACGACGCGACGCGACGTGGCCGGCCGGCACTCCCAAATATCGCGGTGTTATAGGTACCTACCTACCGTTCGTTCTACCCTCGTGCGCCCCTATTCAGGACCGCTGTAATACTGTGTAACACACCTCCGGAATCGATTTTCAACATTTCTGTTAGGTACTATGTAAACTATTCTTACATGAGACGTTATTTTATAGTGGCCTTGGCTCTAATATCATAGGTAATAGAAATAATTTACTACCTACATAGGTAGTTAGTTACATTACAGCAAGTTACATAGAAACCACAGGTAGGTAGGTAGGTATTGTACCTACGTTAATAAAGAAAATATTATTTACACATTTTAATCCCTCGATCGTGAGTTATTCCAGACACAATTGAAATCAATTGTTATCGCGGCACCCGAGTGCCTCCTGGGGGTTGGTCTGTTTACGCTAGCCGCGACTCACAAACTGAACTCCGACAAACATTTCTTCGACATTACGCAACTCCGACACAATATTAAGCCGACAAGATGTTACTCAGACACTACGTTTCTTCGACAGTACGTGATACCGACATTACCTAACTCCGACACCATGTTACTCTGACAGTACTTTACTACGACATGATTTAACACAGACGCTATTTAATTCTACTCCGACATTATGTAATACCAAATTTTATCTTTACATCACCACCTTTACCTTTATCTTTAAGTCGTAAAAGGTAATTATTTCACATTACAACATACACATACCTAGTCGTCACACTCACATTGCTGGCCTGAAGTCTCTCTCTATTCTAGTCTTATAATAAGATAATATGAGACTAACTAGACTAAATAGATTTTTCTGAGTATTTGTAACCTTGAGACGTTCACAAATAGATAAAAAAGTCTATCCAAATAAACTTACTTTGAGTGTAATTTTCTCGAATTTACTTTATTTGTTATTATTGGAACGAATTTCCTTATCGCGCGTTGCGAAAGGGGGCTACTAGACGGAAAAAATTGTAACGACACTTTTTGAACGACACAAAAGTGTCGCAAAAATGCTATAGTCGTAAGCCGTGTGGCATGCACGTGTTTCTGTCAGAGAGAGAGATAAAGTGAGGGGGGGGAGAGAGCGAGGGGGGGGATAGAGAGGGGTAGGAGAGAAAGAGAGAGATAGATAAAGAGAGGGAGAGCTAAAGAGAGAGAGGGAGAGAGAAAGAGAGAGAGGGGGAGAGGGAGAGAGAGAGAGAGAGAGAAATAAAAATTTTAAACTAAAATAAAATTTTATTACAATTCCTTCACTAAAAACGAACTTCGTTCCATCCGGGTGTCCCTTGACACCTCTCAAGTTTTTTTTATTTGAACAGTCCACAGCTAAGCTTTCTCCAATGTCAGTTTGACGTGTGGCTTTTGGGACCCCCTGTATACTAAATAAACCCTATAGGTACACAGAATATACTACTAGCGTTTTCAATATTATTATAATATTAATTGTTGATTTTTTCATATACATTATAAGCCTTCTCATAAAATCAGAAGACTTAAGGTGTGTAGGTGTTGATGTTGAAATGTGAAATAATTACCTTTTACGACTTAAAAAAAGGAAACTAGTTAAAGATAAAGGTAAAGGTAGTGATGTATAGTCAAAAGTTAGTATTACATAATGTCAGAGTAGAATAGCGTCTGTGTTAAATCATGTCGTAGTAAAATACTGTCAGAGTAACATGGTGTCGGAGTTAGGTAATGTCGGTATCACGTACTGTCGAAGAAACGTAGTGTCTGAGTAACATCTTGTCGGCTTAACATAGTGTCGGAGTTGCGTAATGTCGGAGAAACGTTTGTCGGAGTTCAGTTTTTGAGTCGCTAGCCGCAGTGTAGGTACTTAAGAAAAAAAGTGAAGTTAAGTACCTATTTAGTATCTATATGATCACTTCCCAAAGGTAAGGGTAAAGTTCTAAGTAATAGCTGTGGCAGTAGTAGGTAAGTAATATTATTTGTTTAAAAAATACATCATTAATAACGTTTTGGTTTATGTTTTATGACTGTCATGTGAGTTTATCTTCACTTCACTTCAAGAATTAAGTATAATAATCATTTATATAGCTAGCTTACTCCCTAAATAAAAGACATCTTTAAAAATAGCGAGATCAAATAGGCATCAGATTATTAAGGTGCCTACCTACCTAAAAACGACAACCCAGTTTTACAATTAGAAATAGGTATTACCAATCTTAACTCAGGTTTATTTAAGGTGCCCTCAATAAAAAACGTTATCTTTCATACAAAATAGTGTTGTACCATGACGTCACATTCTTCTTTGCCTGCACTCAAATCAATCAAATCAGAATAACCGGCCAAGTGCGAGTCGGACTCGCGCACGCAGGGTTCCGTACCAAAAAGGCCAAAAAAACGGGTTTGTTGTATGGGAGCCCCCCTTAAATATTTATTTTATTTTGTTTTTAGTATTTGTTGTTATTGCGGCAACAGAAATACACAATTTGTGAAAATCTCAACTATCTAGCTATTGCGGCTCTTGAGATACAGCCTGGTGACAGAGCGACGGACAGACGGACAGACGGACAGACAGCGAAGTCTTAGTAATAGGGTCCCGTTTTACCCTTTGGGTACGGAACCCTAAAAAAACATAGAAAAAAAGTTGTGATATTGCTAAAACATAGTAACGGTTATATAAATATACTAATGGTTAAATAAATATTAGTTTATCATTGTTAAATCTTAACAGTTTATTATTTTCTTTATCTTCTTCATCATGGGGACCTAGACTACAGTATTACGCGTACACAGACAGACTCGGCAAGTTTTCATAGTTTATTTTTGTACAGATAAGAAAATTTTATTAAAGACAAACAACAAAAATTTATTTTTCTTTTATTAATCAAAACCGTTGATAACAAAGATTCAACCAATATAATTAAACTTTTCACTTGCATAGTGAAGGGTGGGGGTGGCATCAGTGAGCCACGTGTACACAATGAATTACACAATGAAAGGTGACTTTGTAACTCCGCGATTTAGGCATGATCTGGCCCGTTTCTGACTGTGCCCCTATCTCTCCAGTTGCTGGAAAGATTCGCTGAAAAACTCGCGTGTTACCAAGACTTTTCTTTTTTTGTAACTTAAAAGCTAAAAAAACGTAAGTAGTTTGCTTTTTTTAAGCTTTTCCTGTAATTCGTTTTACTTTGTGAATAACTTGCATGTATAAAGGGTTTATCTGAGGTGCTTTTACGAAAGTTTAAGAAGCAGCTACATGTGTCTGCTTGGAGCTACATAACATCAAATAATGTGGGACCGGGGGTGCACGCAATGGGCCAGATTGGGCCATTTCTTTTGGGTTTTCAATGAGCCATTAACTCATTGTGTACCCTCCTCGATTCATTGTGTCACTTACCTAAGAACACAATAATTATAGGCCAATGGCTGGACGAGACTAGATTCATGGGTTTAAAAGAAGGTTACCAAACTTATCAGTACGAAAAGCAGAAGCAGCAGCTTGGCGAAACCAATCGCTTCTAACAGAAGTAACGTGGAAGGGTTCTATACAAAATAGAAAGAAGTATATGAGCGTCACCCCTAATTTGGTGACGGCAGACGTGGATTAAACAACCTGGAAACTTCGACAACCCCAGCTGTACTAGTACAACCGGCTTTTGTACTAGTACAAAAGCCGCAAAAGATATTGGCCCAAAGGACGGAATGTTTGCAAAGTATCGAATGGAGATCGGAGAGTGTTAGTAACTTACCTACTGCCTGTATCGTGAATGCACATGGTCAAGTTTTACCAACAGTAATGGTATTCCCGAGGAAGAACTAAAAACTAAACATGATTGATGAACCAGTAACCCTTAGATTAGCAAGTCCAAGTCGATGGATGACTGCTGACCTGTTTGTTGATGTAATGCGCCATTTCATCAAGTATTCATCGGCATCTAAGGATGATCCGGCGCTTTTAATTATAGATAATCATGAGAGCCAACTGTTTCTAGATGGTCTTGATTTGGTGAAAGCTAACGGAGTCACAGTAATGAGTCTTTACCCGCACACTACAGCTAAAACGTAGCCTTTGGATGTTGGTTTGCCTGGGCCGTTGAAAGATTATTACGACGCTACGGTCGATTCTTATGCTATCAAGCTGTGTAACAGACAGACCTGTTAAAAATAATGATGACACAGATGCAGAAGACATCATCATCGGCGGATCTTACACACTGACTTCAGTTAATGGAGATGATGATCCAGAACCATTGAAAAAATTTTAGGACTTAGGATTTTTATAAGTTACTGCTAACAAAACTTTAGTAAGAATATAGAAGAAGACCTCGAAAAGATTGCAATAAATAATTAATGTAGTAGAGTATTAATAGTAATTTAGAGTTTTTTTCGTAAGTTTTAGAATAAATATAAGGAACTAGCGGACCCGACAGACGTTGTCCCGTCTTAACTATGAATATTGATTTCAAATTGGTTATTTAAAAAAATATTTCTGATACACATTTATAACGACATTGCAAATGCTAACCAAAATGCTAACCGCATTGGAAATTGTAACCGTTTGCAGCACGCATTCTGTCAATGTTATGTCAAACGCCATGATGTTACATTTAAGTAAAAGTTGAATTGTCAAAAGCGCTAAGGTTACATTACAAATAATTTAGTAGATATGGTGATTAAGTTTTCTTAAATTTGCTAATTTTCCGCACAATTTCCTTATTTTTTTCTTTCATAAGAACATTTTCCTGACAGTAACAAACAAAATAAAAAAAGATTTAGCGAAATCGGTCCATCCGTTCATGCGTGATGCGATGACCAAGGGAAATAGGGACTCATTTTTAGGGTTCCGTACCCAAAGGGTAAAAACGGGACCCTATTACTAAGACTTCGCTGTCTGTCCGTCTGTCCGTCGCTCTGTCACCAGGCTGTATCTCAAGAGCCGCGATAGCTAGACAGTTGAAGTTTTCACAAATTATGTATTTCTGTTACCGCAATAACAGCAAATATTAAAAACAAAATAAAATAAATATTTAAGGGGTGCTCCCAAACAACAAACCCGTTTTTTTGGCCTTTTTGGTACGGAACCCTTCGTGCGCGAGTCCGACTCGCACTTGGCCGGTTTTATTATTATTATATAGATAACAATACTTATAAACATGCCTGGCTGATTGTGTGCCCCCCAGTCCATTGTGCACCACCCCCTATGCCAATTGTGTGCCCCCGGGTGTACACAATTAGCCATTTCTCACTTTAAAAAAATGGTACGAGTATTTGCTTATTTCATGATGTCTTTAAAACAGATCTGAGTACGCCATTAGATACTCAATTAAATTTTCTTATCGATGATACACATAACATTTCATTCTCTTCTGTATAGGAACGCAGAAATATGGGTGTGCGTTCGCCCAGCAAATGTATCGCCTATTCGAAAATTGGATGATGCACATAATTAGTGCCTTATATCGTGTAAATGTGCCCGAAATTTTATATTTGTGCGTCCAACAGCTTCAGAGTTATTTAAGAAAAATGGATTCTGCTGCACAAACGTTCGCCCAGCAATTATTTTTTTTCAATTGATGGGTCTAGCTGTATATTAAATATGCAAAAAGGTAGCTTATGTACGTGTATGTAAAAGCCAAATTTGTGCCTCTTAAGATTTCAGACTTATTTAGTTTTTTGCTGGGCGAACGTTTCGGTAATTGCTGTATATCGGAAACGGTTGGACGCACACTCATGATTTGTTGTACAGTTAATTTCTGCATATTTATGCCGCAATTTTCATTAACATGACTAGCATGGTTGAGGATCTATTCTTTCATTTCCTAAAAAAAGGAAAAATGCTCTGGCTCTCGAACGAACAAGACCAAGGACTTCGCGTTAGTGCCGAGTGATACCTATTATACACCGTGAAATTTTAGTGGTTGTTTTCCCGCAACAGAACGATTTACCTTAAGTAGCACAATCGAATCGCGCGGGCTATTTTTTGAAAATAAAGATATCGTTGTTCTCAATTAATCAAAAAAATAATCATCAACTCAAAAGCGTGAGATACGATAGTATCTTTACAAAATGTGACGTGTTTGGGTACTGCTTGCCGCACGAAATCAATGTTCAAAGCAAAAGAAGCTCTACGCACTAAGTAATACAGCATAAACTGCTGCGAGGGGCAATGACCCCGGCCGGTGACCGGCTGCGGCGCGGCTGGTACCATTGGTTCGAGGTTGCTTTCGAGTTTCGTTTATCACAATCGTGAAACTGCTATTTTTTTATTTGAATAAAAAAAACTGCACAAATCTATTGCACTACTAAGATAGAATCATTTTACTGCGGGAAAACAACCACTAAAATTTCACGGTGTATATTCACATGATCATGTAAAGTTTCACCGGCCTACTGCATATCATTGCCGAGTTCTTAACGATTTTGTCTTTGTTTTGAGGTTATCTTGAGTGAAATTACTTAGAATACGAAAACACTAGTTTTCTGTGAGCTGGCTTATTACATGCTTCTACAATAATATGTGCGCTGTTTTTAACGCGAAGTCCTTGGGCTTGTTCGTTCGAGAGCCAGAGCATTTTTCCATTTTTTAGGAAATAAAAGAATAGATCCTCAACCATGCTAGTCATGTTAATGAAAATTGCGGCACAAATATGCACAAATTTACTGTATCTGTATACATAAAATCATGCGTGTGCGTCCAACCGTTTCCGATATACAGCAATTACCTAAACGTTCGCCCAGCAAAAAACTAAATAAGTCTGAAATCTTAAGAGGCACAAATTTGGCTTTTGCGGCACATTTACACTCGTACATAAGTTACCTTTTTGCATATAAATTGTGCAGCAGAATCCATTTTTCTTCAATAACTCTGAAGCTGTTGGACGCACAAATATAAAATTTCGGTCACATTTACACGATATAAGGCACTAATTATCTGCATCATCCAATTTTCGAATAGGCGATACTTTTTGCTAGGCGAACGCACACGAAATATGGCCCTACAAATTTTTCCTGGCTCATTGCTGCCACCCCCAACCTAAGTACCTACCTACCTACCTAATAACGTGTAAGTACAATACCAATAATAATGGGCGCCAAAATTTCGTAGTTCCAAATTTTGAAACTAACACAATTAAGTAGGTACTTCACCAAAAAAATATATTTTATTACCACCCTTAAAGCTAACGTAGGATAGGTACATTCTTAGCTTACTTCCCATTTTTTTTTTACGTTGAGTACGTATGTACTAAACATACTAGAAATAATAATTCAATAACTTACCTCTCCAACTTTGACCTTACAGTGAATTTTGCAAAGCTTTAATAATTTTATATTACAAACAACTTTGTCAACTGATAGCAATTATATCTTACTTACCCAATTCTTAAACAAATCCACTTCTCACAATACTGTACAATAAAACGTGTACACAAATTCAGATAATCACTTAACAAAAAGTTTCTCGTATTATTCAAGCAACACAACAACATCGGCCGCGTTCTTAATCAAAACCCGTATTCAACGCAACGTACAATCATCTACAGTGGCATTCAGCAAATGCCGTACGTACGTAGCCCACCGACCAACACTACCGACCGCGTCGCAACTCCACAAAAAAGTACAAACTACAAACATCAAATCAAATAAAATAAGCAGCTGTTAGCGCTAAATTTAAGCGGATTCCGTTAGCGCAGTGTTACCAACGCCAGGGGCCTTACCATTAGCTCTTAAAGCAGGACTGCTATTGGACTGCATTGCTCTTTTGTACTATGACATCGTTTTTAGCAGGCCTGTGGCAGGCCAATTTACGTCGACGTTTATAAACCGTTCACCATTTTTTTACTATGATTTTTTCAATCTTTTCATACCATGACACTCAATTTGACAGCAGGTAAACGTCCTTTTGAGCGAAGCTAATGTCATCCTAGCCATCTTGAAGAAGTTACTAGGAGACTAACTTTTTCGACATATTTTATGCGTTTCTCAGACTTTTTTCAGCAGTTTTGTGAAAATTTACATGTTTCATTATAGATTAAGGAACCTAATTACAGTGTAAAGAAACCTGAAGGTCTTTGAGTTAGTATTTTGTATAAAATGTTTATATCATCATTTACCAAAATGAAAATACAATTTCGACAAAATTGTTAGCATGGTTTTGTGATGTAATAGGTATATACAATAGAATATATTGAAAAAACTGTACTTTCAAATTTTATAACTCTTCTTTCTTACTAATATTTATGTGTAATACTTTTTTCAGATTTGTAACAAATACATGGAAATTATAAGTGTAAATGATGGCTATGATTAATTTAATTTACAATAAAATATGGTCTCATCATCCTTTGTAGTCTCACTTGAATGAACTGAGCACTATAGCATCTGTATGGCTTTTAGGTAAACATACAATACACATTTTAGTTTAACTTTAAAGATATGTCCTTTCCGTTCAATTGAGTAAAAAGAAAAGATAAAGAAACATATTTTACAGGTTATAGCACCTAAAACCCTTGTGTTATGAATATGTTGCTGATTTTGTTTGTTTAAATATTGTCTGGGTGTAAAACACAACTAAGTTTTAGTTCTTATATAACACATTTGCAGCAGTCTTACAAAGATGATAAAATTAATGAATATTTCCTTTTATTGTAGGTGATTCTAGATATTCACTGCACAAATTTATGATGACAACAATTGTTAAAGCAGAATTAGATTTTTCTGAAGCCTATTATACCTATACAGAGACATGTAAAAACTCTTAATGACAGAGAGAGATCAATTATAGGTGTTCTACAGACTCTTATTCAATGGTTCATTACCAACCTCAGGTAGCTAGCCTTATTGCAAAAGCATTTGTAATCCTACATAACATTTTGCAATGCAGCTAATCAATTATCTCACAGATCAAGCAAATTTATCTCACAGACGAAGAGGTCCACCAATAAGCTTATGTATTGATGTATTTTTAACCCCTTGTAATTCCAGACACAAATAAATTGTCTTATGGCTCGATTCCACAACTTTGGTAGCCGACCAGTTAATACATATACCTAGAAAGTTATGGTTGTTTTGTTAGATTTTAAATTTAGGGTTAAAACTGAAGTACTGTTATATTAAGTATGTCTTTTTTATTTTAATATGTGTTTGAAATATATTTTTTTGTAATTATATTACATATATGAAATCATGTGTTTGTTTTTTTTATTGCAAAAATTCTACAAAACATGTCTACTTAACCAAATGCTCGACTGGTAGAGAATACCTAATATGTAATATAATTTTCTGTTTCCTCTTCCTCTCCTTGAATCATTAATTATTTTATGTTTTATTTTTTGCATTTAGTCTACCCAGTCAGTACTAAAATAGAATAGATTATTATAATACCCATGTAAAAAGTAGTAGTAGTCTTTTACTACACAGTGTAACTGAACCAGAAACTTCATTCAAACCCTAATTTTATGACTACATCGCCCGCAGAATTAAAATTTCTGCCACCCTTACCATTCGCTTGGAGTGGTCTCCAGCTGTTAAAGATTTGTTAACTGTTATTACCAAAGGTTATACAATTGGGTGTAAGAAACTAGGCGTTTTTTTTTGTTGGTTTTCACTGAAAGTCAATGGATGATCACTTTTTTATACTAATATTTTAATAAAATTACTTACAATTCCACTTTACTTTATTCAATACTTACACACAAGTATGACATTGTGAAAATATGGTTTAACCACATGAATAAATATTTACTCATGTGGTTTAACTCAATGTTTAACAGTAAATATAAAATAGTCGAACGTACGTACTACTCCGGGAAAATGGAATATTTCTTCAATTTTTGAATGTTACCGCCAAAAATGCAGGCAGAACCGTTCCAATCATGATCACGTTAAAATGTCTATCCACATTTTCAATAACCCAACACTGTACATTAATTACTATCGCCAAGAAGGTAATTTTACTAGAATTGAGTATTTTAAGTAATCTCCTGCAAAATAGTAACATTTAGATCGACTTTTTCTCTTTAAAATCCAATAAGTATAAAGTTTTTCAAAAACCGGTAATTTGGAATAAATCATGTATTGGTGTATTTGAACGTTTTCAACTAAAAAGAGACAGATTTATCTGAACCAGTATAGCTCTGTCTCGTTCATGCAATCTGCAGACAAACAGACCATAGACAAGCTTAGCAGTTCACCTTTTGGTTTAGCGGTGCTAAAGTCGTTCAGCTATTCAGCGGTTATGGTATGATTTTTAGCAGGGCAAAAGCAGCCCTACTGTTGAACTGCCTGGAAATTGAGTGGCTTGCTATAAGCTGATGGTAAGCCCCCAGTTTTCCATCTTTGGTTATTATATTACTAGATTTAGAGAGAGATTCTAATAATTACTTTGACGATTATACTAGTATAGTACAACAAACAATGTCTTTAAACAATGTCTACAAAAACATTTTCAAAATACTTCTAGCATCGGCGAACTTAAAGGGACGCTTGCCATGAGCAAATAACTTTAAGTCAACCTAGTTTTCACCTGCGGCTCTGCGTGCGGAAAGGCAGAAACTTGTGCCCAGCAGAATACCAAATCTATCTATGATAAACTTAAAACTGAACTATAATATCTTTATGAATATGTTTACAAAGTTTCTTCTTTATTCTGAACTAGCGACCCGCCCCGGCTTCGCACGGGTGCAATGCTGATACTAAATACACTACCAAAAAACTGTGAACGTTGTATATAAAAACATAGTGGCCCGCTCCGGCTTCGCACGGGTATAAAATATATAGCCTATGTGATTAAAATCGATTCAGTAGTTTTGATTTATTCATTACTGCCCGTGGCCCGCACGCGATAAATTTGGAGTAAAACAATCCCTCTTTCCCTATACCATGAAGATTTTCTGCTATCTAATCATACGGTGTAAAGGGCCATATAGATCTATATTAAATGAACAATGTATTCAAGCTATTTAATTGGTTAAGGATTAATGCTGTATTGGTTAAAATCGCTTCGAAAATTAGCCATTATTTGTCGTAAAAAGTAAATGACAAAAAAAAGTTATTGTGGGTTATCCATAAGAGATAGACATATACCATCACGGACTTTTCTGTAGACCTTTTCAATGTGTACAATACTTAGTACATTATTTTGATAAAACTCGTAGGGTTCAGCCTGCGTTTGCAATGTAAGCGGAAAAAATTTAATTATTTACGACATCACATTAGAAACCTCAAAAATAACAGTACTTCTCCACTATTTAATGGATGTTATTATACATATAAACCTTGCTCTTGAATCACTCTATCTTTTAAAAAAAACCGCATCAAAATCCGTTGCGTAGTTTCAAAGATTTAAGCATACAAAGGGACATAGGGACAGAGAAAGCGACTTTGTTTTATACTATGTAGTGATGATGAAGTATTAGCATTACACTGTTGAAACTTGGTAGGTAGGTGTATTCTGTTGACCGCTTTACGATTCTCATACAAAAAATAAAAAATAATGATATTTAAGGTGGGCTTCCCTTAAATAGAACTAAAACAAAATTTTTTTCTTCTTAAACCTATGCGTATGGACAGGTCTTTTAAAATGACATATAGGTTTCTAAAACTATTTTTTCTAAAAGTCTAACATTTGGAAGATAGACCCTTCCAAAGCTAACTTTTAAAGTAAGCAAGAGAAAATTTTGAAAAAAATACGTAATGTAGATCTTAACAAATACTTTCAACGAAAATTGGTTTGAACGAGATCTAACCGGTAGTTTATGAGAAATAGCACATTTTTAACAACCGCAAATATAACTTTGTCCTTCATACAAACACTATAAAAAACAAAGTTATTTTGGATGCTTCCACTGGACCCCTAATTCTGTTAAAGTTGGTACGGAACCCTCAGTGCGCGAGTCAGACTCGCAACTGGCCGGTTTTTTTATTATATTTTTACCGTCAAAAAGTGCATAGGTACGTAAGTATTATGTATTTATTTGCGTAATAATTCTCATTTTACTTAATGTATCATCGTGACCCTTTATCACATTATTCAGCGACATTAATATAAAGAAAAAAAAGTGTATTTTAGTCTGGGTCAGTGGTCAATTGCAAATTGGTCGGCGAAAAGCCAGCAGGGTGTTATAGAACAAAATTCAACTATTGTGCTAATCCGGTGGCCTATGTTGGTAACTTTAGTTCACTGCCAGGTCACCTCATTTCTGATTTTATCCCTAAGACAAACTCCGAGCATGGAATAGCCCGCTAAGCGACTTTGAACTTGTGGACTAGGCGTACCGTACCGTCAGTGTCCATGTTTCGGCTCCGTATGTCATGACGGGTAGGACGCACTAATGGAAGACTTTCGTCTTGAGGCATTGTGGGATCGATGATGAGAAGACTCGATGTAGTTTCACAAATGCTTCCCAACGTAACTGAATTCTTCTGTTCAACTCATTTTCAAAGTTGTTTCTACCTAATTACAATGTCTGCCCAAAGGACACAAATCTTGAACAACTTTGAAGACGGCGCTTAAACCGCAATCGGTACTACCGGAACCGATTGCGGTTTATGCGTTAAGGTTTTAGGTATTGAACATAACCTTGGTTTTATCCAGATTCATTCGTAAGCTGATGCGTACAGAAGAGTCAACCAGGTCATCAGCATCCGTTTTAGGTCCTGCAGCGTTTTTGTCATAATGACGAGGTTGTCTGCAAATCGCAAGTGAGAGATGTATTTGCCATTTGATTGATGTTGATGCCTCGTCCTTTCCAGTGCAGCGTCTTGGACATATCCTCCATTGCATTTATGAACAATTTCGGGGAAATGACGTCCCCTTGTGGATTTGGACGGATCTCGTGGCGGTTTCGTAGAGACATCTCATCACTTAGACGTTCCGCCAATCTACTTGGCAACGCTGCAGGGACTCCAAAACGGACCAGATCTCAATCGAGTCTAAGGCTTTCTTATAGTACACGAATGCCAGACACAAGGGCTAATTATACTCTTCGGTCTTCTTTATAATCTGCCTCACTGTGTGGATGTGGTCTATGGTGCCGAATCCGCTCCGAAATCCAGCCTGTTCCGGTGGTTGGAATTCGTCGAGTTTTCGCGCAAGGCGGTTCGTGATGACTCTTGAAGAGAAGAGAAAAGTTTATTCGCATTTATGTGCCAAGTGATTATCACCGTATTGCTAACGAAGCAAGAACACAAAATTCGTGTCATGCTTTTCCGCCAACTTTTGATTTCTTTCGTGATTATGGTTGTACTAAGCTTTGTTAAAGCATACATCGATACGACCTGGTCGAAGTGTTGGAGATCCTGTGGTAGTTGCACTTGTAGTTGGAAATACACCTGTGAGGGTATATCTCACCAACTGCAATTTGATAAGAATACCACATAGATGGAGTAAGGGGAGAACGGATATAACATCTTATCCGGCCTTAATGTCAACCTCACCTGCACGCACCAAATCGCGACGGTTACCAATCGGTTACCGTGGTGCTCCTTGCTAGATAACGGACGAGGCTCCGGCGACCGAGAAATGGCGGTATAGCTATACACCCAGGAGGGCAACCGACTGGAAGAGGCTTCAACGACCTTGGAGCCTAAATAGCTCCTAAAATGCTTGGCACAGAAGGCAACGGGAAACTACTGTGTCTACGATCCCATGAGAGTTGTGAAGATATATATCGCGTAGCGACTGGCGCTCAAGGGTTTCCGGGACCCAGAGTGTGAAATGTGCTACCGGCCATGGAGTTGCAGGCAACCAGGCATCCCATGGAAATAATGTAACTGGAAATCGCATCAACCTACGCAAGCAACTTGGATTCGGAACATGGAATGTTAGAGGACTCCTCGATAAAGGACAGCTGAGAATTTTGGAAGAAGAACTTGTGCGTTGTAACCTGACAATAGCTGGTTAAAGCGAGACTCACTAGAAGAATAGCGGCCATTTTGGGGCTTAGTTAAGCTGGGGCTTAAGGCTTTTTATTATTCTTAGACACTGTTCGTGATGACTGAGTGTCATTATGAGGTCACGGGTGGAGCAGGCATTTCGCAGTTTGTTTGCGATTATTGATATTTCATCGATATCGATATTATCAATAAAATCGGACACTGCTGTATAATCGTCGTAACTGGGGTGAGAACGCGATTTTGGCGGCGTTTGAAAACGCTCATGCGGGGTGGAGGGGTTTGGGTGACGTATTGTAAGGTTTCTCCCAGCTTCCTGCCGGCTTAGTGGCCGGAGCTGCCTCCCTGCCGTCCGATTTCAGGAGGGCAGGGAAGTTGGTGAATGTGTGGGTGGGAGGGCCGGCCTGCGACCTCTTGGGAGGTTGGGGTTTCGGGCGCGGCGCGCGTGCACACCCTCGCCAGTTGGCGGGGTAGCCGCAGTTTACGCACGCCGGTTCCCCAGGGGTGTCTCGCGTGCGTTCGCACTCCCTAGTAGAGTGGGAGCCAAGGCACTTAACGCACCTTGGGCTGTGCAATTGGCCGCCGCGTGCCCATAGGGCTGGCAGCGGTGACATTGGCGTGTTGCCCCGCGGCTGCGCGGGGGTTCTATCCTGACATTGGATTGGACAGGCCGCAGACTGTAATCTCTTTGTTCCATGCGGCGTCTCAAGGTCTGTAATTTATATATATTAACATCGACGCCGGTCGGAAGTAAAATATTTTTTTTGTTCTCGTTTTTTTCTGCAATCAGTCGCCAGACTATAATCAGATGTGTTGAGTGTTTGCTGTTAGTTCAAGAGCAGCTGGCCTCTGCCATGCCGTCTTCTTAAATCACGTGGTTTCTCTTTAACCTCCTAAACACGTCGTCATTCTGCAGTAATCCATAAGCGAGTGGATTGGGGTGATGAGTAAGACGTTGCACGTGTTGTTTGTGTGGTTCCTAAGTCAGATTTGGCGTCAACATGAGTCATGGAGTTTGTTTGCCTTTGAAGACCACCTCGCTTGGTTTTTCTGGCTAGGATTTCTTTATAGACCTGGCAGCCCTTGTAGTTAGCAGGGTGATCACTAGAGCACAAGGCACATTTTGCTGGTGTATTCCTATCTTTTTTGGGGCGGTCTGATGTTTTGTGCCCTTCTCCACATTTGACGCAACGATAAGGTCTCATGCAATTGTTTTTGGAGTGACCGTACTGTTGGCATCGTTGGCACTGGACAATAGATTTAGACTTACGCGGGTCTTCTATTTTAATTCGTTGTTGGAAGATACGAGTATATCGAATGTCTTTGATTGCCTTATTGTTGACACTGGGTTCTAGGTTTACAAAAAATGTATACGTGGGTAACTTTTCGATACCAAATCGTACATTTATAATCTCGCCACGAACTTTGTTTCCAGTTTTCTCTATTTCTTCTACTATTTCGTCATGGGGTGTCGTGTTGTGTAGATTTTTGATGACAATTCGATAGGGTTTAGTGTCCTTGCGGGAAAAGGTATGTCCTATTAGTCCTTTCTGTCTGACTAAGTCAATTACTATTTTGTAATTTTCAGCCGTGTTAACCATAAGGCGCAGCAGGTTTTTATTTACAATTTTGAATTTAAATTCTGTGGTGGGAATTACTGATTCGATTAGTTTTTTGAGCTTATTTACATTTTCGATCCCATATAAGACAATGGGTGGTGGTTTATTGGGTCGATTAGCACTATGAGTTGTATCTTCCGGGTCTAGAGGTAGTCCAGTAAATTTATTTCCCGTCGGCGTGAGTGTAGGTAAAGGCGGCGAGTAATTACGTATTTTACGCTTTTTACTTGTCAGTACGCGTTGCCACTCCGGAGGTAGTTGGTTCTGGTCCACTGGATTAGCGGACAAGGTTGGAATGATGGGTGTTTCTGGATTGACTGCATTCATTAGCTCATGTGGTCATGGTGGCTTAATGGTATAGCGCCCACCCGGCATGCGAGGAGATGCAGGTCCGAGTTCCGCCTGAGACATAATTTTTCAAGTGATATTATGTATACTGATATTATGTATATTTTAAATTCTGGTATTATTAAGAATGGGACAGACTATTGAAAGTTGAAACAGAGGGCTCTCTAAATGTCAGACAGACCGCATCACAAAGCCACAAAGTCACAATGTATTATCGACTTTACTAGTTATGATTAAAGTTGATTTTTCTACAATGATCAATACTAAGTGCTTTTTCCAGTTATATGTAAAAATTCCTTGTTTCTGAAAAAAAGGAGAAAAGAAAATATTAAAAATGATAGGAGTTTTGCCCGGGAAACGAAAAGGTAAGGATGGACTTTGTCGTTTGTTACACAACTTTTGTGAAATTATCTTACATACGTGGTATTTATTGTGATAAGGTGGTGGCATTGTTATAATTATGTGTCAGTAAGAAGGATAAATCAAATAAAAGTGAGAAACAAGGGAAGGCTCCTATCTGACTCGGATCCACGTTCTCGCGTAAACTGTAAAACTCCTGTGATCTTTGAAATGTATAAACCTCCCATACTTTTCAATGAGTTAGGTTAGTTTAGGGTTAGGTTAGCTAATGTTATTATGTGTAACTATTTATGATATTTTATATATTTTTTGAAACTATAGAATTATTATTTCTAGTAATGCCAAGGCAGCATTGTCTTAGACCTTAGCCGATTTCAGAAAGGGACAAAATAACAAAAAAAATCTGTCAGCTGTCACACAGGCTTTCTGACTTTTCCTTCCCTCTGAGTTTCCTGGAGTTTCCTTCAATCAATCAATTATCTGTGGTCTGGTCTGCATCGCCGATGGATGGCTGTAAAAAAAACCAAAAAATAATCAAAAGAACTCGTAAAATTAGTCAGATCTAGGAAAAAATTGAACTCTCAACAAGATTTGTTGCTAATGTAATATTTCTGCGTTGTCGCAGTGTTTTTCCAGAATGCTACAAGTCAATGCACTAATTGCTCGAGATAGCTCGTTTTACTGCTCAACGTTATAATTTCCGTCCCTACTTTAAATGTTATGGCTCCTGTTAACAACGACAGACATCCGAGTCATACAGGTACCATACCCAAGACGAAGGCTAGAAACAATTGCAATGTACCGCAAGAAGCTGTAACTCCCACGAGACGAGACATGACGACCAATTTAGTTTCGGTGAGCCCCCAACTTATGTCTATTTATTAAAATGCAATTAACCGCTATCAAACATATTGCCATAATCAACTTCATTATCACAATTTGTAAAATGTATTGTATAATATTTAAGTTTGTAAATAATTGAGTGAAATAAAGTATAATCCTAGATGCTCATTCTGTAAACATTAAATTCAGAATTGCGAATGTTACCTTGCAGCTGATTGCAGTGTTTAGTGTGAAGTTTTCTCAAAACATGTGTAGGTCTACACTTCTCTAATTTTAGAAACAATGAGCATGGAAGAGAGCGCATGTAGTTTGGCAGGGTGCCAAATTTACTTTATTTTTTGACACAGTGAGATTTTTCTGGTCTGAATCTGATATGTCTTTACAATAAAACAATTCCTCAAAATGTTATAAGGTTTATAAATCTTTATCTTGTTTTTACCATAACATATGGGAGGTTGTTTTTCCAAATTAAGTCTTAAAAAGGTGTGTGCTAATTGGCAGTAATAAGAGTATTATTTAGTCTTGTTATAAAGAATGTTGTGTACGGAACTGCTACAGAAAGTGTAAACTTTTTTCTAGACTTCTCTGGATTGGGTGCCAGTTTCAGAATATAATACAAGGCCTAATTACAATAAATCAAGGAAGCCATCAAATAATACATCGGACCATGAACTAACTGATTTAGGTGAGTTTTAGGTAGTACTTTATATAGTAGTCACCAGAAAGAAAAAATTTGTATTGTTTATGATTACATACCATTGTCAACTAAAAATAATTGATTATTGAAGCATAACATTCCCTATCAATTCATGTAAAGACAATCTATTTTTACAGCAGTGTTCATCCATTATAGTATTTGTCCGTACAGAAGTAGACTAATTGGTCACTCTTTATAACACTTTACTTTAATTTTATATTTACTAGCTGTCTCCACAAACAACATATCTCCTCAAAATAATATAATTTGTTTTCACATCTTAAAATTAAATGTCATTGTCATCAAATATCGTCACACAAACTGAATAAAGCGGTAATAGCACATTACGCAAAAAAACTTTTTTTGCTTTTATTAAAAATCTATGGACCTTAATACACCTTAATTTTTTAAGGTTGAATCGCGAATGAAACATTGTGATATTGTATCTTAAGTTTTCAAGAAGATTTTAGACTGAGAAAAGTATAATTGATAATAATAGGGGTTAAAGTATGAAATTGCCAATTTGTACTGAAAATCAAAATTGTTTATTTTTTTAATTTTTAACAAATTTATTTAATCAAAATAGTTACCATTATTATCTATACATTGCTGCCATCTAATAGGAAGGTCATTTATGCCTTTTTGATAGAAGTCTGAGGATCTAGACTGCACAAACTGTGTGAAAGCATTTTGTGCTGCCTCCTAGGAAGAAAACTTCTTGTCACGTAGATAATTGTCCAAATCACGTAAAATATGGTCTGGTCAGGTCTGGCGAATACGGAGGATGTCGAATGGTTTCTAATTGCAGTTCCTGAACGGTCAAAACGGTTTCTCGTGCTGTATGAGTTGTGCGTTGTCATGGAGCAATAATGGTGAAGATCGATTCATGAGTCGGGGCTGTTTTACTGCTAGTTTTGCCAACATTGTTCGGAGTTCGGCACAATAGACATCTGCCGTTATTGCTTGACCAGATCGGAGAAAACTATAGTGAATAAGACAATGCTGAGACCACCAAACAGTTACCATTACCTTTTTATTGGTAAGTTTTGCTTTAGGATACTGTTGTGGCCTTTGACCTGGGGTCAGCCATTGCATTTTTCTTTTACGGTTATCATAAAGAATCCACTTTTGATCACATGTCACAACTCGATTTAATATTCCTTCATTTCTGTACCGATTCAACAAGGCAACACAAGTTTCAACACGCGTTTCTTTCTGCACATCAGTCATCCTATGTGTACAAGAGACTCACCGAGGTACCAACCAAACAAGACCACTAATTCCTGGACTCACGCTGGTAGCTGAAATTCCACATCCTAAATATGGGAGTGCTGTCTTCATTAGCCCCCATATAAAAGTAGAATCAGCAGAATGTACATGTACAGATTCCATAGAAATCATCACAATAGATATAGGTAACTGCACAATTACATCGGTGTACAAGGCACCCCATTTCTCTTTCACAAACCTAATAACTTCGACAACCGGAACACCAAAGTAGTTATTGGTGACTTTAATAGCCATAGCTCCAGCTGGGGCTACCGGGACACCTATAGAGACGGTCAGATAGTTGAGGAATGGGCGGATGCATACGAGTTAACTTTGGTACACAATTCTAAGTTACCGGCTTCTTTTAATAGTGGCCGCTGGAAACGAGGCTATAACTCCGACCTCATTTTTGCTAGTCATAACATCAGTCAGCAATGCTCAAAATCCGTAAGCCACCCAATCCCAAAAACCCAACATAGACCCATAAAGTGCACTATCCAATCTGTGGTGAGCCCTCTGAACGTACCTTTCAAACGGCGTTTCAATTATACAAAAGCAAACTGGGAACTTTATGCTAAAACAATCGACGAACTATTAGTAAATATTCAACCAACCGCTGCCAATTACGATGAATTCATCAAGATCGTTGCTTCCGTATCTCGCAGGCACATTCCGAGAGGTTGCCGCTCATCATACATTCCTGGATTAACCAGAGAATCAGCCGATCTTTATCAACAATATAAAACATTATTCGATAAAGACCCCTTTTCAGCCAACACCATACAAATGGGAGAAGGATTAATGTTGCATATTAACGAAAGCCGCCTGAAAAATGGACTACAACAATAACGAATATTGACTTAACGCACAATAGCAAAAAAGCCTGGTCAACTATCCGGAAACTCACTGGCGAACCATCACAGCCTTCTATGCCAGGTCAAGTAACAGCAAACCAGGTCGCACATCAGTTGATCCTGAATGGAAAGTCTTCCTCTCGTCTGAAAAGGCTGCCCAGGACTAATGACTCTATGAACAACTGTGTCACATTGAGCCAGCCCTTCGTTCTAGCAGACATCAACGAAGCCATAAAGTCGCTGAAATGCGGCAAAGCTACTGGGGCTGACAACGTCTGAACAAATAAAACACCTTGGACCTTGTGCTGTATCCTGGTTGCTAGAGCTGTTTAATAATTGCCTCGCTAACACCTGCATACCGCGCCTCTGGCGAAAATCAAAGGTTATTGCAATTATTAACGGGCATGCCGGGCAACGATCCAAAAAACTACCGACCTATTTCGTTACTGTGTCATACATATAAGCTGCTGGAGCGAGTGCTGCTTAATCGTCTCGTAACCGTTGTTGACCCTAAACTCATCCCAGAGCAAGCTGGGTTCAGACCAGGTAAATCCTGCTGTAACCAAACACTAAACCTCACACAACACCTTGAGGACGGATACGAGTTAGGCCAAGTAACGGAAGTAGTATTCGTTGACCCGACGGCTGCGTATGACACGGTTAACATAAAAAGATTACTGTGGAAAGTAACAGAGTTGACACAAGACCACCATTTCACCAAGATACTTAGTGAACTACTTCACAACCGGCGCTTTCAGGTTCATCTCTTGGATGAAAAGAGTAGATGGAGACCTCAGAAGAACGGCCTACCACAAGGGAGTGTACTGGCCCCTCTCCTCTTTAATATCTACACCAATGACCAGCCACAAATACCACACACGACCCGCTTTATATACGCTGATGACCTAGCTTTGGCTTCCCAAGCACCATCTTTTGAAGAAGTCGAAACCCACCTGACGGCTGGATTGCAGGTTCTTAGCAAGTACTATGACAGCAATTCATTAAAACCCAACCCGTCAAAAACACAATCTTGCGTCTTCCACCTTCGCAACCGGGAGGCCAATAGAGTCTTGAATATCACATGGCGTAACGTGCCCGTAGCTCACTGTTCCTATCCTAAGTATCTTGGCATCACATTAGATAGAGCCCTCACGTTCAAACAACACTGTACAAACACAAAGATGAAGGTGCACGGTAGAAACAACATCTTGCGGCGACTTACTTCCACCAAATGGGGAGCATCACCGCATGTCTTATGGACAACCGGCATGGCTCTCTGCTACTCGGCTGGTGAATACGCCAGTCCGGTATGGAGCCGTGCCGCGCACACAAATCTGGTGGATACAGCATCAAACGACACTTGCCGGATTATTACAGGCTATCTTAAGCCAACTCCTGTTAGTATGCTGTATCCACTAGCCGGCATCGCACCACCGGCAGTCCGAAGACAGGTGGCTAGCTCCATCGAGAAGGAAAAAATGGAAAAAGACCTACGCCACCCAATGCACCAGTATGTCTCAGTACAGCAGAGACTAAAAAGCCGTCATAGTTTTATAAAAAATGTAGAGCCTCTCGATGACGATGCCCCGAAGACCAGACTCCGACTCTGGAAGGAGAGATACCCAACCTCACTGACTATACCACCAGCCGAAAAACTACCCCCCGGTAACAGCTTACCATGGCCGACGTGGAAGTCTATGAATAGACTCCGGACCCAAGTCGGCCGGTGTAAGGAAAATATGTATTGGTGGGGTTACAGCACATACGAGCCTTGTGAGTGTGGTACCTCTCCCCAGACCATGGCTCATTTGCTGAGTTGCCCAGCGTGTCCCACCACCTGTACACGCGAGGACTTGTACAACGCTACAGATAACGCTATCCGCGTGGCTGAGTACTGGTCCGCAAAAATCTAGCGACGATATAAAAAATAAAAAAAGAAGCCATTGATCGATACGCTAAGAAGAAGAAGTCAAATCATGAGGCACCCATTTTTCGTATTTTTTTATTTTATTGATTTGACGCAAATGAGTCAATATTGTGGGTAAGGTTACGTTAAACCATGCCGCTAATTCCTGGGTAGTTTGACTAGGATCGGCTTCCACCATCTTTCTTAACTAATCGTTAATCACCTGTGTGGGCGGTCTTCCTCGTGGCTCGTTCTTCAAGTCGAAGTTTCCATCACGAAAGCGTTTAAACCAAAATCGCACGGTGCGTTCACTAGCAGATCCTTCTCCAAAGACAACATTGATATTGCGGGCTGTTTCTGCCGCGTTACTTCCGCGTCGGAACTCGTATTCAAAAATCACTGGAATTTTCGCAGTATCCATCTTTCTTGTCTAAGTTAAATAACAAAAACAATTGAAAGTCGATATTCAAATGTTTCACATTTTTTAAAAGAAGAACATCATAGAAACCATGTGAAAAAAGTTTCATTCGAAAACCTCAAACCATGAAGATTCTATGTCAATTCAAAGAACCTATTACAATAAAACGGCAATTTCATATTTTAACCCCTAATATTACCACAGATAATATAATACTACTAGTACAGATACCTTATCCCATACAAAGAAACGGTTCCACCGTAGCGGGCTATATTTAAAGGCTGTAAGAGTCCCCAGATGGCGCTACGTAGACTGGGCTTCCCGAAATAAAGCATATCGGTTGCTTGCTCGTAATGCAGTCTACGGATTTACTTCCTCAATAGATGGCGCTAAACTCATTGCTTTTCGTTTATTTACGTGTGTGACTATCGATACGATTTTGCCTCAGATTTAAGAGTATTTAAGTACCTACTTAGGTAAAAGATGGATCATGTAGAAAACATTATCTTTTCTTTCTGATTCTGCGAGGAATAGGCTAAGGTTTATAGTGTGTCCACGGGGGATACCGATAGCAGATAAAAGAAGACCCTAAATTATCCACAAAAGATTTTTTCACAAAAGAGAATACAGAGACACACTGTATTGGATTTTAGTGTTTATAACCGACTTCCAAAAGGTTTAGTTTGGTTTAGCTGAACCGATTTCTATGCGGTTTTCAGTGTTTATTTACTCAGGACGGTTTTACTAAGTATTTTACCGACTTAAAAAAAAAGGTACTTAACTAAAACCTAGTATTAGTTTTTAAAACCTAGTAGTTAAAGAAAAACTCACCAAACTAAAAGAATTTAGTCCTTAAAAACGCATTTGACAATAAGATAATTAGTGGAAACAAAGTCATTTCATGTCGGTGCACGATTTTAAGACCGTATTTTTTAAATGTAGGTATTTTCTTTTTGTTATCAATACCAACGTCTCACCACTACTGATTGACTACTGAATATTTTGATGAAGCTTGCGCTTGGAGCTTGCGCCTTTGCCTTACCTAACATAGACACAGTTGCCTTTTTTAAAAGTGCAATTTATAATTAATGTTTGCGACAAAACGCTTTAAAACTAAAAAATTGATCTCAGGTGGGACTCGAACCCGCATCTCCTCGTATGCCGGGCGGGCGCTATACCAATTAAGCCACCGAGACACTGCGACTCAGCGCGAATTTTTCAAGCATATTCTTAACGCTGTAAGCCAGCATTGCTTCATCAAATGTTAGGAGTTTGCAGTTTTGCACTCTTGACACCCGAAGGAAACATCTTTGCAGATGTTTGACAGTCAGTTAAGATGAAACAGCTATTTATATACTTTATTTGATATTTTAGCAATTAAATTGCAATTATAATATCAGTATATAAACTTGAAAAATTTTGTCTGAGTCGCAGTGTCTCGGTGGCTTAATTGGTATAGCGCCCGCCCGGCATGCGAAGAGATGCGGGTTCGAGATCCTCCTGAGACAAAATTTTTCAAGTTTATATACTGATATTATAATTGCAATTTAATTGCTAAAAAATCAAATAAAGTATATTTGCACACGTGCTTAGAGATGGCAGCCTAAAAAGGTACTCTTTTAAGTCTGTCTAAAATCGATTTCTTACGTTTACGTAAGAATTTTGTCAAAATTTCATAAAAAACTTCGTGGTTTGTCATATTATCTAAATGCACGCTGGAATTTTACTTTGACTATACCACAGAAGATATTACTTAATTGCACTGTAATCAATGATATTTTAAAGTACCTATAGTAAGTATGTTACATTCCTAGAATTTCGCGAATTAAAATTTGTTTCGAGAATCCATAACTGCGCGACGATTTACACTAAAATAAGCAGAATAAAAGATGCGAAATAAAACGCAAAAAAATAGCTATACTTTTTCACGATGACCGTTCGTGAAATGATTGCGCTCAACGCATACAGAGTAAACGAGAGTCGCTATCTAAGAACAAACGAAAGAAATTTTAAGTTTCGCGGGCTGCACTAAACGATCCAAAAACTCATAAAAAACCACAGCAATAATAAAATATTTCTTGCGGGCACCGCAAGAGTTCCTTTCGAGTTTGAACTTTATTGCAATGGTGTTAACATCAAAATTCGTTGCACTTACTTACGTCACACCGATTAAAACATTTGGCCCTGCCCGTCGGCTCTATTATGAACGTTATAATTGAAGGAATGGAGTGCATTTTAATTTCATGCCGGTGTTCATCTATTCTCACACCTGCAGCAAAGATCATTTGAAGCAAGAGTCAAGCAAGACCGATAAAGGCTAGTTGTCTTTCTCGGACAATTCTCTCAGTTCAAATCAATTTCGAAGTGCTCAAGGTCAATGTGTAGTAATCTGACGTGCTGTCGACTGTACTAGATGTTGTGAACTTGCATAAAACAGTTTAATTTGACTAATAAAAAAATATCACATTTATTCAATAAAGTATTATTAACCTTATCAAATAAAAATAAATATATATTCAAGCCGTTGATAATTAAACGCAACTAAAAGTTTCATTCGTATAGATAAATCTTACCGATTGATAAAATTACCAAAAGAATAAAATGTACATTATTATAGCATTATAGAATTTATAGCACTATTTCGCAAAGAATCAAAATGCTTATCCTATCTTTATAATGTTCATTTATTGAGTAAGTTTGAGTAACTTAAGCATTAAGGTAATGGATTAGAGCCTCAATTTGAATGCATTATTTAGGACACGAGTGGCGTCGTGACATAGTGAGACGAGGTGTAGGTACAAGGCGATAAAATGTGCGAGTCATGCAAGTAGTAACGGTTGCAATGAAATTAAACTCTATTCCATCAGTACAAGGAAGAATTATGTTACTCAGCGTATAAAACAGCTTTCTTTTCGATTTATTCAACTGAGTCTGAGTCTGTCATTTTAGGCGGATGTAATTTTCGACTTTAGGCCCTTACCCATTTAAAAATAAGGCACATTTTAAATTTGAACGTTGAACGTTGGATTGGCTTGCAATGCTTTGTTTAAACTTCAATTTGTGATTTCTTGTGATCCTACCTGTTTTGTTTTAATAATCCTTATGTTTAATGAGTGAATTGAGAACTGTTGTAATTAAATTCTACGTATGAAATTGCCTATGTTTAGAATAGTTTGTGTATGACATTTGATTACCTACTCTACTCTTTCAGTCGCCTTTAACGATACCCATAGAAAAAGAAGAGGCGGTGCTATTCTATTTATGTGCTGGCACCACACGACTTATCATTATCACCAACTCAGCCAAACGACACTTACTGCTGGACGTAGGATCTCCAAACAGTCTTAAGCCTGTTAAAGTTCATTGAATAAACCTATAAAAATAAACGCGTAATACAATATATTTAACTACAGTAAAAAGTATTTAAAAAAATAATTAACTAACATATTCAACCATATGTAACAACAGGTAAAAATATCAAAATAATGTATCTGCATTAAAATATCGATATTTTTATTCAACCATTAACTTTTAACTAATAATTTTTTTCAACCATTTACGCCACAAATTCTATGTACAAAATATTAAACCCCCGTAATGGGGACTACCGTTTCTTTGCTCACCAGTTGGCGCCACTGTAGACTGAGGTCCGGAGATATAGCTGTCAAAGTCGATTGGCGCCGAAACAAAGTGTTATATCTTGAATCTAATTAAGGTTATATTGTTCATATATAACTATCTTGATATCAACAAACTAACTTCTGAAATTGTTGCTTTTGAGGCCGCCTATTTTTGCGCTTTTTCTTAATTCCGCTTTTAAAGCGTTTACATTAATCGCCAAATAAGCCATATTTGCGATATTTTACGAAGGAGATCACTTTCCAGCAGATAAATTAAAGAAATTATAATTTATGCAACAAATTCCGCAAAGACCAGTACAAAGTGAATGATATTGGATCTCACGCGACACTTGCGCCTCTAGTGGCAAATTCACTAGCGATAGCCCCCATTGAGTCTTCACAATGCGCGCGCTTTTAACGTGACTTCGTTTTGATAAAGTGTAATTATATGCCAACAGATGGTTCTAGTGTAGTTGTAGATTTTTATCCTATTTACAACAATTACTAAGTAATATTAAGTTTTCTCTATTTTAAATGGTTGAAAATATTTATTAGCATATTTCTCGGGTATTATCTTCATGTATCTTAGGTTTTGTATTCAATTCAATAAACAGTTAATCCGCTAGCCATACAGGTATTGCCATCTATTGAGAAAATTAAAGACCATTTTACTTTTGTTCTGGATGAGACCCCGTGATATTACTATGATTTCAAGAAAAATACAAATGAAGAAGAAATAATTCTTTCATTTCGATATAATCCGGTTTTGTAGGGATGTTTTTGTTTTCAGACAAATAAATATGTTAAATGGAAATTAATGAAAATTATAATATTAATCATATTAATAATCAATAAAAGGTTAACCTGATTTCTTTTATTGTTCTGCTAAAATACTTTGAAAAGGTAAAAAGGTGGATAAACATTCATTATAACATTATTTGATGTCATATTTAAACACGAATAATAGCGCATAAGTTTATTACGCGATGTCAAAAGGTTTAAAATAAAACCGGCCAAGTGCGAGTTGGACTCGCGCACGAAGGGTTCCGTACCAAAAAGACCAAAAAACGGGTTTGTTGTATGGGAGCCCCCCTTAAATATTTATATTATTTTGTTTTTAGTATTTGTTGTTATTGCGGTAACAGAAATACATAATATGTGAAAACTGTCAACTGTCTAGCTATCGTGGTTCTTGGGATACAGCCTGGTGACAGAGCGACGGACAGACGGACAGACGGACAGGCAGCGAAGTCTTAGTAATAGGGTCCCGTTTTTACCCTTTGGGTACGGAACCCTAAAAATACCTTTAATAATGTAGGCATCAATTTATTACAAACAGCACTTCGTTAACATTTCAGACGAACGAAGACGTAAACGCAGTCACAGAAAAAGCAAATAAATAAATTTCGACGAAAACAATAGTTATTTGTTATACAAGAGTGCAAAGGTCCTTTTTAACCGCGTGCTCAACTTTGATGACCGAGCATGCGCTCGTGATTCAAAAATTAGAATCCTGAGCGATAGCGAAAAGAGTGCAAGGTGAAAAATCTTTGCACTCGAGTGCACTTTGCAACTTTTCAACCCCCTTAGCGAGGAAATGACTGAATGCAAAATAAAACATTTACAATCACAAGATACTTTTATTTCAGTTTAGGTACATATTTACTACTTACAACATTATGATATGTAAGTATTACAGAAATAAACTTCTTCGTCGCTGGAATCACTCATTTTCGTTTTTTTTTTTACTTGTTTTCAAGTTTCTTATTTATAACAATACGAATTCAAAACAAAATGGCGAGCGCAAAGCAAATTGAAAACAAAAGTACACCAAGGAGGTTAAGAGTCTTGAGTTTTTAACAAATTAAAAAAAAGTTGTATGATAAATACGGCACCATGGAGATGAAAGTAAATAGGTTTAATGATGTTTTGAAATCACATACCTAGTGCACGCGATGTTCCAAATTCAAATTTACTTTATCCTCTAGCGCTTAAAAACCGCTTTTGCACTCAGATATCGAAGAGCAAAAATACTCTTTCCGAGATGGTGGGATGAAAAAGTAATTTAGTTTTTTGTGTTTATTGAAAATATTATAATTTAATTATAAATTTTATTTACAAGATTTAGAAGCATGATTTTTTACGCATCTAAAGATACCATTTTAATTATAATTGCTTAACTAAAAGAGGTGGAACGACGATCTGGTCAAGGTCGCGGGAAGCCGCTAGATGCGGTCAGCACAGGACCGATCGTTGCGGAGTTCCTTGGGGGAGGACTAAGCCCAGCAGTGGGCGTCGTTCGGCTGATATGATGATGATCATGATGATGAACTAGAAAAGGAATTACGACAATTTTGGTGTTTTTTGGCGTTCCTGTAAAATTAACTTTTTGAAATAACTGCTTTATTCGGTTGGTGTGGCGATAAATGATGATTTCCTTACCAAATTACCTTACACCGCCATCTGTCAAAATCGTATGAAACACACAGTCAGTTTGTTAAATAATCAACAAATAATTTCCAATGTAAAAAAAATTGCGACTTTAATTAAGTTATAAACTAAACTATCTTTCAAGTTGGATTAAGCTGCACACAGTGTGCAAAGTTTTATAAAATCAAACGATTTGACATATACTTTTTTATATATTTAGGCTCTATTATATTATTTTTATATATTAAGACTTGTTTTTCCACTTTTACCAATATATTTATCTACTGCATATCCATGAGTTGGTGAACAGGCAAAACTCATGTCTCTAATGAAATTTGAAGTAGTTGTATTTATGGACTGAAAATTTGTTCAAATCTTTGACCTACTAATTGCATTCTAACATCAATGTATTTATTTAATGTTCTTTAGATATCATGTGTATATATGTCGCAGGGAAATGAGGATATCAGGGATTTCATGAAATCCTTAGGGATATGACGAAATCCCGGTAAATGTCGGATATTCTTGTTTATTACGTCTTTTTACTAAAATTATCTAGTGATATGACAAAATACTAATATAAAGTCAGAGATATGTCATTTCACTAAACTAAATGTAGTGAAATAAAGAATACTCTTGTAGACACAGGCTGATTACAATTGTTGAAAACCTGAAATGGTTACCACCTGGCATATTCACTTTTCTTCAACATTAAAATGTACAACTGATTTATAACTAAGCGATTATATTTTTAGTTGAAATTGAATTTTACTAAACCACTCGATAAATCCACTAGCCACTAAAAGCAATATTTCGCCACTAAATGGGGTGTTAAAACTACCAGTTTTAGTAAAATATCTAATTAGTTGGCAACACTGTTAACACGAGCCGCGTGCGTCCTGTGCGAACTAGAACGAGCGGGAGAAATGCATGGCTCGATTTTTATTCGGCAGTATCCATTTTCTGACATTTCACTAGATTTAGTTTAGTGGAACGACATAATACTCGTATCACTGACGATAATTTTCTATACATATACTGGTGCACGAAAGAAGCCTCCCCGCGGCGCACCCTGGAAGCAGCTAGTCACCGTAACGGAGTGGCTAGGCTGACTGATTCTTTCACTACAATGGCAAATCTCCAAACACCAAAACAAAGGCTCTTTTCAGACCCAGCAGTCACAGTGGTTTCCATCAATATCGAGGGCTTTTCTAATGTAAAAGCAGACTTCCTTAAAAACCTCTGTGACCAAACCAAGTGTCACGTACTATGTGTATAAGAGACACACAGGGACCAAAAAGCCTGCGCCCCGAAATTCTAGGCATGAAACTAATCTCAGAAGTACCACACTCGAAGCACGGTAGCGCTGTGTTCACGAAACCTGACCTGATTGTTAAATCAGCTTCCGCACAACTGACAGTGAACAACACAGAAATAATCAGCTTGGATCTCGGAAACTGCTCTGTCACCTCTGTATATAGTCCACCGGGTGAAGTTTTCGACTTTCAGTGTAGCAAAGAGTTCAGCAGCCATAACCCTAAAATAGTCATCGGGGATTTTAACAGCCACAGTATTAACTGGGGTTACATCAGTTCAAATGATAGTGGCGATGCAGTTGAAAGTTGGGCTGATCTTCATGATCTGACGCTGGTACACAACTCGAAACTCCCCGCATCATTTAACAGCCGACGTTGGAACCGAGGTTACAACCCCGATTTGATTTTCGTAAGTTCAAATATAAGCCCTAACTCATTCAAGCGCGTCTGCTCGCCGATCCCTAGAACCCAACACAGACCAGTTATGTGCTCAGTGCAAGCTTTAGTCAAACCAATTTCTGTTCCATTTAGACGCCGATTCAATTTCTCGAAAGCAAACTGGGAACAATACACAAAGAAAATCGACGAAAAACTGCTCGAAATCACTCCGTCACCAGATACCTATGAAGAGTTCGTAAGGGTTATTCGGCGGGTTTCCCGTCAGTGCATTCCCCGCGGTTGTCGCACCAGCTATGTCCCGGGATTGACAAAGAACGCTGCAGCAAGACTGGTAGAGTACGAAGCCCTCTATACAGAAGATGCTTTCTCAGAGGAGACAATCGCAGTCGGCGAGGAGCTTATGGAAATGCTTGCTGAGTGCCGTCGAAACAAGTGGATTACGTTGGTGGAAAACATAGATCTGACGCATAATTCGAAAAAAGCTTGGTGGACGCTTAAAAAACTCACAAGCGACCCTCCTGATGCCACCCATCCTGGCCCAGTTACAGCAAACCAAGTCGCCCACCAACTACTCCTCAACGGAAAACTACCTAATCGGTTACCCAGGTTACGTAACGAGAACTCAGAGTTGACCAACAATTAATGTCCCATAAGCCAGGCTTTCACTATCACCGACATCAAAAAAGCAGTAGGTGCTCTGAAAAATGGGAAAGCTGCTGGAATCGACGACATCACAGTTGAGCAACTCAAACATCTGGGCCCTGTAGCGGTCTCATGGCTCCTACAACTATACAACACGTGCATGGATACAGCTAAAATCCCAAAAATTTGGAGGAAGTCCAAAGTTGTAGCCCTCCTTAAACCTGGAAAACCTGCAGAAGAACCTAAAAACTATCGTCCTATTTCCCTGCTATGTCACACGAACAAACTCCTGGAACGAATGATCTTAAACCGGCTGACTAAATCTATTGACCCACAACTAATTCCGGACCAGGCTGGCTTTCGCCCAGGAAAGTCATGTTGCAGCCAAGTACTTAACCTGACTGAACATATTGAGGATGGATACGAGCAAGGGCTGGTGACTGGCGTCGTATTTGTGGATCTGAGCGCAGCATACGATACCGTGAATATAAGGCGCCTTCTAACAAAAGTAGCTGCCTATACAAAAGATCGCAAATTTGTCACACTGCTTGCTGAATTACTGCAAAACCGTCGCTATCAAGTCCTCCTCAATCATGAAAAAAGTAGATGGCGCATCCAAAAAAATGGCTTGCCTCAGGGAAGTGTACTGGCACCCATTTTATTTAATATATATACAGATGACCAACCTACATACCCGAACACTTCACGATTTCTTTACGCCGACGACCTTGCTTTGACCTGCCAAGCTAAATCATTTCCGGAAATTGAAAAGCACCTTACTGCAGCCCTTGAACAGATCCACATCTACTATGATTCCAACTCCTTGAGACCTAATCCAGCAAAGACGGAGTCCTGTGCATTTCACCTGCGAAACCGAGACACTGCACAACATCTACGCATTACCTGGCGCGGGGTAGAAATTGCCCATAATGACAACCCAAAATACCTAGGGGTTGTATTAGATAGATCTTCGACCCACAAGGTTAACTGCCAAAAAGTGAGGAATAAAGTCAGCGCACGGAACAACATCATCAGGCGTCTGACAACTACACGTTGGGGTGCAGCTCCTGATGTCCTTCGCACTAGCGGCCTGGCGCTGTGCTACTCGGCCGGCGAATACGCTTGCCCTGTTTGGGCGCGCTCAGCACACGCGAAGGTTGTGGATGTCGCCCTCAATGAAACCTGCAGGGTGATAACGGGAACGCTAAAACCTACGCCTTTAAATGTACTCTACTCCCTAGCTGGAATAGCTCCCCCGTGTGTTCGACGCCAGGTTGCATGCTCCATTGAAAGGCTCAAGCAAGAAAAAGATAGCAGGCACCCGTTGTATGGACATATACCTTCACCCCCACGTCTTAAGAGTCGCCGCAGCTTTAAGCATAACACCGAGCCACTTAGCGTGGACCCACCTAAGGCCAGAGAACAGCTGTGGTCAGATAAATTCGCCCCCAACAACCAATCCATCCCTATGGCTGAGAAGCTTCCGCCTGGTCACAATCTTCCCTGGCCCATTTGGAAGGCGTTAAACAGACTTCGTTCAGGTGTAGGCAGGTGCAATGAACTCAGGAAAAAGTGGGGCTTCACTGAGGACGACACGTGCGAGTGTGGCGCCTTACAGTCTATGCCACACTTAATGTCGTGCCCTACTTCTCCTGCCACCTGCACGCAAGAGGACCTTTACAACGCCAACCAGAGGGCCATTGATGTGGCCACTTTTTGGGCGCAGAGAGTTTAATTGGTTGCCATTGACTCGAGAAGAAGAAGAAGAAGTATACATATACTGATTTAAACTTCCATGGTCACTATCACTAGAGTTAATTGATTCGGGGTTTATACCATGTACCTTAGTTTTTATGAGTTCCCGATATTTCGGCACTGTTGCACTCCATGATCACGGGAGAACTCGCGTAAACCCCGAATCAATTAACTCTAGTGATAATTTTCTATTTTGTCATAAGTATCTCTAGATACTTTTAGTAAGAAAACGTAATAAACAGGTATATTCGATATCTTCCAGGATTTCGTCATATCCCTAGGGATTTCATGAAATTCCTGATATCCACATTTCCCTGTGACATATACATATTTTGTAAACCAAAACACATAAAAGTTACTAAAAACACCCTGTGATTTATGCCGCCCCTTATAGGTTGATTAGGAAATTTTGAGAGAATAATCACACGATAAGAAAAAGACGAAGAATAAAATATTTTCATGTAAAATTCATTTTAAATAATTATAATAGATATTTCACATTGAAAATTTATTATTCCTAAATCATTTGAAGTTTGACAGATAATTCTTGTTTAAGAAAATTCTTTTTTAGAAAACTAGCTTTGAGCACTTACATAGAACGTAAGATGTACACTTAAACTTGAAAAATTAGATTAGGGATAGAGTCCCGCCTGAGACATAATTTTTCAAGTTTAAATACTGATATTATAATTCAATTGAATTGCTTAAATATTATATAAAGTATATTTATAATTATTTATATTCTATTTTTATTACTAATATGTTTCATCTTTAATTCTTTTTACAAGTTTATGTCTTGTTGTTGATTGATGATTGATTATTACCTACAGGACAGGCCTAGCCTATTGTATAAATCATCGCAGGTGTATTGATTAAAATTTATTGACATATTTAAATGGTTTCAGACAACCCAGTATCTTTTGAAAGTGGATTTGGAAGATTTGTACCAGTTAGGCCTCAACCTCGGGTTTTGCCTTTAAATGTACAGAATCGTGACAATATTACTACTGAGCATCAGGAAGATGCTACTGGTTCAACTGTAACTGGACACACATTACATCCTTATGCACATCAAATGCAGAATGGTACATTGAACAAATATCTCTTGACTTAACACAAATTTTCTTTAAATTTATCCTGTCCTTTACAAAAATTTAGTCTTACTTTTGTGTTTTTAAATGTTCTGATAATTTCAGGTCTCATACCACATTCTAACCATACAGCAGCAGCTGTTATGATTGTTAATCCTACAACACCTAATGCAGTTACAGGAAATTTATCCCAGCCATTCAATGTATGCTTGTTTATTTTTGATGGAATATGAATTATTATATTTATAATACCCTATTTAAAACAACAATTACAATTTTAGGCTCCGAATCAAAACAGAAACAATTTATCAAGAAATCTAAACCCAGCTCGAAATAATTTTGACTCCAATAGTATTTCTAGTAATAATAATACCACCCCACCAATATCTAATTCCCGGTCTGGAACTAAAACTGTTAATTTGATTAACAATATGTATGACCAAGGACAAGGCAGTTTCAATAATATAAACGATAGTAATTCTGTAAGTAATTTTATAATGAAGATAAAAACAAATACAAATCTACACAAACTTAACAAACACATATGTTTTATAGCTTCATAGAGAATCTGCTAGAGCTTTAGGTGAAGCAATAGTAGCAGCATGTCCGGATGCAGCTGCCGTTGAACGGCGTCTAGGACAAATACGCGAGTACATACGGGTGACCTCATCTCTTGTTGATACAATGCGAAACTCAGAAGATGAAGTAAGTAAAGTTTGCATGCAAGTAAAATTTCATTATTTATGATTTACACAATAAATGTATGCAACATTCTTAATTTAGGCCTATATAGAACACACGAAAGAAGAATACGATGAATTAGTTGAGATGGTTATGAAATTGAAAGAAAGTGAAAATAATTTAGAAACTATGCTGGTTGAGAAAAAGCCGGAAAATGAAGAAGTTCCACGTTTAGAAGAACTTAGTGAATCTGCCCCTGTACAAGAGTCAACTGGGGAAACAGAAGAAAGTCTTGAAAGTGTGATTTCTCCACCAGACAATACTGGCAATGCTAAAAGTAACAATGATAGTCCTTTAAACAATAACCTTAAGAAGGTTACAAACATTGAAAATGAGCAAATAAACAAAACTCTGCAAAATGTGAAAACTTGTGATAATAATCAAAATGTGACGTCTACAAATGTTATTGAAAGTAAACCACAGTTATTTGAAACAAACTCAGAAAATGCAGTTAATAGCCATGAAAATTCAGAAAACATTCTTGAAATCATAGAAATTGAGTCAACACCATATAAAAAACCTGAAATCAAAAAGGATGACCAACATTTAAATGAAGTTTTGCGTAAAAATATTATATCATGCGTCGAGAAGGTGGCATTGATTGAAGTAATAAAAAATAAATGCAAATCTCCAACTGAACAGCTGGATCAGGTGTCTGCCTGTTGTGTGTCAAGTGTGCCCTCTCTTACTTGCGAATTATAAAGCATAGCATGAATGGAATGCTGGAACATACAATAACCATCTTTACTTTTTGTTGTATTATAATCATTGTAACTGTGTATCATTCTATGTGTTACAGTTATAAGGCTTTTAACAATAATCAAACTCTCATACTTCATTGTGTTTCTAGACAATAATGACAACCTTAGGTAACAAGTGAAAGTGTTGTGTGAAAATTTACTCTTACCTGTCTCAACATGACAAATAATCTTTCCAAGGAAATAACATGTTAACAAGACCTCCCTTGTTTTTATGATCATAAACTTCTTTTGTTTCTTAGGTTTAAGGTTTTATTAAAACATAATTCAAATCTAAATAACAAGTGTGTTGGCAAATATAGATCAGCTAACCAAAACTCTCTTTCCAGCAGGACCTTGTAACGAGACCTGTTTCAGTTCAAAGTAATGGTTCTATGTATAGCGA
This sequence comes from Anania crocealis, assembly GCA_949315895.1. Lineage (NCBI taxonomy): Eukaryota > Metazoa > Arthropoda > Insecta > Lepidoptera > Crambidae > Anania > Anania crocealis. Next base: position 11,759,131 of record OX438884.1, on the reverse strand, counting down.
CAATGAACTATGGCAAAATGAAATCAAAAGTAAGATGGAATTATCACAAATTCGCTTGTCAGCATTAAAACAGCAGCAAAAGAGGCTTCTTAAATATCAGGTATGATTAAAAAATAAACTGATTACATTAGGTTACCTTCTTTTTTTACTTATCTTTCAATCTTATCGCGACTAAATGAGTATTCTAACATATTTCTCATTATAGGAAGAAGCGAAAAATCAGTTAGATGAAATGAATAGGGAAAGACAATCCCAAGAAATTCATCAATCAACATCACATGACAACTTTGTTGGTTTGCAGGTAATTATAAGTTTTAGTTTATAATCTACTTACTGATTATAAATAGTAACTATCTGATCATAGTATTTTAAAATATTTATGACATACTTGTCATAAACATTTTAAAATACCAATGAGCCTTAGCACACGTAAATGGAATATCATATTAAAGAAATTGCATTGTTTTAGAACCAATCATTTAGCGCTAATTACCATAACCCAAATCGAATGTATGCTGCTAATCAAATTGGTGTTGCTACAACCCTACCTCATTCAACTGAAGCGCTTCATGCTCAACAAAACATGACGGAGAACACAGAGAGCGAACATGGTCACTCAATTCACAATCATAATCAGGACGAACGGTTCACGCATCGTGATGCCAATATTGCTAGTAGTGAGGTAAATATTAGCTTTACTGCAAACTGCTCTTGAGCTGCATGAGCTCATTCCGCCTTTCCTTTCTATCTTCGGGAATCCAGGCGCACTGTAGGTTATCATCCCTTCCTGGTTGATATACCGCGATCGCTTACCAAGCGCTTTTCCTCTTCTTTTGTGATGCGCACCGCCAAGGAGTGGAATGCCCTGCCTGCGTCTGTTTTCCCGAAAATTAATATCTCAAAAATTTTAAAGCAAGTGTGAATAGGCTGCTTCTGGGTAAGCTTGCTCCATCTAAGGCTTCTTCTTAACCGTAGAGTTAAGTATGTAGTCAAGAGCAAGCCTATTAAATATAAAAAAAAAAACAATGACACTCATAGAAAATTGTAAAAAGTAATAGAAATGTGATGATTTGCTTAAGTGTTCTCTTTCAATTGTAGACTGGATAATTTCATACTTTTTATGATATTTTAGCAACTTAATTCGAATTTTAATATCAGTATTTGTACTTGAAAAATATAGGAGGCGGCCGCTGTCGGACGAGATAGCGAGGCCGAAGAGGATGAAGGTTTGCTCAGTGAACGAGGTCGTATGCTGCAAATGAAGCTAAGGGAATTGCAAATGAAAAAGCAGCATATGGAAAACTTGGTTCGATATCCACTTTTTATACAGGAAGACTTTTTAAGTATTTGCGGAATTTTTATAGGAGTTAAATATCGTGTTTAGAGCCCATTTCCGAAAAAAAAATGTAGGTCAAGTTTTCACCCTAAAATATTTTTCGAAAAAAAAATTCCAATTAAAAGTGGTCGTCCTACAACCTAGAACGTAAACATAGCATTGCGCAATTCGTTTTAAAACGAATTCTTTTAAACACTTGAGTACTTTGTCTTACCTCTTTTAATCCTCTCCTAGCTCCCTTAAGTAATCCTTTCCTACTTATGTAGTAAAACTTTTGCCGAATTCACAATAAAATTGAAACACGCACATTTTAGGTTAACTACATGTAGGAATCACCAAACTTGTCTTTAACGAGTTACACTCTGCTTCGTATTTGCCCATAAGATTCCTAAAACTATCATTAAGCGATTTTCACGTATTCACTATTAAAACTATGATTAAAATCCATATTAAGTATTTTGTATTAGAAACAACAATAACACAAAACAGAATATCACAAAACCAATACAACCATAAACACTCGTCAATTCTTTCCTTTTTTGTTGTTCCTTGGAACCGGCTAAGGTCTAAAACCATGCTGCCATGTCATTAGTGCGAATTTAAGCATTCTCTATAAATACATTCAATATCAAAAAAACTTACTTAAACATAATAATTTAGCCTACAGTAAAGTTTGTACGATGAGGTGACTCTGGTTTAAATGTTATTAATTAATAAAAAGTTAAGAGACATAAGTAACAGCGAAATTATGAAACTATTTTTCAAACACCACATACTTTGTAAAAGATATCAGTACTAAATAATTACAAGTACCTACGTACAATAAAACAGTATGAAAAACAAAAACATTTACTTTCCTTAATTGAAATAAAATCTTACAGCTTAACAACTAATAGTATTTTAAATGTAATGATCAAAATCATTATCAAACTGAAATAACTTTATTTACTATGAGAAAGCAAGTAAGATCCTTAGAAAAGTACTCGATATTTGGAAGTATCGATACTTTTGTCTCGATACTTTACTGAGTACGATTCTAAAGTATAACAAAATAATCATACTAATTTTACTTATGCAAACTTTTGAAAGGATGTTTGTTACTCATTCTTGTCTGAATGTTACTCATAACGGTTGACCGGACAGAATTAAAATTGTGCACAATTATGTATTCAATAGCCAAGCACGATTATCATCAACCGCATAAATACAACAGGAATCCAAGACGCGAAACGATTACACATAACGAAACAATATTGGAAGAATGACGAACGAGCGAGTGATTGATTAGTGAAGACAATGAAGGAAAGAATAGGACTGGTGAAGTGTATGGACGAGTTTGAACTGAGTAGGTATAATGTTTTAATACATTTAGCACGCTGTAATTGAATGGCACTGCCATAAACAAGAACAGTTATGCTAAATTAAATGTTTTTATTTATTTATTCGATACGATGTCTGTCAAATAGTACCTACTCATTAAGTAAAAGCATCGTATAAACCACACATACATTTCAATGAGTTCGAAAGGAACAAAAAAACAATGTGCCGAATACTAAATCAATGTTTTTTTTTGCGCGGGAAACGAAAAGAGTAAGTTGGACTTTGTTTCGTAATTTTGTGAAATTATCCTAAGTGGCATTAAATTGTGATAAAGTTGGCAAGGTGGCACTGTAATAATAATGTGTTTGTTTATAGGATAAATCAAATAAAAATGAGAAACAAGGAAAGGCGCTCCTATTTGACTCGGATCCACGTTCTCGCGTAAAACTCTTGTGATCAATGAAAAGTATAAACCACCCATACTATTGTCGCGGTCATGCTAGAAGGTTCAAGATATCGCTAGAAGAATGTACATAACTACCTAAGTTCGGCCACAAAGTAATAACACGACCTTAGTGCAAGCGACATTGAACTTTAAGTATACAGATTAAGGCGCAAAATGGTATAACTCACTAGAGTTGTTTACGTTTAAACGTCCTTGTGATCTTTCTGGAAAACGAACATTCTAGTATGTACGACCGGCGTCGATGTTGAGATATATAAATAACAGGACTTGAGACGCCGAGTCAGTTCATTCTGAGCTTTCGGTGCGATACCTGCGAAAAGTGATTTAGTGCGAAGTAACGACGACTTTAGCGATACCAACGGATCTAAGGACTACTCTACGGATTGGCAAATAGTGTTTTGGAACCAACGACCTCAGCGACCCACCGGACTACGATTCTTGTGATTTGGCTTTTGTGATAGTGTCTGCGACCTGTTCATCGCCTAATTAAATCTTCTAATAGGTCAACGGTGTTTTATCCAAATCCCAAACTCCGCGTTCGTAACACTATCAATGAGTTAGATTAAGTTATGTTATTATGTGTAAGTAAGTATTTATGATATTTTATGTATTTATTAAAGATGTAGCCGGTTCCAAAAGGAACAAACAAACAAACAAAAAAACTAAATCTATAGTGCCGAAAGCATGCGCAGCTGTCAGTCTAATTCATTGTTTGTGTTATTAATAACCTATTGTGAATTTTGAAAACATCTAATGTTACTCGTATGTTAGGGTTGTAGATAGCTTATGGGCAAATACGAAGCCAAGAATGTAACTCGTTAAACAATTTTGATGAATTTTTTATGTTGTGAACCTAAAATGTGTGTGTTTTCAATGTTTTGTGTTGTTCAATGTATTGTGAATTCGGTAAAAGTTTTACTACATAGGAATGGATTGCCATTGGAGCTAGGAGAGGATTAAAAGAGGTACGAGAAAAAAGGACTCAAATATCCTTTTTAAAACGAACACTTGTAGGTTATGGTAATGTTTTTGTCTATCATACTGTACTTGTACTTATTTTTATTGTGGTTTCTAACAAAGCTAAGTTAGTTTTAGCTTAGTCAATGAACATTCATTAACTGTTTGGACTCTTGCGTTTTACGGTCCTAAGCCCGTAACAGTATGAAGAGAAAATCAACCACTTATGAGTAGTTTTGTAATGAATGAATGAATGAATGAGATGCGCATCGCGTAAAAACTGTGTTGCGAGGAGACCATTACCAAAATTTTAGATTTTTGACGGACTTTTTCTAAGTGTTTTATCTTGACATTTTTGTACAGGGCTATACCAAAAGAAAAAATACGTCATTTGTTTTTTGTCTTGTAGATTGCTATATTCAAATTTGGAAAGTGGTTAAAATTTCACCCTGTATACATATGACAATGTAATACAGGGTGTAAAAAAACCAAACGCTGACCCTGAAGCTACGCTATCTGGACATCGTCATATTAGAAAATATTATCGCTGCGAAATGATTTTAATTTTTAGGAATCAAAAAATATTATAAGGCCAGACCGGCGCGCTGCTTTGTTAGTGATGGCTGCTAAGTTCAAAATACGTCCGCGCTAAGCCGTACATTGCGTTTTGTAAAAAAGCATGAACAAATAATGAACATTTTTGATATGTTTTTAATGATAAAAGTTTTTAAGTAACCGTTTGCAACAGCTTTTGCAATAAAAAGGAAAACAAAATTGAGACATTTTCCCAGGTATGGTCCTAAAGAAAAACAAAACCTAGTGGACAATACCATCTTTCCCTATAAACATACGTAGGTTTTGGATCTGCGTTTGGTATTTTTAAACCTGTTATAGATTATTAGCTAGTCTCTTGTAATTACATTTTTTCTTTTCGTAGGTATCTGAATTCCAAAAACTGCAAATGGCAACCGTTCTTAGTAGCTCTCACAATAATTACTCCAGTTCGGGAGAAGATAGCGGTGATGAAGAGCAATCACGCAAATGTAAGCAATTCTTCTAGGCTTGTCTTGTTGTGTGTTATGTCATAATAATAAACTACGAAGACTTTTATTTAAGTAAAAGCATAGTTACTGTTGTAATATTTAATACTAATCATCACCTTCGTTCAGGTAATAAAAGCGGAGGGAATATCAAAAATGAAGATCCTTTCAAGCTCATGGAAATAAAAGCCATTAAGACTGCCCTTCAAAAGACGAAAGGTCGGTATTAAATGTTTAGGTATCATTACAACTAAACTTGTTATAACTATTTTCATAATAACTATGGTCGATTCACATAATATTATTATGTTCGTATCGCCTATTGGACGTCTCACCTACTGTTTAATTCACATAATTTTGTTTAAACTAAAATCAATTGGACTAACGATCGATTAATCTGATGGTTGTTTCACATGCTATTGCTATTGGATGGTTCTACTAATTCGGCTTTTGAATTAAACTCTAGTATCGGGCAGACTAGTACCACGGCGAGTCGGGGTTCAATAAACCTTAGTTTCGTTAATTGTGGCTGAATGAACGTAGGTGAGCTGACCATAGGTGAATCGTCCGTTAGGGATTTCGTCCATTACTTTAAACAAAAATATGTGAAACGATCTTTAGGCATATAAAACAGTAGGTCTTCCGAACGTAGTTATTTTGAAAATTATTGTAGCAAGTTGTAATGATACGTAACCGTATTAAATATAAATGTAAAAGTTTGATTATTATTAAGACTGTTGCACTGTTTTGGCCTTCTGATATTTGTATTCTTAATATTTCTTTCTGTCAATTGTAGATCTCATGCGGTCAGTAGAAAATTACGAGACAGAACAGATGGCCGCTGCAATTAACGATGACACCTTCTCGATTCCCGGCCATTCAAACATCCATGACAAGTATGATTTCTATAATTATTAAAATCTATAATATAAAAAATAGGGATACTTAATATGACAACTTGGCAATTAGTCCTGAAAAATATATGTCGTTTTTTTCTATGAATAAAACATTTATTCTATCAGAATATTTGCTATCATTCTCTGAACTGTGCTGCCCGATCTCTGGGGTTCTAGATTCGTTTAGTGCGAAAGTATTTTGTACTGTTCCTTTGAGTAAAAAATATTAACACGTCCAAATCACGAAAAAAAGGTTGTCGGTTCAAGCATCGTCTAGCGAGTACGGAAAATAACGTATAGTTCTTAACTGCAGCTTTCGTAACGGTTTCTCGTGCAGTGCAAGTACTTGCGTGGTGGAGTAGTGTACCTACCGGTTTTCAAGGTGCCTCGGGTTCGATTCACAAAATAGTCATAAGTCAGAAATCAAGCCCACATTTTAGTCCTTTACTTTCGAAACCAGATAAAATGTTCGTGGCTTATGAATTGTGAACTCCCATTTATTTGTCACGACAACGAAGACCGTAGTCATCGAATCACCCGGGGATGGACCCTTGGGGGTCTCGACTGAGACTCAACAGCCAATTGTTCACTGCCAGTTTCGCTATCATTATTCATCTGCTGTTATTGTTTGAACTCGTATTAAAAATTACTCATATTTTCAAAGTATCTATCCCGTCTCAACTGAATAAAATAGGAACGTTTGAAATTCGAAAATCTATTTTTTTTTTCCCTTTTTTAACGATAATTTATTATTATAGGTCTCGTATTATATGAAATAAGTCTTACGCAAATAATTATTTACATGAGTTGAAACACGCAATACTTTTAGAAATGTTTATCCATCTGCCTGTTGCCTAGTCGTGACGTCACGCCTTGCCTCAAGTACAAATAGTAAAAACTGATCAATGTTTTGTCAGGCGATTGTCAAACTTAACAACATAATTGATTGCAATTTATTAATTGATTTAAAAAATATGATTTCCAATGATCAGATTAGGTAGTGCAATTTAGGGTTAACGACCTCAAACATTATATTATACGGATGCCCGTGGGATGACGAGATTTCAGAAATATTCTATACGTGTAAAATACATTTTCTGAGATTAGAAATTAATAAAATGAATTAATTATTTATTTAGTAATACACTTGAAGTGTTTATCATTAATAAAGTAAAAATTAGGTAATAAATAAAAAACATTGCTTCTGTAAATACTTTAATATCATTTTAGAAAATGCAAGCAATCAATTACGAATAAAAATGTTTACAAAACATATAGACGACAGGTTGAAATAACCATTTGTGTTATAACAAAACAATTGCGGTGTTTGTTATTAAAAAAAAAAACTAAGTTTAGTAGTGTCTAATTATAAGACGGCCAATTTGAAAAGTGTGACATATTGTTGACATTACATAATGGACATACTATGGTTTTCAATGCGCCGTTTTATAATTAAACAAAGCGTTAACTTTGTCTTTGTCTTTTTTGTAGTAACACAAAAACAAAAGTTTTTCAGTAGTTACCTTTATTATGAAAAAAAAAAATTTTTTTTAATTATCGAGTTCAAAACAAACAACATTATGGATTTCAATTATAAGCCAATTCAGACGCGAAAAAAATAGGTTAACAATCATGGACAACAACATTTGAAACGATATTAATCTTTAGTGTGAGATGAGAGCTGCTCATTGAAATTTTATTCCCGCGCTATTGACATGTCCATGTTAAAATTTCATCATGAAATACCGCAAAATTGAATTGAATAGAATAGAATAGAATAGAATAGAATTTATTTATTTGGCACTTCAAAAATAATTAGATAAACAAAAAGAAAAATTAATAATTAATGTGCCAAAAAGGTCTACACTCAGCATTGGTCGCAACAGCCAAAGGCATGCTGCGACGCTGATTTTCAGTGTGAGCCCAGAGGCTCTTTAAAATAAAAAAAAACGCAAATACTTTATTATTAAAATACATTAGAATTAAATTAAAATTAAAATAAAATAATAACAAGTTTAAAAAGAAATATTAAAAAATATTAAAACTTAACAATCAGTGGAAAACAAGAAAAGGGAAAATATATTAATTACAATTGATTGCTTTAATTTGATACTACAATAAAAAATTTAATAAAGAAAAAAAATTAACATACAAATTACAATAAAAATCCAAAATTAAAATCAAATAATTATTTAAAAACAAGAAAAAACAACACAATGATAACAATAAGAATTCAATAGAAACAATATCTGTAATAATAATATTTGTAATGAAAAATCCAATACCTAATAATAAATAAGCCGTCTGAATGGGTTTAGCACACAGACACCGATAGCGCCACAGACAAAAAAAACAGCTCACTAAGCTGAGGGTGGCAGCACTGCGCAATGCGCCTTCGCCTCCATCCGCTGAGGAGTGCAGTGCACTAACCACGGATTTTAATATTAACCTGCATCGAGTACTTCTCTATCTCATATTTTCAAATGTGCACTCTAAAACAAAAGCGCTAAAATTACTTTTTCTCTGCCATATGGAAAAGTAGGATACGAGCCAATGAAATAACTAAAATAGTAGTGTGTCTTGTCTAGCAAGTATGTTATGGAGAAGGGTGTCCACGCTATAAGTAATTTATGATAATAAGTTTTTTTAATTTAGAAATGACCGGGTTTTTTTTTCACTGTCTAAAATTGTATATTTTAATGGTTGATGTTTAATAATGATAGCTTATTAATTAATCTATAAAATGTGTGATTTTATTGTGTAGTATGATAATTATTTATGATCCAAACATAAATTTAAATACTAATTAAAAATCATTAGTTTAAGCCACTGCTGGGACTTGAACCTGCAACCTCATAGTGTGTGTCAAGCATTTTTCCAATTGGGCTACCACGGCTCATAAATTATTAAATAAAAATATTTAGTTAGACTTTTACTGTAGGTATTTAAAATAAAAGGGGTGGATTTTACTTTATGTGTATTTTATTGCTGTACAGGATGGCTAAGGATGAATCTGTTGCTGGAAAGTGGAAAGAAACCTGACAAAAAAATATTCAATGACAACAAAATATTTCGAAAAATTTAAATTTTATCCTCGCTTAAATGATATTACTCATCATCCACTACAATCTCTCACTAATAAATCAAGACACGAACTAATTAAAAGTTTCGCAAACAGATAATTAAGCTTAAGATTGAAAACGTACGCCAACGAAGATACTCTTAAAATGACGGGAAAAAAAACTGACGATGCGACAACGGCTGCATATAATAATTTTATTCAATAATGTTTAATTTTCTAATAGGTAAAGTTTTTGTCAGTAAAATTAATTTCTTGTTTTATTTCCTTTGCTCCGATTCGGTCCTAAACGAGTCTACTACCACTTCAACTTAACAATTCACTGTAACTATCCTATTCCACAATAGTAAAGAACATATCTAATGAAATAAAGATAAATAGCATAGGCTAGCAGGTGACTATTAGTGATTAAAATCCGTTTTAGATAGTTTTTAATACAATAACGGCCATTTCCAATAACCTATCTATCTTCAGTTTTAGCATATCGGAGATAGAAAGAAACTTCTGTCTTTGTTTCTCTGGACGGCAAAAACAGAGATAGAAACTGTTTCCTATCTCCGATATGCCAAATCTGAAGATAGATAGGTTATTGGAACCGGCCGTAAGTATTTATCAATCCAGTAAGGCTATCCGAAAAGATAATATTATATGGACACCGTATTAGAAAAGGAGGCACATCTACTTTCGAACCTCTCTCTCGGCTCGTTTTTTTTTTGAGATACTGCGCAGTCCAGCTTATGTGTAGGTTCATGGCACTAACTTATCCGTTAATTGATGATGACAGATAAAATAACAGTTTTTTTTTGTTTTTTATTCACCTATATAGCAAGTCTGAAGGCGGTGGTAGCATGGGTGGATGGTCGCATGAGGGCAGCGTGTGCCGTGTGCGCAACTCGCTGCCGCCGCGGCACAAGTTCACTAACGAGCACCACTCTCAACATCAACAACAACAACAGCATCAACAACAACAGCAACATCACCACCAGCAGCAGCAACAACAACAACAACAGCAGCAGCAGCAGCAGCAGCAGCAACAACATCAACAGCAGCAGCAGCAACATCAACAGCAGCAGCAACAACATCAACAACACCAACATCAGCAGCACCAGAGTGAGTATCAGATATAATTTAATCCTGACAACTAAAAATGAAACTGTCTAGCTCTCGGCTTTGATTTAAGTTCCATTAACGCTCACACACCAAGCTTTCATGCTATTGGCTACTTCAAGGTCAGGTTGTGACAGTCTCTATTACCTACTAGATAGCAATTGAGCTATTGTTCTTGATGCCATGCATTGATGTAACAAAAAAACTATTTTTTTATCGATGATGTCATGACCAAAATCAAATTGTAATGTTACTGTTTTTCGGTTATTGTGTGTCGATTTTTCTGATTGACATTTAAATATAATCGCTCGACTGATAGAGATATGTTTAAAAGATAGCCGTGATCGTATGCCTGCCACTTTGATTTTATTATTATAATAAATGTGTTTTGGTCTACTGTATTTGCAAAATTTGCATCTACTGTATGCAAATTTTTTGTTTTAGTTCTTTATGCTGTCAGTCCCCTAGAGGGTGCTGTAGTCAATTTAACGTGACGTGGCTTCCAACGACACCTCATTTGTGCAATATGATAACTAGTTTAGAAGTTATAAGGGAACAGATGAACGTCCATACCCACATACATACATACTTACATGCAGGTCAAACCCTCCTTTTTGCTTCGCCGTAGTCGGGTTAATATGGATTTCTCATTCAGTGTCAGTGCGAGTAGTGTGGTGTATGTACCTATGCTTCTTGCAGAATTAAATATAAATCTTAAGGCGTGGATTGTGATTTATGGAAGGAGAACCAAGAAGTTTTTAAGTGTACCCATCATTGATGTAGTAACTTGAATTCAATGATGGAGGCCTTTTCCCTGCAGCGGGATGATTATAGCCTGTTACTTTTTTTTTAAGTCAATGTTTTTTTTTTAAGGTCATGAAGCTAAGATAGCTTCATTACAAGAGTTAGCGCAAGAACTTCGCATGGAAACAGAGAAGATTATGGGAGAGCGAGCACGCATCAAGGATATGGTATCGAATAAGGGTAAGATTATAAGTTTTGATTGGGTCCTACCCATAATTTCCTAAATATCGAATTTTATTATCACTTTAACAACTTAGTTACTCAAACGTGACGACCAGTTGGATCAGAGGTAGTAAACGCTGCTTCTGAGCCACGGGTCGCGGGTTCGATCCTCGCACAGTACAAATATTTGTGTGCATGAACTGTCTGTTTGCACTCGTCTGACTGGTCAATACTCGTAAATAAATATTTAAAAAAAAGTATTTATGTAAGTTTATCGGTGGTCTAGCACCCTCAGATCATATAAAGAAGGAGATATGAAATTATCGTATCGTAAATCCTTAGCGAACCCGTGTCTCCGAATTATTTATGTGTGCAACGCAACTACAATAACACTGTCGTAAGCATAAGGATCACACTAAATCAATTTACAACGCTCATTGGTGCGCACACAAACATGGACCCAATCACAGCGGCTACCACTTACTCACTTACACAATGCGTCATTTGGCGTGTGCAAATTAGTGCAGGAACAATGACTGTCAATGAGACTATCGATAATCTTAAGTGACATTGCTAATAAGTTTGCCGAAATCTGTTGTACATTTATATATTATAGCCATTACAGTTTATCGAAGAAAAGAAGATGTTGTTTTTTGGGCTCACTATTTCTGCACCTACAATGTAAAACTTTTCTAGTAGAATTATCTTCTTATACAAGGTGTCTCCCAGCTCCTCAAATATCTCCAAAGCGCTCTATTAATTAAGGCAGCATGATAAAAAAAATATAAACAGGAAAACAACTTTTAAAAACTTTCAAATCAAAAGAGATTTTGATGTATAAACACTACTATGCCTTAAGGGAATACCTAAATAACAAATTATAAAAACCTCGATACATTGCGCATTCGCATAGTACTCATAACACAGCTAGTTAGTATCAAACCTTCAATGTATATTGTGCCGATACAATTATCGTTACATGGATGTTTTCATTGAATATTTCGTTTAATGGATTTATAAGCAAATAAATTATGAAATTGTAATAATTATATATGGTACGTGACTACATCCTTAATGTAGTTTTTTTGTTACACTTCTATTTTTACAAGTAATCACGGAACAACTCGGCATTTTAATTAAATGAGGAGATCGTTGTCGGCGCGGGTGAAGTGCAACTAATCCACCGCGGAGTGCAATAGTTCCGTTTGCCCATATCGGTTTCGCACGCGCCACGCCCCCATTTTATATCTATTTCTTTATATGATCTGAGCTAGTACCCCTAATCCATGGTGCTAAGTAGTAGCTTAATTTGGGACTAGATGGCACTGTGTGGCTTTGAATCTAAACTTGTGGTAAAATAAATATACTATTTACCAGTAAAGATCTAAACTGGAAAAGGACAAATCAAAAATTATGCAGGTGACTTTTTCATCACCGTCTAATTTTTTTATAGGCGTTAAGTATCGTATTTAGAGCCCACTTAAGAAATAATAAAATGTACGTAAAATTTTCACCTGACAATATTTTTCGCAACTTAATTTTTAATATCAGTATATAAACATCATATAATCATATAAATAAAGTATACAGGATGAAATTTTAACCACTTTCCAAAATTTTTGTATGCGTTCGGTATCGTATTTAGAGCCCATTTATGAAGTAAAAAATGTAAATCAAGTTTTCCCCCGATAATATTAAATATTTAGGTATAAAGGGAAAATCAAAAACTTATGATTAGTATCGTAATGAATGAATGTGATGTGCATTGCGTAAAAAAAGTGTTGCTAGGCGGCCGTATCAAAATTTTTAGATTTTTTGCGGTCATTTTCTAAGTGCTTTATCTTGACATTTTTGTACTGGCCTATACCAAAAGATGTTTTTTGTCTCGTAGATTGATATATTAAAATATGGAAGGTGGTTAAAATTTCACCCTGTATAGTTTTTAATTTTCACGGTCCTGTCTAAAAGAAAAATGCGTCATTTGTTTTTTGTCTGGTAAATTGTTGTAATAAAATTTGAATGGTGATTAAAATTTCATCCTGTGTACAGGGTTTTAGGTAAATGGTATAACAATCAAAAACTAGCCTATGTTAACGCATGCATATAAATAGTATATTAAAGCCTAAAATTTGACATTATAATTTTTATTTTTTATTTTCTTACAAATCAAAATAGAACATGCACCTTTACACAAGGTTTCCTCTAAAACGTGACAACACAAATTGATGTGCCTCATAAAAAAAAACCTGCCAAATTTCTCTTGACCTTTAATACAACTTAATACAACCGGTTTTGCGGTTTTACCCTATATTAATGGTTCTACAAACTAAAAGAAAGGTATCCGATATTTACTCTAGAATTTTAACCTTTAGCCAGAGCTTAACGATACCTGCCCTAATTTTAAGGTTGCCTGACCGAGATCGGTTTTAGCAATAAGCCCACTCAAATAGGCTACTTGACACTTTTTTAAAGTCCATCAAAAATGATTAATTATTGCCTCATTATCATTAGACTTAATATATCTCTATATTATTTAGTACCTGGAAAACTGCAAAACTTTATTTTGAAAGTCCGCATTTCGTTCACCGACGAAAACGCTGTCTGGCATATTGGTGTATGGATAGTCTGTTCTGTGACAAAACAAACATTTGACATTCAACCAACATTCAGATTTATACTATCTGGGTTTTCAAATCTAACTTCCTTTCTTCATAGTTTATCCTGTAAAGGTTATCTGGAAGAGATCGCCGGCGGCGATAAGACCGCCTAAGTTGTACATTTCAATGAAAGAATATTTTTTTGTAATTTCTTTGTGGTGTGCAATAAAGAGTATTCATTCATTCATTCATTCATTCATCCATCCATGTTTGCTCGTATTAATAAAAAGAAGAAGAAGTATCAATTAACTCAGATTAGGGGTTTTTACAAATATTATACCTCAATCACTAGCACTTATTTCAAAATGTCAATGGCAAAGCATTGGCAACAAACCGAAATTTACTTGTAAGATCCTTCATGATGTTTGATTAGCACAGTCCTAATGACGTCATAGCATGACCGACAGCATTTTCAGGGTAAAAAAAAAAGAAATTACAATGTTAACTGAAATTTCCTAAGTGTAATACTACAGAAACTATTCATTTATTGTTCCAAATTTGATGAGAGTCAAGTAGCCTATTGTACATCTTTCTGTAAAGCATTGACTGAATTACTGAATTCTAAACAAAATAAAGTAATTTTCAGAGGTAGCTCGCAAACAAAAGAAGGTGAACGAAGAAGTGCGGGCTGGCCCCAGCGGCTTGCCCGGTCCGGCTGAGCGCCGCCAAATGCAGTTGCGCGCTTTACTCGCTGACAAGCAACGAGAACTTGAGGCGCTTCTTAACAAAGAGGTTAGATATCTTTTTCTTAGTTTTCTTCAAGACGTTTGTCGTAATCCTTTAAAGAACTTCCATCTTGCGGCAAAGGCCGAGGCCAACGGTTGTCTTCAGAAGGACGAAACTGATTGCCTTAAATTTTAATCACAAGGCTGATAAAGAGAAATAGTCTTGACACTATCCCTCCCTATAAAGTTTTCATCCGTTGCAAAGTTAAGGTGCACTAATTTATATTATGGATTTGATTGACCGCGTAAATTACTTTAGTTTTATTGAAATGTTTCGAGTCTCGTTGCCCATTATTAATAGGCAACCATCGAGATCATACAATTTCGTCACGTGGTCCATTCTATACTACAAATAAATTGTTAAATTTATTGATTACAGAAAGTCCTGTGTGCCGGACCGGATGTACAACAAATGAAACCCGATTCAAGAGCTGGTTCTGTTGTGAACCAATCCTACAATAGGTTTGTACATAACACACAATTCCTTTGCTGTTTGAAGGCAGAATTACATTTCACGACAAATTTTACTTTTTACAGCGAACAAGAGGAGCCCGACTCACGATCTGAGCTGATATTAATGGAGTCCCAAGATTCTAGAGAAACGGAAAACTTTAGAGTAAGTTGTATTTTTTATAAGTTACTTATCAGCTAACGGCCAGTCCTAATTTTCAGTTTTGGCATATCGGAGATAAAAGACAACTTCTGTCTTTGTTTCTCTGGACGGCAAAATCAGAGACAGTTTCCTATCTCCAAAATGTCAAAACTGGCGATAGATAGATTATTGGGACCGGCCGTTAATGTTGGTAGTGATATTCATAATTAAATTGAATTTCCGAAAATATTTTTTCGTTTTATTTTACCTATTTGCTACTTAATTCAAGTGGACGTATGTCCATTGATGTAATTTAAAAAAACTAAATACACAATCAGCGTCAAAAAGGTGGCCCAACATTTAGTTGGTGAACCTATTTGAAATAAGGGTGCATTTTTAATACAATTTATATCGATCGAGTAGACACAACATGCCAAAAATATCCATACTATTGCATGTCGAGTCGACATAATTTGGCTGGGTTATATAGTTGACACTGACATAAAATCGACGTCAATTATTCAATCGAGGACAGTTATCAGACTGTGTATCTACTGTTACAAATATATCGATGCGTATGCAGGGACCGAAAAACCCCTTTTTAAGGGTATCCCTATTTTTAAGGGTAAAAGGAAAGCCTATTAAAATGATACCCAGGCGATAGGATTGCCCTATTAGTTCTGTTAACTTATAAGTTAAGTATATAATAGTTTTTTTTGGTTAATCATTAACCACTAAATAGGTGTTCGAGAACAACCTGCTGAACTGCTCCGAGATCAAACGCCTATCGTCTTGTAAGGTGGCGCAATAATGAGTCTTATGAGCTGCGCATATAAATAAAAATAACCTAATGGTATTCTACAACACATCATTGTGTACGCCTATTAAAGGGTTTTTATTATTACTTTGTGCTTAGCCGAAATAATTATATTGGTTGGTTAGAATTTTGTCAGGGACAGTACGATGATAATAAATCATCTTAAGCTATTACAAACCTAAACAAATATCCCTTAATGGTAGCGGTTTCGGTCCCTGTGCGTATGTCGCTAGAAACTTGTTACTGTTATTATAATACTTGGGCTTATGTATTATTGGATGGTAATGTATTGTATGTCCAGAGCGGCGGCGGCGACAGCGCATTAGGCGGCAGGTCGGTGAACACGGCGCCCTCGCACGCGCCCAGGACCTACGCCAGTGATAGCGACACGTGAGTCTAACAGAATAATTGCTTGTATTATATTTACTTTTGTCAATTTTGAGACTAAATACATCATAAAATATGTTAGGCTAGGCGTTTGCACCCTTAACACCCGAAAGAAACATCTTTACAGATGTCTGACAGTCAGTTAAGATGAAACAGCTATTTATATACTTTATATGATATTTAAGCAATTTAATTGCAAATAATAACTGTATTTATACTTGGAAAATTATGTCTCAGGCGGCACTCGTATTTTTACCTCTAGTATTTTTGAATCACATTAAACTTTTCGTTTAGTGGTTCATAAAATCAAATTTGTCGCTAACGACAAAAACGGCCGCTTTTAGCTATAATGTACAATACGAAAGAATGCCAGAATGAAAAGCAGTAAACAGTGATTCAATAAATAGTATCTAGTTTTTTGAGGATTGATTTTGTTTAGAAGTAATAAAATGAAATCAATTAGGGGCAGCACATAACTACCCATAGCAGCACATAGTAGTCCCCTTAACCAGTGTTTACCCGTGGTCCCAGTAGGTCGACCCATTACCGGGTCTACGGGTAATTTTGATTCCCCGTGGTCCCATGGCATTAGGGATTGTTGGTTTGTGCAAAAAGGAACTATAGTCCCTTTTGGGATTTGAGGGTTTAAGAACAAAAACATTTATACCATAGAAACAATACAGAAATGATAAATTCATAACTGATACACTATAACTATTGACTTATAAATTATCTTAACATTTCCAATGCGTATCCAACTGATATTTCACCAGTAATTAATTCCATTAATGTATCGGATATGAATTCATCATTTTCAATTGCTATTTTTGTCCTGGTTCTAATCGTACTATTCTTTTTATTTTTTGCGAATGTTTGTGATATCTTTTTTAATTTTAGTTTGCTATGCCAAGAGTCCGACACATTATTAGTTCGGTGCCTTTCTCCAAAGAAACTGACCCCCGTATTTGTAAAAAAGTAAAAGTAATTACTTGACTACAAGTAATTACTTGAGAGACAATTTATATGCCTTAATCAAGAAATTACTAGAAGTTATAACTACCAAAAGTTATCATTTTCAGCCAAATAATGTGACTATTAATGGTGACCAATTTCTTTCACTTAAGCACTAGGTATGAACACTTTAAGTTATGACTTTCTTAAGCAATAAGTAATTACTTCTTTATAAATACGGGGGTGAGACTTTTGACAATATCATTCTTCAACCAAAAACGTTGCAAGTAATTTAAAAATTTCTGGATTTTTATGTTTTTGGTGTTGCACCGTGATTTAATGTATTTTCGTTAGCGTCAGGATGGCCGGTCACTAGAAATTATGACTAATATTTGTTGCCCTATGAATATGTCACTTACTCTTAAGTAGGTTCATGGTTATAGAAATATTCCTAAGAGAGACGAGACAAACTTCTTAGCGTTCCATGGATTCACCGTGCGGGTGCCGGGTCCATCGTGTGGCAGAAAGAGAAACTCCTAGTAGCTCCCGGGACTTGTGACACGGGTGTAGGTTTAAGGGGCCCCTTTCCGACGTACATCAACTTCACTACTCGTGTTTCTCTCCCTGCCCAGCCAAATCTGGTACGAACCTGCTAATTCAGCTTTAGACACTCGCTCTAGTCAAGAACTTACTGCAGTTCTGGCCAAGTCAAGGTCTTTCAACAGGTTATAGAGAGATTTTGCTGGTATACCTCTCACTCCTACTTCTACAGCATATAGACTAACTCTATAAGCGGTTTTCGTTAATTCATTTAGGAGATCCTGATATTTGTTTTCCTTAATTGCATGGTCTTTAGGTATGTTAGTTTCCCACGGCACGGTAAGCTCTACAAGTACAATCCGTTTTGTAGCTCTAGAAAAAAGAAAAATGTCGGGTCTGGATGATGAAACACACACATCCTCTGGGATTTTATAGTACTTTTCATACGTGTCCATTAAAATAGTCCAGTCAGGTGCTGTACCCAGGATTGAGTAAGGCTTGTTCTTAGAATTTGCAGTGGAGCCTTCTTTAATGAAGTTAATCTGTCTTTGTTTGTGGTCAATCCTTTTTGGGCCCTAGTCACTGAAAGGCTTATAGCTTCACGTATGATTTGAAGTACTCTGTCATGGCGATGTGAGTAGTGACCCCTATCCAAGAGCACCTTGAATCCCACCAATTGGTGTCTTGCTGTACATATCGCCTCTCCACAAGTATAACAACATTTTTCAGAGGCTTTTCCCCACCTTACTAAGTTACTCTGGTCAGGGAGGGTCATTGCTGTACATATCGCCTCTCCACAAGTATAACAACATTTTTAGAGGCTTTTCTCCACCTTACTAAGTTACTCTGGTCAGGGAGGGTCATTTGGAAGGCATGGAATAATTTTATTTGAACGAGTAAACTTTGTGTGTAACTTATGGTTTTCATTTTCTATCGATAAAATCAAAAGACCAGGAAACAATCCCTAATGCCATGGAACCACAGGGAATCACAATTACCCGTAGACCCGGTAATGGGTCGACCCACTGGGACCATGGGTAAACACTGCCCTTAAAGGAGTTCTTTTCTTGGTTATGGAAGAGGTCGCCTATCCGCTTGTAACCACAATGTGGATAGCCCCCCTTTTTTAAGCTGATTAGTAAGGAATTCTCCGCGTTATGAGCACCTAATAATGGAGTATAATAAATGCACATTGCCATATATTAACAATTGTTTATTAATAATAATATGCTTTAAGATATACATTGCCATATTTTATTTTAAGTAGTTTTACATGACACATTCACCTTGACAATTCATTATCTGAGTGTTAAACCCATTTCCTGCTCTTCCTTTAAAAATATTCATTAACACTTATATCCGCAGAGCTTCTAGAAACAAATCCAATCAAAGGAATCGGGCTCGTCGAAGACAGCCGCAGGAACGACCGGTTGAGGATAATGTAAGACATGCTCTTAAAATACTTTTTCGTTTCTATTGATAACAATTTACTTCCTAATATCTCGCTGTACTTTTTAGGCGCCCCAACACAACAACTCTAATCAAAACACTCGTCATGAATCTCGGGTGGACTCTTCAAATGTCAACATGGTTCCGCCAACATCACAAAATGGTTTGTATATTGCACAACGAATACTTAGCTCAGTACTTTGTAGTCAGTAAGTCAATAAAGTTATTTTCTACGTTTTCAGCTGAAAATCCAGCTAATATGCCGTACTCACATTTGCCCCCACCACCTTGGAATAGCACTAAAAGTAACCAGGTATAAATACCGTCATAATTATCAAATACATTTAGGTGTCAGTATGTGCATTCAAAAACGCTAACGGGTGTAATAAAGTTTATTTTTTAATTTTGTATATTTATTGGTCTTTAGGATATGCGAACTAACCAGTTTACGCAGAATAGCCACTCGCAGACCATGGATCGACTGATGGGTAATCCACAGTTGTCCTATCCTCCCTCTATGCCGTTCAACATGATGATGCCATATGGTAAGTTGGGTTCACACATCACTGACGTACCTCTCTTTTGACAAAATGTTTTATCAAGTCGTACGCGCAATGCACTTTCGGCTATTTTTGTAACGAACCAACGTGGCGATTGAAAGTATACGTCTTTCGGGCGCGTTTCCACTAACTCTAGGGAGAGCAGTGAAATATGACAAGTATTTTTACTGAATCGAAGTTGAGTGGACAAAAATAGTTCGTTTTTCTCCTCGCAGATGAAGTTTTGGAAGCAGATTTATTTAAATTAATTCAGGATTCGATACCCGTAAAATAAAGTGAAATATGAGGTATATTGTTGTGGTATTTTACATACAATTTATTATGTTTGAATTAAATGTTTTTTTTATTTTAAAACGTGATAGTAAAATATTCAAAAAGTTGTAATTATCCGAACAGGTATGGTGGGGGGTTGCGGCTGCGGCTGCAGTTTCTGGGGAGCTTGGTGCTGGCAACAGCTCGTCATGCAACAGCGGGAGATACATCAGCTCAGGGACCAGCTCAACCACGTAAGTCAAATACAGGGTGGGCCAGAAAGGCGTACGATTTTAAAAACACTCTTGCGTTTAAACCTTATGAGAGAGGGCTGCGCGGGTGGTGGGATTGAGTAGATCGGTTTTCGGAAATTCAGTCGCGATGGATCGCTTCACCGGAGCGCAACGTGCATTCTGCGTTAAACATTATTACAAAAATGGCGATTTGTGCGCTATTGTTCGGCGATTATTTCGGCGTGAGTTTGGATTACATGACCAAAATCAGTGTCCGAAGGAAAGTGTGATTCGATCGTGGGTCAGAAAGTTCGAAGCTACTGGTTCGACTCTCAAACAGAAGCCAGCGGGACGCCCAAGGTCAACAAGAACGGAAGACACAAACAAGTTAGAGCTTCAGTTCAACGTAATCCTGGTCTATCGACTCGTAAGCGATCAGCTGAACTTGTGGTATCCAGAACATCTTTGCGTCGCATTTTATCGAAAGATCTGAAATTGCACCCGTATAAAATTCAACTAGTGCAGGAATTACAGCCAAATGATCCAATTTTACGACGAGCTTTTGTTGAAACAATGTTGGAACGCTTTCGGAGTTTCAACAATATTCTATTCTCCGACGAAGCCCATTTTCACTTAAATGGTCATGTCAATAAACAGAATTGCCGTTACTGGGCTGCAGAGAACCCACGAGCAAAACATCAAACCGTTTGGGCGGCCATATCAGCGCACGGAATTATCGGACTCTATTTTTTTGAAAACCAACAAGGGCAATCTGTCACTGTAAATTCTGACCGATACATAGCCACGTTATTAAGGGATTTTTTTTTTCCGCAATTGCAACAATTTGAAGCCTATAATCGTGCGACGTGGTTTCAACAAGATGGCGCGACATGCCATACTTCTAATGCCTCTTTGGCGGTCGTGAACGAGATGTTTGCTGGGAAACTGATATCGCGCCGAGGTGATATTGCATAGCCGCCTAGAAGTCCGGATCTAACGCCACCGGACTTTTTTATGTGGGGATATCTAAAAAGTAGAGTTTACTCTAATAACTTAGCAACAATTAACCAGTTGAAGACTAATATCAGACAAGAAATGGCAGCCATTCCCCGCGCAATGTGCCAGCGAGTTTTTACCAATTTGAGGTTCAGATTCGAGGAATGTTCGCAGCGCGATGGTGCACACCTGGATGATGTTCTTTTTAAGAAATGAATTTCCCAGATGTCTATTTTACTTGAAATAAAAAATTGTATGTGAATTGTATTTAGTTTTTTTATTATTATTTTTTTCAAATTCGCAATTCTTTCTGGCCCATCCTGTATATTAGGCGAACTTATTTACATTGCATATTTTAATTCCCGGTGCAGATCTAAATAAGAAAAAATTTAGATAAATAAAGGTTTAAATACCAGGCCAAGATCTCGGGGTCTCAGGTTCGATCCCCGGGTCGGGCAACAAAAAGTTTCGAATTTTCGAACGTTGCTCGGGTTTGTGATCACCAACCCGCATTTGGCAAGCGTGATGATTATGCCAGTTCCCATCACTGCTCTGGTAACTTGAATTCAATGATGGAGGCCGTTTCCCTACAGTGGGATGATTATAGGCAGTTACTGACAGTTTTCTTCACTAGATAATCATAATAAAGATATAATACAATATTTATTTTCTGCAAAAACATGTTTCATTGTTTCAGTTAGAAGAGCGTTGGCGTGCTGAGACAGCATCACATACTCTTAACAATCAAGTTCCGCCTGGAAATAGGGCTAACAACTATTGGGATAACTTTCGAAGGTATGAAAAAATTAAATATATTTTAGAACTTTTAAGGTTGTAGAGCGCTAAAATGTAATATTTTTTTTCTCATTTCAGATATTAAAATCTAAAGTAAATATATGTATAGTAAATATTAGTATATTCGCATCATAATATCAATAAAATTTGTTTAATCTGTTACAATATTATACCAGTTAAAATAATGGTGAGAAATGTGTTATGCTTTTGCCCTTCGTTTTTATTTATTGAGTTTATAAAGTGTTAATTCAATAGCTTAAAACATTTTCATGCTATCAGTACGCCTACTCGTTTTTTACTAATACTAAATTATATACTTCTTTACCCTCGAAATGCCCGTTTTGATTGATTTTGCGTCGCTATCTTCCTTACTAACGCAAATTTTAACAGTCCGATTTATCGAATAGGCTACTTGACTCTTTTTTGAAGTAGATCTTAAATTATTAATTATTGCCTGATAAGACGAAAAAAAAATCACTTTATATTAAGTACCTGGAAAACCGAAGTCCACATTCCGTACACCAACGAAAATGCTGTCTGCCCTATTAGTCTTTAAATTATCTATTCTGTGACGTCATACCAGTCTAAACAAAGATTTGACATTTAACCAACACTCAGATTTGTACTATCTGTCTTTACGAATCTAACATCCATAATATCGGTATTAAAACTTGAAAAATTATGTCTCAGGCGGGAAAGTTTATTTTTTGCAATACAACAGAAACTATTCAAGCATAATTTGAATTTGAATAACATAAAATAAATAACATAATGTAATTTAATAATATAATATAATTACTATTTAAAGGCAATTACTAACATCTTCTTTATAATAAAAATCAATTGCTTTTCGTTAGTCTCGCTAAAACTCGAGAACGGCTGAGCCGATTTAGCTGATTTTGGTTCTGAAATGTTTGTAGTAGTCCAGGGAAGGTTTAAAAGGTTAGAAAATATGGAAAAATTGGGGAGAAGATAGTAAAAATAACAATTTCATTTTCTCATATAAAATGTTCTAGATCAAAATTTTCACTCATTATGTCGTTAGGTTACTAAGTTCAACGGGTCATCTGGTCTGAAATAAAAGTTATTTATTTTAATTTATAACCCATTATTTTTCAAGTTTCAATACTTACTGATATTATAATTGCAATTAAACTGCTAAAATATCGTAATATAAACTACTAACATCCATGATTGCTCGTATCGATAAAAAGAGGAGGATGTATCAATTACACTCTGATTAGAAGTTTTTACAAATATTAAACCTCGCAGTCGCTGCACTTACTCAGTCACTTATTTAAATAATGTCAATGTCAAAGCATAAGCAATATAACCAAATTTACTAGAAAGATCCGGCATGAAGTTTGATTAGATCCCAATCACGCCATAACATGGACGACAGCGTTTTTAGAGTTTAAAATAAAAAGAAAGAAAATTTTTTTTTAATATTTAGCTATCTTGCAGTTTTGCTAACTGAAATCGATAAGTATTGGTTGTGAAGTGAAATACTACAGAAACTATTTATTTATTGCGCCAAATTTGAAGTGAGTCAAGTACCCTATTACGCAATGCCGAGAACTTTCGCCGCCGCTCGGGTTCTCGTTGCTACGCAGCGATTTTGTCTTACGTGAATGTAAAACTTATATCATCTAATTTACACGAAAAGGCAGCATAGTAGTACAATTATCACCTTAGACCATTGGTGACTTTGCAACACTTATTTTCTAATAAGTCAGTCCAGTTAACTAGCAACACATGTTTTTTCTAATAGTTATTACTGTGCTACTGACATCTTAGTAAAGCAGCTACCATCGTGTAAACATTGTGCACAAATAAACTGTCGCGACGTTAATCCGCTCCGAGCTCAGACGACTCGAGCCGACCCTCTACCAGGCTGAGTTTAGCTCAAGCGTTGATTTCTTATTATTACAGTTACTCGCGTCAAAACCTTCTCTCGGCGAACAGCAAGACGAACGCGGACGGGCACCTGGGCGCGGGCCCTTCGCACAACCCGCACCCGCTGACGGAGCGCTCGCACAACACGCTGCACCACACGTCCTCCTCCACCTCGCCCTCCGTCACGCCCAAGCGCAACACGGACGCGCCCGCCGCGCCGCCCGACGAGCGCCCGCGCCGCAACCTCGCCTACGAGCGCTCGCTCTCCTTCTGCTCCGCGCCCGACGTGCTCAACCTCAACCAGCCCGAGCCCGACCCGCCCGCCGCGCACCCCGCCGACGCGCCCGCCGCCGCCCCCGTCTCCAACATCAACCGCCAGGAACCCGCCTCCAACCCCTTCCGGAACCTCAACATCGCCAACCCGATCCCTGAGATCATCCAGTCGCACTCGAACAATCTCAACTCGACCCCGGCCAAGAGGAAGTCCTCCTCGAAGCTGCCCGCCAAGAACTCGACGAATAGGCGCAACTACACCTTAGATTACTCGCAGACGAGCAATATAAATATTGCGAGCACGTCCGAGACGCCGAACCCCAATTTGGCGTCGACGAGCCGCGATGTCCACGATAAGGCGACGTCGAAGCTGTTCGATCTGCTGAGGGAGAACGTTTACTCTGAGGTGACCGCGTTGATCGGCGTGAACGAATCTCATCCAGACTTCCTTATACAATTGTTTCGGGAGTTGCAACTGATCAGTTCGGATCCGTTGCGGCAGAGGGTTTTGCAGTCAATTCGTGGCGTATTGTCTCAGTATAGTTCGATAATTGAAAATCACGACAGTGGAAATGTTCAAGAGGAGAACAGACCGGAGGTCATAACGACTTCCACGGAGGAGGCTAATAATTATCACGAGTGCAGCTCGACCACACAAAACGAATGCTCGAACGCTATGCAGATCGATAGTAAAATTGTTCGCTTTTTGTTGATAAAAAGCGAGGAGATATTCACGATGGAGCTGATAGAAGCGTTGGCATCGCAAATTGTGTGCGGCTCACCTGAAAGTCCATCAACTCAACAGTCGAAAAAGAGGCTTATAGATTCGCTGGCTAAGTACGAAGGCATCAGAGTTTGTGACGTTTCGAGTGATATTATCGAAAACCTTCCTCTTTTTATGTCGGGGACTAACGATGGCGACGAATCGAGTCAGCTCGCCAGTGAGCGTTCCGAATCGTCGATATTGCAAGATGTGGCGGGATCCTTGAACTTGTTCAGCTCGAGCGACGGTCAGTTGCATCAGCTGAACGCGTGTCCGTACGACATGTGGCCGGGCCACGTGCATATGGATATCGATAGTGGCGATTTGAATGACAACAGTCCGCGGTCGAGCCAGGAGGGCAAGGTGGATCTGATAAACTGTTCCGAGATGCATAACGGCGACCTGGCCGAGGCGGACCAGACGTGCCGCGCCGAGGGCGAGCCGCGCGCGGAGCCCGGCGCCGACGCGCTGCCCGACGTCGTGGACACCGACGACGGCACCCCCACAGAGGTAATGCAACATGCACTCTACTGTAGATGTCTACCATTAATCAACTGTACTAACCGCAATTGAAATTCACATGTGCAACTTTTATAACACATATTACTCAATGAATTGTAGTCCGGTTGTTTTCGATTGCGCGAAATCTTCCTTCATGTAAATATTGGAGCAATACTTGCAACTTTTTTTTCTCTTAATATTCAAACATAATGTTATATGTTTTTGCGTTATCTACTATAGGCTTAAACTAACGTGGTGCTTTTTAGCCGTTGACTGAATTTGACTAATAATTAAACACCTAAGCCAGCCTTGTACTGCAGTTCCTATAAATGAACTGACAAGGTTATCCCGGATTTGGGGTCATATTTAAAGTTATGTATCTACCAGTTTTTGTATTATTTATATTATTAGTAATAAAGATATAGTAATATCTTATGATATAAAATAGACACGCTAAATTGTACCGTATCAATCAATGTCAAAACAGCTTTCTTATTATATAAGCTTACTAACTAGTCACCACTAATTGACTTTTTGCCCCTATAGTTAAAAATATCGTATTTGATGCGATAATTAATTATTTACTTGTCGAATATCGAATGAAAAGTAACACAGTCTATCTTATCCCCGGATACTTTGGCGGACGTAATCGTTGGTGCTCGTAATCAAATTCCAATTTAACAGGAAATCGGTTGACTATTACTTAGTATTGAACGAGCTTCATCTTTCACTAGTAATAGTAATAGGGGTTAAAGTAGGAAATTGCCGATTATTTTCCCACTTTTTATTTTGTTAATAGCTCTTAAGTATAGTCATATTATTGCGTAATTATTTTTGTATTGTATCAAAAACTAAATAAAGTAACTTGTGACTAAAAAAAATGCAATACTAGTGCCTATTACTTCAAAGGAAGTCCTTGAATGTGTCAGCTGACCTTCTTGCTTCAATTAAGTATATTTGTATTATATACTTTGATTTTCAGAAATTTAAATACTATAATGCGTAGCTTTATAACCATCTAACTTTCACCTTTAATTGCATCGAAAACGGTTCAGGCGTTTTTAAAAAAACTAAAAAATTGTTAGTATGGAAAAATGACTTTTCTCGATTTCGTCCATACAAAACGGCAATTTCATATTTTAACACCTAATATTACCTACGCACGTCACGCTGGCCCCTCGCCACATTGATTTTGTTTATATGATATTTAAAGTGACTGAATGTCCCGCCTGAGACAAAATTTTTCAAGTTTATATACTGATATTATAAGTGCAATTAAGTTGCTAAAATATCAAATAAAGTATGACTGAATATAATTTAAACCGGTACATAACTTCTATAATATAATAATTATTCATATAAATCAGCCCTAGCAAAAAGAACAAGTTAAGTAGTAAGTTATTTTAGTTTTACTATAATAATGTTTTAACACCAACTTAGCTTTCATTTTCGCTTCAACATCGCTGCTTCATTTTTTAACTTCTGTCACATGTGTAATATGAAATAATTTAGACATGTTTATTATTTATGTAACCATTTATATAGCAAAATGAACTTAACAAAACATGGATTCATATGGTAATAAAGTTTATTCAAAATGACCCCCGCGATTTTGAATACAGGCCTTCAATCTGCGCGGCCAGTCGTCTATCGCAGCACGAACGAGGTCCATGTCAATATAGGCGGCTGCCTTAATCAAGGATGCCTTGATTGACTCCAAATCAGGATGAGGCTTTGAGCAGGCCTTTTCCTCCAAGTGTTGCCATATCTTGTAATCTAACGGACTCAAATCTGGACTGGAGGAGGGCCAGTCTTCGTGCCGGATGAAGTCGATTTCACGCGCCGCCAGCCAGTCTTGTGTGCTTTTCGCTCTATGAGCTGAATCTTGTTGGAATACCCAGTGCCTGTTATTAAACATGGTATGAGAAACAGGTTCTACAAGGTTCTTGAGGACTGCATTTTGATACACAACTGCATTCGTTTTTACGCCTTTCTCACAAAAATGTAGGTACCTCAGTTAAGCCCTAATAAGAGACTCCCAACCAAACCATGACCTCGTTGGACACGCGGAATACGGTTGCTCGCTTCTTCACTGCTGTGTGCGTACATCTCATCATTTTGTTTGTTGTAGCTCTCTACCACGGTGAAAAATTTTTCATCCGAAAAAAGAATTTCCCGATGCTTTTTTCCCCGCGTACCGCTTTAACAAAGCGCGGTATCTCTTCAGTCTCAGGTCCATTAAACGGGCGTCCAAACGATGTCCTGTTTTTCTTCGATATGCCCTAAGCCCTAAGTCTTCATTTAACACCCTATTCACCGTGGTCCTGCTTAACCCCATCTGAAGGGCCAACAGTTTCTGCTTACGTATGGGATTTATTTGAATTCGCGCCTCCACAGCTTTTATCACCGCTGGAGTCCTAACAGAGCGAGGGCGACCACTTCTTGACCTGTCATCTACACTAGAGTCTTCATTGTATCGTTTTATGGTACGATAAACGAATCTTTTGGTTATATTCAAATTTTTCAGTAAGTCGAAAATCTGAATTGGCGCGTAACCGCAACGATGCAACGCAATAACCGCGACACGGTCTTCTTTAAGTGTCCACTCCTTAAATAAAAATGAGGAAAAATTCTAAAAAGAACACTTTTTTATTTTTATGAAAAATTCGAAATTCGAATTCAATAAACTTTTTTGTGGCCAGCATTCTAAATTCAAAAGTTTTTATTGTGTGACAGAACTTATGACCTGACGTTTCATTAACCGCTTCCTAACTTAAAATAAAACAATGTGTGTTTGATATATCCTACATTTTGTGTTTTCGTTTGAAAGGCCAATCGATGCCATTATTTTGAAATCAAACATCGTTAGAATGTCCGCCGCAGCTTCTCGGGTGGCGCGCATCCGAATTTGCAAATTTCCATGACTCTAGCGCATAAATCAGGATGAACTTGACCGATGGCATTAGTTATGTTGGTTTTCAGGGCTTTGTGGTTTGTGGAATATTCGCATAGACCTTCTAAGAACACCCCCAATTCGCCAAGTGCGAAGTTCTTGTGAGCGAAGTAAAATCCACTGTCTCGGATTCTCCTGCACCCTCTCACGTACAGCACCCGAAACGTTGCCCTTACACAACGAAAATTGTTAAAACAATTTTATTATTTTCACGTTTTGTTGAACGTATTTGTGCATGGCGATTTACCAAAACAGACAGAATGAATGACAGCCTTATTGGACAGATGTAGCTTCACCAAGACGGCCGCTATCAACTGTCGAAGTTAGGAAGTCCCTTAATTAATAAATAAGCTATTATATTGCGTGATATCAGGTCAAGTCATTAATTGATCTCATTTGCTTGATCTCAAACAAACTCTTATGGTTTAAGACATTTATTTCTCAAAGCAGAATATTACAATTCACTTACATGAGAAACACTAGATTAATAGTAAATCAATTACACATAGGAAACGAGAACAGAACATACTCGTAGCGACACAGTTTTAGAAAGAATAGGTACCTAATTTACTTACATTTTACAGTGTTTAGTTTAAAAAACAATCACTTAGCCAAAAAACAAAAACTTATCCATCTGTTAAATAAAAATGAGTGAATGCACAACAACGCGACGTCCGTGGTGACTGTTGAATGCCATGTCCATATTAAGTATCGATTCTCTTGATAGCAATTGAATAGACATTACGTTCTCACAATCATTTCAAGGTAAAAACCATACATTGAAGTGAAACTATTTTATGGATTAATTCGCGATTAACTCACATTCAAACTGCTTACAGGTTTTATGTATCGTATTTGCGTAAATAAAAGAAATCCTACTACCTAACAATATTATTTAAACATTTATAATTAATTAATCTTCATGATATGAAAGTTCTTTTTTTTTAAATAAGGGAAACGATTGTATTTCTTTAACGTCTTTAGGGAGGTTGTTATATATTTTAGCACCCTCATACATAATATTCTTATGTTCGTATTTGGTTCGTGGGTTATACAAACAGATATTGTTAGCATTCCTCGTCTTTCGGGTTTGAAACTGAGATTTCTTAGTGAAAACTAAAAAACTCCTTGCTATACTGCTATTATTTTACTGCGCGTGATTTTTGTTTGTTCGATTGACACCGACTGAACGGTGCCTACTATTTTGCTAAATTGTTTTTATATTTTTATGTACAGTCGACCAAATTGAATCATGACCCACTTCGCCGATCATTCCTTTAAACTCATGTAGTAAGGTTTGTCAGTGACTGTCAGTGTCTAATAAAATGATAACTAGTTAGTAGTTCGTTACTAGGAAACGTATGTTCAAGCGAATTTCAACCTACTTGTATAGAATGACAGTAGAAAAATTACCTTATGGTGGGTCATGATTCAATTTGGTCGATTGTACTTATGGCCTCAGAAATAATTACATTTTTGCCCTCGTAAAGCTTGTCTATTCCTAACATAAATCTCTTGTTTTTTGGATTCAGATCAGGTCAATAATCGTAAAAAATTTGGTAAGAAAATGTTTGTCTAATCATTACTTTATGACAGACGGTAACTATACAAGGATGTTGTTTTTTATACTAATTTAATACTTTTGTAAAAGTAATATAAAAATAAAACTACAATACTAATTTGCATTTTCACTTAACTACTTTATAATCATTATCCTTGAGGTCAGCCGCATTACTACAACTTGTGCTATTATTAAACAAGTTTTCTGAATTATGAATTTGTAGATATCTACTAAATCCAGTCCAAAAAGCCTACACAAAACACGGACAACGACGAAAATGCCTCGGAAATGCAGTTCGGCATTAAATGACGCGTTAGTCACATACATAATCGGTGCGCGTGTTATGGGAGCAGCACCTACCTAAAGAATTTTAACTCGACCCGTGCGCGTCGTAGCCATCAAACACAAGTTTGACACAACATTATCGTGTGACGTTTAGAGCCGGCTTGAACCCGCCTCACGCGTCCGCGCCAGAGTGTGGCTCATATGGGTTTATCCATTCATTAGGTACGTGATGGAGCAACTTTATTGACTGACCATCCCCCTGCAATGGTGATTTTTTCGTACCTCCTAAGTAGGGATATATTAGAAAGTAAGATGTTTTAATTGCATTCGTAATGTTTCGATTTCGAAAATTAATATAAGTACCTAGGTGACACTGAAAATGTTAAGAAAATGAAAAACGGCTTAATGTAGAAAGTTGCCAATACTTTTATTGTTTTTCGGAGTAATCTCCGTTCCTCTCTACACATTGTCGCATTCGATGGAACCAACCATGAGAAAAGCAGTGGGCCCATTGTTCCTTTTCTTTTCTTTTTCTTCTTCTTCTTCTATATCACCGCATCTTCAGGGCTCGTAAAGCGAATTCCTCGAATTTTATACCTTTAGTTCTTGGGAATAAATGAAAGTCGCAGGGCGCCAGTCCATTTTGCGGAGTGCGCTTGAAGAATTGTCGTGGTGAAGGAGGATCCTGCTTAGAGGGCTGCTGTCGATTTATTTCCAAGACAACAGGCAAACAGCGATTGACATACCAGTCTGCAGTAACTGTCCTTCCATCTTCTAGCACAACTGTCGCAAATAGACCTTTCCGACCAAAGAATGAGGCAATCATCTTTTTTCCTTGACTTCTTCCTTTCTTTACCTTAGTTGGCCGATCCTCTAAAGGTGACCACCCACTGAGCTGATTGTCTTTTTATTTCGGGTTCGTAGCAATATAATCCAGCTTTCATCACCTGTGACGATGTCAAATACAGCATTTGAGTCACCGCCGTTGAACTTATCTAACATTTGGCGACACCAGTCCATGCGAAGGTGTTTCTGGTCGTCGGTTAAAGTATGGGGAATCCATCTGGTACAAAGCTTCCTGACGCCTAAACGTTCGTGTAATATTTTTTGAACTTGACTCATACCAATTCCTAGGCTTGCCCGTATCTTCTGATAGGTCACTCTCTTACCTTCCTCTATCATGCGTCGCACAGCACTGATGTTATCTTCAGTAGTCGCTGTTAAAGGACGTTCCTTAACGCGGATCATCATTGAGATTGCTACGTCCACGCTTAAACTCGTTAAACGAATTGTAAATAGTGGCACGAGATGGGGCTTCATTAAGAAATGTTAATCGCAGCCTATCATAACTTTGTTGTTGAGTAAGCCCACAACGAAAGTCATAATAAATCATTGACCGAGAATTTTCTCGTGTTAGGTTCATTTTCACGTGTAACAAGTGTTTTAGATTTGCCGCCAATTCATAAAAACAAATGACAAATTAATACAATATACCTACAATAGTCAGGTCATAAGTTCTGTTACATGTGTAATATGAAATAATTTAGACATGATTATTATTTATGTAACCATTTATATAACAAAATGAACTTAATAAAACATAGATTCATATGGTAATAAAGTTTATTCAAAATGACCCCCGCGATTTTGAATACAGGCCTTCAATCTGCGCGGCCAGTCATCCATCGCAGCACGAACGAGGTCCATGTCAATATAGGCGGCTGCCTTAATCAAGGATGCCTTGATTGACTCCAAATCAGGATGAGGCTTTGAGCAGGCCTTTTCCTCCAAGTGTTGCCATATCTTGTAATCTAACGGACTCAAATCTGGACTGGAGGAGAGCCAGTCTTCGTGCCGGATGAAGTCGATTTCACGCGCCGCCAGCCAGTCTTGTGTGCTTTTCGCTCTATGAGCTGGCGCAGAATCTTGTTGGAATACCCAGTGCCTGTTATTAAACATGGTATGAGAAACAGGTTCTACAAGGTTCTTGAGGACTGTATTTTGATACACAACTGGATTCGTTTTTACGTCTTTCTCACAAAAATGTACCTCAGTTAAGCCCCAATAAGAGACTCCCAACCAAACCATGAGCGAGGATGGAAAATGACCTCGTTGGACACGCGGAATACGGTTGCTCGCTTCTTCACTGCTGTGTGCGCACACCTTATCATTTTGTTTGTTGTAGCTCTCTTCCACGGTGAAAATTTTTCCGGTTCAACAAAGCGCGGCATCTCTTCTGTCTCAGGTCCCTTAAACGAGCGTCCAAACGATGTCCTGTTTTTCTTCGATATGCCCTAAGCCCTAAGTCTTCATTTAACACCCTTTTCACCGTGGTCCTGCTTAACCCCATCTGAAGGGCCAACAGTTTTTGCTTACGTATGGGATTTCTTTGAATTCGCGCCTACACAGCTTTTATCACTGCTGGGGTCCTAACAGAGCGAGGGCGACCACTTCTTGACCTGTCATCTACACTAGAGTCTTCATTGTATCGTTTTATGGTACGATAAACGAATTTTTTGGTTATATTCAAATTTTTCAGTACCTAAGTCGAAAATCTGAATTGGCGCGTAACCGCAACGATGCAACGCAATAACCGCGACACGGTCTTCTTTAAGTGTCCACTCCATATTTAAAAATGAGACAATTCTAAAATGTACGCATTATTATTTTTATGAAAAATTCAATATATTACATTAGGTTACCAAAGAGTTCTAAAATTGAAATTCAAAAATTTTTATTAGCAATGTTTCTAACTGGCCAGTTCTAAACATTTTCAGTGTTACCCACGTACGTGATATCAAAATTGCGGGGGATTAATTTATTACCTCACGCGATTAAGAGACATCCCCCTCTCTTCCAATACTAACGCGTAGCGGGCACCCGTCGTGTGCGCACGCTTGACGTGGCGAACGCTCTAACACTCCCTGCCCTGACACTAGCAGGAAAGTGTTCAATAAGACTTGGTATTTCATAGTTTCAGAGAGGTAAGATCTCTATGACTTGTGCTTTGACATTTACATGGAGATCGCCAATAAGCAGGATATTTTTTTTATCACCTTCCAAATTTAACAAGACAAAAACAAAATCGTATTTTTTCTTTTGGTACAGCCCAGTACAAAAATGACAAAATAAAACACTTAGAAATTGTAAATCTTCTTCTTCTTAATGTACAGGGTGGTGATTTCATTACGAGCGGAATTTATAAAAACAACTCATGATCGCATATAGAACAAGCACCAGGGACGAATTAATAAAAAAAAACTGAAATTTAAAGCGAATATTTTGTGTTAAAACCTTACTGCACTGTGGCGTTAAATATTGCAAACTGTTTGCACTGTACGCAAAGCACGGCGCGAATCGCGTAGACAAGCGGTAGGTAGGTACCTACCTACTAACTGGTCGTCATTGCTTGCTTATTATCACTCTTTATCTGCCGTCTGAGTTATGCCCGAATGTGTAAATAACCGATTTCACGTTAGTTAATTACAAATTTCCTTTCCTACTTTAATCGGGGTAAGAACTGACAAACATACCTAAGCACCAAAAGGCGATCAATCGGGAACCGAACGAATCTCAAACTTACACTACCTATCTGGGTATCTTAATCTAAGTCAACCTAAAAATTAAGTGTTTTTGCTTAATGACGCCAGGTCATCTGTGATCTGGTCGCTCACGATTTGTGCCTTCAGTTGGGAATCGAACCTAAATCTTTTTGAATCTTAAAAATTTTAAAAATTAACATTAGTTTTAATTGTTTAATGAGCAAAAGTCGTCGTGCAGGAAATCGAACCCTGAGCTTTCATGTTGATTTAGCCTAACCCTTTTTAAAATTAAAAATACTAGATTATTAAATGACGTGAGTCTGCAGTATTTTCAACGTAGTTAAAATTTTGGAATCAACTTATTGACAACGATGTATCTTAATACCTAGTTAATCTTTTTGAATCTTAATTTTTTTTTAAATTAACATTCGTTTTAATTGTTTAATGAGCTAAAGTCGTCGTGCAGGAAATCGAACCCTGAGTTTTCATGTTGATTTAGCCTAACCCTTTTTAAAAATTAAAAATACTAGGTTATTAAATGACGTGAGTCTGTAGTATTTTCGACGTATTTAAAATTTTGGAATCAACTTATTGACAACGATGTATCTTAATACCTAGTTTTTTGTACACTCTTATTTACACTAACCTCAAAAAATTTTTGTAGTTGCAACTTATTTATTTTCAACGATTTTTGTTAACAGGTACCTACTTTTTGTACACTTTTATTTTCACTAACCTTAATTAATCTTTGAAGTGGCCACCAAAATGAGCAATACAGATAAGATAAGATAAGATAAGATAACTTTTATTTCCAAGAATATGGTTACAAATTCAGGTATCAGTTCCACATATTCTGCCGTTGTTTGTAGGCGTCGAAATAATTACAAATAACATTGAATTTTAATTAATTATACTAAATTACATTATGTTTCCAGAACTGCAAATTATAATATTATTACTAGGCATACATGATTATAAAATATTATCTATACAATGTCAACATTTATCCCTCTTGAGTCGTCAATTAGCAGTCAAACATGGATTCTTTTATTTTAATGTTTATAAATTCATTAACTGAGTAGAAGCACTCTTTTAACAGCCAGTTAGTTAATTTGTATTTAAATATATTAAATGTCAATGATCTCACTCTATTAGGAAGCTTATTATAAATTCTAATTGCATTGCAATACACATTATTGGTGTAGATTTTAAGTTTCTGCTTTGGTACATATAATTTACATGTGTCTCTGCTATAGACTTTCCAAGCACCGTGTCATTCAAAGGGAATAGATGGGGATGTTTTCTAACAAATACACATAGCTCCAAGATGTATTGGCAAGGTAAAGGCAAAATTTTTAGGCGCTGAAATAGTGGTTTACAGTGTTCCAGATAGTCGGCGCCACATATAGCGCGAATGCACTTTTTTTGAACGCTAAATGCACTTTGTACTTCCACTGAGTGTCCCCATATAATAAGACCATATCTTAGGACTGAGGACACATAACCGTGATACGCCGACAAGGCAGTATCCTGTGAGGCTACTAATCTTAGGCGACGCAAGGCAAATACGAATCTGTCTAGTTTTGTGCAAATCATACCTACATGTATAAAATTAATCTTTCTAAAACCAATACAATTCATTTTAGACCATATAACAACACGGATATTATTAATTTATATTAATTACAATGACACTAAAATTCAACAGGTAAACTATGCCACGTTCTTGGGCATAACGGTGGATGAGCATTTAAATTGGAAAGAGCATGTTAATCAACTTTGTGTAAAAATAGAAAAAAATGTATTTGCCCTACGTCGGTTAAGACTAACATCATCCCAAAAGACTGCATTATCAGCTTACCATGGCTACGTGTCCTCAATTCTACGGTATGGACTTATTATATGGGGACACTCGGTGGATGTATTAAAAGTCTTCAGGGTTCAGAAAAAATGTATTCGGGCTTTGTGTGGTGCTAACTACCTAGACCACTGTACGCCCCTGTTCAAAGAGCTTAAAATCTTACCTTTGCCATGCCAATATATACTTGACATTTGTTTATTTGTGAAAAGACACCCCCTCATCTTTCCTTTAAAGAGCGAGATGCATGAAAACAAAAGAGGAAGAAGAGACAAAAGTAAGCTTTATGTACCACCTAGTAGACTGAAATTGTATTCCAATAATGTGTACTGCAATGCGATAAAAATATACAATAAGCTTCCTCCTAGTATAAGAGATATGACATTACATAAATTTGAATACAGTCTAAAAAATTGGCTAATAAAAGAGTGTTTCTATTCTATAAGTGACTTTATGAACATGAGTATTAAGGATGACTTCGTATAAATTAATTGACGACTAACGAGGATATACGACTATTATTGTGTTTTAATTGTATTATTTAATTTTTATTAATTGAATAGATACTGTATATTTTATTTCTATGTCTGCGAGTCTAATGCATGGTTCTACTAATGATATAGAACGTATTATAAATGAATATTTCTACGCTATTAGTAGCAGAATGTGCTGAACTATTTATAATAAGATCTTATACCACCACTTTCTTAGAAATAAATCTTTTCATTTCATTTCATGTTTCTTCCAGTTTAGATGTTTATCTATATTTATACCTAAAAACGTTGTAGAGGATACTTGGTTAATAGGCTTGTTATTGTGCATAATGTTGATACATGCATCTGACTGATTATAGGCCCTGAAATGTATAGCATTTGTTTTATTAAAATTTATCTTTAAGTCATTTTCTTCTAACCACTCTACAACTTTTCTTAGCTCATCAGTAACAGCAAATGCTAGGGCATTTTTATTTTTGCATTTAATTATTATTGTAATGTCATCCGCGAATAAAATGCATTCTTGATTTAACGCTTTAGGTAAGTCATTTAAATATAATATACATAGTCTAGCACGGCGTCTGGTGTTCCTTTTCAAACTGTTCAACACAACACGATTTTGTTTCACTGTCTAGAATGCACTCACTATACTTTGTCTCAAGTCGTCAACACTTTAGACCAGGGTCGATAAATATACAAATGGTAAAAAGTAAAAAAAAAAATATAGCAGGATGATGATACCCATTGGAAGAGGTAGAGAATATAACAAAAACGAAAGGAAAAATAAATTACGGGCGATCTGAGGTCGGGAAGGGGGAGGGGGTGAGTTTTTAAGGGTAAAAAACGGTTAATCTCGATTTCCGGTAAAACTGCAAATCTTATGAAAAAAAGTTAAATAGCAAAGTTGTAGGTAAGTAATAAAAAGATCTACAACTTTTGTATCGACACTTTTTTCACATAACCTCAAAATTTATGTGAAGAGTTCGAATAACCGAGTTTTTGGTTTTTTATTTTTATCTTTTGCAAAAAAAAATTATTTTTTCACGAAATTTAGTGAAAACTTACCTTTATATGTCCTAAACATACAGATATTTTTTTTAATTTAAAATATTCATTTTTTCACCTTATTTTGACTTAATAGAGAAAAAGCACCCTAATTTTCAATCGAAAATTCTCACGTCAAAATATCTGCTTTTTAAAAAGTTGGTGTGTTTTTTGTTCGTTAAAATCTCTACTTTCTGATGGTATAAAAAAAAATACATTACTATGGTAAATGTTCTCAGAAAATGCAAATAATGAAGAAAACTCGAATCCGAAAATTTTATAATTATGTATAATTTTGAACTATTTGTTAAAATTTACACCTTAATTACTAGAAAAACGTAAGATTTCATGTTATATTGATAAACAAAAAAATTTCTAATCGAATTATACTACTATAATGAACAACCAAATAAGTTAATATTTAATAAGACATCTACAATATTTTGTGAAAATTTTCGAATCTTTTTAAATTATATGCGTAGAGACCTATTTATTTCTATTTTAAGATTACTTATATACCTGATATTACGAGTATATACCTTCGGAAAATGTTAGCCCGTCAAAAGTTATTTCATAGAGAAGAGCGGAAGGGGCTAGGAACGTATGGAGACTATACACATACTACATACAGTGTACAGTCTCCATAGTATGTGGCTTACTACCTTTTATTTCGTAGCAGCTGTAAAAACCGCTAGCCAGTATTCCAGATACAGAGTAGTGGTTTGCACCGGAGCGAGATTTTTAAGAACCGATTGAATTCACCGGTGATTGAGCGATCTCCGGTGATTCACCGGAGAATAAAGCATGTTTAAATTATAACTCAAATTAGGCTATTTAAGTTGTAGATCTTTTTATCACCTACAACTTTGCCATTTAGGTAGGTAACTTTTTTTCATAAGACTTTCAGTTTTTCCGGAAATCGAGATTAACCGTTTTTTTCCTTAAAAACTCACCTCCTCCCCCCTTTCCGACCTCAGATCGCCCGTAATTTATTTTTCCTTTCGTTTTTGTTATATTCTCTACCTTTTCCAATGGGTTTCATCCTACTATAATTTTTATTGGTATCAAAAATTATCGACCCTGGTCTACTTGTCGATTCTTCAGTGTACACTAATCGTTTTAGATCACCTCACAAATAAAAGTCTAAGGGCGTTAAGTCTGGGGACCGTGGTGGCCAAGGCACCGGTCCGCCACGCCAGATCCACTGATTTCCAAATTCACGATTTAAATAGTCTAGCACTTTAAAACCATAATGAGGCGGTGCTCCATCGTGCTGGTTGGAATGGAAATACAAAGGCATGTCTTCCAACATCTCTTCTTTATTACGACGTTTGACTGCGCACGCGTTGTAAACTTGAAGGCGAGAGACGAAGCGGGGGGAGTGATGCAGCGCTCCGACGCAGGAACGACGACGCACGCGCAGTACAAACTAAACCTAATATTAACGTACGACGACGCTTGGACAACGCAGCGCGCTGCGCTGTCCACATCGGATCGTGTGGTACCCATTCCGTCGTAAACTTGCGCTGCGTCATCGCAACGCATCGCAACGCGTCCGTGTGGCCTCTCTCTTAGTGTCGGGGTCCCTACTACGCAAATCGAAGGGTCTACTTTGAAAACCATGATTATTTAATAATTTAAAAAAATATTTTCGAACTCATTTTTTTTATTGATTCATGAACAGTACAAGGTACATTATCACCTCTGAAAATACCGCTCGTATTGAAATCAACACCCTGTATATAAATTACGTGTCACGTTGTTAGTTCGCGATGGACCCCTAAATTACTTAACCGATTTTAATCAAATTTGCACACCGTTTGCAGTTTGATCTAACTTGAAAGATAGGATAAGCTTACATCTCAATTTATAGTCGCAATATTATTTTATTGCAAATTTTCTGTGTAACATGGTAGAATAAACGCCATATTTGCTGCCAATGACATTATGTGACGTCTTACGTCAAAATCCAATTATACCTATTATTCTGAGGCGATACGAAGTTCGCGGGGTCAACTAGTTATTCAGTTTTTACTTCATAAATGCCCATTTCATCTAAATACGATACTGAACACTTATAAAATTTTTTGAAGGTGATGAAAAAGTCATCCTGTTTTGCAAAACAGTGGGTAAGGCAACGCTTGGCGCTAGCTGCAATGCCCTGCCCTAACTTGTTTTTTTAATTTTTATTTTGCTTTAAATAAAATTCAAACACTCGGTTACAAAATAAAAAATCCATATCATTTTGTACAAAATGTATTATCGAATAGGTATTACAATTCTAGTCAGTCAGGTAATATCACAGTACCGTCAAATTTTATATAATATTAAACCCTAACACAGTACAAAAACCTCAATTTTATGCTTAGTAGATAGTAATTTGTTATGTTTACATTTAAGGCGGAAGCAGAATGGCTCGGGCTTGACCGCGTGCCAACAAGGCTGCACATGGGTGAATCGTCTGAAAAGCAAAAAGGTGATATTAATATTTTAAAGATTAGGATCAAACACCCAAACTTAGCTTTTGCTAAATGTACTGTTTGAGTGGGCACTGAAATATAAAGAAAAGTGATTAGACCTTCATCACCATCTGTAACAGACAAAGAAAATAAATCGAAATTAATATTATTCTTCTTTTTTCCAGATTAAATCCCGAGAAGTTTGACAAAGTCCTGTTAAGTGTTAAAATTGATTCCTGTGAATGTTTTATGTTAACAACCCATGATTATTTACTATCTTTAACATAATTTACATAATATCCTTCATTTATGTAATATTTATTGATAAATAAACATATTATATAATTTATTTTGTTGATATAAATAAAAGCTCTCCCATTTCTTACATAAATGTTTATTAACAAACCCTTATGATAAAACTTTGTTAACCTTAACTACAATTTAGTCACATATAAATTTAGATTTAGTGTCCGGTTATATTAGTGGCACTGG
This sequence comes from Anania crocealis, assembly GCA_949315895.1. Taxonomy (NCBI): domain Eukaryota; kingdom Metazoa; phylum Arthropoda; class Insecta; order Lepidoptera; family Crambidae; genus Anania; species Anania crocealis. Next base: position 11,718,889 of record OX438884.1, on the reverse strand, counting down.
TCACTTTTTTCTTATAATATAAAATACAGATGAATTAATATAGGGTCAAAGACACTGTAGTAAGTGAAATAGGTTTCCGCCGTGAATGTTCCAATACAGCGACTCCAGTAAATCTTCATTCTTTTCTGTATTTGTGATCTCGGTTGTCTCAGGTGCATTGGTTTTCTCTTTTTGTACTTCTGCAGATAAAATGGACAATGCTCAGTTAAAACTATTTATGTACCATATAGAGATTATATCATATGGACCATGAGACAACGAGATATATCTGGATTGTTGTGGGTTGGACGGAGTAAACATGGATTGTAGGTTGGAGGCGACGGCACCGTACCCTCTGAAATAAAGTCTGACTTCAACACACTGTGGCTTTTTCAACGTCACAGTGGGAAGTCTCTATAGAAAGTTTTGTTGTTGTTTCAAGCTATGTACCTGTCTAAAACAAGTGTTACAATTATAAGACATTTTTTTAATAGTATAAATATATGAGATCAGACTCTGCCTCTTTTACTTTTTACTTAAAATCAACTATAAAAAATAGAGATCTTAAACTTAAAGTACACATAGTTTACAAATGGGAAAATTAATGCCTGTAGCACATCTCCGCTGCGAAACTATAACAGCGGAACCTTAGTAATTTCGCCATGTCTTGTCCTTATGTAGAAGCGGAACCGCCACGGAACTGCCTGTTCTAACGCATAGATTTGACAATACTTCCATCTCTTTTTACTTGCGCGGTATTGTCGATCTGCTCCGACGCCATCCACACTTCCGCGCTCCGGCCGCGGTGCCGCTTTGTTTTCGCACGTGTTTGTGGAAGTCGACAAAAATAAAAGGCGGAACTACATGTTTATGATAAAATGAAAGTCGATTTTACAGAAAGATTAATTCAAGAGGTCAGAAATAGATCTAATAATAATGAGGAAGGTATGTAGTCATTTTAAAATAATAATAGACTGTATTACGCTCCAATTATATTAGGTACTGGATTACGTTCGCCCAGTTCCGCTATTCAAACCACACTTGATCGCAGCGGAATTCCTACAGCGGTTTCGCTACTAAAGTTTCGCAGCGGAGGTGTGCTACGGGCGTAAAGTAACATCCATATTTAACATTTTAATCAGCATTAGTGTAGGTGTTGAACACCGATCCATAGAAATAATTCAAAATTTAGACACATTTATTTTGAGTTTGGTACTCAAACGACCAAGACCATAATAAACAATTTTGTACCAAAAATATAAGGTAAGTAAGCATTTTAGTTTTACGAGTCGCAAGACATAGCTATCTATCGTGCGCATGACGATCAACCGGGTCACAGCGAGTCGGTCAGATAACATTTTTCTTTCTAAAAAAATCAGTGCAAAAGCGCTTAATATGCAGAAGTCGAACGTATTAACTCATTCTCATATGTAAGCAGGCGTTGGATATGAATTTTGTTGCTGAAATGCGATGCGACTCGCTTCCACGCAGTAAGCGATTTATTACCCAGTGGTTAATATGAAAATCAATAAATTATCCTAATAAAGATTAAATAGATGGCGCTGTTTTGTGCTGCTTCGAACTGTACAGTCAGTATTAATTGCATGATTTCATTTACGTGTTTACATTTGACATCAAAATTCACAATGCCTAGAAAAGGTAAATTTGTAACCAATTTATTGACCTCAAAGTACTGACATTACTGTATCTTTTGTTACAAATTTAATGTGATTAAATGAATATGAAATGAATATGAAATATGAAATAATGTGTAATTGTTTTTGTAATTTCATTAATTTAGAGATATAATACCATACCTTAACTAAACCAAGAAAAATCTGTAAATGAATTTGAATTATTACAATCTGAAAATATGATAAAAATGTTTTTGGATGTTTTTGGAACTAATATATAACTTAACTAGTAACTTTTCTTTTTCGTTTCTCATTGTTGCGTTACAGCTTTCCTTTCGACCCATTACCTTTAACCCTTTGAACGCCAGGCATAAAAACATGGAATTTGCCCCCCACGCCGGGCCCTATTTTCGATAGTGCAATAGACCAAAGGACTAGTGTTTTTCAATTCTTATTGATAAACTGTATCAAAAATCATTAAAATGCGATGTAAAACGTAATAAAATAAATTAAATAACACAACAAATTTCAATACTTTTATTTCGAAAAAAAAAACATATACTACTAACACATTTTTATTTAAAAAACCTTACAAAAACAAGTATTGAACATATCAATCAAGCAGTTGATTCCCTGCCCTAGTGACGGAATAATACGTCAATGGCGTGTGTGGAGAGGTATTTTTTAAATAATTTAGTGTGAAGTATGGCGTTATATCCATATATCGATAAAACTAAAAAGACAACCTTACTATTTGAACAAACGTCACATTTACAAAACAATCCAAATAATAAGTTCTGAAATTTTCTGCTGATTATGTAAAAATCAACGAAGCCCTAGACGCGGTGGATTGGGCGTTCTTGTTTGGTGATTGCGTCGATGTTAATCAGTAGTGCGATTGTGTAAGGTTGTTCATGGATGGACAATGAATACAATTGATCATCGATCGTATAATGTAAATTCTAATTGTGTAATTTTGTCCATTCCATGAAGACCGAAAAGTGACCGGTGGTATAAAAACGTTTCATGGATTTGCGTTTTATTTATTATCGCAAAACATTCGGTAAAACTCAATTTTTTTAACATATTATTAAATTGTATTCAAATATAAATGCAGGTTTTTAATCAAATTTTACGATTTCAACCCAAAAGCAAACTTTTATTTATAAAAACATAGAATTTAAACTAAAAATTTACCTCTGTAATTCAAATAACCAAACGCAAAGAACGAATGAAATACGAGTTTCTTGCTACTCGACAATAGGTGGCGTTAGTGATAAATAAGAAATGATCAAAATCCTCCGTGGCTGAGTTAGTAAATTAGATGGCAATGTATAAATCAGAAGGACTAGTTAAAATAATTATTGATCTTTGTTTGAGGCTTTCTTTTAGAATATTTAGTTGGCATGGTTAAAAAGACGAATTAGTTTATTAGATGCTACATCATTTTCCCGTGGTTTAGTATAAAATTAGAGGTTTGATCATGTAGCACAAAAAATATTCTGTAGATTGACTTATTATTTCTCTATAAATATAGTAGACACAAGTAATCCTTAGGGCGACTTGCGTTACTATCGCTAAATAATATTAGGGACTGAATTTGATTAAAAATGTAATTCTATCTCTATCAACTTCCAACAAACTGACAGTGATAAAATGACACATTTAACAGTTATATTTAGAAAGTAGCTACACTTTCATTGTAACATACACATCACTAATCGACAGATTAACACGTCAATGGCGTTAAAGTGGTATGAAATAAATACGCTATGATTTGGAAGCCTCCGATATATATTTTTTAGTAAAGTTAAATTACACAATATAGAATAGGAATCTATTTAGTATTTAAATTTAAGATATAGTCTATACATTATTTTTTAATAAAAACGAATACAACACAATCATATTTCCCTCCGAAGTTCGAGACGGAAATAAACGTCAATGGCGTCACAGGCTGTGACAGGGTTTTCAAATTTTTGTTTTTGGATATATCCGTCGACGGCGTTCAAAGGGTTAATTATTTGATGCGTTTATAACTCGCACGGTAAGAATGTCGCTTTTAAAATTTTTGCCGAAATTACAAATTAACAGAATAAAAGTTATTACTTTTTATTTTTTTTAATTTACAAGAAAAAACTTAAGTGTCCCTATTTAGGTTGCCAGTGCGTTTGTACCTGTGATTTGATGTGATATTTTATTAGGTTAGTAAGTTTTTTGTTATTGCATTCTATTAACTAGAGTACTTGATAGTGAATATGTTTACAATGTAACAGTCAGTAATCTCGAATGAAGCTCTCAATAATATATGAACATTAAATATTGCTTAGTATTCTATCTGTCCCTAATTAGTTGACCACGACTGTATTTTTTATTTAAATATCGTCTCCTCTTTTTTTTGTTTTTTGATCTCTGAAAACGCTGTCGGTCATGTTATGACGTCATAGGACTCTAAGCAAACTGTATCGCGGATCTTATGAGTAAATTTCGTTATGTGGCCTATACTACATTTGTTTCAAAAATTTCAATGTTTGACATTGTATTTTTGAAAAAAAAAAACAGAAAGTGTATGATTAAGGTTTCAAATTTGTAATAATCCGAGTGTAATTGATACTTCTTCATATTTTTATTGATACGAACAAACATGGATGTTAAATTCGAAAACCCAGATAATACAAATCTGAATGTTGATTAAATATCAAATGTTTGTTTTGACCCGTATGTCGTCACAGAACAGACAATCTATAGACCAATATGGCCGACAGCGTTTTCGTCGGTGTACGAAATTTAGACTTTAAAAACTAAATTTTGCGGTTTTCTCGGTAATAAAAACATAGGGATATAATTTTTTTTCGTCTAATTAGTCATTAATTAATCATTTAAGACCTACTTAAAAAAAGCCAGCAGTCTTTTTAAAATCAGGTCATCATGTGACACCCCATTAACACATTCAATTTAACTCTAAAATACGTTATTTTAAATACTAACTATTTAAAACTAAATGTTATACAACTTACATCTATTTACATAATGAAGACGTAATGTAAATATTTTTAAAAACATACACAACTCGATTTACATAATTGTTCTTTTGTAGAGGGCGGCCTCAATTATTATAAGTAGACAAGTGGAAGTCGGACTTGCGCACCCAGAACCCTAAAGTTCCATACTGTTGAAGTTTGGTTTTTCTTGTATTTTGGGATACCCAGTGTTAAGTGGTAAGCCTGACTAACACTATGACCTATGTTGTTTTGGATTTGTTAAGTTCTATGTCAAATCAATATATGTAGTTTTATTTCTTTTAATAATAAAAATAGTAATGTTTCATATATTTTTTTAGTGTATCAGGATGGATGCTTGATATTTGAATAGGTCGGTTTGTTTATTCTTAATTACTGGAAACTTATTTAAACCTAATACAAAATGATTGGGCAAACACACTTATCCTTTAAACTGTAAGTATACAAAACACAAGTAATAAAAAACTAACATATCAATTAATTTTTTTCAGTGTTAACATGTTATCACTATAAGAAAACAATAGTAATTTGCGAAAATTTACAGGTTTATCGGCGTGTCGTTCACACTAGTACTATTATTTGTTATTCGGTAAGAAGCAACATTCGGTTCAAAAGGTTTTCGAATGGGGATTAAGCACTGAAACACGACAATCTGAGGTTGCCCCGTCCGTGGGATGGGGCATCCCCATCTCACGGACGATCGGATGGGTATGGGGTTAAGGTCGCGGAATTTGCTGTCTGCGGGTACTAACGTTGTGGAGACTTTGGGCCAATGTCTAGCAGTTGACGTAGTTTAGGAACGATGCTGATGCTGACAAGAAAACTTAAGAAGTCACAAATTTCTTAGTCGCCTTTCCTGCTAAAGAAGGGCATTAGATACTTTAACGTCGGGTAAATAAATAGGTGTTCATACCTTTATAATATAATACGCGATAACGGCCCGTTAGTGGACTAAGTAATCATATTATGTGTTCAAATCGCGAGAATTTAAAATTATTTATTAGATACTTTGCAGGTAAAATTTTTCACTTGTTTAGCTCTTAGCTTAGATTCATACTCTATTCCTAAAACTAAATATCAGTTTGAAGGATAAGTGTGATCACCATAACACCCTGTAGGTATGTATCTTGGTGATTGCAAGCTAAATATCCTTATGTATTTGTATTTTAAATTGTAAAAGAATTAGGCATAATTAATTATTAGCGTTGCCATATTCTATACATATTAGTACATCTTATATTAGTATTCTATATTAGTACATCTTATAACTTAAAAAATGAGGTTTACCTAAACTTCAAGACAACAAGATCAAGATTTAGGCCCGTATTCTAGATTAACTCAAATCACCCAATCATTGCTTGAGTGGAGAATAAACACTTGAGTATGTTACTTATTCCACAATGCATTTCAAACTAGGTAGTATCAATTTAATCAAGTTTCAAACTTGATTTAGTGAGAGATTCCAATTTGTCGATGATTAAAGTCTGTTTATCTTTTTTGCTGCAGTTTGTTCTGTTATATGCTGAAAAAACTACCTATTTCTTGTTTTAACAAACCTTCCTTTATGACTATCGTAGATAGTAATAATTAGAGATGGGCTGTGTACTCGGTTAATACTCGGTACTCGGCATACTCGGCGGGTATTTGGATACTCGTACTCGGCCGAATAACTCGGTTTTGATGCCGAGTATACTCGGTTTAAGCAAAGCAATAAATTTAGGTAGACAAAATTAAAACAACAGTGTTAATCAAAAAGTATTTACCTATTAATACGAGGGCGGGTCAATAAGTCCGTGACTTTTTGAATTTCTGACCTCTTTACTGAAAAAGCAACACTACTCCTGTCAACAGGTATCTGTCAGTTGATTCCTATCAAAATTTGAACTTGCTGCGTCAGTTAGTTTGTGTTTGACAGCTATTTTTATCAGACTACCCAGTAATTTGAGGAAAAAATGGAAAAAGGTGAATTTCGTGTGCTTATTAAGCATTATTTTTTGCGAAAAAAAACCATTACCGAGACCAAGGCTAAGCTTGATAAATACTATGGGGACTCTGCACCATCGATTTCAATGGTAAAAAAGTGGTTTACTGAATTTCGTTGTGGCCGTAAAAGCACTGAAGATGCCGAACGTCCTGGACGCCCAGTTGAGGTCTCTACACCCGAAACAATCGAAAAAATTCACGATATGGTGTTGGCCGACCGAAGATTGAAAGTGCAAGAAATTGTGGAAGCCGTAGGGATCTCGCATGGCTCAGTGGTTTCAATTTTAAAAGATCAATTGGGCATGAGAAAGCTTTCCGAAAGATGGGTGCCGCGTTTGCTCACAGTCGACCACAAACGCAATCGTGTAACAACTTCACAGGAAGGTTTGGCGTTGTTTAATTGCAATATGAAGGAGTTTTTGCGCCGTTTTGTAACCGTGGACGAAACATGGATCCATCACAACACACCAGAGACCAAACTACAGTCAAAACAGTGGGTTTCTAAGGGTGAATCGGCGCCAAAGAAGGCCAAGGTGGGTTTGTCAGCCAATAAAGTTATGGCGACTGTTTTTTGGGATGCACGTGGGATAATCCACATTGACTACCTTCAAAAGGGAAGAACAATCAATGGGGAATATTATGCCAACTTATTGGACCGCTTCAATGACGATTTGAATAAAAACCGACCTCATTTGGCCAAGAAAAAAGTTCTTTTCCACCAAGACAATGCAAGGGTGCACACATGTGCAGTTGCCATGGCAAAAATCCATGGATTGGGCTATGAATTGCTCCCTCATCCACCCTATTCTCCAGATTTGGCTCCGAGTGACTACTTTTTGTTCCCAAACCTGAAGAAATGGCTTGGTGGAAAAAGATTTGACTCCAATGATGAAGTCATCTCGCAAACAAAGGCCTATTTTGAGGACCTCGACAAATCATATTTTTTGGAAGGGATAAAAAAATTGGAGAAGCGTTGGACAAAGTGTATAGAGCTCAAGGGTGACTACGTTAAAAATAAAATGATTTGTTTATCAAAAAATCTGTGTTTTATTCCAAAAGTCACGGACTTATTGACCCGCCCTCGTAATTTGGGAAATCTTTGATAATCTCAATTATGATAATTTGATGAGATAACATTAAGAGAATGTTAATGAAAGACATCAATATTTAAAATTTAATTAAGTTAAAATTGTGAGGCAGGAACACAAGGCTCTCTGCGCGTTCTGGTAACAGCCTATTCCTTTTTTCTTCGTAACTGTTTCCAGCCTCCGAAAATAATCGCTCGCTGTACACGGTGCTTGTAGGTGCACAAAGAAACACTAGTGCTAAACTAGCTCAGGATACCTTATTTGGTGCCCTGCTCACTACTCGAAAAGACTCTTGACTTTTGCTAGCAAATTTTCTTTCAACTAGCGATCCAATTCTAAAGCAATGGGGCTTTTAGGATCATCGCGAAAACAGGTATTTGCTTGAACCGAGTTACTCAGCCAAGTAATTGGTTAGAAAAAAATTGAACCGAGTAAAACTCGGTACTCGTTGTTACTCGGCAAAAGTGCTACTCGTCGCATTTTTAGTAATAATTGATACAAAATTTGAAGTATTTTTTGGAAATAACTTAGTTTTGTTCTAAATTTAGAATCAATCACTATCACTGTGTTACACTTGTAAATGAACTTATTTGATCTCTCGATCGTGAGTTATTCCAGACACAATTAAAATCAATTGTTATCGCGACAACCGGTTGTCGCTTAGGGTTCGAAGCGACAACCGGTAACGAAAACAATGGTACAAAAAAAGTGTTAAGGTATGGTGAAATACATACAGCCAAATTATTAGTTATGCTGCCATAAATTGAAATATGTTATGTATTATATTTAACATAAGGATTATATTACGATAATACTGTTATGTTGTGTCAAATTATTATGAACACGAAATTAATTTATGATATTGTTTGTTTTTAGGGTTCCATACCCAAAGCGTAAAGACGGGACCCTATTACTAAGACTTTGTTGTCTGTCCGTCGCTCTGTCACCAGGCAGTATCTCAAGAACCGCGATAGCTAGACAGTTAAAATTTTCACAAATTATGTATTTCTGTTACCGCAATAACAACAAATACTAAAAACAAAATAAAATAAATATTTAAGGGAAGCTTCTATACAACAAACGCGATTTTTTGCCTAGTTTTGCTCGATATCAATAAATGGTAACAGGTAGGCACTACATTAACCAAATTAATGTAGGTACCTACTGTTGTTTACCTAGTCAATGGTACGGAACCCTTAGTGCGCGAGTCCGACTCGCACTGAGGCGATTTTTTTAAATAATTGCATTATTATAACTAAGGCAGGTATTTAGGTAAACTTAGAATGTAACAAAAAAAAAGAGCAGAAAAATAAAATTAATTACAATCATTTACGCCACATTCTGGCAAAAAGAACAACTTTTCCTTTAACATAAGCATTTGATGCACAACAGCAGAGAGAATACAAAATTATAATGATCAATGTCCTCAAATTTATCCTAAGAATAATTAATTATAAAGTTAGTTGATATTAACTAATAATATCTGCTGAAGCATGGTCAGGAAGTCTTTTGAGTCAACACAGATTAATACTCAACTCAGTACCGAATTGCGCTTGAGAGATATTTGAGAATGAGCGTAATCTGAGATCTATGCTCAAGTGCAATGTTTGAATAAAATCTCTACTCAAATCTAGTTTTAAATCATGATTAATGCTTAAGCAACGTTTCAGAATACGGAACTTAGAAATAAAAAAAAATGTTTCATTCCCTTAAACCAAACTAAGCAAGGAATGATGAGTTTCTGTCATTTTTAATAATAACACTTATGAGAATTTAATTTACATTATACATCAGTTATGAAACAGACATTACAATCTAACATTATCAGTGCAACATAGAATAGTTTGAAACTGCAACAAAATTTCAAAAATTGTGGTACTACACTATAAGGGTGTCTGAAAGTTTTTTTTTTCCAGCAAAACAGAGATTTAATTGAATTTACAGGACACATATTTTTACAGAAAGGCCATCTAATATTCTGAGACTTCCCACGGCATTACATTACTAGGTATGAATATGTAATTATTACATTTTATGTACTCACTAGAGCTTTTCATTTAAGTGGGTTTCAAAGGTTTCAAAGAAATAAACAAAAACTAAATGAGCCAAACAAATAACCAGCAAGCAAACTGAATGTTCAATGCAATGTATTACAATTGATTAAGTTACAAGTTACAATTACCTAGTAAGAAAACAGTAAACATTCATTTCACTTCCATGATACTCAAAAGAAATCTTACCTTCTCGAAAACGTTTATTTTGCGGCATATCGGTGTCATCAGCACTTCGTTTCCTCAAGTTTGTCTGTGTTTGAGGCGTTGAGGGTGACGCTGTGGTACCATGCGGTTCTTCTAACATTTCGCAATCGTTATTTACGTGGCTGTTTTCTGACATCTTTGGATCGTGGTATCCGTAATAACAATTGGTTGATATATGTATATTCTGACATTGACCCATAAAATGGTTGGCATCAGTGCAAACAGGAGCAGGTCGTATGGCGTCCAAATTGCTTCGAGATTCTTGAATGTGGTGATATAAACCGATGTTACTGGCCGGCATTATGTGCGCGTTGTATTCGTCACGTAACAATTTGTTACACGAGAAATGCGTTGCTTGTAATAATAACTAAATGTAAATTAAGCGGAAAAGTCTTTAAACTCTTGGTTATTTTTACTATAATCTAATTTTGTGCAAGAGCAAAAACCACTGAACATTGAACAATATTCAATGTACTCTGTGCCACACTGAAGTCTGAACAACAAACAAGTGAGCAAACCACAGAACCAAACAGCCAACCAGCCTTGCAAAACTAGGAAGAAAAAACAAATTGTATGGGAACCCGGAACGGCGACGTGACGTAACGTTTCTTTTTTTTTCTAAAGCTTATTGGCATTCAGAAGGCTTGCCAGCATTAAAAGTCAAAATCGAATCAGTTGAATCATGTCAAGCAACTCACTATAAAGTATTTTAATCATAATTTGGAATGTAAATTGTGCCTTGTTTATCTATGATTGTCAATATAAAATCTTAACAAAATTCATTAATGTCAATTATATTCACTTGTAATTTTTCGCCCTCATCTTTCTTTGTAGAGACGAAACGTATAAATTTTTAGTTTTTAGTCTAGTAAATTTACTAGACTAAAAGCATCTGAATATAGTTTCGTTCAATATCCAAGAAGACTTGTGAAAAATAGAGATGTAACTTTTTTTGGTGAAAAAGGAGTGAAAACTTTAGCCAAAGTGTATCAAGATACAGTCTTGGAACATGTTGGGAAACCTCTCAGCAGGTCAAAGGTAAAAAGTGTTTATTTTTTATATACTGTGAACTTTCTAGGCACCTGGTCACAAGTCACGAATTACCTAAGCCTGGCTTGAAACCAACGCTGCGGACTTTATAAGCAGAGGACTAGCCCTCATCCAGCCCAGACCTCCAGCCAGGCTTCAAATTATGGTCAGTTTTTGAGGACATGGTCTGCTCTAAACGACACGGTGCTGACGAGCAAGCAGTAGTGAAATTTCCCTTGGAAACAGTGCGTAAATCCATAGATTTATGGCCAAACAGATTTAGGGCCTGTATAAAAGCCAAAGGTGGGCCTTTCGAATAGTTTTTGACGTGACAACGTCTTAAATTAGGTTGCGGCTGGGAGTCACTTATGAAAAAGTGTAACGCTCGGTAACGTTACGATGAGTCACCGAACGAGAGAGAGGCCCGCCGAATGCCTTGCGTCTCTCTCCCACTCAACTATGATCGGTCTGCCGCGCGCGCAGCACTAGAGAATTAGGCGCATTGAATCGGCGCATGCTTGTGTCTCTGTCTTTGTCTTTCTCGAACGTTCTTGGCGTTGGAAAAACAAGAAAGCGTCATAATACAAGTTCACACGTGTGGTTAAAGTATCGTCAGCTGTGTCTGTAGTGAAAATGTGGAGTGCTTAGATTTTCTATAGTTAAAATTTGTGCAATTCTTATTTTCATTCAATTCCTTGTTCCTATTGTGCAATTTAATTATATTCATATCAATAAATATTCTACCGAGAAAAAGACGTTGTCACGTAAAATCTTCGCCCGTAAAACCGACTTTACAGGCAACCATTTTTTTTTTCTGAGACTTTAATAAATGTAGGTATTTTCAATAATATAACATTTCAAGAACTTGTGGCTGGACTAGGTACTTAGGTTCTTGTCGAAAATTTGAGAGCTTTCATTTGACACCTCGCTCGAATATATTTGCAGGCATTCGGTTTTTCTTCCCCACTTTCAACCCCACAACTTAACGAAATTTTTTCTCATAGAATCCGCCATTGAGTTTCCTGACTAGAGTGAACCCATGCAACCACAGTTGCGAGTAATTTACATAATATGTGATCATATAAACAAAAACAAAAAGCGCTCCAGTGATTCCTACATCAAAACATGACTGACAGCGTTTTCGCAGTTCAAAATAAAAAAAGAAAATGATCATTGTAGAATTAAAAATGTAGCTTTTGTTAACCGAATTCAATAAATATTGGTTTTTAAAGTGATATGACAGAAACGTTTGCAAGTCAAGTAACCTATCCCTCAACCCCCAGGAGGCACTCGGGTGCCACAATAACAATTGATTTCAATTGTGTTTGGAGTAACTCACGATCGAGGGATTAATTAGTGGCTGAACTCATCGATAGTGACATATCGATAGTGTCTTACACTAGCATTCCCTACATGAAAATGACGCAATCTTGTACACTGATAGCTTAAGAATAAATATTTTGATAGGCTGTTTATGCGTGTGTTTACACATGTGTGCGTGTAGTCTGTGTTTGTGTTTGAAAATTTCTCGTAGTGGAACGACATGATCGAAAATGCATTAAATTTGTTTGTAATCGCTGTTAGTGTGCGTTTCTCGCCCCCCGCGCCAAAAGTGGCAGAATTAATAATTTGTATGGATATTAGGACTCATGTCTTCGCCGGTTGGTTTAATACTCAAAGGTTTTGCGCGGAAAACGAAAAGAGAAAGATGAACTTTGTTTCGTTATTTTGTGAAATTATCCTAAGCGATTTATTGTAATAAAGTGGTGGCATTGTTATAATAATGTGTCAGTGAGTAGGATAAATCAAATAAAAGTGAGAAACAAGGAAAGGCTCCTATTTGACTTCTATCCACGTTCTCGCGTAAAACTCCTGTAATCGTTGAAATGTATAAATCACCCATACATTTCAATGAGTTAGGTTAGTTTAGGTTTAGGTTAGGTTAAGCTATGTTTATTTAAGTATTTAAGATGGATCACGTATGTATTGGTCACGGAACAGAATCTGTTCCGTGGTATGGATTTAAAATTGACATTAAACTAAAGACTAGGCTGCATGGACTCGTCCGAAGCCGTTAGATTATTATAAAAAAAAAGGAAACAAGTGGCAAATCAGCTGTCCTGCTCATGCATGCTGAGTTGCTGACTCCTCCTTCCTCTCCTGCTGTCTGTGATGACACTGAGCAAGTAATTCACTATTGTACGGTCTGTGATGAAAATCACGGATTTTCTTAGTTTCTTTAAAAATAAAGTAAAATTATCAATTTAGTGCGTAAGAACTGATTCTAATGATTTAAATAAACCACCCTGAGTTTTGGGATCGTTACGTAAAATTTGATCAACTAAATAGTTACAAAGTGTAAAAAATGCCGTACTAATAAAAATACAATCCTTCAAAATTATATCTAAAACACATTTGTAAAAATGTTACCCTCGATTGCTACGAAATGCTTCTTTCGAAAATTGGTAAGAAGACGTCCAGATGAAATCAAATATTTACATACATTATATTTTGGAAATAGGAAGGTCCTACAACAAAAGTTCTGGTACACCGACAACAAGGCATTTTTGAGATATGTAAACACGTCTATTCGTGTTTACGACAAAAGTAATGCTAAAGATTATGCCGAAAACTCTTCTGTAAAAGATGAACATAAGATAATTAAACAAAGTGCTACTGGTGACATAATAGTTAAAACTGAAACTGATGTAGATAAAGTGGTCACTAAAGTTACCATAGAAAAGTCCCAAGGAAGTTCTCCACCAAAACAACCTACACCAATGCAAGGTACGAATTTTAGTCTTACTAATTTACTTTTCCGGGTAGTCTAGGTATATAAAACCTAAGGGTCGCTCCAGGTATAAATGTTGGATGTTGGTAAAGTAGGTATATATTTTTTATTTATGAACATACTACAGTTCTAGAATACAGTACATAAATCATGTTTTTTTCTATCTATATTATTTGACCAAAATAATTAGGTGCATGACAACTAAGGCTACTCACATAAGCGCACTGGCATAGTCAGGGGCCTTATTCAGCTATTTTGGTTAGGGTGTTGCAAAGGGGGTGCAGGACATAGCCGAATTTTCGAAGCCATTTTGTATGGAGCTGGACCTTAGAAAAATTTTGACTGATTTTATATGGCACATTGACATAGCCGAATTTTCGAAGAAATTTTGTATGGAGCTAGGACTTGTAAAAATTTTCAGTTGTGTATTTCGACCTTGTGACAGAAACACTAGTGTATATAAAAATTTTTGCATGAAGGCGAGCAAAGCCTGCCGAGCGCCAGAGGTACTAGTCGCTTAATGCCAATCAGCTGACTTAAAAAAACATATATACAGTCGTGGTCAACTAATTAGGGACAGATAGAATACTTAGCAATACTGAATGTTCATATCCTATTATTGTGAGCTTCATTTGAGATTACTGAATGTAACTTTGTAAACATATTCACTTTCAAGTACTCTAGTTAACAGAATACAATAACAAAAAAAAACTTAATAACCTAATAAAAAATATTCATCGAATCACATGAATCAATAATTTGGTACAGATGAACTGGCTACCTAAATAGGGACACTAGTTTTTCCTTCTTAATTCAAAAAATTTAAAATTAATAACTTTTATTCTGGTCATTTGTAATTTCGGCGCCAATTTGAAAAGCGACATTCCTACCACATGAGTAAATATTCCTACAGAGTACAAGCACGGGGTCTCATCGAGAACAAAAGTAAAATGGTCTTTAATTTTCTCAATAGATGGCAATACCTGTATGGCTAGCAGATTAACTGTTTATTAAATTGAATACAAAACCTAAGATACATATAGATAATACCCGAAAAATATGCTAATAAATACTCTCAACCATTTAAAATAGAGAAAACTTAATATTACTTTATTTTATTCACAAATTGGTAAAAATGTTATAAATAGTATAAAAGCATGCTGAACTACACTAGAACCATCTGTTGGCATATAATTACACTTTATCAAAACGAAGCCACGTTAAAAGCGCGCGCATTGTGAAGACTCAATTACGAGGGTTTAATATTTTGTACATAGAATTTGTAGCGTTAATGGTTGAAAAAAATTATTCGTTAAAAGTTAATGGTTGAATAAAAATATCGATATTTTTAATGGTTGTAAATATCACTAGATATTTTTATGCATATACATTATTTTGATATTTTTACCTGTTGTTGCATATGGTTGAATATGTTAGTTAATATTTTTAAAAATATTTTTTACTGTAATTAAATATTTTGTATTACGCATTTATTTTTATAGGTTTATTCAATGAATTTTAACAGGCTTAGGACTGTTTGGAGATCCTACGTCCAGCAGTAAGTGTCGTTTGGCTGAGTTGGTGATAATGATAAGTCGTGTGGTGCCAGCACATAAATAGAATAGCACCGCCTCTTCTTTTTCTATGGGTATCGTTAAAGGTGACTAAAAGAGTAGAGTAGGTAATCAAATGTAAATGTAAATTACATACGTTGAATTTAATCACAACAGTTCTCAATTCACTTATTAAACATAATGCTTATTAAAACAGAACAGGTAGGATCACAAGAAATCACAAATTGAAGTAAACAAAGCATTGCAAGTCAATCCAACGTTTTACGGTAAATTTAATATGTGCCTTATTTTTAGATGCGTAAGGGCCTAAAGTCGAAAATTACATCCGCCTAAAATCACTGACTCAGTTGAATAAATCGAAAAGAAAGCTGTTCTATACACCGAGTAACATAATTCTTCCTTATGCTCATGAAATAGAGTCTCATTTAATTGCAACCGTTACTACTTGCATGATTCGCACATTTTATCGCCTTGTACCTACACCTCATCTCACTATGTTTCGACGACGCCACTCGTGTCCTAAATAATGCATTCAAATTGAGGCTCTAATCCATTACCTTAATGCTTAAGTTACTCAAACTTACTCAATAAATGAACATTATTTATAAAGATTGGATAAGTACCTATTTCGATTCTTTGCGAAATAGAGCTATAAAAATAGGTACTTACTAGTGCTATTAATGCTATAATAATGTACATTTTATTCTTTTGGTAATTTTATCAATCGGTAAGATTTATCTATACGAATAAAACTTTTAGTTGCGTTTAATTATCAACGGCTTGAATATATATTTTTATTTGATAAGGTTAATAATATTTAATTGAATAAATGTGATATTTTTTATTAGTCAAATTTAACTGTGTTATGATAGTTCACAACGTCTAGTACAGTCGACAGCACGTCATATTACTACACATTGGCCTTGAGCGCTTCGAAACTGATTTGAACTGAGAGAATTCTCCGAGAAAGACAAATAAATAAATAAATGTGGACAACATCACATACCTACATTGTTCTGATCCCTATTTGAATATTTATTTAAAGCATTCGTATTTTGGAAACCAGAAACAACGAAGGTACCACAAGCACCCAGACCCGAGAAAATGTAGAAAAAACACTTTTTTATCTTCATTGACCCGTCCGGGAATCGAACCCGGGACCTCGGAGCAGGTGACACCTTGAAAACCGGTGTGTACGCCACTCCGCCACGGAGGTCATCAAAGTCTTTCTGTCTTTATCGGTCTTGCTTGACTCTTGCTTCAAATGATCCTTGCTGCAGGTGCCGGCGCACACCCTTGCACGCGTGTGTGAGAATAGATGAACACCGGCATGAAATTAAAATGCACTCTATTCGTTCAATTATAACGTTCATAATATAGCCGGCGGACAGGGCCAAATGTTTTAATCGGTGTGACGTGTAAGTGCAAGGAATTTTGATGTTAACACCATTGCAATAAAGTTCAAACTCAAAAGGAACTCTTGCGGTGCCCGCAAGAAATATTTTATTATTGCTGTGGTTTTTATGAGTTTTTGGGTCGTTTAGTGCAGCCCGCGAAATTTAAAATTTCTTTCGTTTGTTCTTAGATAGCAACTCTCGTTTACTCTGTCTGTATGCGTTGAGCGCAATCATTTCACAAGCGGTCATCGTGAAAAAGTATAGCCATCTCTTTTGTGTTTTATTTCGCATCTTTTGTTCTGCTTATCAGTGTAACTTGTCGCGCAGTTATGGATTCTCGGAACAAATTTTAATTCGCGAAATTCTACAATGTAACATACTTACTATACTTTAAAATATCATTGATTACAGTGCAATTAAGTAATATCTTCTGTGGTATAGTCGAAGTAAAATTCGAGCGTGCCCATAGATATTATGACAAAACACGAAGTTTTTTTATGAGATTTTGTCAAATTTCTTTTAATTTCATGCGAAATAACGTAAGGAATCGATTTTAGACAGACTTAAAAAAAGTACCTTTTTAGGCTGCCATCTCTAAGCACGTGTGCAAATATACTTTATTTGATATTTTAGCAATTAAATTGCAATTATTACAACAGTATATAAACTTGAAAGTTTTGTCTCAGGCGGGACTCGAACCCGCATCTCCTCGCATGCCGGGCGGGCGCTATACCAATTAAGCCACCGGGACACTGCGACTCAGACAAAATTTTTCAAGTTTATACGAGGGCGGGTCAATAAGTCCGTGACTTTTGGAATAAAACACAGATTTTTTGATAAACAAATAATTTTATTTTTCAACGTAGTCTCCCTTGAGCTCTATACACTTTGTCCAACGCTTCTCCAATTTTTTATCCCTTCCAAAAAATATGATTTGTCGAGGTCCTCAAAATAGGCCTTTGTTTGCGAGATGACTTCATCATTGGAGTCAAATCTTTTTTCACCAAGCCATTTCTTCAGGTTTGGGAACAAAAAGTAGTCACTCGGAGCCAAATCTGGAGAATAGGGTGGATGAGGGAGCAATTCATAGCCCAATTCATGGATTTTTGCCATGGCAACTGCACATGTGTGCACCCTTGCATTGTCTTGGTGGAAAAGAACTTTTTTCTTGGCCAAATGAGGTCGGTTTTTATTCAAATCGTCATAGAAGCGGTCCAATAAGTTGGCATAATATTCCCCATTGATTGTTCTTCCCTTTTGAAGGTAGTTAATGTGGATTATCCCACGTGCATCCCAAAAAACAGTCGCCATAACTTTATTGGCTGACAAACCCGCCTTGGCCTTCTTTGGCGCCGATTCACCCTTAGAAACCCACTGTTTTGACTGTTGTTTGGTCTCTGGTGTGTTGTGATGGATCCATGTTTCGTCCATGGTTACAAAACGGCGCAAAAACTCTTCCATATTGCAATTAAACAACGCCAAACCTTCCTGTGAAGTTGTTACACGATTGCGTTTGTGGTCGACTGTGAGCAAACGCGGCACCCATCTTGCGGAAAGCTTTCTCATGCCCAATTGATCTTTTAAAATTGAAACCACTGAGCCTTGCGAGATCCCTACGGCTTCCACAATCTCTTGCACTTTCAATCTTCGGTCGGCCAACACCATATCGTGAATTTTTTCGATTTTTTCGGGTGTAGAGACCTCAACTGGGCGTCCAGGACGTTCGGCATCTTCAGTGCTTTTACGGCCACAACGAAATTCAGTAAACCACTTTTTTACCATTGAAATCGATGGTGCAGAGTCCCCATAGTATTTATCAAGCTTAGCCTTGGTCTCAGTAATGGTTTTTTTTCACAAAAAATAATGCTTAATAAGCACACGAAATTCACCTTTTTCCATTTTTTCCTCAAATTACTGGGTAGTCTGATAAAAATAGCTGTCAAACACAAACTAACTGACGCAGCAAGTTCAAATTTTGATAGGAATCAACTGACAGATACCTGTTGACAGGAGTAGTGTTGCTTTTTCAGTAAAGAGGTCAGAAATTCAAAAAGTCACGGACTTATTGACCCGCCCTCGTACATAATACTGATAATATAATTGCAATTTAATTGCTAAAATATCAAATAAAGTATATAAATAGCTGTTTCATCTTAACTGACTGTCAAACATCTGCAAAGATGTTTCTTTCGGGTGTCAAGGGTGCAAAACTGCAAACTCCTAACATTTGATGAAGCAATGCTGGCTTACAGCGTTAAGAATATGCTTGAAAAATTCGCGCTGAGTCGCAGTGTCTCGGTGGCTTAATTGGTATAGTGCCGGCATGCGAGGAGATGCGGGTTCGAGTTCCGCCTGAGACAAAAGTTTTCAAGTTTATATACTGATAAAAAAATGTTTAGTCTTAAAGCGTTTTGTCGCAAACATTAAATTATAAATTGCACTTTTATAAAAGGCAACTGTGTCTTTGTTAGGTAAGGCGAAGGCGCAAGCTTCATCAAAATACTTAGTAATCAATCAGTAGTTTTGATACGTTGGTATTGATAACAAAAAGAAAATACCTACATTTCAAAAATACCGTCTTAAAATCGTGCACTGACATGAAATGAATTTGTTTTCACTAATTATCTTATTCCCTACGTGTGTTCGAAACACCTTTTTTCGAAAATTAATAGATCGATAACCTTACATCGACAATTTATTGAAATCAATAAAATTGTTATCGTGGCACCCCAGTGCCTCCTGGGGGTTGAGGGATTAATTTAGTTTTGTGCAATAAAGAGTAGGTATCTATCTATCTATCTATCTATAATCTTAAATGTATGTTGTACCTACCACGTTGCCGTAAAATGTATCGACAAAATTTTCGAAGTAACGTTACATCGGACAAATAAACGTTGGAGAAACAATGTGCCGAAGTAAGATGTTCGGTGTACAGATACGTCGAACAAAAAACCCTCGCAGCAACAAGCCATCGCACTTTGAAAGCTTCGGTGTAAGGTTGTTGATCTATCAATTTTCGAAAAAGGGTGTTTCGAACACACGTAGGGAACCCCTTATTGTCAAATGCGTTTTTAAGGACTAAATTCTTTTAGTTTGATGAGTTTATTCTATTAATAAAAACTAATAAGTACTAGGTTTTAGTTAGGTACCTCCTCTTTTGAAGTCGGTAAAATACTTAGTAAAACGTCCTGAGTAAAAAAACACTGAAAACCGCATAGAAATCGGTTCAGCTAAACCAAATTAATTGCGGATAAAACAGGTCAAACCTCCTTTTTGGAAGTCGGTTATAAGCACTAAAATCCAATACAGTGTGTCCCTGTCTACTCTTTTGTGGATAATTTAAGGTCTTCGTTTATCTGCTATCGGGATTCCCCGTGGACACTATATGGTTTATAGTGTTAGTTACCTTAGCCTATTCCTCGCAGAATCAGAAAGAAAAGATAATGTTTTCTACATGATCCATCTTTTACCTAAGTACTTAAATACTCTTAAATCAAAAAAAGGCAAAATCGTATCGATAAATAAATGAAAAGCAATGTGTTTAGCGCCATCTATTAAAGAAGTAAATACGTAGATTGCATTGCGAGCAAGCAACCGATGTGTTTTATTTCGGGCAGTCCAGTCTACGTAGCGCCATCTGGGGCCTCTTACAGCCTTCAAATATAGCCCGCAAATATTAGCCCGTTAGGGTGGAACCGTTTCTTTGTATGTGATGAGGTATCTGTACTAGTAGTATTATATTATCTGTGGTACAAGCTTAACTTTTGAACTATTCTGATAGGGCTGACACCTGTTGTAAAAATAAAATACGGTAAGTACCTACCTGCATAATAAAATGTGTATTTCAAAAGGTATAAAATATAAGGTTTAGTGTAATTCGACAATACCAAAGTTAAATTAGTTTATAAATGGCTAACCCATAATAAATAATTTATTTTTCTTTAAATATTTCTTTTTTCTTTTTAACGTGTGATACAGTCTGAATTTAATATACAGTTTCCTTAAATAACTGATCGAAAAACATTCGCATGGCATGTCAAAAGATAATTAATTTATAATTTTATTTTTATATTTCATTTCCAATATTTTGAATTCTCGGATCATTATTAAAATAATCTTGGTTTCACCAATAAAATTAACATAAATATCTGGGCCTGGCGGTATTTTAAGGAACCCGGCCTGTAGATATGTTACCTGCATTAAGGTCTTTACGATGAATAAATAAGGAATCATTGCTTATATTTATGGCATTTTCTGATAGGATTCCGATTTCTTGCACTTGTGTCAATCCAGACATTTTCTATACAAATATCCGGCAACAAACCATAGCAGTGCGTAACTGACCCTTTGTTTATTTAGATTTAACACCAATTTTCCTTAATTAATATTATATAAATAATTGAATCATAGAAATGGTAAAATCACAATTCGTCAGCCAAATCACTCAAATAAATGTCGTGTAATGCGCGCGTGCAGGCTGTAGTACTGTCATTTATACCGCAACTTGAGCCGGCGAAAACCAGTTCTTACCCCGGCGACGCGTTGGTGAACGCGTCGGTGAGATGTCACGCGCACATCGCCGCGATATGTGTGAGTAGAACAACAGCGGGCCGCATATAGGCAGCTTGGATTCTGGTGGGGGGAATATTTGTGGGAAAGGGTGCGCAGGACTTAGAAAAAAATTGTATGGAGCTGGGACATCTAAATTTTTTCAGTTGTGTACTCGTATAAAAATCTTTTTTTTAGGTCATAATTTCTAGTGTTTTACTAGTGTGGGAGGTTTTAGGGGGTCCAGAATTTTCATAAATTTTGCTCTAATTCGAACCTTTTAGGAGATATGAGCGAATTTGTGATTTTTTTATCACAAAACAACGCGCTTGCCAACCGAGCGGAGCGAGCGGTGCTTCGGCAGCATAATCTAACTAAGGTTAATCCGAGCTTGTGACAGACACACTAGTGTATATAAAAATTTACGCGTGACGGCGAGCGAAGCGCGCCGCGGTAGCGGCCGCCGAGTGCCAGAGGTACTAGTGGCTTAAATGCCAATCAGCTTTTTCCCATACTAAATTGGCATAATTTTACAAGTCCCAGCTGACTTAGCCGATTTCGCGAGGGTGGTGATGTCATACTAACCCCCCTTTTTTATACTGAATTCGACTAGTGGGGACCAAGCGTAGCAACGTTTGTATGGACCACTTTTCTATTAATTGCTTCCTTCACCCCCTGATCAGACCCGGTGTAGGTAAGGGTGCGCAAGGACTTAGCTGATTTCGCGTGGGTGGTGACGTCATACTAACCCCCCTTTTTTAAATTGCCATACTCACTGTCAGCTATAACTTCAATTGTAAATAGATCAATTGAAACATGCACATTTCCTAAGGACTGGCAGGAAGCCCTAATCAAGCCCACACCCAAAAAAAGTCTCCCGTTATCTATGTCTGACCTCCGCCCTTTAAGTGTCTTACCGTGTATATCAAAGATACTGGAGAGGATAGTAGCCGATCAAATCAAATGTTTTATTGAAAAGAACAATATTCTGCCGAAGACGCAGTCTGGTTTTCGCAAAGGCCACAGTACTACTACGGCTTTGTTACGGGTGGTTGACGATATTTTGTATGATTGGTATAGAGGGGAAGGCACTTTGCTTGTTCTTCTGGACTTCTCCAGGGCGTTCGATTGTATAAGTATTCCACTATTGTTGGCAAAGCTGCGCTTATATGGTTTTAGTCTTGACGCCGTTAAGTGGTTCCAAAGTTACTTCGAGTACAGAACGCAGCGTGTTGAGCTCATTGATGGGGTTGGTAATTCACAAATGTCAAGTGCCAAGGTAGTTCACAAGGGAGTACCGCAGGGATCAGTTTTGGGCCCACTTTTGTTTATCATTTATAGCGCAGATGTAGTTTCAAAGATTCGCCACTGTAAATATCACATATACGCTGATGCTATACAATTATATATATCATGCAACCCAAAAGATACTTGTGAAGCGGTCTCACGACTTAATGACGATCTACAGCGTATTGTTGATTGGGCAAGATCAAATTCGCTAGTACTTAATAGTAGTAAATCCAAATACATGATTATAGGAACAAGGGATCAGATCAGGAAAATTGAAAATAAAGGTGTTGATGTAGTAATTGCTAGAGAGGCCATAGAAAGAGTTAAAGAAGCCAGAAACTTTGGTATTCTAATGGACGAGGAGTTAAGATTTGAAAAGCACATAAATGGGGTGATTTGTAATTGTTTCTACCGTTTGAAAGTTCTTTATCAAATACGACAACACATCTCAATCGAGAACCGCATAAATTATGTGATTCCTTAGTTTTGTCTAAATTTAATTACATGGATGTTGTATATGGCCCCCGATTGCTTTCGCGTACTAAGCAAGCTATCCAACGTGTGCAAAACGCCTGTGCAAGATATTGTTTTGATATTCCACCGCGAACACATGTTACTCCATAATATTTTAATAAAGCGAATATCTTAAAAATGGATTCGCGCAGAATGCTGCATTTCGCTACGCTTTTATTTGGAACAATAAAGAGTAATATCCCTTTATATCTTGACGAAAGGTTGCTGAGGACCGGGACGTGAACTGCAGGACCCGCCCGTTCTAGTAGTTTGCTTATTCTTCCACCTCACCGCACGGTAGCTTTTCGGGGTAGTTTCAGATTCGCCGCGTCCAAGTGTTGGAATGACTTGCCTCCACCAATACGAAATTTAAAAACAGTTGGCACTTTCAGGAAAAAGTACAAAGTTCATCTTATTAATGAACAGCTTGGATGCGGTAGATGAACTTTCTGTGTGTGAAGTTTCTGACAAAAATATATTTTTTTAATATATTTTATTCTCGTTGACATTTTTTTTTGTAGATTGAAATTATAATAAAACACTAAAGATGGCTTCACGGTCTACACCTACAAATAATACCTACAGACTGCGCTTTAATTTCACTATCACACCACAACACTCACACGTCTCATTTAACACTAAACAACATAGTATAGTAGTTTATGTAAAGCACAATTAATTCTTTATTTATGTATGTTTTATGTTCGTCATTTGTCCGTGATTCACACTCAATGAGGCCCCACTGAAAACCAGCGTCGTTTCCTAAGTAGTAGGTAGCGACTAGCGCTGAGTGGGGTCTTTTTGTAATTGGCTTCGCGACACGCATAACGACACTGTTCTACTGAAGAAGATAAACGCCAATTTATACCGATGGGTGGTGGGTATCTTGTGCTCCATCTTATTATTTTGTTAATGATAATTTGTGTGTAGTTCAATGTTTTTTTTTTTTATATTATATTACTTTATTTTCGTGTTATGTGTTGTAGTGATGCCCTTAAACAATAAAGGAGATGTCCCATATTGTATGGAGGCCAGGCCCAGAACCTGTACACCCCACCAAAAGATAGACCAATACACCTACAGGATTTTGTTATTATCCAATTCTTTTAAAATGGCTTCGTTAAGTGGTTCAAATAAAGAGTTAAGTAAGAAAATAGCAATACAAAACAAAACCATCATGGCGGAAGATGACATTTTGATGACATCTGTCAGTTTTGGTTTCATAATCGCGCATCTAGGAGTCGAGTGCTATCGCTTGCTGTAGTAACAACAAACATTATGAAAGTAATGTGTCAATCAATACCAAATCCACAAATCGAAAATGAGGTCGTTATAATGAACTACATTTAAAACGCGACAAGCAGAACAAAAACTTGAAGTGAATGATTATGCCAAAGTGACAAGGGGTATCTGACAGCTACTGACATTTAAAGTTTTTTTAGATTGACGCCATCTTGGAATGCCTATGAAGTTTGATAAATTATTCGATCTTGTTTATTTTTGAACCACTAAATTACATGTTATATAAATTTATATGTATTTTTCCCAGAATCAATAAATTTTTCTTGATTTTTGTAAATGGTGTACTATGTCTGGGCCTATTATGGGACATCTCCTTTTCTTTCTTCTTCTTCTTCTTTCCCCCGGGTCCTGAATGTGTGTTTAGGTGATTTTGTTTTTTTGCCATTTTTAGTGCGCGCACCCTTTGCGACACTCTGACCAAGTTGTGACGCAACAATGCGAAAAGTTATACGAGGGCGGGTCAATAAGTCCGTGACTTTTTGAATTTCTGACCTCTTTACTGAAAAAGCAACACTACTCCTGTCAACAGGTATCTGTCAGTTGATTCCTATCAAAATTTGAACTTGCTGCGTCAGTTAGTTTGTGTTTGACAGCTATTTTTATCAGACTATCCAGTGATTTGAGGAAAAAATGGAAAAAGGTGAATTTCGTGTGCTTATTAAGCATTATTTTTTGCGAAAAAAAACCATTACCGAGACTAAGGCTAAGCTTGATAAATACTATGGGGACTCTGCACCATCGATTTCAATGGTAAAAAAGTGGTTTACTGAATTTCGTTGTGGCCGTAAAAGCACTGAAGATGCCGAACGTCCTGGACGCCCAGTTGAGGTCTCTACACCCGAAACAATCGAAAAAATTCACGATATGGTGTTGGCCGACCGAAGATTGAAAGTGCAAGAGATTGTGGAAGCCGTAGGGATCTCGCATGGCTCAGTGGTTTCAATTTTAAAAGATCAATTGGGCATGAGAAAGCTTTCCGCAAGATGGGTGCCGCGTTTGCTCACAGTCGACCACAAACGCAATCGTTTAACAACTTTACAGGAAGGTTTGGCGTTGTTTAATCGCAATATGGAGGAGTTTTTGCGCCGTTTTGTAACCGTGGACGAAACATGGATCCATCACAACACACCAGAGACCAAACAACAGTCAAAACAGTGGGTTTCTAAGGGTGAATCGGCGCCAAAGAAGGCCAAGGTGGGTTTGTCAGCCAATAAAGTTATGGCGACTGTTTTTTGGGATGCACGTAGGATAATCTACATTGACTACCTTCAAAAGGGAAGAACAATCAATGGGGAATATTATGCCAACTTATTGGACCGCTTCAATGACGATTTGAAAAAAAACCGACCTCATTTGGCCAAGAAAAAAGTTCTTTTCCACCAAGACAATGCAAGGGTGCACACATGTGCAGTTGCCATGGCAAAAATCCATGAATTGGGCTATGAATTGCTCCCTCATCCACCCTATTCTCCAGATTTGGCTCCGACTGACTACTTTTTGTTCCCAAACCTGAAGAAATGGCTTGGTGGAAAAAGATTTGACTCCAATGATGAAGTCATCTCGCAAACAAAGGCCTATTTTGAGGACCTCGACAAATCATATTTTATGGAAGGGATAAAAAAATTGGAGAAGCGTTGGACAAAGTGTATAGAGCTCAAGGGAGACTACGTTGAAAAATAAAATGATTTGTTTATCAAAAAATCTGTGTTTTATTCCAAAAGTCACGGACTTATTGACCCGCCCTCGTAATAAATCTTTATCAGCGTGGATGGCCTTAGCGGAAAATTGCAGTTCATCTGAAATGTTCCAAAAACATGATCTACATTGCAGTGACTTATTTCAAAATTCATGAAACAGCAGAAAGTGTGCCTAGAAGGAAGAGGCCAAGAAAAACAACCCCACAAGACGATCGCAGAATGGTCACTCTCGCGAAGAGAGACCCCTTTATGGGTTCCGTTCTGATCAAGATCGAGGTTTTTGGACCAGAACCGGCTGCTGGAGTATCAGCGAGGACCGTCAGAAGGCGATTGGTGGAATCAAATCTTGTAGGAAGAGTTGCTCGACAAGTTCTATTACTGTAGAAGGAACACATACATGGGGCTGTTTTTCTGGACATGAAGAAGGACCTATAAAAAGAGTTGAAGGTAAACTTGATCAATTCCAATACAAAGGAATATTGAAGGACACGATGCGATGCTACCGTATGCTGAAGAAGTCTTACCAGTCTCATGGACTTTTCAACACGATAACGACCCAAAACATACCGCGCACTCGGTTAAATCTTTCCTAGCACAATAGTCAGTGACGGTACTAGATTGGCACGCGAATAGCCCAGACCTAAACCCGATAGAGCACTTATGGTATGAAGCGAAGAAAAAAGTTGCAGCTCAACGTACTGGCACTAAGAATCAGCTTTACGAGACGTTTCAAGGTGTTTGGGATAATATTGCTTTTGAAACCTGCAATAATTTGGTTGCATCGATGCCGCGACGATGTGAAATGGTTATAATAACCAACAAAGGCAACCATACTGGTTATTAAAAATACGTTGAATGATTTGTTTGGTATTCTATTTTTATTAATGAAAACTTTTTATGTAATAAACACTTTAATAATTACCAGTTTATTTATAATTTCAATTAAAGTTTTATGTGTCACTAATTAGTTGTCCATCCATAAGTCAATTATGTGTAAGTGGCAATGATTTATTTATTTCAAAAATATTGATCGCAACTAGCTATTTCCTTTCCTGGCCTTTAAAAATTTAGAATACTAGCCAAATTACTTGCTATTAATTAGTACAAGCTTCAAAGCCTCATGGAGATTTTTTTTTCGGACTAGCGGGACGACCTTGTGTTTTAGTTATACATAGTCAGGTTATAAGTTCTGTCACACAATAAAAACTTTTGAATTTAGAATGCTGGCCACAAAAAAGTTTATTGAATTCGAACTTCGAATTTATTTGTACTTTTTAGAATTTTCCTCATTTTTTAATATGGAGCGGAAACTTTTAAAGAAGACCGTGTCGCGGTTATTGCGTTGCATCGTTGCGGTTACGTGCCAATTCAGATTTTCGACTTACTGAAAAATTTGAATATAACCAAAAGATTCGTTTATCGTACCATCATACTATGTTATCGGGAATATGGGTAATGGCGGCCAAGTTGATGTGGTCTACACTGATTTTGAAAAGGCGTTTGATCGTGTGGACCATGTCATACTTCTAACTAAGCTCCAATGCCTTGGAATCCATGGTGACTTGTTAAGATGGGTCGAGTCCTACCTCAGTAATCGCTCTCAGGCTGTTGTTTTGGGCGGATACAGGTCTGACTATGTCACAATTCCCTCTGGAGTTCCCCAGGGATCGCATCTGGGCCCTCTCTTTTATAGTGCCTATATATTTGACATTGGAAAACATATTAAACATTCCAATTATATTCTATATGCGGACGACAAAAAAATTTATATGCGTATTCGGAATTCATATGATAGTATACTGCTGCAACAAGATCTCAATCTATTATTTAACTACTACCAATTGAATAACATTAAAATAAGCGTAGGTAAATGCCAGTGTATCTCGTTTACGCGTAAACGAAATCCAATCGTCTATCCATACAATTTTGATGGCGCTGTGATAGAGAGGGTTAGCGTCGTGCGTGATCTGGGTGTGCTATTGGACTCGAAAATGTCGATGCGTGACCATATCGATGCTATCTCTAGCAGATCCTTCCGCAACTTGGGCTTCGTTATGCGAACCTGTCAACCCTTTAAGAGTATACTCAGTCTAAAAGTGGTCTATTTTGCATATGTACGCTCCTTGTTGGAATATGCATCTCAGATCTGGTCTCCATACTACGCAATACACATAAGCAAGATAGAACGCATACAAAAAAAATTCATCTCACATCTCAATTTTAAATTTATGCGTACTAGTTCTGACTACAAAAATAACTGTCGTTCATATAATTTGCTGACACTAGAGGAGAGGCGGTCGTTGCTTGACATGGGTCTGCTGTATGATGTGCTTCATAATCGTATTGACTGCCCTGAGCTTCTTGCTGATATTCCGTTTAATGTCCCTAAAAAACGTACAAGACACACCACTTTGTTCCACTCGCCATTTCATTCAACCAATTATGGAAAAAACAGTGTTATATCGCGACTTGTCAGAACCTATACAAAAGCCTTTAGTGATGTTGACATCTTTAATGGAACAAAGCGTAGCTTTAAGCAGGATGTTCGGAGGCTGCTTGTAAACGAATAGTTTTGTGTTAGTTCATTGATACCGCGCACTAAAAACACTCTTAGTAATTAATTTGACACGGAGACCGCGTGCATTCTATCATTCTATCATTATTTCAACTATAGATATTTATCATTATTCTGGTGAAGCGAGGTCAAGGTTCAGTTAAAATCAGTTTAAATCAGTTTTATTTCTGCAAATAGGCCCCTGGAGGCGCTTTTACACGTCCCAATATTTAAACCTACCACTGCTTCGGGACAAATGTGGGCTAGTGCCGAGAAGAAGCAGCGCAAGAAATTCGGTCACTATTGTTAGCCTCTTTTTAAATAAACATGTTTACATGAGATATTTGCCAGTGCTAGCTGTTACAATTTAAAGCCAAACGTTCCTATCATTTATATAATCATTAATAGTGTAATAGCCTTTTTTCATTATAACAACTCGTTCGTCATTGCCTGTTAAGATCTATCATAACGATGACAATTTACCACGTGATCTCACGACAGCACTTGTCAATCTCATATGCAATTTCTTTATCATTTCCAAGTTGTTGATTTAATTAGCTACTATTATCTATACCTAATGTCGCACGGGCAGTGTTTGTGTATACGCATGGATACGTAGGTCTATGTGTGTTTGCAATCATTGTTTGTGTATATTTGTATTTATGTGTGTATTTATATATGTTTGTAAAAGTTGTAAGTTTTCACCCTTGCTGCTCATTATGGATTTACCGGTTGCTATTCATAGCTGTTTAATTTGTTAATTTGCTCTGTTCTGCTTACCAGCAGTAACACATGTCTACTGTCTACTTCACTTTGTGATATTTCGTGGTCAACTTTTATTGGCTATTCAAGTTATCTTTCGTTTGATATGTAAAATTATGTAAGTATGCTGTTGTTGTCCCAAATATACAGGATGAAAATTTAACCACTTTCCAAAATTTTTATAGTCGTTCAGTATCGTATTTAGAGCCTATTTATGAGGTAAAAAATGTAAATCAAGTTGTCACCCAAAAATATTTTTCGCGATATAGTTTTAAATTTTCACGGTTTTAGACCTGTTAAGGTATAAAGGGACAATCAAAAACATATTAATAGTATCGTAATTAATGAATGAGATGCGCAATGCGTAAAAAAAGTGTTGCTAGGAGGCCGTATCAACAATTTTAGATTTTTGGCGAACATTTTCTAAGTGCTTTATCTTGACATTTTTGTACTGGGCTATACCAAAAGCAAAAATACGTCATTTGTTTTTGTCTCGTAGATTGATATATTAAAATTTGGAAGGTGGTTAAAATTTCACCCTGTATAAAAATAAAATAAAATAAAATAAATAAAACGATACAATGAAGACTCTAGTGTAGATGACAGGTCAAGAAGTGGTCGCCCTCGCTCTGTTAGGACTCAAGCAGTGATAACAGCTGTGAAGGCGCGAATTCAAAGAAATCCCATACGTAAGCAGAAACTGTTGGCCCTTCAGATGGGGTTAAGCAGGACCACGGTGAAAAGGGTGTCAATTTTGAGGTTTATTGGGGTGCTGATTACGAAAATGCCATCCTATTTTAAATCCAAGATGGCGGACGTATTTTTTTAATAATTTGATATGGGTGTCAATTTTGAGGTTCATTGGGGTGCTGATTACCAAAATGCCTTCCTTTTTAAAATCCAAGATGGCGGACGTAATTTTTTATGATTTGATATGGGTGTAAATTTTGAGGTTCATTGGGGAGCTAATTACGAGTGTTTATCTGCAATAAATTTATACACCGTGAAATTTTAGTGGTTGTTTTCCCGCAACAGAACGATTTACCTTTAGTAGCACCATCGAATCGTGCGAGTTATTTTTTGAAAATAAAGATTTCGTTGTTCTCAACTAATCAAAAAAATAATCATCAACTCAAAAGCGTGAGATACGATAGTATCTTTACAAAATGTGACGTGTTTGGGTACTGCTTGCCGCACGAAATCAATGTTCAAAGTAAAAGAAGCTCAACGCACTAAGTAATACAGCATAAACTGCACCGCGCGAGGGGCAATGACCCCGGCTGGTGACCGGCTGCGGCGCGGCTGGTACCATTGGTTCGAGGTTGTTTTCGAGTTTCGTTTATCACAATTGTGAAACTGCTATTTTTTTGTTTGAATAAAAAAAAACTGCACAAATCTATTGTACTACTAAGATATAATCATTTTACTGCGGGAAAACAACCACTAAAATTTCACGGTGTATATTATTTACTTGTGACAACCCTAGCCGTCCCAATACTGTCTAGACGTTATCGGCATTTTCCATGAGATCAAAGGCGTCGGACGACTGTATGGTTTTATAGACTGTGATCTAACTAGCTGACCCCGCGTACTACGTATCACCTCAGAATAATGTAATTTGATTTTGACGTCTTAAATGTTATTGTCATCAAACATGGCGGTTTTTCTTTACCTTGCCATAAACAAATAATGTGCAATAAAAAATTATTCGACAGTAAATTGAGTTATAAATTATCATGTCCGTAAGGATTGAGGAGCCACTTTTCGAATCTTGATGAAATTCATATATCATTGAGTAGTAACTTAAAAAATATTGTAGGTTTGATCCTCGATTTTGTAGTATAATACTTCAAAAATTATATGAATATAAAGGTGGCACCTCAATCTAAACGTTTGGATTGAGGAGCCACATGGATCATGTAAAGTATTGAATGAATACTTTTGAAAAAGAAGTATCATTTAGTAGCAATTGTGAACAGCACCTACTTAATATCAGAGTTCAGTTACGATAAATATTCAAGAATGTACAATACTTTTAATGTCGCTCCTCAATCTACACATAAGAGCGTGAATTTCCTTGAAAGTAATTAGTTAATTCCACATTCCACTTCAAAAAACATTTAGTAGTAAGTGTGTTTAAATTTGTAACATTTGGACACAGTATTAAAACTGAGTAAATTTAGTAAATAAATGATTTCTTTTGGCACCTCAATCCTGATGTTCCGCATAATAAATAATTGACCGTAGCTACCTGAAATCACAATGTAAACAAAAACCAATGACAGTAACATTTAGTACAAAATGTTCACTCAATACTTTTATAGAGAACAACATTGAAGATGCTCGGTATTTGAAAAAAATATACTTTTCTATATTCCTTGAAAAATCGCTCTTAGGGGTGACCATGTTATATGAATGAAACCAGGACGACTAGTTTTTTAAATTTTGTTTTCGAAATTGTTTTCGATACATTCTCTTAGTAAATACTATAGAAAAACAACAGAAATTAATATTACGATGGCTGGAAGTAGATAATGAAGATCAAGTTATTGGAGGTTATAATGAAATTTAGATGATTATAGATACTTACGATAGCGATAAGAAACCGTTGATAAATTTAGCATCACGTAAAATTTTCATACCATTATAGTTTTTGAAAGTTTTTTCTTCCCCTTACAAAACTTTATGCAGGTACTGATTGCATTGAGTCACAAAATTAGTGTGATGTCGGAGAGAAAAGTTTGTGTTTTTCAGTCTGATAATTTTTTATCTATTACAATGTTGATAGATCTCTAACGATTCTAAGTATGTAAAAAATACCACAAGATAACTGGTTTAAATTTTTGTAATTTTTTTTTGTTATGTTATGACTTGTCAGAGAAGACAATTTGAGGTCCTACCAAGCGATTTAACTTTTAAAAGGAATAAATAAGTAATTATTTATATAAAATAAATAGTATTCAGTATTTTGTTGAAAAAAAATATTAATAAAATAGTAAATTACACACAGCTAATCAGGTATTTTATACATAATTGAACATTGGGGTTTTTAGGAACCCCACGCGATCAACTGCTTTATAAAAGATACTCAACCAACAGAGGGTTATAGCCACGTAACGATTTTTTGGTATACATTAATCATGGATACCCTTCAAAACAATTTGTTAGAAAATTGAAGGATAGTCAGTAACTTCGTAGATATATACTTTTTTAATAGCAGGGCTATACTTACATTAAGTATAAATGTATACAAAATATTGATATATTTTGTTTTACATTCTGTCACAAGTACCAATAGATTAGAGGCTGTCTATTATTGAAGCATCTGAATGGGGGCTATCGCTAGTAAATTTGCCACTAGAGGCGCTTGTGTCGCAATATCATTCACGTTTCACTGGTTTTAGCGGGCTTTGTTGCATAAATTATAATTTCTTTAATTTACCTGCTGGAAAGTGATCTCCTTCGTAAAATATTGCAAATATGGATTATTTGGCGATTAATGTGAACGCTTTGAAAGCGGAATTAAGAAAAAGCGCAAAAATAGGCGGCCTCAAGAGCAACTATTTCAGAATTTAGTTTGTTGATATCAAGATAGTTATTATAAATAATAAACCTTAACTAGGTTCAAGATATAACACTTTGTTTCGGCGCCAATCGCCTTTGGCAGTTATACCTCCGGACTTCAGTCTACAGTGGCGGCAACTGGTAAGCAAAGAAACGGTAGTCCCCATTGAGGAGCTAGTGTAAAATCGCTTTATCTCCTTATTTACTCAGTTTTTATTACGGACTCTTGTCCTACAAATTTATTATACTAACTACTAAATGATGTAGGCATTGCGGTTTAATGGACAATTGCTTCTTTAAAACATCACGAGTTGCAAGTATGGTCTGAGGAGCCACATATTATGTATAGTAACTTTTTCAATTTTAATATTACCGAGCTTAGATTTTGTTTTTGGTTTACTCTCAAATGCTACTAAATCATACCAATAATCTATATATATATAAAAATGAATCCCTATTTCCCTTGGTCATCGCATCACGCGTGAACGGCTGGACCGATTACGCTAATTATTTTTTTGTTTTGTTCGTTATTGTCAGGAAAATGTTCTTATGAAAGAAAAAATAAGAAAATTGCGCGGATAATATTAGAAATTTTAAGAAAACTTAATGACCAGACTAAATTATTTGATATGTAATCTTATCGCTTTTGACAATTTAAACTTTTTTAATGTATGGCGTTTGACATAACATTGACAGAATGCGTATTGCTTGCTAATATCGTCAAATAGGGGGTAAAAAACAGTAAAAAAGAACTGAATTTTGCACATGGCCAGTAATATGTCGCCTGTTACCGTGTCGAAATACCAACAAAACTATTTATATACCCGCCAGAAAAAGAAACAACAAAGAATGTTTTACATATCATAAAGCATAATAATAATAAACAATGAATACATAATTTTTTTTTATTATACCCTTTCGTCATCAATATTCATAGTTAAGACAGGACAGCATCTGTCGGGTCCGCTAGTAATAAATATTAATCCATTATATTCCTAGGTTTGACGTGGCTCCTCAATCCCAACATTTAGATTGAGGTGCCACCTTTATGTTCAAATAATTTACGAAGTATTATACTACAATCCTCAATCGAGGACTGATCCTACATTTTTTTTTTAACTTACTACTAAATAAGTATATTAATTTCATTAAGATACGAAAAGTGGCTCCTCAATTCTTACGGACATAAATTATCCTATCTTTCAAGTTGGATCAAACTGCACACATTGTGCAAAATTTAATTAAAATCGGTTAAGTAGTTTAGGGAGTCCATCGCGGACAAACAACGTGACACGAAATTTTTATATATTAATAAACAGGGGACTACCTTATAATAATATATTTTAAAATATAAATCTATTAAGTACCTACTGTTTAATAAACTAGTTACTGTTTCTTTTTGTGCTGATTTTTCTGTGTTTTCTGTTAGTTGAAGAACAGCTGGCCTCTGCCATGCTAAATAAATGATTTCTTGTTAACCTCCCAATCACATTGTCTTTCTTTAGTAATCCATAAGCGAGTGGATTTACAAAGTATGTATGTAACTTATTGGTTTATAGGAAAGATTTGATTTATTAAATAAAAATGCCTGTAGATGAACGTGGAAAGAGAGGTGGTGTAGGTTCTGAAACCACATTCCTGTCTTACCCCTAATTGATTTGGTCGATTAAGTAAAAACTAAATAATATTATAGAGAGTTAAATATCTTTTCAGTGAAGAAAAGGCTTTTGATTGATTTTTCGGCATCATATACTGAACGAAATTTTATTACTCCAATGCGTGCTATGACTGAATACTTACTGAAGCAATCTGATCTTGAGTCACTTCCAAAAGTTTTGAGACGATCACCTTATGAAGCAGAACCACCTATAACAGTGTACTATAGAAAAGATGTTGAGGCGAAAGCTATTGAGGTTGGTTCTCGATGGGGTAATAACGTTTATTGTTTGAGATATTTTTTGTTTATATTAACCAATTAATGTCTCAGGTTTGGGGTTCAAAAGAAGCCTTGGAAAAAGAGTTACTAAGACGTGAGCTAGATAGGCGAAGGTATGAACAAGGTAAGATGATATCACAAGTACTATAAAACATTAAGGTTTAGGGCATATCTTAAAAGTATATCAAGTGCATCCTTTACAATGCAACAAATATTTGTTATTTTTTTGGATATATATATATATATATATATATATATATATATATATATTTTAGTAATAAAACACATCTTAGTTATTGTTTACTAAGCCTTATTTTTTATATTATAATGTCACTGATTAGAAAACATTTTTTTAGATGTTTTTACTGTAAAAAGAAGATTAAGAAATTACAGGCGTGAGATGAGTCATAAACGCCTTAGGCCTGAATCTGAAGAAATGGGTTTAAAAACTAGGTCTGGTAGGGTAGTGCTTACTGCGATATGCATGTAAGTACTTTTTTTCTTAAGTGCATTTTTTAATATATTACTTATATGATAAGATTACAACCAGAACTTTACCATATTTCAGAAATGGGTGCAACTTTGTGTTTAAGCTATGTGCTTGGTTCTACACTGGGTCCCATAGTTTATTCTCTGAATGCATACACTCACTTGCTGATACAGTAAATCAACTGATTTTAGCTTATGGTATACATAAATCGGTACAAGTAAGTAGTTAACTAAACAATTCAGATCCTATCAGTGCGACCTTAAATTGCTCAACAACAACCAGCCAAATAATTGACCGCAACTTTTAACCAGATGACTTTAAACGTTGTGTAGTCATGAAGTTAAATTAGGTTTTCTTTGAGATCCTTAAACTAATAACACTAGTAATAACGCGAAACAAAGTAAACGATTTTGAGAACTATAATTAATATAATAACAGTAATCTAAACTTGACGTTGAAGTTCATATTTCGTAAATTTTGATATAAATAGTAAAAACTCGTATTATTTTCCACCTACATGTTTTATATGAATTTCACAATATATTACGTAAATATACATTTAAAAATTCAGCGCAAACGAAAAATAATACACTTGGCTGTGCTACAGTAAAAAAGTTAACTAAATTTGAATTACTTGGCTAAGTCTTGGTCAGTCATTTCCAAAAGGCTAACTTTCAATACGTCAAGTTGTTAAACGTTGAGTGATTCAAGTTCAATTAACCATCAACATATTGATTTATTTAATTGAATGCCGGCGTTTAATGAACGGCCCGGCCTAGGCGTCAAATTGGCTGGCTAATTTAACTAGATGGCTGCGACAAATACACCTCTCTAGTAATAACTAGAGGTCTGAAATAAGGGTTAAAACATAATTAAGCTCCATTTTATAATTATAAATTTCACTACGAAAAGCTATATTTTTATTCAATCTATAGAAAAAAAAGAAAATTTATGGGTACTTTTCAGCCGTAATAATATTTGGTTAACTTCAAACATATCAAACCTAGTTTTGCACTACGAAATTCACACTCGTTTTGATTTTATAATATTATTTTGTTAGTCAAGTTTGGAAAATATTGTTTAAATAACTGGGCAGAATGTCACTTCCGTTTATTATGAGATCTGTCGTAATTTTGTCATAGATTTAGTATGGCAGTAGTAAGATTACCATACTCAGATAAATAAAATTATTGATTTGAAAGCAAATCAAAATCTTATTCAACAAAAAGCTGAAATGATCTTGAATGCATGGACGTTGTCCATCTTGAATTATACGTCCATCTTGAATCATGGACGTACAGAAAAGGCCAGACGAAGTCTCATTATCACAACACTGTGTCCTTAGAGTCGGCCAGTTTGACTGTATGTACACGGCTGGCATGCACACATTCACACATTACCATATGAATCCATGTTTTGTTAAGTTCATTTTGCTATATAAATGGTTACATAAATAATAAACATGTCTAAATTATTTCATATTAGGGGTTAAAATATGAAATTGCCGTTTTATTGTAATAGGTTCTTTGAATTGACATAGAATCTTCATGGTTTGAGGTTTTCTAATGAAACTTTTTTCACGTGGTTTCTATGATGTTCTTCTTTTAAAAAGTGTGAAACATTTGAATATCGACTTTCAATTGTTTTTGTTATTTAACTTAGACAAAAAAGATGGGGAGTTTTTGGCGGGAGTTCGTGAGATACGTTTGGAGTCCATTTATTTTATCGAATTTTTATTGTTTATAGTGATTTTTGGGTCGTAAAAGTGGTGTTATTTTGCGAAACAAAGTGTCGTGCGAGTGAACAATATACAGTTCGGTGAAATAACATGGTGTATGGGTCGTAACCAAGATAAGTGGACCGTGAATTTTGCGCGGGATCGCGAACCGTTCACCTCTTTCTTGAGGACTTCTCTACATTCCTTCAATCTTTCAGCTGTCTCCAAAAACTCCATCGAAGCATTAAAACGTCTAACATCAACGTTTTAATGCAAAAATAAAGAAAATATTACTAAAGAATTGGCTGTATGGGCATAGTTCCCTTTGCCTACCCAGAATGGGTAAAGAAAACAACAACAACAACAACAAAAAAGATGGATACTGCGAAAATTCCAGTGATTTTTGAATACGAATTCCGACGCGGAAGTAACGCGGCAGAAACAGCCCGCAATATCAATATTGCGTTTGGAGAGGGATTTGCTAATGAACGCACCGTGCGATTTTGGTTTAAACGCTTTCGTGATGGAAACTTCGACTTGAAGAACGAGCCACGAAGAAGTTTGCAAACATATTTACATCAGCTCCTAAATTTTATTTATTTAATAATACGAGTAGTAAATCTTCTACTTCGATAGTAATTATAATCAAAACTTCATTTATATTGTACTTAGTCTTTAATAAAGTGAAGTGAACCTTTTCTCATGATTATTTAGTGAGATCAAAGCTTTTACCTGCCGGTGACAGTTTTCTTGAATAAAGTCACTCAAGTCTTGATTCCACGCACTTGCTATAAACACTAATGACAACACCAATGAAGATGGATGGCTATGGTGAAATTGTGGAATCTCAGCTGGCCCTTGAGCGGTCTCTCATGCAACGAATGTCTGAGTTTGAGGCACACCTTCAGGCAGTTAAGGCTTCTTCGGCTCCTAATCTGGATTTAAGTCTAGCATCTCTCTCTCGCGACTTCTGTGCTTTTCGTGATCATACTTTTGGAGTTTTAGACATTTTGCGGAAGCAGATCTCCGAGATCAGCAAAGGTATGGACGTTGTTGAGACAAGACACAGAAGAAAATATGTCCTCTTGTCTGGAATACCAGAGGCCACTAATGAGGACCCTGCTGCTGCTTGTCTGTCTGTGATACATGGAAACCTCGGTCTTCCTGACATTACTAAGGCCTCCATATCGGTCTGCCACAGACTGGGTAGTAATAGGA
The DNA here is from genome assembly GCA_949315895.1 of Anania crocealis. Lineage (NCBI taxonomy): Eukaryota > Metazoa > Arthropoda > Insecta > Lepidoptera > Crambidae > Anania > Anania crocealis. Next base: position 11,680,545 of record OX438884.1, on the reverse strand, counting down.
CTGATCGAGCTCGACCAATCATCATCAGGTTTGCTGAACAGCATGTGCGGTCGCTTGTGTGGAGTAAGAAGACGATGCTTAAGGGTTCTCCATATGTTCTCTCCGAGTTTCTGACTAAAACTCGACAAGCTATTTTTATGTCTGCCCGTAGACATTTCGGCATGAGACAAGTATGGTCAATTGATGGAAACATCTACATCAAGCTGCCTAACGGTGACCGGGCACGTATTACTAACGGAGATCAGCTACATCATCTTATGAAGGCTCATCCAGCACCTCAATTCAACGTCTCATCCCCGCAGCATCGAGCCCCAGCCGTCGCTGCTGTTTCCAAGCCTGTGTCTACCAAGACGAAACGCTCTTGCAGGAAATAGGACGGGTTTTTTTTTTTCCATCTTAGTTTATATATATTGTAGGTAGGTAGACACACAGCAATATTTCCACCCTCACTTCTCCTTACTGATATTTTGATTCTTTATGGGTAGTTTTGCTTTTCTTGAATATTTTTTTTTTTTCATTATTGTTGTTCATTGCACATAGAACATAGAACTCTTGCGCTGTCAAGTGTTTTTATTTTTGATTTTCACGTTTGTTTTCTGTAGTTTTAATAAGGAAGCAAAGACATTCCTACTTATTCGGCCTTTCAATATTAAGCGTGTGATTTTATTAAGGTTATCTTTTTTTACTGTTAACTTTTTTTTTGCTATTTTGTGTTAATTATTGTACCTTAGAATTGTACGCATGTATGCAGAGTGTGTCTACCAAAACATTACCATACCATTACTGATTTTGTTTTATTCACATTTGTTGGAAACCGTCAACCGGCAGGATATGTACTGAACTTAATCAGGCTTTACTTATATATATATTTAGTATAATAGTATTATATTTATAGTTGCACAAAAGAATGTCTAGCGATGACTCATTTCACTCTGCCAGTGATTCCCCTTCTTTCCAGTCTCTAAATTCTTCAGCTTCTCTTCAAAATAATCTTTACTTAGAACTAAACAATTGTGGCAATCTTTTAAATGTTTGCCACATCAATGCTCAAAGCATTCCCCAGCATCACTCCGAATTAATCAACACTTTCTCTTCTGACATCGTGCATGCTGTTTTAATTTCAGAAAGTTGGCTTTAGCCAAATCTACAATCAACTTTTTTTCCACTACCTGGTTTTGTCTTGATTCGCAATGACAGACTTGGGAAGGGTGGCGGTGGAGTGGCGGTCTATTTGCGCAGTGATATCCCTTATAAAATAATTCATATCATGTAAGGATGAAAATTGAATATTGTGATTCACTCGAATACATTTTTCTTGAAATCGTTTTGAAAGGGACTAAAGCTGTGCTTGGAGTCGTATACTGCCCTCCTTCAACAAACTACTTCTCCAAACTGGAATCGGTCTTTGAGATCATTGCCTCTGAATATTCCCACTTCATAGTTCTAGGTGATTTTAACACTGATCTTCTCAAAAAATATTCTCGCTCTTGCCAACTCCAATCTATTATTGAGTCTGTAAATCTTTCTATACTACCGTTGAATCCCACACACCATAATCTCGATTCCGATGATTCCTGGATTGATCTAATTCTTACTTCACGTCCGGACTTATCCACCAAGCATGGTCAATGACTTGCCCCTGGTTTCTCACGACATGACTTGATTTTTTTGTGTTATAAACTCTGTCCTCCCAAACACAGGTCAGAGACTGTGCAAATGCGTAGTTTTGCCAGAATTGACCATGATAGGCTCTGATCTGACTCACTTGCAGTTGACTGGTCAGTGATTGATCTTGCGGATAATGTGGATGACAAAGTTCACTGTCTCAATGAAAATATACTGCGGCTCTTTGACAAGCATGCACCGATTCGTTCTGTGCGAGTCGGGCGCCCACCTGCTCCTTGGATGACGAGTCCGGTTCGTGAGGCCATGGTTAGGCGGGATGTGGCATTCCGTACATTTAAAAATAATCGTTGCACTAGAAACTGGGAAGCTTTCAGACGGGCCAGGAATCGTTGTAATAATTTGGTCAGAGCTGCCAAGCGACATCATATCCATCAAAACGTACTTGATGCTTCTAGTTCGAATGTCTGGAAATTTTTAAAGAGTATTGGACTGGGCAAGTCGTTATCTGCGCCGTCTTTTTTTCCCAACGAGCTAAACATTCACTTCTCTTCGCCCTCTCTCTTGAATAACTCTGTTAAGCTCGCCACTATTTCTCACTTACAATCGTTGCCTTGGCCTTCTGCCAACTCTTTTGCCTTCTCCTCGGTCACCGCTGATGAAGTTCGTGAAGTTGTCCTTTCAATAAACTCCAAGGCTGTTGGTTCTGATGATATTAGTAGAACCATGATTATATCAATTCTGGATGTCATTCTCCCAGCTATCGCTCACATTATCAATTTTTCTCTTGATAGCGGTTACTTCCCTTCCATTTGGTGCCGTGCTCACATAATTCCTATACCTAAAGTGACCAATCCTTCCTCTCTAAATCAATTTCGTCCTATCTCTATTCTACCTTTTCTATCTAAAATTCTTGAAGCTGTTGCTTACAATCAGTTCTCCAAATTTATCTTTGATAACGCAATACTAAGCAACTTTCAATCTGGTTTTCGTCCTGCGCATAGCACCACTACTGCTCTCCTAAAATTAGTTGATGATATTAGATCCAGCATGGAGGAGTCTCTGGTAACTGTTCTGGTCCTGATTGACTTTTCCAACGCTTTTAACGTCGTTGACCATGACATTCTCTTAGCCATCCTTTCTCATCTTCGAGTCTCATCAACGGCTTTAAACTGGTTTTCCTCTTATCTTCGCGGCCGTCAGCAGGCTGTACGTCTTGGACATACCTTCTCAGACTGGAACAATTTGTCAGCTGGTGTGCCGCAGGGAGGAATACTGTCACCCCTTTTATTTTCTGTATTCATAAACATTCTTACTTCCCATCTTTCTTCAACCTATCATCTCTATGCTGACGACCTTCAGTTGTACTCTCAGGCGCATCCTTCGAAAATTGATGATGCGGTTTGTCGGCTCAATGACGATTTGCATAGAATTAGCGTTTGGTCAAGTAACTTTGGCATAGGGGTTAATCCCAGCAAGTGTCAAGCTATCATCGTCGGTAGCCCTGGTCAGCTTCGTCGACTGGATTTTTCGTCTATTCGTCCTATTATTTTTGATGGCATTGTTGTCAATTATTCTCCATGTGTCAAAGATCTGGGACTTTTCATTGACAGCACTTTGAGCTGGCGCGAACATGTCAAAGAAGTTAGCAGGAAGGTTACTGGTACTCTAAGAGCTCTCTACCGCCTTAAAAACTTTCTTCCTTCCTGTACTAAGACCTTGCTTGTGCAGTCTCTGGTCCTGCCTATAATCGACTATGGGGACGTATGCTGCTCCAACATGTCACAAGATCTTCTTAATAAATTAGATCGCCTCCTGAACAACTGTATACGCTTCATTTTTGGCCTTCGCAAATTTGACCATGTTTCCAAGTTCCGCTCCCAGCTTCACTGGCTCCCTATCAGGCACCGCAGGAGTATTCGAACTCTCTGCGCCCTTTACTCAATCCTCTTCGATCCTAAATCACCTTCTTATCTTAAAGATAAATTTTCTTTTCTTCACACTACGCACGATAGAACTCTCCGTTCTGCGGATACACTTCAGTTATTTACTCCTCGACATACTTCTGGTTTTATGTCTGACTCATTCGTTCTGACGGCTGTACGACTCTGGAATGGACTGCCCTCCAAAATTAGACAATCTTCTTCTAAATTTACTTTTAAGAAGGCTTTGCGAAGTCACTTTAAAGACTAATTTTCTTTCTTATCCATCATGAATCTCATTGGCATTCATTCTGTGTGCAATCATATTATGTTTGTGTATTTATGTATGTTTAGATTTTAGATTATTACCTATTATATTTATGTAAGTTGTATGCTTGCTTAAATAATTTAATTTGATTTTTTTTTCTCTTTTTGCACCGCCTGTGTCATCTCTGCTTGACCCCAAGGTTGACTGGTAGAGAATGCTTTTAGCATTAAGTCCGCCTTTTGTACTTTAGTTTTTAATTGTGCAATAAAGTGTAAAATAAATAAATGAATAAGACCGCCCACACAGGTGATTAACGATTAATTAAGAGAGATGGTGGAAGCCGATCCTAGTCAAACTACCCAGGAATTAGCGGCATGGTTTAACGTAACCTTACCCACAATATTGACTCATTTGCGTCAAATCAATAAAATAAAAAAATACGAAAAATGGGTGCCTCATGATTTCACTGATATGCAGAAAGAAACGCGTGTTGAAACTTGTGTTGCCTTGTTGAATCGGTACAGAAATGAAGGAATATTAAATCGAATTGTGACATGTGATGAAAAGTGGATTATTTATGATAACCGTAAAAGAAAAATGCAATGGCTGACCCCTGGTCAAACGCCACAATAGTGTCCTAAAGCAAAACTTATCAATAAAAAGGTAATGGTAACTGTTTGGTGGTCTCAGCATGGTGTTATTCACTATAGTTTTCTCCGATTTGGTCAATCAATAACGGCAGATGTCTATTGTGCCGACTCCGAACAATGTTGGCAAAACTAGCAGTAAAACAGCCCCGACTCATGAATCGATCTTCACCATTATTGCTCCATGACAACGCGAGACCTCATACAGCACGAGAAACCGTTTTGACCCTTCAGGAACTGCAATTAGAAACCATTCGACATCCTCCGTATTCGCCAGACCTTGCTCCAACGGACTACCATTTTTTTCGTGATTTGGACAATTATCTACGTGACAAGAAGTTTTCTTCCCAGGAGGCAGTACAAAATGCTTTCACACAGTTTGTGCAGTCTAGATCCTCAGAGTTCTATCACAAAGGCATAAATGACCTTCCTATTAGATGGCAGCAATGTATAGATAATAATGGTAACTATTTTGATTAAATAAAATGTTAAAAATTAAAAAATAAACAATTTTGATTTTCAGTACTAATCGGCAATTTCATACTTTAACCCCTATTACACATGTGACAGAACTTATGACCTGACTAGGTAATAGTGACACCACATCAGACACACACCCATTCATAACACCTATTATACATATAGTTACGTTCGCTTAACACACTTAGTACTTAATTCATTTAATAATAATAAGCTACGCAATCCGTCATAAAACTCATTTACGCACCCAATATCCCCTTTTCACTATCACATACACACTTCACCAATAATACGTGCAATTATCCGTAATAGAATTTTAGTTTGTTTAAAAAAATATATGGGTAATTTTGACTGACATGGCAACCCTAAATTGACTAACACATAGACAGCCGCTGCCATTACGGTGACACAGTTTTGTCTTAGCAGGGATTCTGTCCGCCCTTTTTTATACGTCCATCTTGAATGGTGAAGATTTCACGCTTTTCGTAGTCGCCGGTTTAATTGATTGTGTAAAAAGGTTTCTCCGTTCTCTAATTACACAATATTTTTAGATGGCGGATCCTGATCATCCGTATGGTTATACAAATATGAGATATGTATCATCCCTAATTTCCGGAGTGGGTATATTTTGTGTCGGAAGTGGATTGTCATTTTATCATGGAGTGACTGGAATACTTGATCCTCAACCCTTACATGATTTTTTTTGGGTAAGAATTTATTGCTGTTGCTGATTGATTTCTACAATAACGTATTAAAATTTTTCTAAATTCCATTTTTTACAGGCATACTTTGTTCTGGGTGGAGCAGTAGTTTCCGAAGGTGCTACATTAATGGTTGCATTGAATGCTATTCGTAAGGGTGCCAAAGAAGCAAATGTACCTCTTACTGAATATGGTAACAAAAAGGACTGTTCTTATATAAATAATCGCACCTTACAGTGACTTCCTTCAATAGCGCGCGACTATTTAAGATTCGGCATGTGATGATACGATTTCCTACGAGATACACTTTCCCTCTTTTCTCTTTGTCTAGCTCCTTTGAAAATCTTTATGAATATCATTTTAATGAGGGTTTTCACGAAAATTTAAAGAGGTCCCATCCCAATAATGCGCGCTGTCCAATGTTCATAGTTTTAAGTGTTTGATTTTAAAATCTACTCAATATTAAAAATGGATAATTCTCGTGCATCTGAACAAAAAAAAAGGTTGCCGAGTTAAACTTGAGCTCAAAAGAAGAGGTGCAAAAGTAACATGCACAAAGGAAAAAAATATTGAGAGCTATCATTAAAGACTTTCCGCTGTTTATTTTTTGCAAAATTAGAACTTGATTATGTTTTGATTTTTCAGGCTAATTGATTATGATAGAAAAAAATATTTTCATACAAATTTTAATCTAAAAATTTTAGGTTGAATGTTACTCGTATTATAAAAAATGTAGATATCAAATTTCTGACTTCACGTATTTATATGCATATTTTAACATAAGCTGATTTCGGCTTGTTATACCCTTTACCGAACAACCTGTATATGAGTGCAAACATTCGAGATTGGCAGTAACTGTTTTAAGTTAACTGGGGTTGGTAAAATTTTAAAACATTTATCTTTTATTAGAAAACAGACAAGAATACGAATCTTACGATAACTAAGCACAAATAACTCGACCGACAGAAAGTAATATACAGGGTGACTTTAAAGTCATTGGCATCCATTCAACCTATTAATGTACTCATATTATGGAATGCTTTTTGGGTACCTAATACCTTAAGGACTTATGAAAAAGTTTTACACAATAAATGACAATTAGATAAAGTATCATGTTGAATTGTGCGAGTCTAACTTGTGGTACTACTAGGTACTACATTTAAACGCGCGCCCGCGCCGGCCCTCCCCACCGTGCTTTCGCCGCCTGCCGCCACACCGCGTGAACCCGCGTGACCCGACATCGCACAGCTGATTGATAACTTGATAATGACAATAACTTTCCCTTCATACTTTGACTGGCTTATGACGGTCAAAACTTACGTAGGTATTTAAAAAGTTGGAATGACAATATTTACAATAGTTAGTTCAAATCAGCTATTTACAATAATTTACAGATAGTCACTTACATGTATTTTAGTAAATGTTCGAAGTGCTCGCCTCCTCTTTCCACACAATTAAGTTTTGTGAGTTTAGTGAGAGTTACGCTGGCTCCACTAATATTCGTTGTGAATGTTAAACAGACCGATTCTTGTAGAAGTACTTTCGTCTGTCCAGCCAGTTACAAAATTGTAGTCGGGCGCGTAATTGGCTAGCGACAACTCCTGTACCTTTTGGAAGTGATAAGGATGTTGACCCGAACTTCAATATCTTCCAATCGTAAGTCGCGCCGCTTGCCTAGTAGGTACTAGCCTGTGGATTGCTAATCAAATAGCGACGTATTTTGCGGTAAAGAGGCCTAGGGTAGACTGGCGCTCTCCTATGATCTTGGGCATGCACTGGAACATAACGCAAAATCCAAAAGGTTCTGAGTCGTCGTTAAAATGCGATCTTGTGATAGCCTGTGGATTGCTAATCAAATAGCGACGTATTTTGCGGTAAAGAGGCCTAGGGTAGACTGGCGCTCTCCTATGATCTTGGGCATGCACTGGAACATAACGCAAAATCCAAAAGGTTCTGAGTCGTCGTTAAAATGCGATCTTGTGATGGAATTGGCGCGGTTGGGTATCAGTGGTGAAACATTTCCTGTGTAACATTAAATTGTTCGTGACATCGTATAATAAACCCATTGGTAAGTATTAGGGCTCCCACACATAAACACGATACGACGTCGCGGCGTGCATATTGACACGTTGCGACGCCGTTTCATGGAAATCTACATAGTAAAAAATCACAAAACGACGTCGCAACGTGTCACGATGCACGACGCGACGTCGTATTGTGTTTATGTGTGGGAGCCCTTAGTTGGTTTGTGTATCGTCCCTGCTCATTACGTAGTCGAGTCATTTTGTTGACACTTTGTTAAATAGCACTACACTGTTACAACATCTAATCCACTGCAATCCTGTCATGTCGGGCCGCGCGCGCGACGACGGAGAGACGACATGAGTCATCACACCTTCGTCATCACACCTTATATGCGGAACCGATTTGGCGGCGTAGGCGCGTGCCGAAAGGCGAAAGGGGTGTGTTAGAGGCCGGGCGGCCTGTTTGTTTGCGTGTGCGAACTTGAATGAATCTAGGCAATAAAAGCGCGCGCGTTTTGTCGGCACACTATTGAAGTAGAGTAGGCTTGTTTGATATTTCAATGTTAATTGTACATTTAATATTTTTTTCAGTCAAATTATATTCTTTTATTTTAATTTTAAAAGTTTTAAATGAATGTTAATTGTACATTTAATCTTTTTTTCAGTCTAATTATATTCTTTTATTTTGAAAATATTCAGTTTTTGTATTAATCGATTTGCCTCATAATTGGGGGAATGTACTATTTAATTACGAGTAGGTTCTTATTTTAAAAGGATGCAAATGATATCGAAGTCATCCTGTATATATAATTCGTAGGGTTGTACCGACTAGTTGGCCCGTTTTTTTCTCCTATTAACCTAAAAATTGATGAAATTGAAATCTTAACTGTTATTATTTTTTATTAGAAATACGAAATCAATTTTACAATGTACTTTCAGTGCAATTTAAAACATGTTAGGAAATTAGGAACTATTTGTTCGATACATTAGCTAATTGGGCATAGATCCAGACATTAAACAAGTAACAACAAACAAAAGAAACTCAAAAAATTGGCTATAATTAAGCTTGCAACTTACATATTGGAACACTACTCCTTGACCTAATAATAATGAATTAGAACTTAGTACATACCAGATATAAAAATTTATAAAAAACTTCTTAATGTGACAACAGTAAGTTAAAATAAATAAAAATTCTACTACACTACAAACGAAGAATTAAGATGACAAACAGATAAAAGAAGGCACTTATCATAAAAAATGGCAATACAGTGAGATTAGAGCATGTTACTCTAATTATTATAACCTAAAGCAATAATCGGCTTGGCCGACTAGTCGGCTAGTCGGCCCATCTCTAATAATTAGCAAAATAATCCAACACACAGGCATAATATATAATAACTAAGCCTATTATATTCTAAAGAAATGGAAAAGTACCACCAACTTGTATTATCGCATTTGTAATTATATTTTACTTTTATTTTAGTAATGCGAAGCTCAGACCCCTCTGTGAACGTAGTGTTACTAGAAGACACGGCAGCAGTAGCAGGTGTCACTGTGGCTGCATCCTGCATGGCTATTTCCCAGTACACTGGGAACCCCCTTCCTGATGCAATCGGAAGCATTCTTGTGGGCACTTTGCTCGGTGGAGTGGCCTCCTTTATTATCCTTAGTAATGTAAATGCACTTGTTGGAAGGTAATTAATTAGATTAGCTTAACTTAACGTATTTATTTTGCATGTTTATAACATAAGATTGCGAAAGTCTTAGTTTTTTTAAGAGATTAAAATCTGTTTCGCAAAATATATGATAAATATTATTGGATAAAGATGTCACAAAATTATAATAACGCATCACGCGTAAGCGGCTTGAAAAACGTATTTTTTTTATAAAATTTAAAAGTCCAAAAAACTCATTCTCCGTACATAGAACAGCGAAATATCAAATGTGGCAACTCACCTTATTCCACTTTTTAAAACAATTCTAATAAGATGCGAGGAGATGCGGGTTCGAGTCCCGCCTGGGACATAATTTTTCAAGGTTATATTCAAATATAATAACTTGACAAACCGGCAAATTGTAACAGAATCATACAGAACAGAATACTTCTTGTGAATTCAGATGGAGACCGCACTCCGAATACTATCTCGCGCTCTGTGGGCAAACCTAATTCTTGAAAACAAAGCAATATATTTACCTACATAAAATCAATTGAATAAGATGTAAAGCTATTTTATATTGATAAAGATAATATTGTTTTAAACACATGGCTTAAGGAAGAAAAATTTCTTGTGTGTGAAAGAAAAAAAAGTGAGAAAGCAAAAAGTATTATACATATTTAATATATTATCTATATTTATTAAACACTTAGGCGTGATATCTTATATTACCTTCTGGATACCACCGACTGCTGCAAACACGTACTACACAAGTTTGGTCCAAATCTTGAATTATAACAACAGTAAATATAAAATATCTCAAACGATACGAAAGTAAACAAACCAAAACCAAATTGAAGTTGTAATGTTCAATTGTTTTCCACTTAACTGCACCCATACAAGCACCAATGCAGCGACGACACCGCGCCTGTTGTGATAAGAAAGAGATAATCTCCAATTCAGTGTTATTTTTGTTGTTTTAGTAGTTAATAAAATGTTTCTTTATTATTTGCAGATCAATTCCTCAGGAGCAGTTAGACGAGATAAACAGTGTATTAGAAAGAGATTTCATGATTAGAGCTATTCATGATGTGAAGGGCATAGACATTGGAAGCAATCTGATAAGATATAAGGTAAAATAAAATAAGGTTTTCTCCAAATAAAAACCTCCTGGAAGGTACTCACTTCCTTCTCTTAAAATTGTTCGTCCGAAAATCTTTATCCATAACACGTTTACTATAAAATACAATAGCCATAATGTTCAAAAAGTCGAAATATTATTTAAAACTCAAGAACAATAAGACCATTTATTTAAAATTTACATTTTGGATTGTCTTTGCCCGGAATAGGATTATCTATACATATATATGAAACAAAGTTGTGTTAGTTACACCGCTTATAAGTCAAGAAGGGCTGGACAAATTTTTATGATTTTAGTGTTTTTGGATTTGTCTTCGTCGGGAATTGGATATAGATTACAAGCCCTTGAAAAAAATAACCTGTGAAATGAACCAACGGCCTTTTTTTACCCAACTACGGCAAAGCCATCAGTTAAGGTTATGATTTTAGCAGTCTATGTTTTATGTGGGTATTTATGTGGTTTCTACATTTGCGGCTAAACTGAAACCAACATATTTTTTCACTTCGCTTCTATATTGAAAATGAAGATGGCGCTGGCTGTGCGTAAACATCGTCTCTGTTACAAATAATTTAAAAATATATAAAATTGCACAATTAAAACGTAAAATACAAATAATTCGTGACAGTGTTTGTGATGGTTTTCGTCAACAGCAAAGTGGATAAAGTGGAAATTAAAGAAGTGCATAAACTAATTTAAAAAAGTGAATAAAAACGATCATTACAGAAAAATACTCTGTAAAATAGTTCTAAATGCATCGGTGAATAGTGCGTACATTTTAAAATCACATAACCGATTTCCCATAAACTTTAAATTTGTAAGTAGACTTTGTGTATCAAAACAGAACTAATCTACTAGTAGCGCTATCTAGTGGGAAGTACCTCAACTAATGATCTCTGCTGTGATGTTGAATTTATTGCTTCGCTAGAGGGCGTAATTACGATAACATCCGCTTGCTATGTTTTCTAAACATTAACCGTGTCTTATATTGATAACCCATCGTGCAAATTAATAACTGCTAATTATAATGTCGTCAGCTAGTGGGGAGTTGCTCAACTAACACAACACCTCTGCTTTTGTTTATTATTTTACGAGTTGCTTTGTCGAGCTTGCTTTCGGTATCAGTGCAGTTCTGTAAGTTTACAAATTAATCCGCAAGATGGCTTTGATTTGCAATAAATGCAAAAACAAAATTACTAAACGAGATTACAACAAAAGCAGGAACTGCCAAAATTATTTTCACCTCGATTGTACTAGCATTGGAGAAAAGATGTACTACCTGATGTCTCCAGAAAACAGAAGAAACTGTGAATGTGACTATTGTAGATTTAAACATAAATTAGACTCGGCTACCGTACAGATAAATATACCTACCGAAAATTCATTTCAGTCCTTATCGGAAGTAGATAATGAGTTAGAAATTGAGCAGGAAGAAAATGATTTTGTCACCATCAGAGGACACAAAAAACAGAAATCGCTATCAGATTTGACTTCTTCCTACATATCATTTGATTCACCTTGTTGTACTAAAAGTTTAAACGTAAGCTCAAGTACTCCACAAGATGTCGCTAGTCTCGAAAATGGAAATAATCAATTAAAAGATTTAAAAATAGAAATAAAAAAGTTACGAGCCGAATTAGAAATAGCAACTACTGAAATTAAAAATATGAGGAACTACAGAAACTAAATTATGAGCAATATAAAATAATACAACTCTACAGTTCAAAAAATAAATCTTTTATTATCGATGATGACAGCAATACAACAATGAAAACAGTTGGTCCATGCATGTCTACTCCATATTACAATAAAGATAAAACCAAGCATGGCTCACAAAAGTGTCAACCAGATTTGTCCAAAAAGGTTGATGAATCAATAAACGCCTCAATTAGTTCTATCACAGCAACTCTTCCAAACATTAAAACCAATCACCACACCTTGGAAATAAATAAAAACTCCCGTAAAGTATGCTTGATTAGCAGCATTGCTAAAAATCAAACCTCAACAATGGCAAGAAGATACCTAGGAGAACTGAATGAGTACTGTCACTATCGCATACCAGGAGGTGGAATAGAGCAACTAACCAGTGGACTTCATAAAAAACTTGAAGGATTTACTTTTAACGACTATTGCTTATTAATGATTGGTGAAGAAGATTTTAAAGTTACCAAGAATTACAATAAAATTGTTGAAATATTACGACAGAGAATACTATCTGTTCAACACACTAACGTTATATTATGTGTACCTAGTTTTAGATATAGTTATTCATCTAATATGTTTAATTATAGAATTGAAATATTTAATAAATTGATTTGTAGCGATAATGAAATACATGAATACTGCTTTATTCTAGACTCAAATAAAAATGTAAAATATTCGTATGAAATGTTCTCAAAGTACTCTGGAAAAATAAATTCTAATGGTGTAAGGGTCATATTAGGTGATTTAAACAGATTAATTATAAACATCGCAAAGGAAACATCGCTGTCTGTAATAAAAACGATGTTTAGATCAACATCATGTCCTGCAAGTCCAGCCAAAAATATTAATTCCTTTCGTGGCTTCACAGCATACTAGTAAACGTGTTGCCACACCAGTGGCACCAGCCAGCTTAAATGTATTTCACCAAAATATACAAAGCATTAGATCCAAGCTGAATCAATTAGAGATAGCCTTGTCTACAATGAACGTTGATATACAGGATGAAATTTTAACCACTTTCCAAAATTTTTGTAGGCGGTTAGTATCGTATTTAGAACCCATTTATGAAGTAAAAAATGTAAATCAAGGTTTCACCCGAATATATTTTTCGCGATATAGTTTTAAATTTTTACAGTTTTAGGCCTGTTTAGGTATAAAGGGAAAATCAAAAACTTATGATTAGTATCGTAAGGAATGAATGTGATGTGCATTGCGTAAAAAAAGTGTTGCAAGGCGGCCGTATCAAAAGAAAAGAAACCAAAAAATTTTGAAAGTGGTTAAAATTTCACCCTGTATTATGCTTAAGCGAAACCTTTGTTAAAACTCAGAATGTAAATTTAATACAGGTACCGGGGTATAAACTGGCGGCTTCTTATTCCAGAAATAAGGCGAGAGGGGGTGTAGGCATATTTATAAAGAATAATATGAATTATAACTCATTGCCTTGTACAGATTCCATAAGCATTGACTTTATTTTTGAATGCTGTGGAATATCGTTGCCAGAATTAAATTGTATTATATTGTGTATATACACTGTGGTTTAAAAAAATAGGGTAATTACTGAAGGATGTTGCATAATCTCCTTTGATGAGTCTTTAGTAAATTTCTTATATTGATAGCACTAAATTTTAATATCGAGCAAAAATAATGTTTAATAATAATATCGATAACGTGCAGCACACCACTAATTCAGGTTCATTACCCCACTAGGAGTAATAATAACCAACCACCTCATCCCTCCTGGTTATCTTTTTCGTATTCACAAACATGGACTAGCCGACAATAAGTCATGTTCGCCTAGTACATTTTTATCCCTATACACAGTACACACACGCACATACTCAAAGTTCAATTTTTTACGTACGAGACAAAGTCAAACAAATCAAACAAATAAACGAAAATAACTAGCACAAAACACAACCATTTTATCATGACGGTTCCATCATTCAATCAATAAAGTTTATTTCGAAAGTATTATTAAAGTTTAGGTACTTTACCTACAATAGTGGCTCAACATGCTGTCCGCCTTCTTAGATGAAAAATCTTGCCCGCCTTGATATGGCCTGTATGGCATTTCGCACCATTGTAGGCGTTATGATAGCGAACGCAGACCGCACACGGTTTTCCATTTCAGACACTGTATGGCAGTCCGTAAAATAAACTTTGTCCTTCACATAACCCCACAAAAAAAAGTCTAGTGGCATAAGGCCGGACCTGGTGAACGTGGCCTCATCTTTACACCGTTTACGTAGTTGGAGTCGGCCTCCAGCTGCGCGAGATACCACTCGCAAAACGTGAGTCGAGGCGCGAAGTCATTCGGAATTAGTTCCTGGGTACGACGGTAGTGGTACGGGTGTTGACCATCATCTTTGAGTATTCGCCACACTGAAATATGGCTCATGTTGAGTCTCACCCCGGCACTCCTTGTACTGGTTGTCGGTTCACTTTCGAAAAGCTGCAGAACCTCTTCTACACGTTATTCATTAGTATTCGGACGCCAACTGCCACCCGAATGATGAAAGGAACCCGTAGAGTGGAGACGAGTCACCATGTTGTGAAAGCACCGATACGACGGCAGACGTCGCCTTTCAGCTGCCGGCCTACCATCGATGAATCTTTCCCGATAAAGATCCCATGCTCGAGCTAAATTTCCATCAGCTCGACCTACACACAACATCATTTCATAGTATTCTGCATTAGAAAACACATACCTTTTTATAACACACACGTAAACACAGATTTCGCAACGAAAACGCCAGTAAATCACACCGAACACGCACAAAGCAAATGAACGACTGAAGTACCTACTTTGTTGCCAACTGCTACTTAAAAATTTGCCTAAAATAAAAAGAAAATTCATAAATTAACCCAAAAGGTAGTTTGAAGTATGTACCTACGCAACTAGTTCTTAGTTAGATTGGGATAATTTTAATCATCACGTCTTATTGATTACAATAAAACAATCGATTTCTTCGTTTTATTTGTACAAACACTAATTTCAGATAATAATTTATCTAATCTACCTACTACGAAAACCAAATGCATTCATGCGTAAAAAGGTGTTAGAAAAAGTAGCTAATAGTTTTCAAAAATTGTAGCTAACCAACACCATAATACGTAAATATAGAGTAACAGCTACCTACATCTAGCCACAAAGTAGCAAAATTGGCAACACCGCAAAGAAGACCGCCTCGCGTCGCCGCAAAGCGGGCGGCTCGCCGGCAAACTATCATGGCGGAGATTTGTCGGCACTTGTGTCGGCGCGGGCGCAATCCATTGTTCTCGTTGTCTTGGCAACGAGTGCGCCCTGGTACTCGGCATGAAAACTAGTAAAAAGAGAATCAACTTTTATCAAAAAGTGTCCGTCAAAAGTCCAGGACCAAATTAAAAGATGGCGCTAAATTAGAAATGTAAAGATTTTAAAAATTGTGCTACAAATTTTTAGAGTAACATTTTCATAGTTGTAATCTAAAAAACTTATTAAAAGGCGTATTACAGGCAAACATAATAATTTATTATCAACAGTACAATATTAAATTAGAAACAAATAGAAAAAACATATTTTCAACATAAAATAAAACGTAGATTTTAACTTCAGTATCAAAGTAATAGGTGAAAAATTTATTATTATAATACTGTGAAAACAATAATCATATCGTTTCAAATTCCAATCTAAACTAGCGCCACCTGTAATTTGCTATTTACAACAGGTGGACACTTTTTCTCATACAAGATGGTTCTCTTTTCTACTAGTCTTCATGTACTTAGCTATAAGTGGTCGTCAACAGTTGGTAACATGTATTTTTGTTTTCAAAAGATTCAATTTAGAATTTCTGTTAAAAATTATTTACATTTATTTATAAACTTAATTGCAAAAATAAGGTGTACAAGACTTAGACGTCCGCAAAAATATTTTTCTTCTAGTTAAACCTAGTTGAGTTTAGTTTACGTAAGGTTCTGATTCTCGTGCTGGTGGCATATCATGTTAACAGATTTACCTTTTTAAGTTAGTTAACGGCCGGTCCTAATAACCTATCTATCTTCAGTTTTGGCATATCGGAGATAGAAAACAACTTCTGTCTTTGTTTCTCTGGACAGCAAAATCAGAGACAGAAGATGTTTTCTATCTCCGATATGCCAAAACTGAAGATAGATAGATTATTGGGACCGGCCGTAAGTGGATAACCTACAGAACGTAAAAGCTGATGCTATTTTCTGTAAGTTTCGATAGCCACTATTTTTTTAAGTAAGGTAATTTTTGATTTTCATACAACAATTGATTCGATTCGAATATTTGATCAAGCGATCAACCAAGTATTCAAGTAAGTTAATCTAACTAAAACTTTTATGATAAATGAGACTGTTGTCTTATGATGACCTGCTTTTATCACTTGCCTCCTAGGTGTAGTTAATCAAATTGTCATCTGCAAAGTTTAATTTAATTTAAAAACAACAAAATTTCAAAATGTTGTTTATCTCTTTCGTCTGTTTGGTTCCGCAAGAAATTGTAAAAATCAAAATTTGTGGGCGGGAACAGTGATGTTGTCCTCCATTACGTAAACGCCTTAATCTAGTGATTCGAGTATGGAACTCGGTGACCGAAGGTTCTAGGTTTGATTTCTAGGTCGAAAATAAAACATCAAATGTTAAAATAGCGGCTCATAAAGTCTGACACCTGGGTGTATTATTGCATACAAGCCAAGAAAAATGGAGTTCTCTTACTTCATTCTGCCGGTTATTTTAACGATTTTAAGTGTATGGTGTATGCTCAAGGTCAATGTACAATGTATTTTACCCGATTACCAAAAGTGACGACGAAGTTTTTTTCTTAGCTTCTATCTTGTTTTTTTAACAAACAAATGAACTAATTAAATAATTATTGAGGATTGGCAGCTTAAGGTCGGAAATAAAAAAGTTTTTATTTTATACGGAACACACTAAAGAATCGCTACCAGGAGTAGCAGACAGGAGTAAATTTATCTATGATTTATGAGGTTATTGACTCGCGCAGCTGATGAAACATTGTGGAAATTTCGATAAATTCATAACGATATTTTTGAAAAACTTCGATATGGGTTTTTTCCAAAACCATGACAGCTAGAACAAAAGGGACAGCGCCAGATATTTCAGTTTCATTCACTTTCTATGGCGTTTCAGGCACTACTCGTTTTTTTGAAACACCTTGTATAGAACACCTGATTCGAACTTTCATATTTTCATAAAAGCTTAAGACTCATTTTTACAGAAAATTTCAAGTCGCTCGCGACATTTAAAAAAGAAGGTTATAATAACAGGTGATTTCAATGTAGACACTCTGATAAACAATAGTCAAAGTTCAATTTTCATAAATACTCTATTAAAATATAATTTATATTTAACTATTAATGAACCAACAAGAATTACCATTAATTCAGGTACTTGTTTGGATAACATTATAACAAATTTTAAGACCTATTCTGCAAAAGTTCTTCACCTTGGATTGTCTGATCACTCCGGTCAAATACTAAGTGTACCATGTAATGACGGTTTTGCTGAAAAATACTGGTATATTTACAAAAGAAACGTTGACAAACATCTAAATGTTTTTATAAAACATTTGTCACAGCTGAGCTTTTCAGAGGTTTACCAATGTCATGATGCGCAATCTGCCTTCACTACATTCTTTAACTTGTATAAATTAATATTTGATTTGTGTATACCACTGGAAAGAATTCGAATTACTGGCAGACAAAGGGCATATATAAGGCAAGCAAAGTCAAAAGAAAATTACATAAAAAAATAATACATAAAAAACGGTCTTCACTTATACCTCACTATAAAAAATATTGTAAAATCCTAAAAAATGTTACACGCTTGGCTAAACAAAAATATAATATTTCTTTTATTTACAAAAGCAGTATTAAAAATAAAGCAACATGGAATTTAATAAAAAGACAAACTAGGCCACAAAATACATTTAAAAGTACTTTTAATAATATTATTACTGATAACGATGAAGTAACAGATGCCAATCAGGGCTTGGTAACGTTACCAATTTCACATTAAAAGTAACGTTAAGTAGCGGTATTTTATAACGATACTTTTTTTAACGGTAAGATGTTTAACGATATCTCGGTAACAAAATTAAAATTTACCGTTAATTGATAACGGTAATATGTATCAGAATTGATACTTTAACGGTATCTCATAAGTAACATAACTATAAGATAACGTTAAAAGGTAACGATATTTTTAACGATACTTGAATCGATACCTAGTCCTTTGGCGTTGCCGCTCCGCGCGATTCGATGAGCGGAGCGGCAACCTCGCTCGCTTGCTCGCTTGCGCATTGACTGAACATGACACGAGGCATTTCCGTGCCTTTATTTTCATTAGTTTTGTGGGATGATTCTGTTGACGAAACTAATGGGAATTTTTATCCCACTAGTTCGGTTAATAATTAGCTTGTTTTTTTTCACAGAACTAATGGGAATTTTTTCTTCTTACTTGTTAATAGTGTTTGTGTATAAAATATATCTTTATATATATATAATTCTTCTGTGAGTGTGTATGTCACTGAACTTCTCTCAAACGACTGGACCGATTTTGATGAAATTTTTTGTGTGTGTTCAAGGGGATCTGGGAATGGTTTGTCGGGGATAATGTTAGGTGTAGTCCAACACAA
The DNA here is from genome assembly GCA_949315895.1 of Anania crocealis. Classification (NCBI taxonomy): domain Eukaryota; kingdom Metazoa; phylum Arthropoda; class Insecta; order Lepidoptera; family Crambidae; genus Anania; species Anania crocealis. Next base: position 11,661,716 of record OX438884.1, on the reverse strand, counting down.
ATTTTTTTTTTAATTTTTTAGACAAAATTTTTAATTTCTATTTTTTTATGATACAACATACAAAAATACATACAATCCTAAATTTTTACCCTTTTATCACCAACCCCTATTTTTTAATAGCCATTTTAGTAATTTAATCATTTTTCATCCCGCTCGATAACTGATCAATTATCGTCTTTTTTGTAAGGGTAGGGTAGGGGTAGGGAAGGGTTTAGGGTAGGGGTAGGGGTAGGGTATGTGTAGGGTAGGGTAGGGTAGGTTAGGGGTAGGGTAGGGGTAGGGTAGGGGTAGGGTAGGAGTAGGGTAGGGGTAGGGTAGTAAAATATTAAAATTTTATAAAATATATACATTTAAATTTTTACCCTTACAACATATACAACCCTAAATTTTTACCCTTTTACCACCAACCCCTATTTTTTGTTAGCCATTTTAGTAATTTAATCATTTTTATGGCAAAACAACGTTTGCCGGGTCAGCTAGTTAAATAATAAAATTCTCGTGTCACAGTTTTCGTTGCCATACTCCTCCGAAACGGCTTGACCGATTTTGATGAAATTTTTTGTGCTTATCCGGTATCTATGAGAATCGGCCAACATCTATTTTTCATCCCCCTAAATGTTAGGGGTAGTCCACCCCTAAATTTTATTTTTTATTTTTTAGACAAAATTTTTAATTTCTATTTTTTTATGATACAACATATAAAAATACATACAATCCTCAATTTTCACCTTTCTACGATCAACCCTTATTTTTTAATAGCCATTTTAGTAATTTAATCATTTTTCCTCTCCGGTCGAAAACTGATCAATTATCGTCTTTTTTGTAAGGGTAGGGTAGGGGTAGGGAAGGGTTTAGAGTAGTGATGGGGGTAGGGTAGGGGTAGGGTATTTGTAGGATAGGGTAGGGTAGGTTAGGGGTAGGGTAGTGCAGGGGTAGGGTAGTAAAATATTAAAATTTTATAAAATATATACAACCCTAAATTTTTACCCTTTTACCACCAACCCCTATTTTTTGTTAGCCATTTTAGTAATTTAATCATTTTTATGGCAAAACAACGTTTGCCGGGTCAGCTAGTATTAAATAATAATGACCCTTTGCTCTCCCTTACCGATTGAGTGTTGATCGCTGCCGTTATATCACTTCTCTCCGATCCTTGCCGTTTTTCTATGTTTGTATGTATACTTGTTACTTTCACAACAATATCTCACAAATAATCGTATTTATGTATGTATTTCATTCTTGTTCATATATATAAATATTTTTAATATTACATTCCTTTAACACATACCTTACACACACATTACACATACTTCTGTTTTTGGTGTTTGCAATTTTAATTTGATGTTTTTCTTAATTTTTTTTTTTAATGTATCAGCGCAACCTCTGGGTGACGGCTGAAAATCAGTGTTTCCGCCTTGCGGTGGAAACTTATGCTGAGCCTTGACCCATGTTTGCTGCAGCAAACACTGCTGACAAATGTCTGTTTTAATTATTGTGTTTGTACTGTTTTGTTTGTTGTTACAATATTTTGGTGTACTTACCTGTGCTTTATGTTAATTTTGTTTACTGTGGCAAAATAAACGATTTCTTATCTTATCTTATCTACCTTTTATTTAATCAAAAAAGGTATAAATGTAGTTACTGGTTTTACTGGATCTTCTTTTGTTTTTTTGCCATTTGTTTTGTTTTTTAAACGATTCTATCGAAAAATAAAAGGACGTCTATTAATTTAATATTAATCCAAGTCGGCAAAAGCAAGCCATTTGCGACCTTATTTAGGACTACGGACTTGTTTTGTTTAAAAAAAAAACAGATCATATTAACATAATATCGGTTCAGATGTTTTTTAGTCAAATTCGATTTTAACGGTAATATGTATCATCGAATTTAATTGACTTCTTAACAAATAACTTTTCTGTCAAAAAGAAATCCGTAAGCGATATTTGGAAAAGTAACAGAATAAAAAGCTGTATTTTATGGTGGGTGCATCGCTACTTCAATCCTATCGGCTCCTAAAAAACTTTTCGCTGCCATGGTTCACCAACGTTAAAAAGTTGAAGATGTCCTCGACTCCTGGTAGATGGACCTTTTACTGCAGCATAAGTGGTACATTTTCTCTTATGCTGCAGTAAAGTACAGTTCAGCCAGTAGAATCTATCCCGTAGCTTTGTTAAGGTTCTTTTGACACTATTCTGATATGCCATCGTGCGTGTACCTCTCGAAGAACAAATTTTTTAATCCTTTCCCTTAGGACGACCAGCTGTAAGTGAAACTCTCTACTGTTAGGTATTTTTCATTTCCGGTAAAGTATCCCGTTCTGTAAGATGAAACTGTCCTATTGAGCCCAGTACGATTTGGCCGTAGCACACGTAGACACAGCAAAACTTCATGCCATCTCTTTTACTCGTTACAACGTTTCTTCAATGCAACAATGAGTCGTATTTCTTCTTTTTTTGCCTGAGTTTCTCTCATGGACTCATCCTCCCAGGAACCCGAAGGACTTGTCCTCATTATTTTTATATAGTCCTCCTTAGACTCCAGCTTGACGCAGTGCTTGCACTCCTCTAAGCACAGTCTTCTTTAGAGGGCTTCAGCATTCCCTTGTGTCTTTCCACTACGATGTTCGATGGTTTCTTTTGTCCTAACCAGCACCCGCTTCTTAGACCTAGCTGTTATACGTTTCCTTGGCTTCCTAGCAGAAGGTGGAGTCTCCCGATTCTTCGAAATTTCTTGTGGATGCCGGGTTGCCTGGTTGGTAAATGCGAAGCCACTCGATGCGGCAGGTCTAGTGGTCTCCAGTTTTAGAACCTATTATTGCAAATCGGTAGGTTCTTTTTCATGCTGTCTATAGTGGCCTCCAGATTAGTTAAAAAGAAACATTATTTTTCTTACCCTTTCTTCTACCAGGTCCACATTCTTCTGTAGGCTCTGCACCATATCACCCACCATCTGGCCTCTTGAGCTGATGTTGTATATGGTTGAGCGGAGTCCCTAGAGGGGGCCTGTGATGCAGTAGGTACATCATCCATTCTAGTAGGCGAGGCTACTGGTCCAGTAGACGGGGCCTGGTCGAAGGTCAATATCAGGAACACAAGTTTCCGGTAGTACCTAAAATTTCCTTGAATAATTTTTTTCAATTATTTAAAAGGACAATATGAAAGACTACGGACAACATGTAAAAATAGCGTTCTGATGCTAACTAGGTTTCTCCCTTATTACAAGCTACTCCCTACGTATTTAATTCAATACGTCGAAGCACTTCTGGTATTCTGAGTAACCTGGTTGTGAGTAACGTTACATACCTTCTGAATTAAATATTCTCTGCAAATCCAACTCGTATAGCCGTGGTATGTAGCTGGAAAAACTCTTCAGTATCGATTTCCATATTTTACTTATTAAAATCAGAATTTGCCAAATGTGAAGGAAAGTCCCTTGCCAGCTTTTAAAAAGCCTTTTAAAAGAGAAAACTTGCGTCTGGTTTTCATCCACTATACACTATATTATTATGACACATTATTTTGACATAATTTATATGATATAAACGGTCCCTACCCCAGAGCTCAATAAGGGCTTCAGTATTATATATACTCATACCATTAAGCCCTCGGCACGTGCTCACCTTGGCATTGGGTCATCCATCTAATCAATCAGACATAATCCACATTCATAACAAATGCATATTTACGCCAATCAAGATACTCATCAACGATCGAGTCAAACGCGCCCAAACTCGATGGGGCTTAGTCGCTTGATTACGAAGTTCCAATGGCCACCTTCCAGCTTCATCATCAGACCCTGATTACCATCTAGTATAAAAGTAATCGTTGAAACGAATCAAACGAGCCCAAACTCGATGGGGTTTCGTCAGTTTATTACGGAGTTCTAATGGCCACCTTCCAGCTTCATCATCAGACCCTGATTACCATCTAGTATGAAAGTACTCGTTGAAACGAATCAAACGAGCCCAAACTCGATGGGGTTTCGTCAGTGTATTACGGAGTTCTAATGGCCACCTTCCAGCTTCATCATCAGACCCTGATTACCATCTAGGATGAAAGTAATCGTTGAAACGAATCAAACGAGCCCAAACTCGATGGGGTTGAGTCGTATAATTACGGAGTTCCTATGGCCTCTATCCAGCTTCATCATCAGAACCTGGTTACCATCTAGTATAAAAGTACTCGTTGAAAAGAATCAAACGAGCCCAAACTCGATGGGGTTGAGTCGTGTTATTACGGAGTTCCTATGGCCACCTTCCAGATCCATCATCAGACCCTTGTTACCATAAAGTATCAAAGTACTCGTCAAGACTAATCAAATGAGCACAAACTCGATGGGGTTGAGTCGTGTAATTATGGAGTTCCTATGGCCCCTATCCAGCTTCATCATCAGACCCTGATTACCATCTAGTATGAAAGTACTCGTTGAAACGAATCAAACGAGCCCAAACTCGATGGGGTTTCGTCAGTGTATTACGGAGTTCTAATGGCCACCTTCCAGCTTCATCATCAGACTCTGATTACCATCTAGTATGAAAGTAATCGTTGAAACGAATCAAACGAGCCCAAAATCGATGGGGTTTCGTCGTTTAATTACGGAGTTCCTATAGCCTCTATCCAGCTTCATCATCAGACCCTGGTTATCATTTAGTATGAAAGTACTCGTGGTAACGAATCAAACGAGCCCAAACTCGATGGGGTTGAGTCGTGTAATTACGGAGTTCCTATGGCCTCTATCCAGCTTCATCATCAGACCCTGACTCGTGGAAACGAATCAAACGAGCCCAAACTCGATGGGGTTGAGTCGTATAATTACGGAGTTCCTATGGCCTCTATCCAGCTTCATCATCAGAACCTGGTTACCATCTAGTATAAAAGTACTCGTTGAAAAGAATCAAACGAGCCCAAACTCGATGGGGTTGAGTCGTGTTATTACGGAGTTCCTATGGCCACCTTCCAGATCCATCATCAGACCCTTGTTACCATAAAGTATCAAAGTACTCGTCAAGACTAATCAAATGAGCACAAACTCGATGGGGTTGAGTCGTGTAATTATGGAGTTCCTATGGCCCCTATCCAGCTTCATCATCAGACCCTGATTACCATCTAGTATGAAAGTACTCGTTGACACGAATCAAACGAGCCCAAACTCGATGGGGTTTCGTTGCTTAATTACGGAATTCCAATGGCCACCTTCCAGCTTCACCATCAAACCCTGATTACCATCTAGTATGAAAGTACTCGTTGAAACGAATCATACGAGCCCAAACTCGATGGGGTTTCTTCGTTTAATTACGGAATTCCTATGGCCACCTTCCAGCTCCATCATTAGACCCTGGTTACCATCTAGTATGAAAGTACAAGTACTCGTTAAAACTAATGAAACGAGCCCAAACTCGATGGGGTTTAGGCGCTAAATTACTGAGTTCCTATGGCCACCTTACAGCTCCATCATCAGACCCTGGTTACTATCTAGTATAAAAGTACTCGTTGAAACGAATCAAACGAGCCCAAACTCGATAGGGTTGAGTCGTGTTATTACGGAGTTCCTATGGCCACCTTCCTGATCCATAATCAGACCCTTGTTACCATATAGTATCAAAGTACTCATCAAGACTAATCAAATGAGCACAAACTCGATTCATTTAACTACGGAGTTCCTATGGCCACCTTCCAGCTCCATCATCAGATCAGCTCTATGTCATAAAAATATTGCATGGTCATCCGATTTATACATGCATGCAAAATTTCAGTTCAATCGGAAACCGGGAAGTGGATCAAATTTAGCTTGCAAGATTTGATTACAAAAATCTGGACAGGTGGAACTAAATAAAAGCTTGTATTACTTGTATATAAATCATTCGTTAGGTACCAATTTAGAATTTAGGTAAGTAACGATATTACCATGGTAACGTTAAGATAGATTAAAAACATTTACCGGTATAATGATACGAGTATCGTTAAAATATAACGATAATAGCAGGATTGTAACGGTAACATTTATTTAGTTTAATGTTACTAAAGTAACGATACTTTGAATAACGATACCTTATAAAGTATCGATACCTCAGGTACTTGCAAGTAACGTTACCAAATTTTTACCGGTATTTCAAGCCCTGATGCCAATAAAATAGCAGAAATCTTCAACAGGCATTTTGTTACATCTAATACAGGAAACAGAAGTTACACTACTAAAAATAGTAATTTCACACAGCACTTACAAAGCTTATTCATGCCCCCAGTTGATAAATATGAATTAATAAAAATCGTTCTGAGCTTATGCAACAAAAACAGTTGTGGCTATGATAATATCCCGATTAAGGTTATCAAAAACACACTAGTATTTATATCTGATCCTCTTGTCTATATCATAAACCTTATGATTGAATCCGGAACATTTCCCCAAAAATTAAAAACCGCTAAAGTAAAACCATTATACAAAAAAGATAGTAAACTTAAAGTCGAAAATTATAGACCTATAGCCTTATTGACTTGTTTTTCTAAACTGTTTGAAAAAGCCATATACAACAGACTTCTAGAATTCTTAAATAAATATAATTTGCTACATAAACACCAATTTGGCTTCCAGAAAAAAAAAACTACCACACTCGCCATTTTCAAAATTCTTAAAGAAGTATGGGGTTCTTTAAATAGTAAAGTACCATGTGTTGGATTATTATTAGATATGTCCAGGGCATTTGATAGCGTAAATCATGACATTCTCCAAAAATTAGAAAATATGGGTATACGTGGTTTGGCCTTGAGATTAATAGAAAGTTATCTGAAGGATAGGGAACAGTTTACAGTAATCGACTCCTATAATAGATTAAGAAAAAACCCTTGAAGCGGTTAAATCAAGTACTCGAAAAGTAAGCGTTGGATTGCCTCAAGGAAGTATATTGGGACCCCTCCTCTTCTTAGTTTATGTTAATCAACTGCCAGATATCACACAAGACTTATGTGTGATGTTTGCTGACGATGCAACTATATTTATTTCCGATACCTATAAAAACAAAACGCTTTTTGAAAATCACATTAATCAAACCTTGCAAAGAACAATAAACTGGTTAAAATCACTTGATCTAAGTGTTAATCTCACAAAAACTAAATTCATACAATTTAGAAATTATAAAACACCATCTTATAAATTAAATAATTTTATTATTATTAATTAGACGACCATTTGGATCAGCGGTAGTTAACGCTGCTTCTGAGCCATGGGTCGCGGGTTCGATCCCCGCACAGTACAAATATTTGTGTGCATGAACATGTCTGTTTGTACTGGTCTGGGTGTTTTCTATGTATTATAAGTAAATATTTACAAAAAAAAAAAGTATATAAGTAAGTTTATCGGTTGTCTAGTACCCCATACGACAGGGTACTTAATAGTACCTTAATTTGGGACTAGATGGCTCAGTGTGGCCCAGTGTGGCATGTCTTAAATATTTAAATATTTCCGATCACAGCACTAAAATAAATTAAGTACATAAAACAAATTTTCTTGGAGTTACCATAGATGCTCATCTAAATTGGAAAGATCATGTCCTTAAAATAAACAAAAAAGTATCTAGTTACTGTTACGCTCTTTCTGTGCTCGTCGAAACATCTGTGGATGTAGCTAGAACTGCATATTTTGGACAAGTTTATCCACTACTAACATGGCATAATTTTTTGGGGAAATTCAGTTAATGTTCAATCAACATTTCTCCTACGAAAACGATGTCTGCGCATAATATATAATATGTACTCAGACGAAACATTCCGAAATGTATTTAAGGAAAAAGGCTATCTTACACTAACTAATATTTTTATCCTAGAGGCATCAGTATTTATTAAGCTAAATCCAGAGTATTTTGAAAACAAATCCACAACGCGTCCAAATGTCCGCAATAAATATAAATATGACATATGTATTCAGAGAACAACTAATGTAATGTGCTACAATAGTGCCTTTAATACTAGCATAAGGGTATTCAATCATTTGCCCTCGGACATAAAGGCTTTAGAGTTACCAAATTTTAAATTAAAGCTGAAAAAGTGGTTACTTGGCAATGTATTTTACAGTCTAGGTGAATATTATGCATGTAAAATCTAAGCAAAATTGTAAGTGTTAGCTACTTATTATTTTATGTAAAACTTAAAAACTAATGTTAAATATTGCATGCACGTTATGGGTACACTGTTGTTATACCTCTAACCTGTAATTCCAACTGCACATTGTACACAGTTAGAGCAATAAATTCTATTCTATTCTATTCTATTCTAGCAACATATGGAAAAAATGTTTAAGTAGTTATACTTTATATGTAGTTAGTAGGCGTATCAAGTGGGGCAGACTGGGACGTTTAAAAAGAGATTCCCAGTTACGGGAGTAACTGTGAATTTGTAAAAATTAATTTCCTAGTTGCCCCCGGTGCCTCCATTCGAAGGGGCAACTGGGAATAACCGTAATTTTTCAAGTTCAAATACTGATACTTCTAGGTACTTTTACTTGTGATATGTGGGTCAAAATCGATTTTGACGTTAACTTTGGAGGCTTTATAAAAATAAAAGATTTCGACCAATCGAAGATTTTAATTTCGCTTTACTTAACCACTTTTAATAAGGCAACGCTTACGTACAGCTTCGGGCTATATTGTACAGATATTGATCTGTTCCATAGATATAGGATACAAGTAGATCCACTGACAGCCCGATATGCGTGACCAGTTTTGATTTGTCAATGTGTGTGTTAACTAGTGACGTACCTTTAACATTTTTAGACTATCGATAATAATTGCAGTTTGTCGTTTGGAAAATAATGTTTACTGTCACACTGTTTTCATCTCGAGATTATGCACCTACTTTGCGGCATACCTAACCGCCCTCACTTCTTACAACTATAATAGTGGGCAGATAAATGTGCCTATATTTTTTACATATAATTTAAAAATAAACAGTCTTAATTAATAAAAGTAACAGCCATTGTTAATTAGTTTTCTTTATTTATTTCTTCAAAAGATTTTACCTTGTCATCTGCTGTGCCGTGTGAGCTTATCAATGGCAGTAAGTGAAAAAGAACAAGTAAACAAAATCTGAATAAACGAATGCTTTTAGCATTAAGTCCGCCTTTTGTACTTTATTTTTTAATTGTGCAATTAAGTGTAAGTGTAAATAAAAATAAACATTTACATTCTGATGTATCAAACACTGATTATTGACTTTAACAAGATTATCTTAGTTATGTGATTCCTTACAGTTTCCTTTTTCAAATTGTTAAGTTGACATTCATTTGAGACGCTTAACGTGAAATAACATCAAATTTCTCCGGAAACATTCAAGATAAATGTCGACAATAGTATCGATAAATTTGAGTCAAGCTCTAGCGTACATGTAAAATATTTCGATAAGTTATTTATCCACCAAAATAATGTAAATAATCAATACATAGAACTTTATCTATACAAAATATTAAAATGAACAAGTGGATTGAAATAATTTTATATTTACAACTTAACAACAAGATCAAATTCAACAAAAATAACGCGTTTTTACGATGACGACTTTCTACGTAGTTACCTGTGAAATGAGCAATTTTCTGGATTATTTTTGTGGTTGACTCCACAGGCACTCACAGAACATGTGACCATTGTTAGATAAAACTGTATTTACTTTAGATAATCTACGATGTACTAGATAATTACTCGTACATAAAATGTTGAACCTTATATCGCATATGCCACTGGATGTACGACAGGTCACAAAACGAAAAGATTTGTTTTCTTTTTCTATCTTGCTAGATTTCCATAAGAGGTTTTCTTCTATCTCGCAGGCTTTGTCCGTCTATTATATTCTACGTTTATGATCTGTTCTAATTTTATTATACTACTACCCCGCGAACTTTGTATCGCCTCAAAATTTGTCAAATGTCACTGTCATCAAAAAAGAAATACATTTTATTGATCTATTTCTGACGCAAACTTTGCAATGATTTTAATATATATTATCCGCTTCCCGACGAAGACAAATCCAAAAACACCAAAATCATAACAAGCGTTCTAGCCGTTCTCGATTTTTAAGTGGTAACTAACACACTTTCTTTTACATGTACCTAGTCAGGTCATAAGTTCTGTCACTCATGTGTAATATGAAATAATTTAGACATGTTTATTATTTATGTAACCATTTATATAGCAAAATTCACTTAATGAAACATAGATTCATATGGTAATAAAGTTTATTCAAAATGACCCCCGCGATTTTGAATACAGGCCTTCAATCTGCGCGGCCAGTCGTCTATCGCAGCACGAACGAGGTCCATGTCAATAAAAAAGCTTTCTTTTATATAATAAGATAGATGTATACACAATAATAAGTCACGGTGTGTCTCTTCAATACTTTTGTTGTATTTTAGGCTGAAGTAGATTTCGATGGAAGAGCACTTACAAGATCCTATTTAGAAAAACATGATTTAAACCTGTTATTAGAGGTATGTTACTCATTTCCCAATTTTATGAGATTTTCATAGTTTTATTTTGTAATATAAATTTATGTTGATTTGATTTTAGGATATGAAAAAAATTGAAACTATTGACGATGTTGAAGCCTTTCTTTTAAAACATGGTGAAAATATTGTAGACATGTTAGGTGGTGAAATAGATAGAATAGAATTGAAATTGAGGGTAAGTTTACACCAACCTAGAGGTTAATAAAGATACAAGATTAAACATGTTTAATAAGTTGATTTGTCTTTTCCAGAAAAAGTTCCCCCAAATACGTCATTGTGACTTAGAAATTCTGTAAGGCAAGTCTTCATCTGTATACTTTAATTATGCAAGCAATTGAAGAAGTACGACTCAAAGTATCACGCCAGCAACACTTACTTTTTTGCATTTTTGCTTAGTTTAATATAATATTACACACTTGGATTACCGGAGGCTCAGGTATCTATCAGAAAGCGATAAAATGCGCTACTTACAACTTCTGTAATTTCACAATACCTACTTTCTTTTACTATGACTTAAATGTATGTGGGATGTGAGGAATGGAACGCAGATATGAAAGGGAAGGAAGACTGAATGAGAAAGATAAATGTTTATTTTTTATTTTTAAATATAACGTGTTCTAGAGAGATGTCTGCTTGAGTTGTAAAAAGATATTAAAATTGTGTCACAAAGAAAATTATTTACCGCCAACAACACTCAAATTGAGCTCCGCGCAACAAGCAGCTGTTGTAAAGGTGACTAGCCGAATATTTCACTATGATCCTCAACGTCTTGGATTCATCTGGTACTCAGCCGTCATGTGCAACATACTTTCGGCTCCTACGTTGCGTCATTCTTGGATCCATCTCTGCGTCCTCATAACCATTCTGCCTGCAGCTCTTGCGTCGTTCCGTTGGTGCCCTTGCAAATTATGATTAAAAAAGGCAACCTAACGATAATTGCACGTCGTAATCGTCGAAATTTGCAGAAGTTTGTTCACGTTATAACAAATCGTCGTCGTCGTCCTCCTTACACTGAAGAACATAAAATCCTTATCCCGGAGGGGCCCCTTAATTTGTATAATGTATTTGTAAAATATTTTCTTCGACACACAATTTTAATTCCACTTCCATCTTTTTACAACTCAAACCTTAATCTCTCTTTAAAGAGTTATATTTAAAATTCAAAAATCATTAAGTCTTTTATTTAGTCTTTCTTCAATGGAGAATTTATTTGCAATTGAGAGAAAATGTTATAAGACTTTATTATATAATCACATAGCTTTGTTTTTTTTACCTAATATGCATACCTTGTGTTACATTATAATCATATGGAGTTATTGTAATGTTAACATGTGCTAGTTCTTCGTAAAATGGTTCAACACTAACAACTGTTATGGGACCAACGTCAAAAACTGATTTACAAAGTGTGTTTTATCCTTTCAATTTTTCTTAATTGTTTGAAGAAAATAATAGGAATTGAGCAAAATAACATAAAATCTCAGAGCTAGTTTTTAAATAAACTTGGGCGCCGTTTGTTAAAAATAATGAATCTATTATTTAATTTGAGCCTCAAATAAGAATTTATTGAATCAGACTTCATCCGGTTTTCTCAACACGTTTCTCTGTGATTTAGTTGTAAATATTATGTATTAAGTATGTATATGTGTAAATTCAATAGCAAGTTCATTAGTACGTAATTACATTCAGTACAGATAGGCAATGTTCATAAATATAAGAGATATTTATGATTAAATGTTGAAGTCTACTTGAGTATTGTTTTTTTTACATGTATATTTGGCGGTGTATGTTGTTTTTAATAATGCATTATAATACTTCGTAATAAAATAATAATTTTATAGGTAATGGAAATAGTTTCAAAAAGGCATATTTTAATTATAATTTAATCAGTAAAAAGTATAACAATTCCATTACCAGTTTATGATATTGTCTAATATTATATAATTATCATGACACAATAATCACTGCTTGGCAATAAATTAAAATCGAATGTGATAAACTGTTTAATTTATATCATTCACTATTCATATGTATTCTTAACAAATATGTTTTGATACCTTGCTAAAAATAGTCAAGAGAGATCTATTTTTATTACTCAATCTAAATTTATAAAAATGCCACCACCTTTTAATTTAACAAGTTCAAAGGTGTTTTAGGCCCGAGTTCACCAACAGACGTTTAAGTTTAAACAGCGTTTAAAATATTATTTGACGTATTTTGTATGGGAATTGTGTCAAATTAATCGTCACTCTTTGTTTACCGGCTGTTTAAGTGTTGATGGAACTTGGGTCTAAATAGACAAAATTTCGTGTTTTAATTTGAATGGACCAAGCATTGGTCCATTCAAATTAGCAGGTCTCTAAGCCACTATAAACGCGGCGAATATGGAGTCAGAGCCTTGTCCACTTGCACATCTTTTAAGATGGCCGTGCCGAGGTCCAGTAGCACTAACATTTTCGACCAGGAGGATGCAGTATAGATAAACGAATGTAAATTTCTCATCGCCATTTACAAAAATTGATTACCAAACATACCAAACAAATGTATCTAGTCTTTTATGAGTTTAAATGATTTTGGAATAACTTTCCCAAACATGGCGCTTGCAACTGTGCTGAAATATCGGTAACCCATAAAGCACAAGGCATATGGTAGAAATCTCTTATTAACCAACTTACGATAGTGACCACGAAAGTTTAAGACTACAAGCTTCTTGTTAATGTTTAAAAGTTAAAAAGATTTTCAACAATGTATTAAAAAAGGAGAATTATTATTAGGTATATTTTTACTTTAGTATTTCGCAAGTATAATTTACTTAATCTTGGTGCAAACCTTTGTTACATCATTCTGTCGATACCAAAAATAGATCAACTGCAATAGAATATAAAATGCACCAAGTGGAATGGGGTGACTTTAACAAATGCAAAAAATTATCACATTTCAATTCTCTTTCCATTAAAAAACGTAATACGACAAATCATACACAGTTAAAATATCCATTGTGGTGAATAATACAACCAACTTACGTCAATAACAGAATTTATATAGCAGGTTTTGTAAGGGGCAAACAGAGATTATAATGAGCAGCTTTGTTCCAAAACTCTGAATTCTTCCAACCACACCATCCTTTGCTTACCACTACCGTTAGATCTTCAGCCCCAGTATAATGGGGATCCAATATAAGATAGCGAGTTTCGTTTGTCACAGAGTTATATTCCACACCCAGAATAGTATGTGCCAAAACTCCCCCTCCTAAAAATCAAGATATGTGTTTAGTAAAGGAAATGTACTAGGAGAGACATTTGCGAGAATAGTTAACTTCAATGGATAGCGATTAGATTTTTTTTAATGATCATAGTTATGTAAAATATAGGCTTTAAAAACATAGAAATCAATAATCAATAATTTATTTGCGAGTAAACATGGTATAAAAAGATGTTACATACAATGAAAACCATACATGTTTAGCCAAAATTAATTAGCATGCAAAATTAAAAAAAAATTCAAGATTACAAAAAAACTTATTTTACAAAAGCTTATCTCATAGAGGCGGTGATAACCTATAGAAAAACAAAATTACATTCCTACCCGACACTCTCAAAGAACTCTTTTAAGTCGTAAAGAGTAAGTGATAGTAACCATTTACTCAAATGTTTTCTTAAGTTATTAAAGTTTAAATCTAGTAATTCCTTTGGTATTTTATTATATATTTTGACACACATAGTTAAACAGCTATTTTTGTACTGCATTGTTATCAATCTATGTCCATTTCTACTATTTCTTGGATAGTAATCGCACGCTCTTTTAAATAAGCGCTTATTACGCATTACAAACGCATGTGTCAGTATATAAAGTGAAGTCAGAGTTAATAACCGTGTTTTATCAAATAGAGGACGACAAGACGTAAGTGGCGGAACACCATATATTGCTTTCAAACATTTTTTTGAGCAATGAAAGCTCTATTCACTTGAGGGTTATTGCCCCATATCAGTAGCCCATAACGGAACAAGGACCCTACATAAGCGTGGTAGGCTGTAATTGCAGTACATATATTTGTGCCGATCGGACACACTTCAGAGCTTAAACAAATGAATTGCTTCGAGTACAGATATTATCTATGTGTATTTTCCAATTCAGGTCTTTATGTATTGTTATTCCTAGAAATTTAATTTAATCTACTTTATTAATGTCAGTGTCTTTATATTTAACGTCAAGATTAATATTTATATATTTATTGAATTGTATATATGTATTTGGTTTTAGTCAGATTAATTTTTAAATTGTGCATGTCAAGAAATTTAATTAAGTCATTAATAGTCGTATTTACATCATTTTCATGTTCTGTCACTATATTACTTGAGGTAATAGATATATCATCAGCAAATGCGATGCAATGATGATGTCCAGTTAAATTAAAAATGTCATTGATCTATATAAACAAAGGCTCTTTAATCAATGTATGCATGATTTACAGCCTAGTCTTCAGTCTTCGTCGTTTACTGTTGTGACAACCAGATGAAAATGATATTTTATCAAATAAAATAAGTTATAATTTGATTGATGAATGAACTGCACGAAACTGAATGAAATGAACATTTCCTCTTAACAGATTCTGCCGCGGTAACGGCATAGACAGTAATAGTGGAATTCATATAATGGCAGAACGGGTATAGCCGTTTTTACAAAAATCCATCTAAGAATCACTACAGCAACAGCCGTCAAATTTGCATAAGTTTCATAGAGAGAAGTCTTACTGTCTATCTGTACAGGAGGCTTGTGATCCTAGTTTTAAAAACACGTGTACACTAAGACCGTTTTAGGTTCATACACACATACAAAGGGGCTAAACACATTCGACAGTACGGTGGTGGCCGTTTTGTACGTGAAAACGCTACTTGGACGCGTGAGTCAGTTCTTCGCCGAGAGCGGTCAGTGACGCGCGCCAGTTTTCGCGGGACTACATCGCGCCTCTCGCAACAAAAGTTTGTGAGAATACCTATTTGTGCTGAATTATTTGGTTATATATTTGGAATTACAATGGAAATGTATGGTATGTTTTCCTTCTATTTATATTACGCCGTAATAATACTATTATTTTTGTTTCTAGATGGAAAAAAACGAAGAACGAATACAGAAGCTAGCATGTTAGTTATATAGCAGTCACTGACGTAATTTGTTATTGAAAAATATTTTGTTAAAAAAATACGGATATAGGTGTATGAAATTTTTTTATGAAGATTATTGGTGAATATTCCACTCCACTATAACACTAAGGCCAGCAACGCACTATGCGGTTAGCCGGAATGCTGTCAGCCGTCCGGTTAACCACAGTCAAAAAAATGTATGAAAACATTTTTTTGACTGTGGTTAACTAACTGTCATGCGGCTGCCGCTCAACCGTTGCGGTCGCTCGCAGCGCTGCGGCCAGATTGACGGTTTTTTTTTTTTTTTTTTGAAAGGACCTATGCTGTGGCAGAAGGCCGTTACAGCTTCACCGGGCAGGTTTTAGGCGAGTGCGGAAGGCACTCAGCCCAAAAGCGGCCTGCTAGCGGGTACCTCGAGCGCGAGGCGAGTCCTAGGCCTAAGCCTAGGGCTCGCCCGCGCAGGGTCCCCGTACTAGCGGCGCGATCGGACCGTGCCGGGTGCTGAAGGCACCCGGCCAAGAGGTCAACCCGACTAGTGGTTGCATCGCGTAGCTCGGCGCTGCAACACAGACTGGTCTGTGCATACAGACCGATCTACGCGGGCCCCGTTCTAGTGGGCCCGATCGAGGGGGGCAGACTAGGCCTCAAGGGCGCCTCTGTAGGCTCGGACCTCGGCTTGGGCCGTCGTCCGAAGGGCGGACTGGTGAGAAGCGGCCAGGTACATGTCTGTCCCTGCCAAAATGATGCAAGGGTCCTCGCACTCGCCGGCGAGTGCGCTGATTCGATCTAGTGCTTGTCAGGTGTGTACTGTTGTGAGTGGTGAATTGTTTTACGAACGATGTGATTTCGTCGTCGGGATCTTCGAGAACGTTCCTCGGTCGGCGGAAACGGGCTTCGACATCTTTTTGGCACAAGTAGGTGGCGGCTTTGACTATGAGAGGATTCGTATGATTGACGGCTTTATCAAAGAAGTGTTGAGACGCTTCTTTCATAAAGCTGGCAATCGACGGAATGTTAAGGTCGCGATGCAAATTATCGTTACGCACATACCACGGGGCGTCCGAGGCAGAGCGTAAGAATTTGTTTTGGAGGATTTGGAGTCTTTCTAGTTCTGCATGAGCGAACACTGGACTAGCGTAAGTCATCACGGGTCGAATACAGGCTTTGTAAATTGTCAACTTATTACTAAGTGACATTTTACTCTTCCTGCCGATATAGTAGTAGAGCCTTGAAAAGTAAAAGGCTGCAGTCTGAAGGACGCGTTTTATGTGAGGTTTAAAGCTCATTCTACGGTCTAAGGTGACACCTAGGTATTTGACTGTCTTCTCCCAAGGGATCGGACGGTCGTATAGGGTGATAGGTGTGAGACATCGTTTAGGATGTTTTGAAGCGAAGAAACCTCGAGTAAAGTACACTGCTGCACTTTTCTCGGGGTTTACCTCTATTCGCCACATCCTAAACCAGTCACCTAGGGATTGGGCTGCACGTTGTAGTGCCTTAATGATGTAACCGGCATGGTAGCCAGAGTGATAGAGGGCTGTGTCGTCCGCAAATAGAGCTAGCTCTACTTGCGGTGACCTGGGAATGTCGTTAATGAAAATTGAAAAGAGAAGAGGGGATAGCACGGAGCCCTGAGGGACTCCAGCCCTGATGGGGCGGGGAGATGAATAGGACCCCTCTACGCGGTAGCGAAAGGTACGATTTGACAGAAAGTCTCGAAGGATGAGCACGAGACTGTCGGGCACTTTGAGTTGGTACAGCTTGTAGATCAAGCCGTTGTGCCAGACTTTGTCAAATGCTTTCGCTACATCGAAGAAGAGTGCACCGGTTACCATCGGTTTGGATCTGTTGAGGCCGTCGAGAATGTGCTCCGTTAGGCGGTGCACCTGTTCGACACAAGAGTGGGAGGCTCTGAAGCCAAACTGTTCGTTGATTAAGAGATTGTTCGAGAAAATGTAATCTCTTAGGCGGGAGACGAGAACACGCTCGTATAATTTGCCCTTAGTCTTGAGGAGACTGATGGGCCTGTAGTTGGCGGGCTTGGAGCGGTCCTTGCCGGGCTTAGGGATACCTATGACGTCTGCTTCTTTCCACGCGGTTGGAAAGATGCAGTTTGCCATGGCACTATTGAAGATAGCAACCAATAGGCAAATCAGTTGGGCGGGGAGGACTCGTAAGACTCTGTTGGAGATCCGGGAGCCTTGTTTGGACGGAAACATCGGCGGTGGTGGGTGCAAGGGGGCAGGTTGGAGGGAGGGCCGAGAGACGTTCGACTTCGCTGTCCACCATACTAAGGTGGGCAGCGTCTATAGGAAGCGTGCTAGGAGAGCACTGGGCCTCTAGGCTATCGGCCAGACATTCGGCTTTCTCTTCGTCGTCGAATACGACGGAGTTGTCGGGTCTAGAGAGAGGAGGCATAGATGTGACTATATCTGACTTGAAGGATTTCGCCAACTTCCAATAGGCTTGGTGAGATGGTGAGATCGTTTCAAGTAGGCTATCCCACTGACTTTCCCGAAGAGCCTTAATACGTTCTTTTACAGATGTCCGTAAAGTGCGTAGAAGGGTTCGGTTATATTCGGTGGGATAGGAGTCATAAGCTCTGGTCGCAGCTCTCTTTGCCCTCAACAGCTCTCTCACGTCATCCGGCAAGTTCAATCTATGCCTAGGCATATCTGGAACTTGCCTAGACGAATCGCTAATAGCGGTCGTGATGTGGCTAGTGAGGGCATCGATCGCTTGGTTAGTCTCGTGAGGCGATCCTAACTTGTCTGGGATTGAGTTCAATACTGAATCGGGACTAGGTCCGAGATTGCTCTCAAGCCTGTGCCAGTCCAGTATTGTTTTCATAGATATCTGTTGGTCAGAGGGACCTAATTGGAGGACAACTGGGCGATGGTCAGAATCTAGGTCATGGTGGACTTCTATTGAACGAAGGCGCAGGCCTACATTCTTTAGAACCGCCATGTCCAAGATATCGGGTCTGTGGTTTACGTTAAAAGGATAGTGGGTCGGAGAAAGGGGGGCGATGATGTCAAAATTGAGGTCTTCAGCGAGATCTGCTAACTCTCTACCATTGCTGGAGGTTGTTAAGCAGTTCCACTGAGTATTTTTGCTATTGAAATCTCCGCCAAGAATGACGGAGGGTCCCATAGCAAAAAGAGCCTCATAGTCGCTCCTTAAGGGAGTCTTGTCGCCAGGTTTGTAAATGGACAGACTGACGGTCATCCGTACGGTTGCTATACCCACTACGCGGTTAGTAGTTTGCGGTCGACCGCCCGCCACTGACGACGCACGTGCACTGTGTATCATGCTTTGTCATACAGGTTCTTAGAATGCTTAAGAGTTCTTCAAATGATTTTAGACTTATTCTAGTGTATCGAAAAAACTTGTCTTCATACTTTTTGAGATATCCGAAAAATATTTCAAAATGTTTACTCTCATCTCGAGTTTGCAAAAAAGGATGAACCCAGTACCGTTTTCTTTGTTTCTTTTTCTTTATATAGCGCAAGTAAATATAATAAATAGCTGCGACTTCTTCAGCGTCCATCTTCGAAATGGTTCGATGAAACCGCAACGTTATCCTATCCGCACTTTCCGGTTGCGGTTACGGCTAGCCGCCGCCCGGTTAACCGCAGTTGCAACCGCGTACTGCGGCTAACCGAACGGGCAGCCGCGTTGCGGCAAACCGGTTAGTGCGTACGTAGGCCCTGGCCTAGAACGCACTATCCGGCTAGCCGCATGCGGTGTAGCCGTACGGCAGGCGGCATTGTTAGTTTTGTATGAAACCGCATTATTATAACGCACTATCACCGGCCAGCCGCAATGCAGTTTCATATAAAAGCAAACCGCCGGCTTGCGGCTAGCCGCACAGTTCGCCTATTAATCTTCATACAAAATTTTCGTAAACCTATTCCCGGAACTTGTTAAGGGGTTGCCATATCCAATAAACATTCAGAAACTTATTTTATTTGATAAAATATCATTTTCATCTGTTTGACTCAACAGTGAAGGACGATCTTACTTCGGATCCTTTACTATATAGCATCTCGTCAGTTAATTGCATGCAGAATAATTGTGTAGGTCAGAAATTGTATTTACATTAATTTTATATACAATTTTAATGGGTATTATATATGTATTTTTGCCACTTACCAATCATAATTGGACTACCATGTGTTTCAAAATGATGAACCAGTTCAGAAGCATAATTTTGTAGTTCAGAACCTGAGTTTGCAAAAATTATTCGTGACTGCACACCAAGTAACGTTTCTAAGCAAAACATTACTTCTGTAGAGCCTATCCACTGTTTGGATCCAATAAATGTAGAAGGTTTGTCACCAATTTTAACAAGGCACTGCTGAATTTCTTTGTGACTGGGTACATCTACAGTTGTATATCCTTGGTACCTAAAATTTTAATTTGATAATGTGATAATTACCTGTATATCTATAGAAACATAATTCTACATAAACAGGATATTTCTTAATTGAATCTAATGAGTACAAATACACCATTGATACTCAATACAAAAGAATGATTCTACTTCATATTTTTATATGTGACAACAATGTAGATGTAATGGGTAGAAACACAAACAATTATCAATTCATTTGTAGTATATCAATGTTTATGTTTTATATCACACTACTGACTTAAACAACATACTGCAATATAATAGGAAAATATGTCAACCATACCTAAACCAAGAAAAAATCGTTTGCATTGACCGATAAGCACAACCCCACCCATCATCATTGAAGTTGTCTTGCATATAATGGTAATATGCATATTTACCACGAACCAACGCCACAGTGACATCAGCTTTAATCTGTGCCATTGGAATTGCTTCATGTGGATTAACCAATCGTCCTCCACTTTTGTCTGAATATGCATTACCTCTCCGAAATATTGGCTTGTTTGTAGGTAATGCCAACTGCTCATGAAGTGACTGTCTTTCGTTTTCTGTAAAGGTAACATTAGTTTTAATAATTTATTGCTTCTATTCATTGCATCGGTAGAATCAACTGAACTTACCCATACTTTCATCAGGAATTCCTTTAGGTACTACCCTGGTTACGAAATGACCAAGTTCTTGAGGCAAAAAATGAAATGTTTCAGGTAAACGCAAGCCAGCACCATCACCAATACCTTCTTGCCCTAAAATAAAATACTTATGTAACCATATTTCACCTGACATGATTTTAGGCCTTAGATGATGGTATCTTCTATGATATTGTCCATACATGCTAAATTCTTATCTAGACACGACAAGAGGATTCCATCTTCTAAGGTACAGTCTTAAAATCATGTCTAGATAATGCATTATACATATTATCGTCCCTTAGCTTACAACACCGCTTAAGTCAAAAATTGGCGGATTGCACATTTTAATGCCTTTAGATAGAGCTGTTCATTGCGCGTCTAACCATTGATCACAAGATCGGGGGTAGTGCCCCCGCCAAGTCGAGCGCGAAGCAAACACTGCCGTAATAATAATAATAATAATAAGTTTATTTATACATTTTTACATGCAACATGGGTATCTTAACTAGTACAATATTTGTTTTTGGCAACTGCTATTTTAAGATAAGTTTGAACGTTAGCGACTGTACTAATTTTATGGTAAAACTGTATGACAGTCGCTAGCGCCTTCCACCAGACTAAAGATTTCTAAAAATTTAAATGCCATGGTAAGAGCTTAATTTACAATATTTGTTACATGCGAAATACGTTTAAGTATGGTATGTGCGTGTGTAAGTGTGTGGTGTGTGTGTGTGTATGTGTGTGTGTGTGTTTGTGTTTGTGTGTGCGTGCGTGAGTATGAGTGTGGTGGATACGTGCGCATAAGCTCTGCCCTATCACCTAATAGTGTATGAACCCTACGACAGAATATATTGGAAATGGTTCTCTGTTTGCAACAAGAAAATTAGGCCTATATAATTTTATAGGGGTTTCGTAAAAGCTCTTCCGCATCCTCGTATGAGAGTTTTTGCAGCCACTGTTTTAGTACCAGTTTACAATTTCTTGTAGTGGAATTATAGATATTCAGTTCCTTATTAATCTTATTATAGACGTGAGAGCTACGCACATAATATTGTCTTCTAGCTAAAGCAGTTCTATGAGGAACATGTTTACATACTCGGTAATCTAGTCGTCTGCTTACTCTTGGTGCGCTGATTACCAATGGGAGTGAGCGATGTTTGCGAAGTATCATTTGAAGTATGTAGAGTTGCCTGGTTGTAAGAACCCCGCAGTCTTTGTACAGTTGGATAGTCGGGTATCTAAAGTGCTTTTTAGTCATAACCTTTAACACTGCTCTCTGTGCCCGTTCTAATTTAAGGAAATGAGTAGGACAAGCCCCACCCCATGACGGGATGCAATAGGTTAGAATTGACTGAGCCAGCGCAAAATAGACCAGTTTCAAGGTTTCCGAATCTGCTGAATTCCTCAGTCTTTTAAAAACTGGAATAATTCTTCGAACCCGGGATGTCATGTTATCTAGTTGAAGGGTCCAGGTAAGGGTACTATCTAATATAACTCCCAGATATTTGATGCTATCTACCCGTTCTATAGCGATGCATCGACAGTTAGAATTTATTCTGTCACAGTGGTGTATTTTGATGTAGGAGGGATCTGGTTTTGGTTGTGATGCTTTTGATGCAGAAAAGGCAATGTACTTGGTCTTATTTTTGTTTAACGTCAGAAGATTGTCACAGAGCCAATTAGACACAACATGCAGAGCCTCCATCATTCTAATACGGGCGTTATCCCAGGTTTTGTCGTGGGCCAACAGGACAGTATCATCTGCGTAGGTAATTATGTGACAATTTGGAAGAGTTAAACGACAGAGGCTATTTATATATATTAGAAAAAGTGCCGTACCATCCTTTACTGGAACCATTTCGCCGCATTTTCAGGCCCCTATTTGAGAACCTCTGGATAAGACCAGAACGCAGAAATTTTCGTCATCCAGTAAGCTATAATTACATACTTTAAATCCAAAATTTCAAGTCTGTAGGTCATTTAGTTCCGAAGTTAGGCGAAAGCAAAGTTTCGCGTTTACGACACTCACTCACTCACTCATGATCAGCAAAATAGAACTAGTACTTCCCATAAACTCAGAGAGCTGAAATTTGGTACAGAGTTAGGGTTTAATGGCCACATAAAGGGAAAACTATAAAAACTAGGATAATCGAAGATCTGGAGTAAATTATAACAAAAACATGTGTGTCTATTAATACTATAATAACTTTTAAGAATAAGTATTGTTTTAATTTTATTACAAAATTCATTACCATGTAGATTTCTTACTTCAGATGGTATTTTATTTAAAAACTTGATGCCCATAAACAGAAAACTCTTTCTTTATTTAACCAGACGATGTTTGGGAAGTGCTATCTGATATTTGTGATAGTCACCCTTTTTAGTCATATTATTACCATTCTCTTTTATGTATAAAATGCTTTGATATATGAATAAATTCACCAGTTACCGTCATAATTCCTAATTGCCTAAATTTATCCCTGCAAGTGTCATTGTATTTTAATCCTAAAATATATTTATCAGCTCTTTTTTGCAAGACAAAGATTTTATGGACATCTGCTGCTATGCCCCAAAACATCACTCCATACGACATCAATGAATGGAAATACGCGAAGTAAACGTTTTTTGCTGCTCTTATACCTCCTAATTCTTTGATTTTCCTAATCGCATATGTGGCTGTACCAAGTTTCTGTGAAAGTTGCTGTATATGAGATGCCCAAGTTAACTTATTGTCTAATTCGATTCCGAGAAATTTTACTTTATTTTGTTCACTTAAATCAAGATCGTCAATAGTATTACTCACACATAGATGCGTAACTTGATTACCAAGTCTGAAATGTATTAATTGTGTCTTATCAACATTCATAAGCAGATTATTTATTGAAATAAACCCAGTCTGTTATTGCGGCTAATAAACAATTTGTGTAATGTTCGAGTAGAATAAAGTTAATCGTTCGACTATTTCTTCTTGTAAACTTGTAAGTATAAGTATAAAAGCCAGTCTAGTCTTATCCAGAGTTTTCCTTTAATTTTATTTATATGCGTATCAAAAGCAGAAGGGGAAGCATTCGCCCAGCAGTAGGACGCTGCAGGCTAGATAAAATTAGAAGATGTGTCCCACTACGCTGGATTTTTGCAATGACAGTCGATTTTTTTTATGTAAGTACCAATAGTAGAAGGGGGCATTACCATATCTCCAATACAGCTGAGACCAGCTGAGTGTTCTTCATCAGATACTTCAGACCTTCGATTTTTGACACCAAATGAAGCGGCCCACCAAGTTGAATATTTTTTGTAAAGGCGGTATGTCGATCTCTTATAGTTTTGTTGGGCTCTTGTGTTTTCTAATCAGGGTCGCCAGGTACTCCAGATCTTCGATTATCCTAGTTTTTATAGTTTTCCCATTATGTGGCCATTAAACCCTAACTCTGTACCAAATTTCAGCTCTCTGAGTTTATGGGAAGTACTAGTTCTATTTTGCTGATCATGAATGAGTGAGTGAGTGTCGTAAATGCGAAACTTTGCTTTCGCCATCGAGACTTGGCTAGTTTTTTACAGAATGTTTTTGGTGGGATATTGATTTCAGCCAATAAGATGCCGTAATTCTAAAAGTAGTGACACCGCATAAATCGTTATTCTGTCATACATTTCTGGTCAAAGTATTTCGCGCTTCGTGATTTTTATATTTTAATGTGAGTTTTATCGGTGAAAGGTCTAAGCATGAAGTTTTAATATAAGATTAAGAGGTAAGTTATACAATAAAGTAATATGTTTACTGATTTACGCGCATTAAAATAGAAAGACATGATAATAAAGTACCTTATTTAAGCGGTGTTTTTTACTAACTATTTTTGTTCATTTAGGCGGTGTTTCAAAATGTATTTTATTTCTTTTAGGAAGCTAATTAATTGAAATAAACTATGAATGGAGAAGAAATTCGTTTTCAATTTTTACCGAAATATTGAAAAACATATTAATAACAAAAAAAAAAATGCGAACCCCAAAACAAACCAAGTTTAAATATTTTTATGTTCCTAACTTTTGTGCCCCCTTGGTAACGAAGCGGGCTTTTTAGCCTCACTTACATGTGACGTCTTGTCAGTACGGTTTCAGAGCTCGGTGAGAAACATTGTCGAGAAAAATGGGTAAATGTGCCGTATTTTTGTGTAAAAATTATAGCGAGACAGACAAAAAAATATTTCTTTTCATCCGTAAGTAACTTTTTATCCCAATAAAACTGTAAATTTTTCTTAAAATAGTGAAATGTGTTTTCCTACAGAAAAGTTACATTGCCATTTAAAAAAGTAGTGGTCGGTTACTACAAAATCAAAAAGATGACGTGTACTTCATTCGGTAGGATTATCGTACGTTCATCATTCGTTCCCTAGTCAATTTAGTTTTAACTGTGCTTGACAATTGTCGATAAATCATATCGACAATTGTCTATTTGGGTCATGTACTCACTGAAAATATGTGTGATGATTTGGATATTGAGAGGGAGCGTAGGGCGTTCTCGGTACGTGGTAATATGTTGGCGCAAAGGTTTGCTCGATGTAATTTAATGCGAAAAAAGGTTGCCTCGCTGGTAAACAGGGTGCAATGGAGCTCGAACCGAGTCCTGAGGATGGTGGGTGATCGACTTGATTCGGCCTTGGTTGGCAGGTTCAATGAGTTGCACGTGACTAAGGTGCGGTGAGCCTATCTACTGGGGTGTTAATATACCTTTTCTACTATTATTATACCTACTAACATAGTCATAAGTTATATTGTTACTAACAATCTATGGATCTTTGGTCTGAAAATAAATGTTTTTTTTTTTATTTATAAATGTACTAATAAATTTATAGTATAAATACTTTTGAAATAAAATTATAAATCTGTAAAATGATTAACTCTAGAGTAAAAATACGGTATGATACGAAATGGTCGGTATTTTTCAGGTATTTTACAATAGAATACGGTATTTTTGGTATTTTTCGTATTTTATATTTTGATTAACAAATGCATTTTACTTGACTTTTTTTACGTATCATAGTTGAATTAACTGATCATAAAAATTCAATTCAACTTCGTTACTTTTTACCTTATATATATTTTTTACCTTATTTATTTAAATTAATCGCATTGACGCTAACGATTAACAAATCTTTTAACCACCTGTGTGTCCAAAGTTAGAAATGACAAAATCACGGGATAGGCATATGTCCCGTGTAACTTTTGGGCCATTTTTTTTATATTTCGTGCGAGCTCTTCTATTATCAGTGTTTACTAGAGCTATGACTATCAACTGAAGAGGTTGTAATAGCGGCTGAGTTACTATGGGAAAACGATTATTTTTTTAAATAATCGTTATGGTACTTGCACTGCTTGCACATCCGTATCCGAAGACCAACTAGCTGGTCTTACTAACAAACAATTTCCCTAACGTACACGAAACTTTTGTTTATTCTTTCGTATAAAATTTACACGTTCCCAAAGATATTATACCAAAATACCGTACTAAATGACGTGAGGCCGGTTAATCGATATTTTTTCATTACTTTTAATCGCTAGTTATCTAACAATTTCCTCAATGTAAAGTACTTCTAATTATTTGACATGTTAAAAGATAAAATACCAAAAATACCGTATGAAATGGTATAATACCGTTTAATATACCAAAAATACCGTACTAAATGACGTGATGCCTGTTGAACGATATTTTTTTATTACTTTTAATAGCTAGTTATCTAATAATTTCCCCAATGTAAAGTACTTATAATTATTTCACATGTTAAAAGATAAAATACCAAAAATACCGTATGAAATGTTATAATACCATTAATACGGTATTTTTGTGCATCCCTATCCGAAGACCAACTAGCTGGTCTTACTTACAAACAATTCCCCTAATATACACGAGACTTCTATTTATTCTTCCCTTTTTGCACGTTCCTAAAGATAATATATCAAAAATACCGTACTAAATGACGTGATGCCGGTTAAACGATATTTTTTCATTACATTTAATAGATAGTTATCTAATAATTACCCCAATGTAAAATACTTTTAATTATTTTACATGTTAAAAGATAAAATACCAAAAATACCGTATGAAATGGTATAATACCGTTTAATACGGTATTTTTGGTATAATACCTAGAAGCACATTTGGTAAAACTCACCTCTACTCTAGAATAGATTAAAGTACTTAATCTTAAAAATACAACAGTTTGCTTTAAAATTTTAAACTTCATATTTTATTACAATACATCTTATTAATGTAATTTCAGATTTCCTGTAGATCCATTAAGTAAAACAAGGTGGGTCGAAGCCGTCCGAAGAGAGGCAAAATGGATCCCTACAAAACACCACCGAATATGTGGTATCCATTTTACACCAGAGTGTTTTAATGCTAACGCAAAAAATTATAAGCGACTATTCGTTTAATTGTTTGTGCTTACTTAAACATGCCCATACTGTAATTTCTGTTTTGGTAATAAAAATTAAAAACATTTTGCATAAGATTCGGTCATTCATTCGTTCAACACATATCGATCGAAAAAAAAATTGGTTGTTTGTAAAGTAGGTTTACGATCGAGATGTTTACGTGATAACGAGAAAATCTCCATTCGTTTGTATGCCGCTAGAGTGAGAGAGACGGAAGATCGGTCCACTCACTCGAACGCTATGCCAGCCTCCGCTCGTGAGGATTCCGCGTGACAAGTTTCACGGAATGACTGGCAGCGCTCGAGATGAGACGGGAGATCGGTCCGTCTCTCTCTCGTTATACCTGCGATCGCGCTCGTGAGGTTTTGGTGTGACACAAGTTTCTGAACATGTCACCCGACTAAAACGATTTTAAAGACGTTATCACGTCAATATCGACACTTTCACGCACTAAATGTCAATAATTGACACGACAATCTCCCCCCGCCCGCCCCGCAGAAATTGGTTGATGATGTTTTCATACATTCGCTCTTGCGTTTCATATCCAGTGGTTAATTCATCCAAGGTTCCTAACTAATGAAAAATTTAAGTGAAACAAGACGTATTTAAGATCCATAAAACCACCGTGCACTTCATTGTCGTGCAAGAAATCATAACTCAGATCATGTGACAACAAAAATGAACAACGGCAGCAATATTTGTTTGAAAATTTCTGGTAATGTTCGAACTGGAAGCAGCGAAAAACATTGGTTTTAGCATCAAAATAAATGCTTTAAACCAAATAAGTTCACGCAGGGGTGCACGGAAGGAGCCTCCCAGAGCGGGACATTTTATAATCCCCAATGTACTCGGCGCACCCTGGGCAACAATCTGCGAGGACAGCTTAGTCGGTAACGCAGATTGGCTGATCCTTCCACCACGATGGCAACTCACATACAGCCCTCTCGAGGGCCAAACCAACGGCCATCGACACGATAAGAAGAAGAAGTTCACGCAATTGATCTCAACAAGGGTATTCCTGAATATGGGTCACAATTCACATCGCCATAACAGAGTACTTCAAATTAAACGTGAAGCTATAAAAAGCCTTACAGTAGCTAGAGCCCAAAAAAGATTGACCACAAACAAAAGACAAATTAACTTTATTACAGATTCACAATCCTGGGTACTGCACCTGACTGGACTATTTTAATGGACACATATGAAAAGCAGTATAAAATCCTAGAAGAAGTGTGTTTTTCAACATCTAGACCGGAAATGTTTCTTTTCTTTAAAACTACAAAACGAATAGTACCTACTTGTAGAGCTTACCGTGCCGTGGAAAACTATTGAAACTAATATTCCTAAAGACCACGCGATGAAACAAAATAAATATTGTCATCTCCTAAATTAATTTAAAAAAAAACAGTTAAGTAGCTGTTAGTCTACTATATGCTGTGGAAGTAGGAGCGTGATGTACACCAGCAAAGTCTCTCTATAACCGGTTGAAAGAGCTTGGCTTGTCCAGAACTGCAGTAAGTTCTATACTAGAAATGAAATGAAATGATTTATTTGCATTTGAAAAAGGGTACATTGTGGTGGTCAATATAATAGCATGGTTCAGCTTTTTCAGCCATATATAAATAGCATGCAAAATACAAATTATAATTATGTCAAACTATTACATTATAAGATTAATTAAATAATGTCGGAATTTTAAATAAAGCATCTATACATTAATAATATCAATTAAAAGATTTATGAGTATGTCAGAATTTTAAATAACAAAACACAACGACACAATGTAACAAAAAACAATAGGTATTCATTCACACTGTAAAAGCAATGTCCATTAAGCCATTTGTAGAGGGTACTGTCTACTAAACGGTAAATCTTTTATAGACTGCGGTATTTCATTGTATATGACCTTACACATCCAGTAGCAATTATTTTTGTAACGAGCACTCTTTGGTATGATTTCGGATACCAGTCTATTGCCATTTCTGGTATTACGTGTGTAAACCTCTTTGGCCTGCTTGAAGTAATGCATATTTTGTTTAACAAACTTAGATTTCAAATATGTATAAACATGGGAGGAGTAGAATTTTCATAGAAATGAAGGCCTACAAGGCTCATCAGGAGCGGTGTGACATATTGCTATTAAACATTTTTTTGGGCAATGAATGCCTTATGTACATCAGTGCTATTGCCCCAAATTATAAGTCCATATCGCAGAACGGACTCAACATAAGCGAAATACGCAGTAACAGCTGTATTTTTTGTGGCTACTTGGCGCAATTTGTAAAGGGCGTATGAAAATCTGTAAATTTTTTTGCAAACAACTTCTACTTGATTTTTCCAGTTTAGTTTTTGATCGACTAGAACGAGTACCTAAAGCTGCATTAGCAGGTTCATACTAGATTTGGCGGGGCAGGGAAAGAAACACGAGTAGTGAAGGTGAGTGTTGAGTTGATGTATGCAACAAAAGTCCCGGAATTTACTCAGAGTTTCTCTTTCTCCCACACGATGGACCACCATGAGGGTTTATGGCGAATCCATGCAACGCAAAGAAGTTGCAGTTGCAGTGCGGCAGATTATACAAAAGACCGAAGAGTATATTCAACTCTTATGTCTAGCATTCGTGGACTATGAGAAAACCTTCGACTCGATCCAGATCTGGTCCGTATTGGAGTCACTGCAGCGTTGCCAAGTAGATTGGCGGTAGGTACGTCTAAGTGATGAGATGTCTCTACAAAGCCGCCACCATGCCCGTCCAAGTACAGAATCAGCAAACAAAACCTATACCATTGCGTCGAGGAGTGAGACAATGAGGCGTCATTTCCCTGAAATTGTTCACAAATTCAATGGAGGATATGTTCAAGACGCTGCACAGGAAAGAACGAGGCATCGACATCAATGGCGAATACATCTCTCACTTGCGATTTGCAGACGACATCGTCACTATGGCAGAAACGCTGCAGAACCTACAACAGATGCTGAATGACCTGGCTGACTCTTCTGTACGCATCGGCTTACGTCTTCAATCAGTGCGTTCTACTCGTCATGATATACGGTGCCGAAACGTGGACACTGACAGTACTGCTAGTCCACAAGTTCAAAGTCGTTCAGCGGGCTATGGAAAGAGCTATGCTACGCGGAGTTTTTCTTAGGGATAAAATCAGTGATCCAGCAGAGAACTAAAGTTACCGACATAGCCCACCGGATCAGCAAGCTGAATTGGCAGTGGGCTGGCCATATTAGCCGCAGAACCGACAACCGCTGGGGTAAACGAGTTCTTGAGCGGAGACCACGTCTCGGCAAACGTAGTGTAGGACGCCCTTAGGCCAGGTAGACTGATGATTAGCGCAATATGGCTGGCAGGAGCTAGATGCAAGAAGCCCAGGATCGACCTAAGCGGCGTGCAACTGGAGAGGCCTATGCGAGGCAGTGGGCTGCGATAGGCGGATGATGATGAATTTATTAACACATTACGTTTCCGCAAATAAATCTAATAAAATATCAGTCAACACAGCATAAGTCATAATATAAAAGTTAAAATAAAGTAAATCGTCAAAATGAGCATTTATAATTATTTCTTAACTGCTTACTAGGGTATGCGTTAAGTAAAAAACAGAAAAAAGCACCCATTTTTTTACCACGCTTTTACTAGCTTGGGTTGTATCTATGTATGAATGTATGTATGTAATGGAATCTTTGAGCATATTTTTTACCAATTTCTAGAAGTTTGATTAATTTGAAACTTTGCACACGTATCAAGGACCGATGACAATGCAATAATTTAATAACAGTTTTCCAGTTTTCCTCTGTAAGAGTGAGTAAAAGAGATAGAGCTAGCGTGCGATCTGTATTTACGATTCCTGCATAGCTTTGGACTTACAGTCAATAAAGAAGGAATCAAATATTATAAACTAACCTGAAAAGTAAAAAATAAATTATAGATTAAAAAACTAAAAAAACACGCTTTTAAAACAGATTGAACTAAAAAATTAAAAATAAAACTGTAGTAATGAATTGAAAAATTCATATTATTGTACAAAAAGCGTGGTGATTTAGATTGTTGTAAATATTTTATCAATAATTTACTATATCTGTGGATATCATAACACATAATACAATAATATGAATTTTTCAATTGATTACTACAGTTTTATTTTTAATTTTTTAGTTCAATCTGTTTTAAAAGCGTGTTTTTTTAGTTTTTTAATCTATAATTTATTTTTTACTTTTCAGGTTAGTTTATAATATTTGATTCCTTCTTTATCGACTGTAAGTCCAAAGCTATGCAGGAATCGTAAATACAGATCGCACGCTAGCTCTATCTCTTTTACTCACTCTTACAGAGGAAAACTGGAAAACTGTTATTAAATTATTGCATTGTCATCGGTCCTTGATACGTGTGCAAAGTTTCAAATTAATCAAACTTCTAGAAATTGGTAAAAAATATGCTCAAAGATTCCATTACATACATACATTCATACATAGATACAACCCAAGCTAGTAAAAGCGTGGTAAAAAAATGGGTGCTTTTTTCTGTTTTTTACTTAACGCATACCCTAGTAAGCAGTTAAGAAATAATTATAAATGCTCATTTTGACGATTTACTTTATTTTAACTTTTATATTATGACTTATGCTGTGTTGACTGATATTTTATTAGATTTATTTGCGGAAACGTAATGTGTTAATAAATTCATCATCATCCGCCTATCGCAGCCCACTGCCTCGCATAGGCCTCTCCAGTTGCACGCCGCTTAGGTCGATCCTGGGCTTCTTGCATCTAGCTCCTGCCAGCCATATTGCGCTAATCATCAGTCTACCTGGCCTAAGGGCGTCCTACACTACGTTTGCCGAGACGTGGTCTCCGCTCAAGAACTCGTTTACCCCAGCGGTTGTCGGTTCTGCGGCTAATATGGCCAGCCCACTGCCAATTCAGCTTGCTGATCCGGTGGGCTATGTCGGTAACTTTAGTTCTCTGCTGGATCACTGATTTTATCCCTAAGAAAAACTCCGCGTAGCATAGCTCTTTCCATAGCCCGCTGAACGACTTTGAACTTGTGGACTAGCAGTACTGTCAGTGTCCACGTTTCGGCACCGTATATCATGACGAGTAGAACGCACTGATTGAAGACGTAAGCCGATGCGTACAGAAGAGTCAGCCAGGTCATTCAGCATCTGTTGTAGGTTCTGCAGCGTTTCTGCCATAGTGACGATGTCGTCTGCAAATCGCAAGTGAGAGATGTATTCGCCATTGATGTCGATGCCTCGTTCTTTCCTGTGCAGCGTCTTGAACATATCCTCCATTGAATTTGTGAACAATTTCAGGGAAATGACGCCTCATTGTCTCACTCCTCGACGCAATGGTATAGGTTTTGTTTGCTGATTCTGTACTTGGACGGGCATGGTGGCGGCTTTGTAGAGACATCTCATCACTTAGACGTACCTACCGCCAATCTACTTGGCAACGCTGCAGTGACTCCAATACGGACCAGATCTGGATCGAGTC
Source organism: Anania crocealis (assembly GCA_949315895.1). Lineage (NCBI taxonomy): Eukaryota > Metazoa > Arthropoda > Insecta > Lepidoptera > Crambidae > Anania > Anania crocealis. Next base: position 11,629,116 of record OX438884.1, on the reverse strand, counting down.
GAAGGTTTTCTCATAGTCCACGAATGCTAGACATAAGAGTTGAATATACTCTTCGGTCTTTTGTATAATCTGCCGCACTGCAACTGCAACTTCTTTGCGTTGCATGGATTCGCCATAAACCCTCATGGTGGTCCATCGTGTGGGAGAAAGAGAAACTCTGAGTAAATTCCGGGACTTTTGTTGCATACATCAACTCAACACTCACCTTCACTACTCGTGTTTCTTTCCCTGCCCCGCCAAATCTAGTATGAACCTGCTAATGCAGCTTTAGGTACTCGTTCTAGTCGATCAAAAACTAAACTGGAAAAATCAAGTAGAAGTTGTTTGCAAAAAAATTTACAGATTTTCATACGCCCTTTACAAATTGCGCCAAGTAGCCACAAAAAATACAGCTGTTACTGCGTATTTCGCTTATGTTGAGTCTTGAGCTTTTACTAGCTTGGGTTGTATCTATGTATGAATGTATGTATGTAATGGAATCTTTGAGCATATTTTTTACCAATTTCTAGAAGTTTGATTAATTTGAAACTTTGCACACGTATCAAGGACCGATGACAATGCAATAATTTAATAACAGTTTTCCAGTTTTCCTCTGTAAGAGTGAGTAAAAGAGATAGAGCTAGCGTGCGATCTGTATTTACGATTCCTGCATAGCTTTGGACTTACAGTCGATAAAGAAGGAATCAAATATTATAAACTAACCTGAAAAGTAAAAAATAAATTATAGATTAAAAAACTAAAAAAACACGCTTTTAAAACAGATTGAACTAAAAAATTAAAAATAAAACTGTAGTAATGAATTGAAAAATTCATATTATTGTACAAAAAGCGTGGTGATTTAGATTGTTGTAAATATTTTATCAATAATTTACTATATCTGTGGATATCATAACACATAATACAATAATATGAATTTTTCAATTGATTACTACAGTTTTATTTTTAATTTTTTAGTTCAATCTGTTTTAAAAGCGTGGTTTTTTAGTTTTTTAAACTATAATTTATTAAAAATAGACAGTTTTTTTTGTCTCCTGTGAATTTGGTAAAAATTAGTTATGTGGTGTTGTAAGCTAAGGGACAATATGTATATTCCAACATATGGGCACATGTTATGCCAGAATAGAAAAAGAATAGCACCATGGCTTTTCTGCCTATGGCTGTCATAACAGGAGACTTAATGAATAAAGACAGGAAGGCAGTGTCCTCTCTTCACCAATTTTCCTGTTGTAATATCAGTTAAAATGATTCCTTAAATATATCTTTACATACCCAACTGTTCGATTAGTACACTTTCCAATAATCTGAGTGATCTACATGATGCTTCTACTAAAACTGTGTATAAATCAAGTAACTTTGTGCTACGGTGAATTATGGCCAAAGTGTCAACTTTCAGTGGCATGCTTATGCAAAATGCAGCTGAAAACAAAAAAATATATATGTACAATATATTAAAAAATGACAATTATTTGAATATTAATATTAAATCATGTAAAAGCTTACGTTTTCGTTGTGTTGTCATCATTTTAACAGCCGTTTTGACAAGCTTATCTGACAACATGTCTTTTGTTGCTTTCATTACTAGATTGACAGGCACTACTTCCTATAATAGAACATAGCAAAATACTTACTTTTAGTGTGTTTTCAATTATGATTTGAATGGATAACTTTTTTTAAAGATGTTTACCACATTGTTTGTAGGCAGTTTCTTCTTTTTAGATGGCTGTTCAGGACTCATGGAATCCACTAATTCACCAATTGTAGCTTCCACGCTTATACCAGTTAACCCAACATCTGCAGCCTCTCCAAATAAATAAACAGATGTACTATCAATATGGAATGACACTTGTCCTGATGCTATCTGAAACATAAAAAAAGAGGAAAATTTATTTAACTTTTAACTGCCTGCTCTCTAATGGTCAAGCCACAGAAACTGGTTAGGAAATTTTTTTTTCTTTATTTTATTATAATTATGTCAGTTTTTGTTTTTCAGTTATATCATGTTTATGATTATTGTAATGCTGTTCTTAGTATCACCATATACCTAGATAGTATAGATTTCTGATACACATTATACCCTCCTTTTCAATCCCTTTATATGATTTTTACAGACAAAAACCATCTATGTAAAAATGCTTACCTTTTTCCTTTTACTTTGAAGTATATTTTTTACCCCCGTTATGGTTGCTTCACAACTTAAAGGCAGTACAGTATTCAGGCGTACATGAAGAAATTGTTTCCATAAGTCAATAGCTTCCAGCACTTCGAATTGTGTTTCTTCAAACTTATCATGTACCAAAAAGTGTGCTTTCATATCTTTTTCTTCATTAATAATGATTACTAATGGGTTATCAGTTATATCAACATCCTGTAAAATTGTAACATTTATAAAACATTATTCATACAATGTATTTATCAAAATAATAACAACTTACCTGGAGAATTTCTCTTAATTTCGATTCCATGGTTAAAGGTTCTCTGAATTTGATTACTCCACATAGTTCTATCTCAGCAGGAAGATTGAGCAAGAGCTGATTGTATGGGTTTTTTCCGTTTTCATATGATTCTAAGCTCAATCCTACGACGAGCAAAGTCCCATCGTACATGAGCCCGTACAAGCATCCTATAGTTGCATCAGTGTTGATCCTTGATAGCCTCTAAAGTAAAGATTAAATTGTCCACGGTTAGAACGAATATTTATTTTGCTCTACAAAAACTGCTAACTTTGATCAGAAAACATGACGTTTAATTAAGGTTAGACTAAAACGGTCAAAGAGTGTGAACTTAGAAAATAACTTTTAAAGTGATTATAACAAAAAATACACAACTCCTAGGCTAATAGAAATTTTAAACATTTTAAATTATTATTCAAAAGTTTACCTCGATAACATAGCTCGATATTTTAAGACGTGGTGACATTTTGTAAATGTTGCCATAATTTTTTTTTTCTTAGTGATGTGAATAAAGAATAGGTTATTTGACTGGTTTTTTAAATCCATTTTATATTATTAAGTAAAGGTTAAAAAACCCAGTAAAAGTAGTTTTTTCAAATTCTGGTACATATTTACTGAAAAATATCAAAGTGAAAAATAAAAATTGAAATAGCGCGCCAAAACGCTATGTTGACAATATGGCGCTGCATTGGGGTCGGTGACATCACCTGCCTGTGTTGTGATCTGTAGCACATATCATCTACATCATAGATTTTATCTACATACATTTGTTATAAACAAATACCGAAAGTGCGATTTTATCAGTCACTTACCTATTTAAAAAAATGAGTTTCAAATTGTATGCAGTTCCAAAATGTATAAATACTTCTATAAAAACTTCGGAAAACTAGTTTTTGTAAGTGTTCCAAAGAAAGTCTAAGTGCGCCGAAAGTGGTTGCAACTTTTTCAGATCATAATAATATAGCGAATAGTAAAAATATTTTCTTCTTGGAGACCATTTTGATGTAAGTAAACATAATATTAATAATTCATTGCTTTAAGGGCTTTAAGGATGTAAATATTTTGTTATTGGTTTAAGGTTATAATACCTCTAATGTTTTTAACAGAATGCCTCTTGCAACTCACTTCGAAAATATCCACTGTTTATAATATTAGCTAAAAATTGTAGCTAAAGTTATAAGATTTCAATAAATATTACTAGTTTGTTTGTTACAGATTTTAAATGAATGGGCAGGTTACTGCTTTCTACTTTAAAAAATCGTTGTCCATGGTAAAAGTAATTGACAGAATTTGTAAAATAAATCATAAAAAAATAATGAATAACATTTTTATAGGAAAATATTATCAAAACATTTTGGAAAGCTAATATAACACAAGAAGGCAAACGAAGTTAAGAAGCAGGTGACGTCATCATAAACCCGACCAATCAGGAGCGTTTCGTGTCACGTGGCAAACGTTTAAATAAATGCATTTTTATTTTTTTTTATTTATAAATAAATCGTTTATTATTTAACTTAACTTCCGTTAGTAAATAACATGTTTTTAAAGTCAAAATATATACTGGTGATAGCAATTGGCACTTTATTTTTCGCATTGTCAAATAGCCTATTTATTGTATCTTTGATACCTATAATGGATTACTAATTGACATTGACATTTATATGGGTTATCTAAGGACTGTTTTAGGAAAGGCGTCGGGCGAACTTCCATACAAAGCTGGGCCTGAAAACGTTACATCCACAAATGGGGTGTTATTTTATAGAAACTATAGTCTTATATCAAATACGCAATGATTTAAAAAAATCTGCCATGGGAGAAAAAAGTTATAGCATGATATTGATCAACAATAAATAACCTCAAATGTGAAGAAGTTATTGTGGTTATTCCAATAACTGTTCTATTCATAGTACTATGAAAAGGTCTGTGATCGACATGCTTTATGGCAATATAAATAAAGGGATTTAAATAAAAAAACATTTAAGAACTATTTTTTACATTTATTACATTTATTCATCATCATAATAAAATGATTGTAGGTATATGAATATTATACAAGAATTGTGCAGGTAGTATAAGATTTTCGTAAGACCCTTGCTTTCTTTTTAACTACTTACTAATACTTGAGGTGCGATCTACTGTTGTTTAATAATAGAAAAACCTTCATCTTTTATTTGATGCATTCCCATGATAGTACTAGTATGTGTGTATCGTATGCTCTAGCATCACCATCAGAATCCCACAACTTAGCCAAGTCGTAAAAGACAATCGATTCGAATAATAAATAATACTCGGCCACTATGTATTATTTATAACCTCAAAAAGCTCAAAACAAAACGAAGCCAACCAATGACTGTGACAGTTGACAATCTTGACATTTGTTTTTCTTTTTTTACAAATCCTAATGCCATCTATGTAATATTAACTTTATATCGACTTCACATATGCTCTAAAGACATTTTAAAAATACGCCATAATTCTATTGTATTGTATATTGAACTAATTTATTTACTTTTTTTTTTATTTACACATTTTTGCATATGTAAAATCAAGTACAAAATGGCGGACTTAATGCTAAAAGCATTCTCTACCAGTCAACCATTGGCCCAAACAGAAATATCACAGGCGGTGCATCAAAGAAAAAGAAATAAAAAAGCAATGCATCAATAAAATAGAAGAATACATAAATAACAATAATTACTTACATAATATACCAAAGATAATATAATATCATAATAATATATACATAACTACTTACACATAATATAATTGTACACATCACACATGTCAGAGAAGATCGATAGAGAAGGAGAAAAACTTATTCAGAGAAGTGGCTCCTCAAAGCCTTTTTAAAGGAAAATTTTGTTGTAGATTTTCTTATTTTGGAGGGCAGTCCATTCCAGAGCCGTATAGCTGTTACCAAGAAAGAGTGAGACATGAAGCCAGAAGAATGTCGAGGAGTAAGTAACTGAAGAGAATCATCAGAACGGAGGTTTTTGTCATGAGAGGTGTGGAGAAAGGACAATTTATCTTTAAGATATGATGGAGATTTAGGGTCAAAAAGTATAGAAAAAAGGACGCACAGAGTACGAACTTCCCTGCGCTGTTTGATGGGGAGCCAGTGAAGCTGGGAGCGAAACTTGGATACATGGTCATACTTGCGAAGGCCAAATATGAAGCGTATGCAGCTATTAAGAAGACGATCCAACTTGTTGAGAAGGTGTACAGAGAGATTAGAGCAGCATACATCTCCATAATCGATAATAGGCAAAACCAGAGACTGCACTAACAAAGTTTTTGTACATGAAGGGAGAAAGTGCTTGAACCGATAGAGTGCTCTTAGAGTGCCAGTTACCTTTTTGCTTACTTCTTTAATATGCTGACTCCAGCACAAATTATTGTCTATGATAACTCCTAGGTTTTTAACATGTGAAGAATAGGCAACGACAACTCCATCAAAAATAATAGGAGGAATTGACGTCAGATCCAATTTACACAGCTGTCTAGAGCTGCCAATAATGATTGCTTGACATTTGCTAGGATTCACTTTGATACCGAATTTGTTAGACCAATCATTGATAGCGCGCAAATCATCATTGAGTTGACTAATGACCTTATGGATATCCAACGTGCTTCCCTGAGAATAAAGCTGTAGGTCGTCAGCATAAAGATGATATGAAGAAGAAAGGTGAGAAGTGAGACTGTCTATGAATATTGAAAATAAAAGGGGTGATAGTATTCCTCCCTGCGGCACACCAGACGAAAGATTTTCCCAGTCAGAGAGAATTGGACCAAGACGTACCGACTGCTGCCGGCCGCGAAGGTAAGATGAAAACCAGTCTACGGCAGAAGATGAAACTTGAAGATGCGAAAGAATGGCTAAAAGAATGTCGTGGTCAACCGCATTGAAGGCGTTGGAGAAGTCAATTAGAACCAACACGGTTAAACGCGACTCTTCCATGCCAGATCTAATATCGTCGACAATTTTAAGAAGAGCGGTAGTAGTGCTGTGTCCAGGCCGAAAACCGGATTGAAACTTGCCTAACAGTTCATTACCAAGTATAAATTTAGAAAATTGATGGAAAGCCGCAGCTTCAAGAATTTTTGATAGGAAAGGTAGAATAGAAATTGGACGAAAATGATTAGGAGTGGTTGGATTAGACACTTTGGGCAAAGGGATTATATGGGCACGACACCATAAGGAGGGAAAAGTTCCAGAATCGAAAGAGTAATTTATTATGTGTGTAAGAGCAGGGAGAATACTATCCAGAATAAGAAAAATCATAGATCTGCTGATGTCATCGGAACCCACAGCTTTGGACTTAATTGATACAATGATTTTACGGGTTTCATCGGCCGTGACCGGGGAAAAGGCGAATGAATTAACTGAGGGACAAGAAAGAGATTTTATATACGAAATAGTGGCGCGCTTGACAGAATTATCTAAGACGGTTGATAAACAAAAATGATTGTTCAGCTCATTAGGAGAAAACATTAAGGACGGAATATTTGAGACGGCCTTACCCAGGCCCAAACCCTGTAAAAATTTCCAGACCTCTGAAGCAGAAGTCTTAAGCACATTTGTATGGATGTAGTGACGTTTAGCGGACCTTACCAAATTATTGCACCGATTCCTAGCACATTTAAAAGCTTCCCATTTGGCAGAGCAGCGATTTTTTTTAAAGGAACGGAAAGCAGTATCCCGCTTTCTCATAGCATCACGGACCAGGTCAGTTATCCAAGGCGCCGGCGGACGTCGAACACGAACAGAACGTACTGGTGCATGCCTGTCGAAGAGCTGCAATATGTTACTATTAAGGTAGCTAACTTTATTGTCAATGGTTTCAGCATTACATACCAGAGCCCAGTCGATTGAAAAGGAGTCAAGCTGCAACTTTTCCTGATCGATTCTAGCGAAACTCCGCATATGCACAATCTCTGGCCTGCACTTGGGAGGGGAAAGTTCGTAAGAGATAAAGATTAAATCATGTCTAGAGAAACAAGGAGCGAGCAATTGACCATGATTGGCCGAAAGGTCTGGACGAGTTGTCATGATGAGATCTATCAAGGTGTCTTCCGTATCAAGATTGTGGTGAGTAGGGTTCAATGGTAAAAGAGAAAGATTCACCGATTCAACAATGGTTAAAAGTTGGGTAGAACGAGAAGTTTTGCTAAGTAAATCAGTGTTAAAATCACCCATCACGACAACATGGGAATATTCAGAACAAATGATCTCTAAGGTGGTTTCTAGTTTGTGGAAATAGTTGACTTTAGGTGGGCAGTACACGACTCCAAGCACAGCTTTAGCCCCTTTCACAATTATTTCAAGGAAAATATATTCCAATGTATTAGAATATTCACCAGGGGTAGAATGAATGACCTTGAAAGGGATATCACTGCGCAGATAGACTGCCACTCCGCCGCCACCCTTTCCGATTCTATCATTGCGAATTAGAACAAAGCCGGGAAGCGGAAAAAGAGTGGAATTTAGGTTGGGCTTAAGCCAACTTTCTGATACTAAAACCGCGTGAAGCATATCACAAGAGAAGGTATTAAGTAAATCAGTATAGTGTTGCGGTATACTTTGGGCATTTATATGACACACGTTTAAATGATTAGTGAAATTTAGTAGTTCAGAGTACAAATTGTTTTGAAGGGAGGCCGAGGAGTTTAAAGAGTGAAAAGACGAAGATAGATCACTCGCAGAGTGAAACGAGTCATCAATTGACATTGTAATGTACACTTACAAAACAAATAAATATATATATAATGTAGGTAATATAAAAAAAAAAAAATACCTTTTAAAGATTTGGATTAAATACGTAATATTTTATGAAATATGATTTCTGAGCTTGACCCGCCGGTTGACTGTTCACAAAAACTTTTATAAATACCTTAACACGCTAGACTAACATTGCATACAAATACATAATAATAACTTAAAATGATACGTTAACTAGCAGCATAAAAAAAACGTTATCGTTATAAAGAGAAAGGAAAAGAAAAAAAAAAAAATTGGCTGTATGTGATATTTGCCCTTGCACTTGGGTGTCAACTTAGTGAAAAGAAAAAAAAGAAAGTTCTGTCAAAGTCATTGTCAGCGCAAGAGTTAAAGCTTGCTTGAGATAACATTTAGAAATAAACAAATTAAGGTAAAATGATAAACTTTAAAATACAGCTACCCAAAATAAAACACAACGGCAAAACAATTAATCAAAAGTTACGTGAGGGTTGACGTAAAAAAGTGCTATACTCGGGGTCTTCAGCATACTTAATACATGACTCGTACACGAAACAATATACTAGGACATATTATTATTATGGATGTAGAAATAAAAAAGAAGGGGAACCAGTCCTATTTCCTGCACGTCCGCCTCATCTTAGACGGTCCTGGCTTAGGAGCGGGTGCAACAGCGGGGCCAGGCTGCTGTGTGGCAATGACATCCGCCGAGGCTGCAACATGGGCCTCCATGAGTCGATGCAGTTGATCCCCGCTAGAGACGCGCTCCCGAACTCCATTAGGCAGCTTGATATATATGCTTCCGTCAAGTGTCCATACACTTCTCATTCCAAAGTGTTTGCGAGCAGCCAGGAACATAGACTGACGGATTTTCGTTAAAAACTCTGACAAAACATATGGAGAGCCCTTCAGTAAAGTCTTTTTACTCCACACAAGAGAACGAAAGTGATCGTGAACAAATTTCACAAGAATGGGTCGAGTTCGACCCGATCTAGAAATGCCCAGTCTATGGCAGGCAGAGAAAGAAGTTTTAGTAATTTCAGATAAACCAAGATTGTTCTGCAGCACTGACAAAATAGCAGCTACGGGATCTTCATCATTGGCCTCTGGTATACCAGCTACAAGAAGATAATTTCTTCTGTGTCGAGTTTCAATGACGTCTACAGCTCTGCTTAACTCAGATAACTGTTTCCTGAGATTATTGACAACTCCAAGAGTGTGTTCACGGAAAGCACAAAACTCATCAGTCAGATATGCGAGACTTATGGCCTTGTTTGGTGATGCGGACTCCTTAACTGCCCGGAGGTGTGCTTCAAATTCTGCCATCTTCAGCATAAGAGACCTCTCTAGTGCTAGCTGTGATTCCACAACTTCTTCATAGTTTGCCATTATAACAAAGTAAAATTGAGTGTTTCAAACAAATGTAAATAATATTCAAGTGAACTGTCACCAGCAGGTAAATGCTCAGATTTCTCTAAATAATCATAGGAGGATGTGCACTACACTGTATGTTAAATTTTGATTAATATTAATAATGTTTCAATAGAATTTACACTAAAAATTTGGAAGAAACTATTTTTAAATATTTAAAACATAGAAACTAATGTTAACACGTTTGCAAACTACCGCCGAAAAAAAGGTTTTTAATAAACAGTAGTGTGTACTTACCTACTTGCATTATCGCAATATACCTTTTTGTAGGAAAAAATATAAAAGTGGTGTATCAACGCATATTATGCCTGGCAACATTTTAGGACCGGAAGAATACACTTAGCGATTGAGGTTCAATTGTGTTTTTATTTAAATGATACTTTAATACCCCATTGTAAAATATCGTGATTTTAAGTCAATAGAAATTAAAAAGCATTAAATAAATATTGCATCATATTTCAACAGTGTAACGGGCGGTAAAGTTCAGGCCCATTTTCGCCCGTGGCCTTTCCCTTCTATTCTATTACTGAGTTCTAACTTAATTACAGAGTATAGGAAACCAATAATATTATAATTAGTTAACTAAGTAGTTGAAATCAAAAATAAATAACATAAACATAAAAAACTACAATATTTACATGTTATAAATAAAAATAGGCGCTGGCTTACGCCGGTGTATAGCAATGAACTTCCACATGATCTTCTGCAAAAAGCCCAAAGCAAAAACCACCTTAAAGCTTTGCTGAAAAGGCACTACTTATCGTTATGTCCGTAGGACCAGGTTTAACAACGTGTAAAACAAATAAGCACTAACTTTTAAGCGGACGATACATTCGGTGATAACTAATCTTTTGACCTGTATTAGGTAACTGGAAATCTTATAGTTATAGAACAAAATGAAGCAAATTTTTTTGTTAAAACATTTAGGTTACAGCCCTAAAAATGGTCAATGAAATGAATTTAAAGATAAAAAATGCAGAGGCACGAATAGGTTAACCATTATTTTCTACCTATTCTTTAAAACGAGTGATTAGTAGAATAATAGATACTTAGTAAATATCGCTGAAAACATCGATAAAGCTAAACGTATACATCCTTGAAGTTTATCCAGATTTTTCTTAAACTGCACCTTTTACGAACACATTCATATCTTTTGGTGCGGTACCATTTGTCCACGACATCAACGACGAATCAATAGAACATGGTAAATCTTAGATCGATAATTTTATTTAATAAACCGAAGCTTATAAACAAAAATAAATAAATAAGTACCAATTTCCATCATCATACTGCGAAAAGTCTAAGTTGATAGTCTGCTAAACTGCAAACGGTTAATCTTTGTTCAGTCCACGTGGACTGTCGGCGTTTGCGCAATTAGGAGATCAAGAATTGTAGCACTTGTATCCGCGCCAATCAGATTACGTAACTAGGAGAAAGGGGTGTGTCGGGCGATATGGGCAAAATCTAGCTCCTCCCACATTATTTGAATAATTGCAGTGACGGTTCCGTAGTTTTGAGGCGATCGAACAATTGTTTTACTTTTGATTATTTGGCACTTAAGTAGTTGTTGCGAAAAGAACATCCAAAAATAGTAATGATAGTTAAATGAATTATTAGAAACATTATTACCTGCTTAACTTTATTTTAAAGTTATTAATTTTTTAGGCCTAGTTTTCTCAATAAACTTAGTTATCATTACGATGTCGGTATTAGGTTCCATTGAAAAAAAAAATGTAGGTACCTACTTTATTTCGTAAGTAATTTTAGTGGCACAATATTAGAAGCAAGCAGTATTTTGAATGAATTATTAATCTCTGTTTGATTTCAGTTTTTAATAAGTACAGGTTAGTTTTTTTTATTAATTATTTATGAATGTTCTCATATTAAAATATTTATTTTTTACAACGTGCTAGAGTCCCTCAAATATTCTAATGATTATCGATTTTGTAATTTTCATTACTGAACCCCAAATTTGGTTCCGAAATTTTATTTGATCTTTCTTTAGTAGACACTCAGTCAGTTGCTCCGCGTATCTCTTGAGAACGATAGTCGGTACGTAAATAAAAGGAATAAATTAATTATCGCCACGTCGATTACAACAGAAAATTAATTCTATGAAATGATGCTGTGTGTTGGCGCTGCACGTAACATTTTTACCCAACTATAGCGAAGTCCAAAAGTGCGGTTATTACGTCCTATTTTCTGTTTATTTTGTGATGGTTAAATGTGATAAGTGTTTGTGATTAATAAGGATCCCTAACAAGTAAATGCTGTTGGTCTGTGAATTCAATCTTGGAGGCCTTTTCCCTGCTCTGGGATGATTATAGGCCGTTACTACTTAACAAGTAAGTGTTAGTAGGTAGGGGATACCCCTACCTACTAACACTTACTTGTACCGGGGCAAGATGAGATAGCTAAGACAAAACTCGCTGTACAATGAAAATTAAACTCTTTAATTAAATTCTTTAACAAAGAAAGTATCACCTATACATTTGTTGTGATTTTGTAATTAATTTGCACCACGTAGTGACGTAATGAACAAACAATAGGGTTTTTATTATAATTATACAACGAACAAGTATTTAAAATATAAATCGTTAAGATTTTGTCTCTGCTTCCGGTGAATTTTATTTGCTCATTCGTAGTATTTGATTTGACTTAAAACATAAATCGTTAAAATTTTGTCTCTTCTTCCGGTGAATTTAATTTGTTCATTCGTTGTATTTGATTTGACTTAAAACATAAATCGTTAAAATTATGTCTCTGCTTCCGGTGAATTTAATTTGTTCATTCGTTACGACGTGATGCAAGTCCTTATAAACGCGGTACAGATTGAAACACGTAGGTTAGTCCTGAGTTGTCGAAGTGTAAACTTGAAGAAAAGTGCGTACTGTGTAGTCTATTGTATAAAATTAAATAAGTGAAAGTTCTGTAAGTGGTTTGTCTCGGAACTTAAAATAAACTGTCGAGTTTACTTCTGAGTGTTTTATTCTTTTAATACATTTGTCTCTTACAATTAACTGTTTTGGGATGCAAAATCATAGACATTTTTTGACAAATAATAATTAACGTTAATGAGGCAAATTTCCCGTTTTGCCCCATAGCTGGGGTAAGATGGGAAATGAAAAGAGGCAAAAGAAGTACATATTTCAATCGAGCTGACAGCGTTCCAAATTTATGTGCCTCGTCGTTTTCTTCATCTACCTTGGCACAGGAATTGTGCGCCCAACCATGACACACACTGCAGATGACCGGTTTCGGTTCGGTTTATTCTATTTCTAAGTATAAATAACCACAATGTCATCATCCTCCTCTTGACATGAAGTATCTTCTTATTCGATTTCTTTGGCAAGACTTTTGGCTTGACGCTTGTTTCCAGTCTTTTTAATCTTTTAAAGGGTCTTTTTTCCAACTTTATTTATTACTTTTTTCTTTTTTAGTCTTCTGTTCATCAGTTATTTTCCTGTTTTAATACTAATACATTTAGTGCAATCGTTTTTGTCAGGCGTATTAGTTAATATTGCAGTCTTCCCTCGTTTCTGGTCTTTCTCTTCTGAGTCTTTACTTCTTAGGTATTGCCATAATATTTTCATGACTTACAAGAAACGAATAAGTTACTGTCTTGATTTGTCTTTCAGGCGTTTTTTCTTTAAATCGGAATGTTGAAGTTGAAGCTTCCTCTGCCGATGTTTGTTCAGGGGTCTTTCTTTTTCGTTATAATTAATCGTCTTTGGTATTAGTAATCTCAAGAAAATGTAGAGATTTTTGTCCCAGGTGCGCTAACATGGATGGTTTTGGTTGATTTTCTTCAGTAATTCAGATGATAGATTGGTCCAAGTTGATAGAGCATTATCCACATTTGGCTCTTCTGTTACCAGATTTTCTGTTTTAGTCGTCTCTATTATTAGAAGGTATTATTTTAACTACAAGAACGGGGCATGACAGGATAGTATCCTATTATGCCCCGACCATTGTGCCCCAATCTACATGTATTCAAATAAGTTGAAGCAATTCTATACTTAAACGTTGCCGGCGCAAAAATCTAATCTGCATTTGAAGTGTTATAGTACTACAATAAGCTTATGATTAAAACTTTATAATAACTCAAGTACTTACATGTCTGTAAATCAGTTTTTAAACCAGAAACCGAATAAAAAAAACTTGCTAAATCAGTTTTTTCCCTATTCAACGCAAAAACGAGTTTCAACACGTTGGCTCTGTTCAGACGCACTCGCGCAGTATGAAGTTCGTGCAAATGGTGCCGTTTCCGGTCCGAACACGATTACAATTCACGCACACTAGCTTATTTCCCGTCCTGCCCCGAACTTCATCTTGCCCCGGTCTCCCCTACCTAAGTTTATTTTATTTTCTTTAAACATGTCTCCCGTGCTTGTGGTATCCTTTAAGACACATAGCACATCAAATTATGTATGTCATGGCAAAGAACTACAGGCTGGCATACGAAAATTTGTAGGGCAAAATAGACGCACAGGCACGCATTAGGTTTGTAATTACTATTACTTTTGTTGTAGTTTTTTCATTGTAGTAAAGTAATTGAATAGTACCTAACTATGATTGTTAGCACCGCGACTGCGCGCCGCCCGCACTTCAGGCGGCGCCGCACGGGGGCGCGAGCGCGGCCGCTACAAAGGTCACCGATCCGGCGCTCAAATTTGTACATAAAAACTAGGGTTGTCCAAAATATTGACATAACATTCAGAGGAAACATTACATGTTGTAGAAGAGCAACTCCAGCATCGGTAGTATTTCTACCTTTTCTGAAGCCATATTGGTTGCTATTTAATAATTTATTTACACTAAAGTGTGATAAAAGCTGATTAAACATTATTTTCTCGAATATTTTACTTAGCACTGGCAAGATAGATATAGGTCGAAAATTGGAGGGGTCACATTTTTCGCCAGACTTAAATAAAGGAATGATTTTGCTAAACTTCATAAAAGTTGGAAACTGCCTATCATCAATACATTTTTTAAAAATAATATCGAGTTGAGGGGCTAATGAACTTATAATTTTATTGATAATGCTGACAAAAATTCCCCAAAGATCCTCCGTTTTTTTCATATTGAATTCTCTAAAAGTTTTTGTAAATATGTCAGGGTTTATATGTCTAAAATTAAATAAAGAATTGCACTCATCGACAACAGACTTGAGAAGGGATTCAGCTAGATCAGCAGAAGAAGCAAGCCCTTTAGTAGTAGAGGGTGCTATATTTGAAAAAAAAGTCTCAAATGTATTTGCAATCTCGGTGTTCGTGTTTATTAGCTTATCCCCTAACTTGAGAGAGTAAGTAGGATTATTTGGTTTTACTCTACATGTCTCTTTATTAATAATATTCCAAGTGGTTTTTGCCTTATTGTTGGAAGCCGAAATTAAATTATAAAGATAGATTGACTTCGCTTTTGCACATACTAATTTAAATAATTTAGAGTATTTTTTAACATGTTCTATAATAAGTGGGTTTTGAGAATCTGCCTTTAAACTTTATAAATCATATAATGTTTTTCTGCTTTTCTAAATTACCAGGTGTAGCCCATTCATTAAACTTACACTTCTGTTTATTTATTTTTACTGTTTTCTGTTTAAAATGTTCATCAAATTCATTTTTAACCAAACCAAAAAGATTCTCATATAATTCATCAACATTCTGATCATCATGCTTTAGCAAATTTACACCCTCTTTAATTTTTTCTTTAAATTTTTCTATTTTGTTAATAGTAAATTGCCTATACACAGACTGGGTAGTACCTGTGATCCTGGGTAGTACTGGGATCTTTGGATAGTACCTGTGGCTTGTGTAGCTCAATCCAGTGATTGGTCCCTGCCTCCAGCAAATGCTCAGCTATCGCCGATTTTTGCGTTTGACGGCGTCTTACAGCTGTGATATGTTTATTTATTTATTTATTTATTAAGGTCTACCAACAGTTTAATGTACTAATACAAGCTATATAATATTACAAAATCACCATAATACAGAGATAAATACAGAAACTAATTACAGGTAAATACCACATGACAAAAAAACAGACTTAATATCTAGACTATATTAAACTTTACTTGTTAATCAACATCCTTGCCTATTGTATTCATAATACTTCGAATCGAATCATTAAATATGTCTATCCGGTCACTATGTTGATTTACTATTCTGCAAAGCCTCGGTATAGCTGATTTAGCACCAAGAACAGTGCGGCGAAGTGGAGGGCATAGAGGTGAAATGGTAACGCGGATGGCAACGAGGTACCCTAAGACAAAACTGATTTAAGAGTAAAGAGCAATCTATTTTGTGATTCAATATTCTATATATAAATTTTATGTCTATTATCTAAGTCAAACTTTTTACTTATTGATAGCATTGAAAAATGGTTCAATCTTTCAGGATAAGATCGGTTTTTCTTGGCCAATCCAATTGTGTAATCTAAGTGCCGAGTAAACCTTTTCTGGACCCTCTCCACTCGTAACATATGTACTGCAAAATGCGGACGCCACACTACGCTGCCGTACTCTAGTATACTTCGCACGAAACAGTTGTAAGTACAAGAGTATTTTAGTCTTGGGATTTTTAAAACATTTTGTATTCCTAATTACAAACCCTAGCATTTTATTAGTTATTTTTATTATGCTATCTATGTGTGGATTTGTGAAACAAATGTAAGCTTTTTATCAAAAATTACACCTAGATCCCTTATTGTGTTTTTTTCTATTAAATCGATGCCGCTAATTGAGTATCGTGTTACTATTGGGTTAACTTTACGTGTAAATGTAATTTGCGAACATTTTTTAGGGTTGAGTTCTGACTAAGAATTGGCTCTCTTGTCATTATCAAAGACACACTCTTCCGCCTCTACTCTGGTCGTTGGGAAGAGTCATAAAAATATATCCTGGCAGTGATAGGATCGTCAGAGTCGCCGAGTTGAAGACCAAACGGGGCACCATTCGGAGGGCATTTAATAACATCTGTCCCCTTCCAGAATATTGAAGCCTTCTCAGCAGCCTTCAACCCGGGGAGCATGTCGCCGACCGGTCTTCCATCGCACGGGGGAGACGCGCGGGAGGAGGGACGCAGCCGACGGCACTGGGAGGGACAGTTGCCTGCGGTCAAATACTTGCGCTCCATACATCATAAAGAACGGACATCACCTTACCACCGCCGTCCGCGACTCGATCTAGTTTTAGTTGTTAGTCCGGGCTTTGTTTTATCTTGTAACGGCTAATAAACCAGCCTTATAGTTATACAGTCCACTTTTATTTACCATCCCGTAGGATCCTTCTCAGTAAGTTAATAGTGTTCTAGTGCTTTAATTATAGTCTAAAATGCCATTTGCAATTAGTAAAATGCAATTTAAAGTGCCTTGGTACGCTAAATTACAATTATTGACAACATTTTTTTACGATACTTGTACGATGGAAATAACGGAAGCTGGCGCGCTATTCTTGGCTTGAGTGCTAGCAACAACAGGATTTCTAATCAGGAGGTAAGATTTGATCACATAAAAAATCCTTAGCGCTATATGTCAAAACAATTTAACACGCAAAGTAAACTTCATGTCTTTCTTTCAGATCGAAGGCTGCAGTCCTCTAAAACACGCTCCTAGAAACCGCCAAACCGCCGCTCTATACCCGAAAGTTAATTAATGTTAAAATTTAAAAGTTGACATTTAAATGATTAACTGCTTTTACTTTTTATAAATATAGGTATATATTTATTTTTAGGTACCTATTGCCAAATGGAAATACGTGGAAGAGTTTTATGAAAAGGAGTTTTAAGAAAAGTTTTATGAAATTTCGATTTTGCACCAAAATTGAAAAAAAGAACATAGGTATTATAGAGCCTAAAAACAAACAAAAAATGAGGGTTAATTTCACTGCTCGAGTTTGAAGTCACTCAGTTGCTGCTGGAATTTTGCCAGAATAGCTCAAGGTAAATTATTTTGATTTGATACCTGAACCTTATTACAGTAACTAATGATTAAATTAATAAATTAAGAAAAGAAGTTTAAAATTATTATACCACATTTTATGTTTTTAATTATTTTTTTTGGATTTGCTATCTGCAGAGGCATCTGTGATATTTAATATGGACAAATTATTCGATTGTTTAAATAGCAAATCGCCAGATAGAAGAAGAGGAAAACCATATTTTACTAATATGACAGACATTTCTCCACATTTGGATCATTTCACTAGAATGAAAGAATTTGAAAATATTGAATTTGTGGGGTGCCATAGCTCGCCGCCATCAAAGCAAGATTGGATAATAATATGGACAATCCAACAAGGCACTGTGTAGGACCTTATCAAATGCCTTGCAAAAATCGGTATAAATTCCATCTGCCTGCTTTTGTGTATCCAATGCTTCCACTAATGTATTCTCGAATAAAACTAAGTTGGTCACGGTCGATCTAGCTCCGAGGAAGCCATGTTAATGTATCGTAAACTTTTGTTTACAGTAATATTGTAAATGCGGGCATATTAAGGACTCAAACACTTTTCCGAAGATGCAAAGCATATATATTGGTCTATAGTCACTCACAGAACTTGAGGCTCCGCTTTTAGGTATAGGTACTTACCACTTTTGCTACTTTCCAATGCGATGGAAATATTCCACTTGCAATTGATTTATTATAGACTAGCGACCCGCCCCGGCTTCGCACGGGTGCAATGCTGATACTAAATACACTACAGAAAAACTGTGAACGTTGTATATAAAAACATAGCGGCCCGCTCCGGCTTCGCACGGGTATAAAATATATAGCCTATGTGATTAAAATCGATCCAGTAGTTTTGATTTATTCATTACTGCCCGTGGCCCGCACGCGTTAAATTTGGAGTAAAACAATCCCCCTTTCCCTATACCATGAAGATTTCCTGCTATCTTTGGAATATCTAAATTCATACACTACATTTTTACTTATTTACTTTTTACATTTTTAACTATTTATTTTATTTTTATAACATATTACAGAATGTCTTTATAAACAACGTTCACAGCTTTCTTGTCATTAGACAATACAAACATGTTTTCTCTGGAGGTCACTCTTGAAAGAGCGACATACAGTTGTCCATGTGAAAAACAGTCAACGCTCAAATCTAAGCCTGCAACGTTGAAGGTTTGACCCTGCCATTTTTATTAATGGTCATTGCAAAAGAAGTCTTTACCGGAAACTGTAAACGTTTAAATTGGAAGGGTAAGTCCGATGGTATCAGAGGGATTCGGGGAATCAATACATCTTCTCCGGTACCACATCCTGTGAGTATTGTGCACTCTATTATGAAAGTTTTCATAATTTATATTTTAAAACTACTATCATACAATTATTTATCGTAACTTACTTATAATTACTGATACGTTGTCACGCTGAAAAGCTCGTTTTTATAATAAACGCGTCCGATCGCTGCTAAATTCAAAGTGCTATAGGGAAAACCGCGGCCTCAGACGCGCTATTTATAGGCACGCTCTTGCCGCACCGGGCGGCCGGCCGGTACCGCCGCAAACGCTACGATCTTCGAAAATATTCACTTAAATCATACGGTGTAAAGGGCCATATAGATCTATATTAAATGAACAATGTATTCAAGGTATTTAATTGGTTAAGGATAAATGCTGTATTGGTTAAAATCGCTTCGAAAATTAGCCATTATTTGTCGTAAAAAGTAAATGACAAAAAAAAGTTATTGTGGGTTATCCATAAGAGATAGACATATACCATCACGGACTTTTCTGTAGACCTTTTCAATGTGTACAATACTTAGTACATTATTTTGATAAAACTCGTAGGGTTCAGCCTGCGTTTGCAATGTAAGCGGAAAAAATGTAATTATTTACGACATCACATTAGAAACCTCAAAAATAACAGTACTTCTCCACTATTTAATGGATGTTATTATACATATAAACCTTCCTCTTGAATCATTCTATCTATTAAAAAAAACCGCATCAAAATCCGTTGCGTAGTTTCAAACATTTAAGCATACAAAGGGACATAGGGACAGAGAAAGCGACTTTGTTTTATACTATGTAGTGATAAAACATATATATGTGGGATCCCACCCCGTGACCCCGATGTAGGTCACTATTTAAATTCAAATTCAAATTCAAAAGATTTATTTCACACAACGTCCATACCACAATACAATAAAGTTGAGTCAGTAATAGATGTGCGCGCCGCCGCGGCGCGCCGCCGCCATAAGGAGTCAGCGCGCCGCCGCCGCCGCCGGTAGTTTAAAATTCGCGCCGAGACAAAACTTGATTTTGGAATTCATGACAAGAAACTCCATAGTGTAACTGACGCAGGAGCTAATGTGAAGCGGGCAACGGAGCTGGCAGATATTGACAACCATCTTTGCCTTGGGCACGGTCTCCATAACTTAGTTACGGTTGATGGAATAAAGAAAATACCCGAAGTTTTAAGTCTTGTGACGAAATGCAAGAAAATAGTAAAAACAGTCAGGTATCGTTTGCCAGAATTGGAGAAAGAGGCAGAAAATGAACAAAAGTTTTCAAGCTCTTTGGAGACTGTTTCTCAAGTGATAAAGGAAGATGAAAACGATCCAATCTCTGAAGACAGTGAAGACGTGGTAGAAGAGACAGAGGCTCGTGCCTTATTTGAAAGTTTGGCAAACATACCTACAGTTAAAACTTCTACTCCAACGAGATGGCACAGTGTCTTAGAAATGCTCGAAAGTGCCATACTTGTACTGTTGTAATAGGAACCCGATAAATAGCACCTTACGTCGGATAGGGCAAGATGGTATGACAATTTCCCAAGCAGAATGGATTTTGTTAGAGGATTTATGCAATTTTCTGAGCAAGTTTCGGCAAATTGTTGAAATTTTATCAGCATCAAAATCGAGCACAATCAACTTTGCTCTCGTATTTAAAGCCGAAATAAGAGACGTGAATTCGATGGATGATGACGAGTCGCTAATAATAACCTCCTCAAAAAGGAAAATGTTGATGAAACTGGACACACGCTTCCCAGCCAGTAAGGCTGTAGTTGCTGCAGCATTATTAGACGTAGGTTTATGAAGCTTGGAGAAGTTGACCTCTATCTGACTGCTAACGAATTAACTCCAGCTGGTTTCTTGACAGAATATACCAAAGAATTAATCCCTTACTACGAACATAATCAACCATTATTACATGAGGAAGAAGAGAGTACAAGTAAAGTTTCAATACTTTCCCAACTCTCGCGCAAATACAGAATGCAACACAGTTTTCATGGTTCCGGCTTCCATGATGCTGTTGACCAGGAAGCTTGGAAATACCTAGCTACTGCTGATCTTGCGGAACTTGAAGACGGGGACATCTTGTCCTACTGGCAAACCAGACAATCTGCCTACCCGCGTTTATCGTCATTAGCTCAGGCTCTGTTATGCATTCCAGCAACCAGCACTCCGAGCGAAAGAGTGTTTTCGGTTGCTGGATTGCTTTTAACAGCCAAAAGGTCCCGGCTGGACTCGGGGTTTTAGGGTGAATAAAATAATTTTTGTGCACGAAACTATAAAAGTTGCAAACAAAATATTTCTGTCAAGAAAAGTGATTGAGTCATATTTTTAGTTTACTAGATAAAGGTATTTCGTTTAAGCGTGGTTTTTCATTATACGTCTTAATATGCAAAGTTGAAAAATCTCACGCCGCCGGCGTTACGCCGCCGCCGTGTATTTTTTCGTGGCGCGCCGCCGCCCGATTTTTTTCGACCGGCGCGCACGTCTAGTCAGTAACACCAATAGCACTACACAAAATATAAAAATTACAAAAAGAAAAATAAAATAGGTAACATTTGAGGCATCTAAGGGTTTTTTATGTGCAGTCAAACCCAATGCTGCATAAACGGGCAGTCCACTCGCCCTGCTACAACACGCAGGATACTGCTAGAGCCCCCGCGGACACGGCTTAGCATCGAGGCGGCTCTTTTGCGTAGAATGGCATTGGCATGAAAGCCATCGGTATGAGCGTCCGCGAACATGCCTGACGCGCTGCAGTAACGCGGCAGCCCCAACAATACCCTGAACGCGTTGTTATACTGCACTCGCAGGGCGTTGACTGTCTTCAGCGTATAGCTAATCCACAGGCTACACGTGTAGAAGGACTGGCAAAAAGCTATAAAAAGTATCACCTTAACGGGTTCAGTACAGCGTGCAAACCTGCGAGCCAGCATATTGCATCTGACTGCCAACGCCAGTCGCTCCCGTTCTATATCCTCGTTATCAGAGAGATCCTCCGTCACCCAGTGACCCAGATATTTAAAACGCGATACCCGTTTTAGTGCAACACCGCCTAAATAGACAGGAGGGAATGCTGTTACATTGTGACCCCGAGACTGAAACATCAGGATTTCACTTTTCTTTGCATTCTATCTGAGTCCATGAGCTCCGGCGTAATCCTCGCACACCTTAAGAAGTTTCTGAATGGCGCTTATCGAGGGAGCCAACAGCACCATGTCGTCCGCATAACTTAGATTGTTAATGATTTTACCATCTATGGAGCAGCCCACACCAGTGCTACCGAGTTCCTCGATAAGTCCATCCATATACAAATTAAAAAGAGAGGAGAGGTTAAGCCACCCTGTCTAACTCCACACCTGAGTCTATACTCACTGGAGACTTCTCCCGCCCACCGAACAACATTAGTTTGGTTTTTGTACCAATAGTCAAAAATATCAATTATTTCACCTGGGAGAGTAGGAATGTTCCGCATTTTACTCCACAACAACTCATAGGACACCATATCGAAGGCTTTAGACAAATCCAGGAAACAAGCATAGACTGGTGTCTTCCTGTCAGTATAGTACCGGACGGTATGCTTCATGCACAGTATTGCAGTATCTGTAGATAGTCCAGACCATAGAAAACAACTTCTGTCTTTGTTTCTCTGGACGGCAAAAACAGAGATAGAAACTGTTTCCTATCTCCGATATGCCAAAACTGAAGATAGATAGGTTATTGGAAATGGCCGTTAGGATACAAGTAGATCTACTGACAGCCCAAAAATGCGTGACCAGTTTTGACATGTCAATGTGTGTGTTAACTAGTGACGTACCTTTAACATTTTTAGACTATCGATAAGAATTGCAGTTCGTCGTTTGGAAAATAATGTTTACTGTCACACTGTTTTTATCTCGAGATTATGCACCTACTTTGCGGCATACCTCACCGCCCTCACTTCATACAACTATAATAGTGGGCAGGTAAATGTGCCCGGTGAGTATATTTTTTACATATGATTAAAAAATAAATAGTTTAAATTTGTAAAAAAAATAACAGCCATTGTTAATTAGTTTTATTTATTTATTTCTTCAAAAGATTTTCCGGTGTCAGCTGCTGTGCCATGTGAGCTCATCAATGGCAGTAAGTGAAAAAGAACAAGTTAACAAAATCTGAACAAACATTTACATTTTGATGAATCAATCCCTGATTATAGACCTTTAATAAGTTTATTTTAGTTATGTGATGCCGTGTAGTGCCGGCACATAAAAAGAATAGCACTACCCTCTCTCTTCCCGTGGGTGTCGTAAGAGCCGACAGAGAGAAAACTGCCATCAGGAGATGGGCAGCAGCGTCTCCTCACAACAGCAGGCTATACTGCGATCGCCAACCCGCCTGCCAAGCGTGGCGATTATGGCAAACCCCCCCATATAAATACACCGCAAATAGAACGGCCCCCAGTCCCCGGCGGCCCCGCTAGTCCTAGCTATGGCAGCGGCTATGGTAACGGCGGGGCAGGGGGTGCTAAGAATCCCCGGGTAAGATCCGGCTGCCAACAACGACGACTCGACCTGACAACATATAACACGCGCACACTGAGGCTCGACGCGAAGCTCGTAGAGTTGGAAGAGGCAATTGGTAAGTTACATTGGGATATCATTGGGCTATCTGAAGTCCGAAGAGAGGGGGAGGACTCGATAACCCTGCAATCCGGTAACTTACTATACTACCGGGAGGGCGACCAACAGTCCCTAGGTGGTGTCGGGTTCATCGTCCACAAGTCCCTTGTCAACAACGTGATTACTATCGGAAATGTTTCGAGCAGGGTAGCGTACCCGATACTCAGAATATCGAAACGATATTCGCTGAATGTCATTCAGGTTTACGCTCTGACCTCGAAACACGACGATGTCGAAGTGGAGGCTATGTATGAGGAGATCTCTAAAGCCATGCATAGCTTTAAAACCCACTACACGGTCGGTTGTGATGGGGGATTTCAATGCGAAGTTGGGGCAACGTTGCGGTGATGAGTTGAGAATGGGGAAATTTGGATTTGGGCAACGGAACAAAAGGGGCCAGATGCTGGCAGACTTCATGGACATTCAGAGAACTCCTTCTTCAAGAAGCCCGTAAGCCGCAAATGGACCTGGATCAGCCCGGACGGTAAAGTCAAAAACGAGATCGATTTTATCATGTCAACGAAGAAGCACATATTCGATGATGTCACTGTGATCAACGCTGTAAAGACAGGAAGCGATCACCGCATGGTCAGAGGCACATTGAATATCGACGTAAAGCTTGAAAGAGCGCGACTGATAAAATCCACGCTCCGACCAATACCGGCTCAAATTCAAAACCCCGAGTGCTTTCAGCTCGAGCTTCAAAACCGTTTCGAAGCCCTTGAGAACAGCATCGATGTGGACGATCTATACATGGTGGTGGATACTGTCCGTCTAAGTACTTTAAAACCCGCCGTCCCAAATCAAAGAAACTCTCCAGTCAGACTCTCCTACTCTTGGATCAGAGAAACGAAATGAGGCTACAGAACTCAGCGGATGCCCATCGCTATCGGCAACTCAATAGACAGATATCTAAGTCTTTGAAGAGCGACCTTCGTCAATTTAATACCCGACGTTTAAAAGAGGCCATTGAGCGGAACAAAGGCTCCAAAGTGTTCGCCAGAGATCTGTATATTGGGCAAAGCCAATTGACGAGGCTGAAAACTGAGACAGGTAGCATCATTGCGTCAACACCTGAAATCCTAAGGGAGATTGAGAATTTCTATGGACAGTTATATTCCACGAAAACACCTGTTGAAAGAAAGGCTAAAGACCCTAGAGCCAAGCTTACCCGACACTATTCTGAAGATATCCCGGACGTCAGCCTGTGCGAGATTAGAATGGCTCTCAAGCAACTTAAAAACAACAAGGCGGCGGGTGATGACGGAATCACAACAGAGCTCCTTAGAGCGAGCGGTAAGCCGATACTTAAGGTCTTCCAGAAGCTCTTTAATTTTGTCATCCTCTAGGGCAAAACGCCAAAGGCATGGGGCAGAGGCGATGTGATGCTGTTCTTCAAGTAGGGTGATAAAACTCTCTTGAAGAACTACAGACCCATCTCGCTTCTGAGCCATATCTATAAGTTGTTTTCGAGAGTCATTACGAATCGTCTCACTCGCAGGTTCGACGACTTCCAACCTCCCGAACAAGCCGGGTTCCGAAAAGGCTATAGTACCATAGACCACATTCATACGCTGCGGCAAGTTATACAGAAGACCGAAGGGTATAACTTGCCACTTTGCTTAGCGTTCGTGGACTATGAAAAAGCCTTTGATTCGATTGAGACCTGGGCAGTGCTGCAGTCTCTCCAAAGGTGCCAAATAGACTACAGGTACATCGAGGTGCTAAAGTACTTATACCAAAACGCCACCATGTCGGTCCGATTACAGAACCAGAGCTCTAATCCGATCCAACTACAGGGAGGCGTGAGACAGGGAGACGTTATTTCTCCGAAACTGTTCACAGCTGCGTTGGAGGATATTTTCAAGCTTCTGGACTGGAAAGGACAAAGGACGCGGCATCAACATCAATGGCGAATACCCGAAAATCATGTTAAATGCCCATGTTGCGCCCGCTCCAGTTAACGTTGGGAACATTGCACTCGAAGTTGTTGACCACTATGTTTACCTGGGACAGATAGTCCAGTTAGGTAAGTCCAACTTCGAGAAAGAGATCTCTCGTCGAATCCAACTCGGATGGCGTTCGGGAAGCTCCAGCATATATTCGCGTCCGAAATACCTCAGTGTCTCAAGACGAAAGTCTTTGACACACTGGTCAGTAATGACCTATGGGAGTGAGACGTGGTCGTTTACTATGGGTCTCATAAGAAGGCTCAAGATCACCCAGCGAGCAATGGAGAGAGCAATGCTTGGTATTTCCCTACTCGATCGAATCAGAAATGATGAGATCCGCAGGAGAACTAAAACAACCGACATCGCTCGAAGGATTGCATCTTTGAAGTGGCAGTGGGCGGGACACATAGCGCGGAGAACCGATGGCCGTTGGGGCGGAAAGGTTCTCGAATGGCGACCACGTACCGGACGACGTTCCGTGGGCAGGCCCCCTACAAGGTGGACCGACGATCTGATCAATGTCGCGGGAAGCCGCTGGATGCGGACAGCACAGGACCGATCGTTGTGGAGATCCTTGGGGGAGGCCTATGCCCAGCAGTGGGCGTCGTTCGGCTGATATGATGATGATGATGATGATGTGATTCCTTAGTTTCCTTCTTCAAATTGTTAAGTTGACATTCATATGCTTTTTGGAAGTAGCCTCAGCTGCCTCACTCAACATATCAATAATGTTCTTGTACAACCGGTCTATATCTAAATTATGCTCTGTGTCCCTACAAAAACCATCACAACATTAGGAAAACTCAGTAGGAAAATCTATATCTCGTAACCCTTTCTGACATAAAATGCTATACTTTTTTATTTGCTCTTTATTCCTATCCCCCCAAATAACTTTATTACAATATTGTATAGTTTCTGGCGGTGATACAGTAACAGACTTCACAGAGCTCAACTTTACACTAATTTCATGCGGAAAATTATCAGACCATATACAGTCGTAGTGCACCCCCACATCCACCACCGACCGCCACGAAGCCCCTGTCACCAAACAATGATCTAGCCACCTAGTGGTACCGTGCGCGTCGCTAATAAATGTGAAAGTTCCCGAGTCAATGCCTAGTTGTTCTATGTCTGCACAAATCCATTTTTGCTCTTTACAAAACTTTATTAGTTCAATACCAAATAATTCACTAGGGTCAGCATTAAAGTCTCCTAAAATGAATACTGATGCTACTTCAGTGCTGTCTATGATTGTACTAATTTCGCTGAGACAGTCAGTAAATTCAATCAAATTTTCACTACAGTTCACGGGCATATAGACGGACATCACTAAAAAGGAACGATTACACACACTAACCTTTATCGCCGTAAGACGCACATTATTACAGGGAATCACTGTCACATTATCAAACGCACTCTTTCGCCACAACAACGCCACGCCGCCATGTGGCCTGCCTCGTACACACGGCGGCACGTCAGACTATACATGTTGACCTTGAGACCGCCTTTATGCCCTACGTAATAAAAGCTGATATCGCAGTTCAACTGTTTAACTTGATGTGCTGTCGAGTGTACAATACCTGCAGTCGAGTCAATAGCGGATGTACCCGTGTATCCGAAGAAAGCTTAAAAGCTCTTGGATTGTTACCACTGCCATAACTCTATATCCTCGACGTGGCAGTGTTTGTTCACAAAAATCCAGAGGTATTCAAAAAAGAACAGCAAATAAGAAATTAAGACGCCCTAATAGACAGATTTTTAATGATATACCACATTCAAGCAAGTATGGGAGGAGTGTAGGTACTCTGCATGTGTGTGCGCATTTACAATAAAATACCAGAGAATATGAAGGTGCTCCCTATTAATTTATTTTAAAACAGACTATTTAGATGGTTAAGTGAGCAAATCTTTTATGATATAAAAGATTTTCTATGTGGCAAATGACATATAATATTAACCATGGCTTTGGATTGGGTACTCATTTTTGTGACTTTATTTAAATTTACATGCAATTTTATATAGCAAGACATGTGATTCTCAAAAATTGTAACATCTTATATACCATGTTTTAAGCAAATAAACAATTTCAATTTCAATAAAACGGAGAGGACTAAAACATCTGCACATATCTTAATAAACAAGGGTGGTAAATTATCGGATCCCGGTCCTTTGGTGTCGTCAAGAGACTCTAATTTTTTTAACACTTGTTCACGAGTGAACTGTTGGTAACTGAAACTGTTGCAGCCAAAATCAAATGAAAATAGATTCTGCTGAGTTGTGCTAGGTTGTGCGTTGTTGTAAACTGACGCAAAGTACGATGCAAAAAGCTGACATACGGCCTCTCCGTTTGTGGCAGTATAGTCACCGTCAGAAACAGCACTCGGGTAACTGGCGCTGCCTTTCCGTTTTCCCTTCATATACGACCAAAAAAGTTTTGGATTTTTGATTAGATTGTTCTCCATATCTATTAAATAACGGTTGTGACATGTGGCTGCTACCACCTTACATCTTGTTTTAAGTAGATCAAAAGATATTTTATCCAAAGGATTCTTATATTTATTATAACGGCGCCTAATGTTATTTTTTTCGCGTAGGAGTTTTATTAGCTGTGCTGTGAACCACGGGGGATACCTTTCCTTTGCCTGATTCTTTAATGGAACATGCTTTTTTATGATTTTCCATATTTCGATGTGAAAGGTTAGTGCATTGTCGTTCACGTTATCCGAGCTAAATTTACTTATCCAGTTAATTTCATTTAGGTCTTTTTTAATCAACTCGTAATTACCTTTATTAAAATTATACCTGTGACACATTGTATTGAAATGAAGGTTTCTCTGAATTATATTGCAAATTTCAAGAAGCATTGGAATGTGAGCTGAATCAATATTTGACAATAGATCACTGGCTGGCTGAGCCTTGCAGTTTGGGATATCAGTAAGTATCAGATCCAGAATATTGCCACTCGCGTTCACCACCTGGTCAATTGATGAAACTCATTTAGAGTCAAAAAACCCTTAATAATTTCTTTTATAGTGGGCCTTGCAGAAAAGTTGTCGTTTGAGGAAGATTAAAGTTTATAACAATATTATAATTTTCATACAACGTACTTTCAAAATTTTGATTACAATTTTGTAAAAAAATATCCAACTGTGATAAAGATACTGGCGGTGGAAGGTATACAGCGCAGATAGTTAACTGTTTAACTGAATTTGAAAAAAATTGTTTTATAGTGAACCATAAATCTTCACAATTACTTTCAAAATGTTTTAATCTTTTGGATTTGTGTTTATTCAATACGGCAATTAAGACTCCACCGGCATCTTCCTTCTCACTAGTTATGTTATTTCTATCGCGCCGATGTAGGTACTACATATCTATCATCAAATAACTCTCGATCGAAAATATAATCCTTTAGCCAGGTTTCCGTAATAACTATGACATCATATGAATTCCATACAACATTTTCGTAAAATTCTTTAAGTTTTGTTCTTAAACCACTACAGTTTTGGTAATACACACTTAAGCTATTGAATGTTACATTAAAAAAAAAATCATGCATAAAAAAGATAAGTCTACTGCAGTTTGTTCAAGAAATCCTTATCCCTTATAATTATGTATGGTGTGTCATCCCTTTTGCGCATGAAAATTCTGTCGTTCCGAATCCAGACGTATTTGTATCCAAGCTCCTTGCTCTTCATCCTGGCAGCAGCGTGCAGGGACTTGTTGGCTGGTGATAAGTGCTCTATGATGTATATGGGATGTCTTTCACCCGCGATGCCTATATGCGAAGAGTTCAATTTGTTGTCCTTATTTTGTTTGTTGTAAATTACGGCAGCGGCCAAAAGATTATCGCGTATCCGTGCCGAGGATAATTGAGCGTGGTCTTTTATTAGGGGTTAAAGTATGAAATTGCCGATTTGTACTGAAAATCAAAATTGTTTAACATAAAAAATCCACTTTTCATCACAATGTGATGAAAAGTGGATTCGTCGATGAAAGTGGATCGAATTGTGACATGTCATGTCACAATTCGATTTAATCCTTCCTTTCTGTACCGATTCAACAAGGCAACACAAGTTTCAACACGCGTTTCTTTCTGCATATCAGTCAAATCATGAGGCACCCACTTTTCGTATTTTTTTATTTTATTGATTTGACGCAAATGAGTCACTATTGTGGGTGAGGTTACGTTAAACTATGCCGCTAATTCCTGGGTAGTTTGACTAGGATCGGCTTCCACCATCTCTCTTAATTCATCGTTAATCACCTGTTAATCTCTCTTAATTCATCGTTAATCACGTCGAACATCTTCCTCGTGGCTCGTTCTTCAAGTCGAAGTTTCCATCACGAAAGCGTTTATTAACCCAAAATCGCACGGTGCGTTCATTAGCAGATCCCTCTCCAAACGCAACATTGATATTGCAGGCTGTTTCTGCAGCGTTACTTCCGCGTCGGAACTCGTGTTCAAAAATCACTCGAATTTTCGCAGTATCCATCTTTCTTGTCTAAGTTAACCCTTAAATGCGCGATTTTTTATATTGCGATGAAAAAAATACTATTAGGTTCTATGTGACCCACAAAACGTAAGAAAAATATTTGAAAAAATCCAGGGTATCATTATGATGTCTCAAAATAGAAAAAACTCTATGTCGCAATTCTGCGACATTGCGCACTTTGTAGAGAATATGTTGTATGGAAACATGTTGTCAGTCAAGTTGCTTAGGAAAAAATAAAAAACAAAATAATCCATAAATATTTGTATTATTCTGTATGAAACTTATAAAAACAATTGTTATCTTTATTATAACAAAGGCTGACCCTACATTTTATACAGAACGTATATGTGGGCCCTTTGCAATTAGGGTATTTGCACCTTGCCCGGTCACCCAAGCTCTGCCAGTGGTCGATTTTATCACGCCGAATGTCTTGGGGGTATGGTTTGAGCTGGTCCACGTTTCTTTTTTGCTGAAACTCTGCTTCCAGGTTTTAAGAACTAGGGCGTCACCGCTTTCCGGTACTAGTGTTCTCCAAGACCACACAAAGTGTTGGCTAATTCCAACCTAAAATTGCACAGGTTCAGTAGATTTGGTTTTGAATCCTTTTGAAGTTTTTTGTACAGCAGCATGGATACGGCGTTTCTAGCTTTTGAATATTCCCAGGGAAACTTATTTTACTCTGATCGGTAACGAGGTTTGTTTGTCTCCATATTACACGCCTATAACGTGATGCGACAGCAGAAGGTAAATCATCTTCGTGGTAAAGAGGTGGATTAGCATCAGCGTTATCTACGTTACCTTCTTCCAAAAGTGGAGGATCATCCAGATCTTTTAGAAGCGGGGGATCGGTAATGTCATACAAATCTTGCAATAGCTCCATGTTATTTCCGTAATATTTTCCTCCTGTGCTTCATCTCCGTCTGAAGACTCAAAGTCATCTTCTGAATCATTCAGAGAATTCAGATATTCTTCAATACGTTGTTCGTCCAATCTCCTCGTCATTCTATAAAAAAACGTAAATATGTAGACTAATTGCCTAAAAATCGTAGTACTAAAATGCATAACAAATCGTGAAATGCTGACTGGCTAACGCGCAATGTCGCAATTCTGCGACAAAGCGACTTCGATAAAAATTTCATGTATATATGAATTACCGTTATAAAACTATATATGTTACGTTTTCTTACCGATATTATGTATTCGTTTACCTCAAATTACAAAATACTTACCTTAGAAAAATGCGAAAACACAGCACAAATCCAAATAATATTTCACACTTTTAGTAATGGAGTCGCAAGAAATGTTTGTATAACCGCCAAAAAAGTTTTATTTGATGTTGTTGTTGTTTTCTTCACCCATTCTGGGTAGGCAAAGGGAACTATGCCCATACAGCCAATTCTTTAGTAATATTTTCTTTATTTTTGCATTAAAACGTTGATGTTAGACGTTTTAATGCTTCGATGGAGTTTTTGGAGACAGTCGAAAGATTGAAGGAATGTAGAGAAGTCCCCAAGAAAGAGGTGAACTGTTCGCGATCCCGCGCAAAATTCACGGCCCACTTTTCTTGGTTACGACCCATACACCATGTTATTTCACCGAACTGTATATTGTTCACTCGCACGACACTTTGTTTCGCAAAATAACACCACTTTTACGACCCAAAAATCACTATAAACAATAAAAATTCGATAAAATAAACGGACTCCAAACGTATCTCACGAACTCCTGCCAAAAACTCCAGTTTTATTTGATAAGTACTTGTCAAGAACTGTCAAAACATAAAAAAAATATGTTTGTCTATGGGTTTCATCGCAGTTTGTTTAGAAATCAATTTTAAAAAACCTTCAAAATGTCATAAGATCGGAGTGTAGCAATGGAGACTACCGTTTCTTTGCTCACCAGATGGCGCCACTGTAGACTGAGGTGCGGAGGTAGGCGAATAGTATAGTAGTATAATAGTAGCGAATCACAAGGCGATTGGCGCCGAAACAAAGTGTAATATGTTGAATCTAATTAAGGTTATATTGTTTATAAATAACTATCTTGATATCAACAAACTAACTTCTGAAATAGTTGCTCTTGAGGCCGCCTATTTTTGCGCTTTTTCTTAATTCCGCTTTTAAAGCGTTCACATTAATCGCCAAATAATCCATATTTGCGATATTTTACGAAGGAAATCACTTTCCAGCAGGTAAATTAAATAAATTATAATTTATGCAACAAATTCCGCTAAAACCAGTACAAAGTGAATGATATTGGACCTCACGCGACACTAGCGCCTCTAGTGGCAAATTCACTAGCGATAGCCCCCATTACACGAGCTGACACTCTTGCTTGTGTGTGGTTTAAGTCAAGAAATTCCATACTCCATACTTTTCCGCTAGGCGTAACGCACACCGATTTGGTTGCTCGCGGGTGTTTGTGTGAAATTTTACTTTGCCTCCTTTCCATCATTTACTAGGCAAAATTTTGTTATTACTATTACCACAGATAAGATAATCTATTACTGGGATATAAAAATGCATGAAAAAACACTATTAATTGTGATAATATGGAAAGCTTTATTTAATTTTTCCAGTATAATTTTTTATACAGGAATCTATAACTTTTAGAACTAGATAAGCTCTTTCTTTAGCAATCTTCAAAACCTCCTCTTGATTTTCTGATGAAAGATGACTACCTCCAAACTTATGATTTCCACATATTAGCCCATTATTTAAACACACAGTAAAGTTAGCACCAACTCCACCACACATTTCTTCTTCATATGCAGAAGGGTCTGTAAGTAGTATGTTTCTGTAAAAACAGGTTTGTGTTTAAAAATTGAAAATCTAGTTAATGTATTGGTAAACAGTATTTCAAGCACATTAAAGTGTCTTTCTTAGTATTATAGTATACCTATCTGTAAGTGTATATACAGCAAAACTTGTAGCAACCGGCAAACCATTAATTTTCAAAGGTGATCTGGAATCTGGATCTACTTTAATTTCTTCAGTTTCCGAGTCATACAAGACTACTGGTAATTGCACTGCAGAAATACATAGCTTTTTAACACAAAAAAAAAAATACAGCAAGACCAAACACTGAAAAATACTGTCTAACTTACATGTCTTAAGACTTGCCATTAGTGCTATAATGCAGGCATCAACCAAACTGCCATCATTGTCCAAGCAAACAATGTCACAATACACTACCCATGCCAATTTATCAGGAACAATACACAAGTCTTTCAAATCAATGCATTTTGAATTAACAAAAATATCTGACAGCATGTAACTTTGGACCTGTGCATTGTCGGAAGGAGGGCCAGGTCTGCACTTAGAAGAGCATAAAGGTGGTAGCTCGACATTTGTAACTAGAAAACCTTTATCATTTTCTTCAGCTTTGGGTGTAGCCAGCTCCTAGAAATATAAACGTTATTCTCACTATTTTATTATTAACCCTTTGACGATCGGATATTCTACACACAATTAAAATCAATTGTTTTTGAGACAACCGGTTGTCTCTTGGGGCTTGAACTGCCATGCTTGCTACCATCACTCCCTTATACAGGGCGGAGACCATTTTAGTACCTTAAAGTTTAATTACTATTAGTTAGATGTACCTACCTGTTTTGTTTAGAAATTTTTATATTTTTTATTAAAGCTTGTGCCAAATATATTTTTTAAACATAAATAAACTGTTACATGATGAAATACCAATTGAATTCCGCAAACAACTGTAGTATTTCCACATTTCACAACCGAAGATGCTTCAGCAGTTTTCAAGGAATTCACATTTACTTTAATGTTTCGTTGTTCATGAAACTTTCTTCCATCCGGGCGAATGTCTCTAGAAATGTAGTCCTTAAAGTATTTGATAGGGTGAATTAATCTGTAAATTATTGCAAACATTATTAATTTAGGCAGCTAAACATTATTTGTATTAAATCACACAAGAAATGTTAGTACTTGTAAATTTCAGCCATCACTAGTATTCAAGAGTTTTTTTACTTGTGGATACCGATTTGACTGAATGAGATTTTTGAGAACAGTAATATTTAAAGGGGAACGTGATACTATTAACTTATATAATTTAAATTATGTAAATAAATTGACAACAACTTAATCTTACAAACAAACTGGGGATGGAATCATAGAGCAATATTATACTAGATGGAATGGGGGGGGAGAGAGAGAAGTAGATCCCTCCCGTTCTCGGGACAGGCGAAGACATGAGCCATACTGCCTGGTCTTGTTTCTTGATTTATTATACTTCCATAAACATAATAGCCCAATGAGTAAAAGAAACATATGGATATGGCATACCTACGAAAAAAACGTGTATACCTAAACTTATCGAGAAACAAAAATGGCGCCTTTCCATAGTGCTGCCCTATTTAACATCGATATTTTTATAGATGAAGTTATTATAATTTAGTCCCTTAACAGGCTTCGAACTCAGGTCGGCCGGAGCAAAGAAAATTGCTTCAGGTGGGGATTTTTGCACTGCCGGGGAGTGTGGTTATAATCCACAGACCATGGCCCATTTACCATCTTGCTGCGCGAGCCCAACTACCTGCACTCAGGAGGAGCTAATGGAGGCCACGGATAATGCCATCAAAGTGGCAGAGTACTGGGCCTGTAAAATATGGCAGAGTATTATTAATATTGAACCGGCGATAATTTAAGGGGTTATCGAATTGTCTAACATGAGAAATTTGGTTATCTATTGTTTCCCCGAAAAATAAATGTAATAATAATCTTATGCCAGAATTTTTACATGACCGAATTGTTTGTTTGCCACAAAGGTTTGCTATAAAAGATATTTGACATACTCTTATTTGCCCGAACATTAGATGCCATATAATGATACGAGTGCCATACGTATTGTTAGCCATTTTATCAATTGCAATATTATTTAACAGAATATTTCAACGCCATACCTAATTTCGAATACTTATATCTAAGCTATGCATTTATTAGTTAATATTTATTTATTTATTTATTAGTACAATTACAATTTATTAGTTAACAATAATAATTTCAGGTCCGCACACTAGGCTAAGCCTGTCCTGTGAGGAACAATAAACGAGTCACAAAAACAACTAATATAGCTTAAATAAAGAAATAATAAGTAATTAAGAGTAAGGAATTAGAGAAAAATAAAAATATTACATCTAGAATACATATTTGAAGAGAACTTGTCTCAATGTAAACTAAAAGCTAACTATGGGCAATACTATATATTGAGTGTGATGTATATAATAATAAGTGTGCTTATAAATGTATTTATACTATAATGATGAAAAAGTCAATGTAATAAATGTTCCAAACCAACCAAGTACGGAATTTTGTAAATTACCCTATAACTTCCAAAAACTTTTCCGTTTCGTCATACGACCATTTGAGCAGCAATTTCGTAACCAAAGATTTTGCTCTAAAGACAGAGCACTGTCTAATATCAGTTAATTTAACCATTTTATTATAGATGTACGGAAACAGGAATCGACCAAAGTGATGAGAAAAGGATGTATGAGTGAATAAATAAATAAAAATAATAAAAAAAAAAAAAAAAAAAAGGACCTATGTCTTAAAAAGTGATTGGCTTTCTAGCACTTCGCCGGCCGCTGCCACGGCACGCTCGCTCCGCTCGTGTGCTGTCTTTCATATTCTAACCTAACCAAACCTATAGAACGTTTAGTTTAAACCGATTTTATGATTTTTTTTTGGAAACAATTTCGATGGCATATCATAATTACGGCTTATGATAACAAATGATGTTATTGAAATTGACTTTATGGGAAACATAGTTTCTATCAAGTGACTAATATAGTAAACAATGAGTATGACATACGATTATTATGTCTGTTGACCAATCAATGTATAAAAACAAAAGGTGATAAAATAAAACAAAAAGCTCAATATTGCAAAAACATATATTTTTTTATACACCAAAGATTGGCATGGTATTTTTGTTTTTTATTAAACACAAAATAACACACAGGAGAGTGCCCAGACACCATAAAATAACAAAAATTATAGAAAGTAAATTGTAACAAATAAATGATACTCGTAGTATGATTAAAATTTAAATTGTTTTTATTCCTAATTCCTACTTATCACTACAAATCGATCCAAGTTGCTTCCGATAAGTTTAACCTAAGGCCGGCGAAGTGCTAGAAAGCCAATCGCTTTTTAGGACATGGGTCCTAAAAAGCGATTCGCTTTCTGGCACTTCGCCGGCCGCTGCCGCGGCACGCTCGCTCCGCTCGTGTGCTGTCTTTCATATTCTAACCTAACCAAACCTATAGAACGTTTAGTTTAAACCGATTTTGATTTTTTTTTGGAGACAATTTCGATGGCATATCATAATTACGGCTTATGATAACAAATGATGTTATTGAAATTGACTTTATGGGAAACATAGTTTCTATCAAGTGACTAATATAGTAAACAATGAGTATGACATACGATTATTATGTCTGTTGACCAATCAATGTATAAAAACAAAAGGCGATAAAATAAAACAAAAAGCTCAATATTGCAAAAACATATTTTTATACACCAAATCCCTCAACCCCCAGGAGGCACGCGCGTGCCGCGATAACAATTGATTTCAATTGTGTCTGGAATAACTCACGATCGAGGGAAAAGAAATGTCTCGAAAAGAAGAAAAGAATATTAAGTAAAATAATTATTAAACAGTTTGAATCGAGATCAGGCTTTTTTTGAGCCTTCACCTGTAAGACAGACAAAGGATACAATCAGTCTCATTTATTTACAATATAAATCACAACTATATAACACAGACACCTACATTTTCGATTTTACAAGCAATGTAATCAGTCTTATTCGTTTACAATATAAATCACAAATTTAACACAGACACCTGGCTACATTTTCGATTTTACAATCAATGCAATCAGTCTTATTCGTTTACAATATAAATCACAAATTTAACACAGACACCTGGCTACATTTTCGATTTTACAATCAATGCAATCAGTCTTATTCGTTTACAATATAAATCACAAATTTAACACAGACAACTGGCTACATTTTTGATTTTACAAGTAATGCAATCAGTCTTATTAGTGATTAACAATATTAAAGTCACACATTTAACCCTGACATATTTACGATTTCAGAACTAAATTAGTCTCACTCGTTGCTAAATCAAATGATTTTATTTAAATAATTGCGGAATGATATATTATCCGTACTTTTTTTGCCAAAATATTTAAATCTTAAATCCATATAAGTCTGGATTACACTTTTGATTAAAGAATATTTGTGACTTGAATCAGGTTGGCTATCACTCGTATTAAATAAATTTTTATAATCAGTGAAATATATATATATAAGATATTTACATCATTTGACGCATCACATTTAACAGTGGGCGGAGTCTGGTTTAGGTCTTCTTCCGTTACGATTCATCAAAACGGAGAGAGCAAATTAACATAGATTTTGTGTGAGTTTTAGTTTTCCATTCCTTTTGTATCCAGCCCCAGTTTTCTATTCTATAATTTTTAGTCAACCTAAAGCAAAAAAGAAACAGTTTAAAATTATTACAATACAAATCAAACTTGAAGATATCGATATGAATAATGCCTTGAAGGGCAGCTCTATCGCCATACAAACAGTTTTATATTTTCTTGAAATACATTATCAAAACTCACAAAAATTAATACAGTAAGCTACATTTGGTATGAATTCTAAGTAAACTATTCATAGGAGAGCTAAAACATAAGGCATTTCTTGTATTGTTTGGTATTTTTGCAAAATAAGTAGTACGTACCGGTGTAATGTAATGTTGGGACGATTTTCGCATTTTTAGGTGCCACTACCCTACATCTACAATTCGAAGCATCGACTCCAGCCAGAAGTATCACGATATACTAGCTGAATTTCCTGATATTACACGAATATCAACGATGAAAGAAACTCCAAAATATAACGTAGAACACTATATCGAGACAAGTGGACCACCATTGTACTGCAAAGCAAGACCAATACCGCCTCATCGATACGCTGCAGTCAAGAAAGATTTTGAAGTCATGATGGAGCAGGGCCTATGCCGACCTAGCAAAAGCCCGTGGGCAAGCGCACTGCATGTAGTACCCAAAAAGAACGGTGACATCAGAGTTTGTGGAGACTATAGAAGGCTGAACGCTATCACGAAACCTGACCGCTACCCTGTCCCACGACTAAAAGACTTCACCTATCTACTCAACGGAAAGAAGATATTCTCCACCATCGACCTAAACCAGAGCTTACCAACAATTACCGGTATTCGGCGATCATATTGAGAAGACAGCCATCATTACACCCTTCGGTTTGTTCGAGTTTCCGAGAATGTGCCCAGGTTTAAAGAATGCCGGTCAAATGTTTCAACGTTTCATACACCAGGTGCTACAAGGACTAGATTATGTCTATCCATTCGTTGACAATGTGCTCCTAAGCTCTGAAAATGAAGAAATGCACATTCACCATCTACGCACCGTGCTAAGCAAATTAAATGAATACGGAATCACTACCAATCCTTCCAAATGCA
Organism: Anania crocealis; assembly: GCA_949315895.1. Lineage (NCBI taxonomy): Eukaryota > Metazoa > Arthropoda > Insecta > Lepidoptera > Crambidae > Anania > Anania crocealis. Next base: position 11,590,607 of record OX438884.1, on the reverse strand, counting down.
CGCTCGGAAAGGAAGAAGTCAAGTTTCTCGGCTACACTGTATCACAGCACGGCATTAAACCACCAGAAGATAAAATCAGCGCAATCAAAACATTTCCACGTCCAAATACTATCGAAGAACTACGACGATTCCTCGGAGCCGTAAACTTCTACAGAGACGCAACTTTCGAAAAATGTTTGAAGGCCGACAGCTCATAATATTCACCGATCACAAACCTATCACGTACGCCCTGCGCAAGAAAGCATCCGACACTGAAACGCCACGACGCACTCGTCAGTTATTATTTATCAGCGAGTTCACACGACACGACATAAGACACATAAGTGGGAAAGAGAACATTGTTGCCGACTCACTCTCTCGGATCGAAGCAATAACCTGCCCAAGTACCCTAGACTATACACAACTAGCCTTGGCGCAAGAACAAGACGATGATATACCAAAGTTAATGAAGCAAAACAACCTACATTTAAAAAAAATCGAACTCCTACCTAACAACAACTGCAAAATACTCTGCGAAACATCAACTGCAAATATCAGACCGTACCTACCGCAAGATTTTCGTCGTATAGCATTCAACGCCGTACACAACTTAAGTCATTTAGGCACTCGCACAACGCGAAAGATGCTCACTGAAAAATATTTTTGGTCATCAATGAATGTCGATATCAGCAACTGGACCAAAGCGTGTATACCATGCCAGCAGGCTAAAATACATCGGCATACCAGTAGCAATTATACAACATTTCAACCCGCCGAGAGATTTCAACATCTGCACGTAGATATCGTTGGGCCGCTACCGCCTTCACAGCACGGCCACAGATACCTACTTACAATGATAGACAGAAAAACTCGTTGGCCAGAAGCTATTCCACTACACGATATAACCGCCGAGACTGTGGCAAAACATATATATGAAGGATGGATTACTCGATTTGGTTGTCCTGCTACGCTGACCAGTGACCAAGGACGGCAGTATGAAAGCCAGTTATTCACATCTCTCACTAAACTACTCGGCATAGAAAAAACAAGATCCACTGCATACCACCCACAGTGCAACGGAATTGTAGAACGGTGGCACCGCACACTCAAGACAGCCCTTACAGCAAGCCTACACAGCCGAAACACTAAATGGCTAGACGCTTTGCCTACTGTTCTATTTGGACTACGAGTTGCATCACGGAACGATACCGGAGTAAGCGCCGCACAACTAACCTACGGTACAACAATGAGATTACCCGGCGACTTTTTCAATAACACTCCGATGACGTCACAGCAGCCAGTCGACTATACCTACGTTGAAAAACTACGCCAAACTATCAACCAGTTCAAAACATCAGAACCACTACGCCAAAACGCAAGAACTTTCGTGCACCAAGATCTGCAATCATGCAAGAATGTATTTCTACGAATTGACTCCGGCCGAAAATCACTGCAAGCGCCATACGAGGGGCCCTATCCTGTAATTGAGCGCAACGATAAAGTATTCCTCATACAACTTCCCGAACGCGAAGTAAGCGTTTCCATCGATAGACTCAAGCCTGCATACACACTGAACGAGGATAATCACGATCACATAACGAACAACAACACTTCGAAGACGCCTGAGACAACTACCACAACGTCACGAACACGATCAGGGAAAATAGTGAAACCAGTCGTACGCTTCGCTTAAGGGGGAGCTATGTGGCGACATCATACGTCTGTATCTCATCGAGACCTCGACCAAACTGTAAAGTTGTTTTGTCCCTAGTATAACGTTTTGTAAATTCGGTTTGTGTCGGTAGCATTTAAAATATTTATATTCGTCCACCCTATTATTTGTGTTTTCCTAAGTTGTGTGAGATAGATATATGTTTGTTTTCCTTGTCTAGAATAATTACCCTAGTTTTGTTTTCATGTTGTATGTAATAGATATATAATGCATCTCGGTCCAGCAAATACTCTAATTTTGTATATAAGTAGGTCAATTGGCAAATAAAATTATTACTGTTATGATCTTCTTGGCTTACTTACCTACCTACGCCACATACATACGGAGCACCCTCTCAACACTAATGATCTTAGAGCATCAAAGCTGCTGATGGAAGAATAAAACTGAAGTTTTTTTTAATTTTTTTTTTGAAAAAGGTCATTGCCAAGGCAGGCTTACAACAGCCGTGGACAAGTATGGAACTACAGTAACTATATAGAACTTTTGGCATAGGTATTAGCTTTGAAGTAGCGCCCTCATTAAAATTCATTATAATTATTACCATTGATTTAGTCTACGTTTATGATTATTACAGTCCCAAAATTTTTTTGTTACTGTTTTTATACGAAACATAAAATGTCAAAATCACTTTGACATTTTGCCAGTTTGACATTTCTTTTTGAGTCGGTTTTGGTAGACGAAACCTAAGGTGTGATAATTTTCGAAAATTATCTTATTATATCCGTGTAGTTTTCAATGCTAATAAAACGTTTATTGTGATTTCAAATGTCCAATATCTAAGCACGTCTGGATTGTGGCTTATTTTAACTTTTCTACTTGTGATTACAGATCACAATGGCTAAACCAAAAGGGGAGAGGAAAGGTAAATCTGCGATCAACGAAGTTGTAACGCGAGAATATACAGTGAATTTACATAAAAGGCTCCATGGTGTTGGTTTTAAGAGACGTGCCCCACGAGCGATCAAAGAGATACGCAAGTTTGCCGAAAAACAAATGGGGACCCCTGATGTTCGAGTAGACACTCGGCTAAACAAGTATCTCTGGTCTAAGGGTGTAAGGTAAGGAATCCCAAGCTGTTATTTATTTATTAATTACCTACTTACATGTTCTTTTGTTGTCAAGTACGTACATAAGTCAATAATAATGATTTTACTGGCCTTGTCTTATAGTTTTTTGAGGTTGTTTTTTTTTGGAAAAACTCATCTAAGGATACACTCTGACCCTCATATATGATAGATGAGACCTTTGAGAAGTATATAGACTAGAAGTGAAATAGGAAATCAAAAGTTTGTTTATCTAACTAATTATTTCTTTATTCAATATTTATCATCTTGGTAATAATAAAGCCTTTATTTCCGAAATATTAAAATTACACTGTGCTACACTTATTATAGAATGTCTCTTATTTCGGCATGCCTTACAACCAAGGCCTTCTCCGACTCTTTCCACTGCTTTCTGTCTGCCGCTACTCATCCAAAGGGGTCCCAAGGTCATTTTTAAGTCCTCCCTTCCATCTTGTTACTTTACGTCCTCTGCTTCTTGGGCTGTCCCTTGGGTACCAAGTGGTCACCTGTTTACTCCGCTTATCCTTTTTGCAACGGAGCATATGTCCAGTCCATCTCCATTTAAGCTGATCAATATGCCACAGTATGTCTGTTAGTTTCGTTTTTTCCCTGATATCTGTACTTCTAACTTTGTCCATTAATTTCAAACCTAGCATGCTTCTTTCCATACTTCTCTGACATCTTGCTAGTTTTTCCCTATGGCTCTTCGTCAGAGCCCATGTTTCACATTCATATGTTATGCAGGGGAGTATACAGGTATCATAAGTCTTCTTCTTGATCTTCATGCCTAGTTCTTTGCTCTTCATTATTTCTTTCATGGCCCAATACTTTTTCCATCCAGTCGCAATTCTTATGTTTATTTCTTTAATATTAATCTTGGTAAGATGTATAAATATTTCTCCATTTTAATCAGTGATGGTACTAGTTGTTCTGGTAGAGGACTTAGTTTAAATTTGTTTTATAAATTTGTGCTACTCTTAAGCTATTAGGCAAGTAAGGTTGGGAGAAAAAAGGCCCGATAACAATTTAAAAGTAACAATTTCATAGAGATCGCGACATTACAAACAGCAATTATAGCAAAAACACATCTTCCTGACTTTATCTCTCTTTGATGTATTCTGTGTATAGAAGTTTTGTATGATAAAGAACATGTTAGAGTTAATTTTTTCACAGATAACTGCCGATATTTATCAATTTATCAAGAGATATTTCACGAAATTCGAAATATACCATAACAGAATAAGAAAATTACAAGACTGTTTGACATTTCATAAATTTACTTAATCTTTGGATTTTAGTGTTAAGACACGTAAACAAATGTTATCATTACGAATGTAGAAAAGACCTAGAAATATCAGTTTGTTTACATCCCATTTGATAATATTTGCAGCAAGATTCTGTCAATATAATGTGAAACGCCATAAGGTTACATTGAACACAGATTTAATCCCTCGATCGTGGGTTATTACAGACACAATTAAAATCAATCTGGTTACCGCGTGGGGTTCAAAGAGTTTATATACTGTTAATAGATTGGCAATGGTAAGAGATAGAATATAGTAAAGGCATATGTCAGAACGATATAGACATACAAGACCACTCTCATATTATATGCTATTGGCTTGTATTGTCCTAGTGTCAAATACAAGCAGCACAAAATTGCTTCTGTTTTTTGCTTAATCCAGTTTCATACATTAAAATAGTATTTATTAGATGTAATTAAATAATGATAACGTAACGTGTATTATAGTACCTACCTGCATGTAACTCAATTATAAAAGATACCTACCCACAGAATTGTAACTTAACCTGTAAGTAAAATTGCAACTTTTTGCAACAATTTTCACAAGAGTTTTATACAAAACTTATTTTGGAACCCGGCTTGTTCGGGAGGTTGACTCTCAAAAACAACTTATAGATATGGCTCAGAAGCGAGATGGGTCTGTAGTTCTTCAAGAGAGTTTTATCACCCTTCTTGAAGAACAGCATCACATCGCCTCTGCCCCATGCCTTTGGCGTTTTGCCCTCGAGGATGACAGAATTAAAGAGCTTCTGGAGGACCTTAAGTATCGGCTTACCGCCCGCTCTAAGGAGCTGTTGTGATTCCGTCATCACCCGCCGCCTTGTTGTTTTTAAGTTGCTCGAGAGCCATTCTAATCTCGCACAGGCTGACGTCCGGGATATCTTCAGAATAGTGTCGGGTAAGCTTGGCTCTAGGGTCTTAAGCCTTGCTTTCAACAGGTGTTTTCGTGAAATATAACTGTCCATAGAAATTCTTAATCTCCCTCAGGATTTCAGGTGTTGACGCAATGATGCTACCTGTCTCAGTTTTCAGCCTCGTCAATTGGCTTTGCCCAAAAGACAGATTTCTGGCGATCACTTTGGAGCCTTTGTTCCGCTCAATGGCCTCTTTAATACGTCGGGTATTAAATTGACGAAGGTCGCTCTTCAAAGACTTAGATATCTGTCTATTGAGTTGCCGATAGCGATGGGCATCCGCTGAGTTCTGTAGCCTCATTTCGTTTCTCTGATCCATGAGTAGGAGAGTCTGACTGGAGAGTTTCTTTGATTTGGGACGGCGGGTTTTAAAGTACTTAGACCCTGCCGTACGGACAGTATCCACCACCATGTTGTATAGATCGATGCTGTTCTCAAGGGCTTCAAAACGGTTTTGAAGCTCGAGCTGAAAGCACTTGGGGTTTTGAATTTGAGCCGGTATTGGTCGGAGCGTGGATTTTATCAGTCGCGCTCTTTCAAGCTTTACGTCGATGTTCAATATGCCTCTGACCATGCGGTGATCGCTTCCAGTATTAACAGCGTTGATCACAGCGACATCATCGAATATGTGCTTCTTCGTTGACATGATAAAATCGATCTCGTTTTTGACTTTACCGTCCGGGCTGATCCAGGTCCATTTGCGGCTTACGGGCTTCTTGAAGAAGGAGTTCATCATAAAGAGGTTCTCCCTCTCCATGAAGTCTGCTAGCATCTGGCCCCTTTTGTTCCGTTGGCAAAATCCAATTTTCCCCATTTTCAACTCATCACCGCAAACGTTGCGGTGATGAGTTGAGAATGGGGAAATTAAGGTCCTCCAGAAGCTCTTTAATTCTGTCATCTTCGAGGGCAAAACGCTAAAGGCATGGGGCAGAGGCGATGTGATGCTGTTCTTCAAGAAGGGTGATAAAACTCTCTTGAAGAACTACAGACCCATCTCGCTTCTGAGCCATATCTATAAGTTGTTTTCGAGAGTCATTACGAATCGTCTCACTCGCAGGTTCGACGACTTCCAACCTCCCGAACAAGCCGGGTTCCGAAAAGGCTATAGTGCCATAGACCACATTCATACGCTGCGGCAAGTTATACAGAAGACCGAAGAGTATAACTTGCCACTTTGCTTAGCGTTCGTGGACTATGAAAAAGCCTTTGATTCGATTGAGACCTGGGCAGTGCTGCAGTCTCTACAAAGGTGCCAAATAGACTACAGGTACATCGAGGTGCTAAAGTACTTATACCAAAACGCCACCATGTCGGTCCGATTACAGAACCAGAGCTCTAATCCGATCCAACTACAGGGAGGCGTGAGACAGGGAGACGTTATTTCTCCGAAACTGTTCACAGCTGCGTTGGAGGATATTTTCAAGCTTCTGGACTGGAAAGGACGCGGCATCAACATCAATGGCGAATACCTAACACACCTGCGATTTGCCGATGATGTAGTTCTTATGGCTGAGACCTTGGAAGACCTGAACATTATGCTCGAAGATCTCGGTAATGCTTCTTAAAGAGTGGGTCTTAGGATGAACATGGACAAGACGAAAATCATGTTAAATGCCCATGTTGCGCCCGCTCCAGTTAACGTTGGGAACATTGCACTGAAAGGTTCTCGAATGGCGACCACGTACCGGACGACGTTCCGTGGGCAGGCCCCCTACAAGGTGGACCGACGATCTGATCAATGTCGCGGGAAGCCGCTGGATGCGGACAGCACATGAGTGCAGTTATGATGGGATGTATAGATGTAGGTACGTGATCGCGTAATTAATTTTTAAAAATGGTTTTGAGTGGATATTATCATCACAAATTGTGGGGCTTTTCTGTGTCTTAGGGATCTAAGAACGAAAACTTTGAGAAAAATCGTTATTCGACTACTTCGAAGATACAGAGACGGATCTCTACGGGAGGATGCCCCCATCAAGATTTGTGACCTAAAACTTCAAGAAACGATAAAACTGGCACTAAGATTTTATCGTAATGTCGCAAGATTTAAGAACATAGCACTCAAATAACAAGACTGCTTCTATGTAAGACATTTAATTAAATTATACAAATTTCGAAAAAATCACCTAAAAGTAACCTTCTCATTAGTGTAACCTAAAAGTAACCAATGCTGTTAAAAAACACCTCAAAAGTTACAAAAGTAACCTTTTGACAACACTGTTAACATCACTAAAAGACAGATGATGCGCTGCAGTAAAAGATCGCAGTCGACTAAGCGCCCTATCTCACTCGCGCCCGCTAGAACAGTCGTTACCTCGCGCTCGCATCTACAGCGGACTTTTAATGTTTCTGGCAAGGTGTAAAAACCATTTAAACTGTCCGGCTATTGAGGTAACATTTTTTCATAGGTCCCCAAGTAACATATATAAAATTTAGCTTTTATACTCTAACGAGAGTATAATTATAATTTATTACAGTTTAAGGGTGTCTGGCAGGTGGTAGCAACTGTCATAAGTGTCTGGCAATGGATGACGAGATTTCTAAAGTTATCCCTAATAAAATATAAAAAAATTGAGCTTTATACTTTAACGAATTTAAGGTACTATTTTATACACTTTTACCACCTGTTACCTGCCCAAGTAACCACTACCCAAACTCTATAGTCCCTGGTCGTTCTTACCTGTATAAGGGACACGCACAGAAGAACTTTCAGCTTTTATAAAATAACGAAGGTCTGGCCGTCGTGGGCTCTTAGGCTATTACATACATACATAAATTATGGATGTAACTATCATTGACAAATTTTACATGTAAATATGACTTATGTATTTGAAAATTTTTACCTTTATGTGTACATACGGGCTTCTTGGTACACATCTTTATATTGGAAAGTGATTTAGAATAAAGTTCTAAAGTAAAAGTTACACAATTTTACCATTGCGTTTAACAACATTAGTTCAAATATACTTTAAATAGCAAGATTAAGAACCACAGAAGACGCAGTTATGCAGAAACAGTAAAAAACTATTTCAAATTAACTTACGGTACATAGCTATGTAGTTTACCTTCTTTTCAGAATACTACTAGGTTATATGTGCGTGTGGTCTGAGGGCCACTCTCTCAGAATTCTTTGAAACTTGCTCAGGATTTAGTGAACACTCCAAAAGAAATGTGAAAGTTGGAACCAGAATTTGTGAAAATCAAATAACAGAGATATGGACTTCAAAGTTGGGCCCTCAGTCCTCACATAGAGGATTGAGGGCCCACTTGTACGGCTTGTACCGGATAAACTAAGGGCACTACAGAAAACGTCTTTACGTCACAATTTAAGCTAACGCCAAACAAAATTTGTGAAATCAAGATATTATAAAAAAACATTATATTTTTTTGTATAATTCCGTTCAAAATGGGCCCTCAATCCTCATATAGAGGATTAAGATAACGCCAAACAAAATTTGTGAAACAAAAGATATTAAAAAAAAAACATTGTAATTTTTTGTATAATTCCATTCAAAACGGGCCCTCAGATGGAAATTTTGTACTCTGATAGTAATTAATCCATTAACTTTTGCAAAGTTTTTGAAATATTATATTTTAGTGCATAAACTGAGATATTTTGTGATAGCAATAGCACATCACCGCATCATGCTGGTTAAATGTTATCACCTTCTTAAAATTTGGGCCCTCAGTTCCCCACTTTTTTGTTTTCGCTTTAATACTCTTAACGTATTATAGATAATACAAACACAAATTCATGTCTTTTATAATAAAAAATGTGCAACAAATACAGTAAACTTAAAATATAAAACACGTTTTGTTTTATATTAAAATCAAGTATTATTTTATTACGTAAATAATTAATTTATTACGTTTCCAACGGGGGCGGAAAGCGGGCTGAGGAAAGCCGCTTTGCTACTTTGAATGTGAGAGGGGGATTAAATGTTAAATTAAATGAAGTATGTCAGATGATGGATGACAGGAGAATTGATGTTCTGTGCGTGAATGAAACGAAGCGAAAGGAATGTGACACCACAAAGCATGGACCCTACACGGCGTATTGGTCTGGTGTACCCAGCGCCCAAAGAGGCTGCCAGGGTGTTGGTGTCATTTTGTCTGCGCGGATGAATGATTGTATGATTGAGTATGAATGTGTGACCCTAGACTCCTCTGGATTAGGTTAAAAGTAGGGCTTACCCGAATTTTTGTCCTAGGTGTGTATGCAGCTACGGATTTGGGTGTAAGCGGGTCTACGATAGCCAAAAAGGAAAGGGAGGAGTTCTGGGATAGCATGAGAGAAGAAGGATTATCATGTTGGGCGACTTTAATGGATGGGTAGGTGTGAAGCGTGATGGGTATGAAAGGGTTTTAGGCACGTTTGGTGATGAGAGAATAAATGAAAATGGTAGAAGTTTGCTTGAGGTATGTTTGGGATGGAATCTTTTAGTAGCGAACACAATGTTTGCTCATAAAAGAATCCATATGTATACAAGGGATGAATGTGGCATAAGAAGTATGATTGATTTTGTGATCGTAGACGAAAGACTGAAAGGGCAAGCTCTGGATACAAGGGCGTACCGCGGTGTCGGTATTGATACAGACCACTTCCTGGTGATGTCCAGGATAAGTGGTCTTTTCAAACGATGGCGACATAGGACAGCGGAACCCAGAACTAATCTAGAACGCGTGAAAGTAGAAAATTTGCAAGAGGAGAGAGTGAAAGAAGAATACGTTAAAAGGTTGAAAGAACGATTAGTTAATTTGGATAAGGAATGTGAGATATAAAGTTTTTGGAATACTTTTAAGGAAGGTGTAGTGAATGTTGCAATTGACGTATGTGGTGTCTGTAAGAGAAGAAAAGGAAGAATGCAGAAAAAAGAGTGGGTGGATAAGGAAGTGCAAAAGTTTGTAGATAATAAGACGAAAGCATGGCTGGATTGGTTAGCAACCAAGGCTAACCAAAGAGTACAAAAGGCGACATTAGAGGATGTGGATAAGGCAAGAAAGGTTTATAAAAATATGAAAGGGCTAGTGAAAAATGTGATCAGTACGAAGAAAGAAGAGCAAAAGGATGAGTTTGATAGAAGACTCTATGATAGTTTCCAAGACAATATTAAATTGTTTTGGAAATCGATTAGATTAGCTCGAGGGAAAACATCAAACTCGGAGCTATCTAAAATCAGAAGTAAGGATGGGAATATTATAAAAGGAGAAGAATGTGTGCTGAGAAGATGGAAGGAATATTTTGAAAGTCTTTTTGAAAGAGAAGAGGGCCTAGCAAAAATGCAAGCACCTCCTCTTGAAGTGAACGAGAGTGAGCATGAAAGCGATATTAGTATGGAAGAGATTATGAAAGCATTGAAAAGTATGAAATCAGGTAAAGCTGCGGGATATGACAGGGTTTCCGTCGAAATGCTGAAGGCTGGACAGTGGTACCGGGAGACTGGTGCAAGGCTGTGATCGTGCCGTTGTACAAGGGAAAAGGGTCACAACAAGACTGTGTAAGTTACCGTGGAATAAGCCTCCTCAGTGTTGTCGGCAAACTGTATGCTAAAGTGATGATTGAAAGAGTAATGTTAGAAACAGATGACAAAATATGGGATGTACAAGCGGGATTTAGGAAGGGAATGGGATGTACGGATCAGGTCTTTTCCCTACGATGCATTACGGAAAGATATTTGGCAACAAACCAAAAAGTCTTTTGTGCATTCGTAGATTTGGAAAAGGCCTATGAAAAAGTGGTGAAGAATGAGTTGTGGTCGGCATTAGCTGTGCATGGGGTGAGCAGTAAGCTGATACGGGCATTTAATTCCCTCTATAAGGATTCTAGTGCTTGTGTCAGGATAAACGGAGCGTACACTGATTGGTTTAATATCCAAAAGTGTGTTAGACAGGGATGTGTAGCGTCTCCGTGGCTGTTCAACCTTTTCATGGATAATTGTCTGACAGATCTGAAAGAGAGTGATTTTGGCCTAAGAATGAATGAGTTACGCGTCAAATGTCTTTTTTACGCCGATGATCAAGTATTACTTGCATCGACGGCTAAGGATTTGCAAGCGATGGTGACTATTATGAAGGAAGCTTTGGAAAGAAAGGGAATGAAAGTGAACACAAAAATGACAAAAGTTATGGTGTTTGAAAAGGAAGAGAGCATGACAGAAGTATGTATTCGGATTGGTGGTAATGAACTGGAGCAAGTGAATGAGTTTGTATACTTGGGGTCGGTGTTTACTAGGGACGGAAAGTATGAAAGTGATATTGAAAGGAGAGTAAATGCTGGTAACAGAGTGAATGGTGCGCTGCACGCCTTTGAGAATAGCCAGAAGATTTCTATGAAAGCTCGTCTGGCTGTGCATAGAGGGGTGTTGGTTCCAACACTCATGTACGGAAGTGAAAGTTGGGTATGGCAGAAAAAGCATGAAAGTAGAATAAATGCAGTAGAAATGAGAGCGCTAAGAAGTATGTTAGGAGTGAAATTGAGTGACAGGATAAAAAATAGTGTGATAAGAGAACGTTGTGGTGTGAAAGAAGATTGTCACAAGGATTGAGAAAGGGATGCTTAGATGGTTTGGGCATGTAGAGAGGATGAATGAGAAAAGAATGACTAGACAGATCTACAAGACGAGTGTGAAAGGGATCGTTGGAAGAGGAAGGCCTAGACGAACCTATCACGATCAAATCGGGGATGTTCTGAAGAAAGGTCAGGTCAAGAGTACTCTAAACCGACGAGCATGCATGAAAAGATTGATGAATGTGGAAGAAGCGAAAGATGTATGCCAGGATCGTAGTAAGTGGAAGGCCTTGGTCTCTGCCTACCCCGTTGGGAAGGAGGCGTGATAATATGTATGTATGTAAATAATTAAATAGGGTGATAACAAATTTTCATAAACCTGTACATAAAGCCTATACACCGTGCAATTTTAACCACCTGTAAAACGAAGCCCACGTTATTGGACCATTATGTATATGTTATACTGGCAGTATATAAACTTGAAAATTTTTGTCTCAGGCGGGACTCGAACCCGCATCTTCTCGTATGCCGGGCGGGCGCCATACCATTAGGCCACACACACAAAAAAAGTTTCAAGTTTATATACTGATATTATGAGTGCAATTAAGTTGCTAAAATATCAAATAAAGTATAAAAATCATGGCTGTGTTATTTATTTTTATAATTAAAATATTTTGTTTTTGTTTAAATTTTTGACTCAGACTTTTAATTTTGTAACACGCTGTGACGCGCACAGACGTATTATTTTGCTACGGCGGGGTCTCGGTTGAATGGACCTTACACAGCTACATCTGTGGGTGTCACAGCGTGTTTCAAAATAAATGGCTGAACCGATATTCAATATTTCATTAAAAAAAATTAAATATCATTGCCAAGATGTTATATATAATGGTTACATAACGTGGGCTTCGTTTTACAGGTGGTTAAAATTGCACGGTGTATAGGCTTTATGTACAGGTTTATGAAAAATTGTTGTCACCCTATTTAATTATTTACGTAGTAAAATAATACTTGATTTTAATATAAAACAAAACGTGTTTTCTATTTTAAGTTTACTGTATTTGTTGCACATTTTTATTATAAAAAGACGATGAATTTGTGTTTGTATTATCTATAATACGTTAAGAGTATTAAAGCGAAAACAAAAAAGTGGAGAACTGAGGGTCCAAATTTTAAGAAGGTGATAATATTTATCCAGCACGATGCGGTGATGTGTTATTGCTATCACAAAATATCTCAGTTTATGCATTAAAATATAATATTTCAAAAATTTCCAAAAGTTAATGGATTAATTACTATTAGAGTACAAAATTTCCATCTGAGGGCCCATTTTGAATGGAGTTATACAAAAAAATATGTTTTTTTGTAATATCTTGTTTTCACAAATTTTGTTTGGCGTTAGCTTAAATTGTGACGTAAAGACTTTTTCTGTAGTGCCCTTAGTTTAACCGGTACAAGCCGTACAAGTGGGCCCTCAATCCTCTATGTGAGGACTGAGGGCCCAACTTTGAAGTCCATATCTCTCTTATTTGATTTTCACAAATTCTGGTTCCAACTTTCCCATTTCTTTTGGAGTGTTTACTAAATCCTGAGCAAGTTTCAAAGAATTTTATTCTGAGAGAGTGGTCCTCAGACCACACGCACATCTAGGTTATAATATGATGTTAATTACTATGACTTTTATGAACGTATGTTAGATTATAGTATTAGATTTTGAGCTGTACAATCAAAATGAAGTTTGTAAAACTAAAACAAATATTTATTTTACTTTAGAGAATGGTAAAATAGCTTAACAGTCATCGTACATACAGCTGAAACAAAAAACTTATATGTATTAAAGTAAATTATCAAAACTTTGATACTAATATTCACTTACCATTAGATATACCAATTGAAAACATCGAAATGAATTTACTATTAATTTTAACTAGGAACGCTTTTTAAGAGAAATATAGTTATTAGGTTATACATTAATAAGACGTATTATTGGTTAGATCAAATGGAATAGTATCCATTTTAGATTTAGATTTTAGACTTAATAAAAAAAAATGCGTAAGTTTCATAAGAAGCGAAATGAAAATTAAAAACATACTTATAAGTACATGTGAATCAGTAAATTAATTGAATTAACAACTTTTAAGGTTTGAGTGCAGCCTATACAATTTAAATTTATTTTCAACCAAAAGAAATAGTAATTTTAAAAGATCGCTCATTTTTGATTATTAATAATTGGCCAGTTCAATTTTATCAAACAATAAGAAATCGAATTAGGATAAGATCTTCTCAAGTTTTAGATTCTAACTTTCTAAAAAAAAAAAGTTTTTATTTTTAAATATGATAACTATTCGGATAGAAAATCCGATCCGTACTAAGGAATATAATTATGAATAACCTCATTGCTTACGTAGAAAAATTCACTTACGAATGCGATATACCAACTTAGATATCTGTTACAAAATTTTGTAATGTTGTAACCTTTGTATAGGTACGCTGAAATTTAAGACAGAATAATAAATTCACATTATTTTTAAATTTGTTACAAAATACCTAATAAAATTTGATCTGATTTTTAATGCTCTGAATAAATTCAGATTTTTAATGATCTGATAAAAGGCATAGGGCACTGCAATCACAGCACCCCATTTTATGTAGTTCAAGAACTAGAGGCTATTTTTGATTTTCAGAGAAACTCGTCCTATTAATACACCGTGCATTTTTTTGGAAAAAATTCTGGGGCACTTAGGGCACAAATTACAACACACCAGCTGACAAAAAATCATATCTGTTCGTCCAGCCGTTCCGCAGATATGGAAATCCGCTAAACGTTACTCCAGCGGCATTTGCAATTACACCAAATCCACAAGGGGCACAAATGTCGCTACTCGGCCAAGAGAGGGCACGTATATAAGCTACCCTTTTGGCCAGTGGTCGGCAACCTTATGGCGGGCAAGGGCCATAAGGTGGCAAAATAAAATAATGGCGGGCCGCACTTGTGATATAATCGTATAAGGAAAAAAAAATTGAGTCTGAGATCCCAAATGCAGGCTATTTTCTTGTATGTTGGCTGTCAATGGCACTCAAGTTCTCATCATGGTTCGTTCATGCATTTAATTTGATATTTACAACTCATTTACAAAACATTTACGGGCCGCAAGCAAGACGTCCGCGGACCGCGGTTTGCCGACCACTGCTTTAGGCTACTTTAAATTTGGCTAGGGCCAATAGGTAAAAATCATGCCGCTGTGGTAACGTTTTCAGACGTAACTCCAGCGGCATCTTATTTCCTAAAATTACTCGGAGACCTCAATCGGCACTAATTTTATTTTTGGGGCACATGAATGGGATATAGGGCTCGAAATTTTCTATATTCTTTCATCTCGATCCGAGTCGACATGCCGCCCTTGTAACGCACACCAAATATAAGGTACTTATTCATTTGCAAAAAACACAAATCGTTATTTTTACTTCTAAAATAAATTGTCCTAAAGGACATCATGTTTTAGGCTATTTGTTTAAATTACTGTTACATAAAAGTGAATGAAATAAAAATAAATAAGGGCACAGATAGCGATAGCGGTTTAATAAGCAATGGATGAATGGATGGATGTAGAGATCGCTGCTCGCCATCGTCGAATGGTACTTCTATTGTCGCCTCTTCTAAATTTTTATATTAAATAGATGGTGCTGTTCTGTTATGTTTGAACTGTTTATATAAAATTATATTTTATTCCTTTCAGAAATGTACCATTCCGTGTGCGAGTGCGGCTTTCACGTAGACGTAATGATGACGAAGACTCTGCCCACAAACTGTTCACATTAGTGACTTACGTCCCTGTGGCCTCCATCAAGGGCTTGCAGACAGAGAATGTTGACGCTAGCCAAGAATAAACATTAGTTTAAATACTGATTTTCATTTACTATTACTTGTGAACCTATCAATATCCTACCGTGTATTGTATAGACACCAACATTAGAAATATGCGAGCAACATCATACATTATTCTGATTCCAAAGTAGCTGTAGTTATAGTTTATTGTAGCTTGTTTTTATGGATTTAGTTTTTATTGCAAAATAACCTTTCAGGACTAGAGGACATTATGAACTTATTCACTAAGTTAATTATAACAAATTAACATCTGGTGTGCAATTGAGAGAAAAATAGTTAAATTAAAATTAAGTTTGAGAATATATCAACACTGATAAGTAGATACATTTACAGAATTCACATTAATATTTAAGTTGTTCTGTTATCAATTTTTGAATAATAACAGATTTGAGCTTTTTTAGTGATATATTAAATAAATAAATACTGGTGTGTAATAATTATTGTAAAGTTTAGTGGAACGATACACAATCGAGTTAGGAGTATAAATTCTTACGACATAGTGGGATAACACAAATGTGCACCCATTTGACATTGGAGTGCACATTTAGTACAATTTATATCAATGGAATAGATACAACATGACAAAAATAGTCATCTATTACAGTGACATGTCTTGTTTAGCTGGGTTAAAAAAGTTTACTCTGTCATAAAATCCAAGTGAATCTAAACCAAATCGATTGAATCGAGGACAGTTGTAAGTGTCATTTTTGTATCGGACTGTGTCTATTCTATTTCTATTGTTGATTATTCGGTCAAATTAGGATATTTCCAATTATGAGTAGGTAGGTACACCATAGAATTATATGCTTATGTTAACATCGGCTGGTTTCGACTTGTTACCTATAGGTACACTTACTTACCATTTTCCTAACAGCCTGTATATTATCCTATTCATAAATATACGTAAAAATTTGGTTTTTAGCAGAACCTCGATGAGTGCCCTAATTCTGCAGCAGGATCTCGTAAGTACTATTATTAGCATATTTTGGTTTCTTTTCTGATCTAATGTGACTTAACAGGGCCTAATGTAACACTTACCCAAATTAATGCCAACGAATAAATATTTTGTTCCGAATTGTGTTCAACATTATGCATCTCTTGGTTTCTCTCTATCTGGCAGAAAAGTATGCCATAAAATATTCTGAATGAAAACTTTCTGCGATATGATAGTTCTGCCCCTTTACTATTATGGATATAGAATTTATGCCTAAAGATGATTCTGACTTATAAAATTGGGTTTAGAACAATGAGTGTAAGGCAAATGATTTTCTGCAAAATTAAGGGTATGCTTAATGGAGTATGTATTTCCGATGTTATGCTTAGCAAAATTATGACCTAAAAGGTTCTGTGATAAAAGGTTTAGGTATGTGTCGAGCCCTTACTCACATTTTTAGTTATATTTGTTTTATAGTTATTAGCGGCCTCTGATTTTCTATTTCTCTTTGCAATAACAAAATAACTCAAAAACTATTTTAAAATAAGGAGCTCATAACTAAAATGTTCTGAAAATAGTTATGTATTTCGAATCTAAATGAGCTGAAACAGAATTAGGTACCTACAGCTACAAAAGTTACTCAAAATACATTTTCAGATGAGCCTGTACAACTCTAACTAGAAAACTTAGTGTTTTATTTAGCCGACAGTTGAATTTAGCAAAGCGTCTACGAAATGTAAAAGGAAAAAGTTACGGCAGTCAGCGTTGCTCGATTGTACGGCTGTAATGAACACCAATAGTAGGTAGGTATATGCGACTCATTTCCTCTACTACGAAGTAAACTGCGTCGTCTTCTCGTTATCCTGACTTCATCAGATTAGAACTGCTGATTACTAGATCCCTTGGATTTAGATGAGCCACTTTACTATACGTCCAACCATATAAATGGGATAGTGTCACGAACGACATCTATTTTATTGAAAGTTACGATGTTGTAACGGTACAAAACAAGCTATTTACATCGAGACTTGGATGTGTTGGGTTTCGTACTTATTGTAGAATTTATTCATTGTAGGTACCTTATATCTGTTGCCTGCAACTTCAAACGCGTAAGATATTGAATAAACATACAACTATGTATTAAAACTATCCCGTGAAAACCGTGAACGGAACCGTGGCTTCCACCGGTTTAAAAAGTAGCCATGTTAGTCCAGCCAATGAACTAACACCGTGCCATATTTCAGTCAGATCTATTGATGATTTTTTCATCACCTTCCAAATTTTTTATAGGCGTTCAGTATCGTATTTAGAGCCCATTTATGAAGTAAAAAACGTAGGTCAAGTTGTCACCCGATAATATTTTTCGCAACACAGTTCTCAATTTTTACGGTTCTTAGCCTGTTAAAGTATGAAGGCAAAATCAAAAATTTATGAATACTTAGTACTTATCGTAATGAATGAATGAGATGCGCATAGCGTAAAAAAAGGAGGCCGTATCAAAAATTTTAGATTTTTGGCGGTCATTTTCTAAGTGCATTATCTTGACATTTTTGTACTGGGCTAAACCAAAGAAAAAATACGTCATTTGTTTTTTGTCTCGTAGATTGCTATATTAAAATTCGGAAGGTGGATAAAATTTCATCCTGTATACATCTATACTCACAAACTTGCCAATTGACTGATTGCTCTAGCTAGCCAATGGACTGAACACTATATTTATTAGTCTCCGTAAAATTCCTGTTTTCCGTATTATTGAAATGTCATAGAATTAATTAAAAATGAATCGTCGAGCGTTTTGTTATAGGTATGTAATAATAACCGGGTGTGTAATATATAGTATAACGACATATCGTATAAAGATCAAAACATATACAATCAAATGATATAATTTTGTATAACACTTTTTTAATATAATGATGGAAAGATATAATTTTAAATTACATAATTTTTAAACGTATGAGTAACAATTGGGATAAGTCATTTAGTATAACAACCGTTTAATATAACATTCACATGATATAATGCTAAAAACAAATAAATTTTATTTAGTATAATAACATTTATTATAACGTTCATTTACGATAACACCCCTTTTATATAACATTTAAAACAGATATTGATTACTTACTTGATACAAAATCATCCAAATTCAGAATTTAAAGATACCAAATACTATAAATTCCGAATCTTTAATAGTACGAAATGCCATAAATACGCAGGCAAGTAAGGTATGCATGCACGTAAGCAGGCAAATATGCATGCATGCAGGGTAGCATGCATGGATGCAGGCTAACAAGCGTACAATATGTATGCAGGCAAGCAACCATGCATGCAGGCAAGCAGCATGCTTGCAGGCAATTATCATTGCATGCATGCAAGCAAGCAGCATGCATGCATGCATGCATGCAGGCAAGCAAACATGCATTTCTTTTGCTTTTCTCCGGCGCTGCGGGAAGTGTAGTCCTTCCGCCCTTGCGTAACAAATCTCTGGCACCCACACTCGCTTCCGCAGCTTCGGCCAGCCTCAGCCGCTACAGCTCGCCCGGGCGCCCGAGCTTCGTTACTGCGAGCGAGGACTGCAATCCCTCCGCGCCTCCGGCTTTTAAATTGCACTCTAGTGTAGGGCAGACAAGTACCACGGCGGAAGACCACGGCGAGTCGGGATTCAACCAAATTCTGAATTTTAGCAATGTATGTCAGTACGGTTTTTTCTTTTAATCAATATTTAAAACGTTTTTATCTCAAATTATAGATATACGAAATGATGCGTATAACATACAAATTTATAACAAATGAACGATATATAAAATGAGTTTTATTCCAAAATGTTTTATTTGTTTTGAATGTTATACTAAATAGTATTAAATAAACTATGTTATGTCAAGTAATCGTTATATCAAACAAAATTATATCATGTGTTGTTGTAACAAATGGTCATTATGTAAAGTGATCGTTATTAAAGTTTGATTATATCAAATGATTTTATATCACACGAGACGCACCCATAATAACCACCATAAACGAAAACGAATACAACATACTGCCCTAAGTATCTTGGTAGCTAAGATGGTAGACCAATCGCCCGGATAGAGAATGAATAGGTTATCTTATTCAAGGTTGACAAAAATATCCGTGAATATCACCAAATTTACTTTCGTTTTTTTTTAAATGTAGGTACCTACTTACATTACGATAGGTACTTCAATACGGATTTACAAGTAAACAGATTACTGGTGATCAGCTAAAACTATAACCTCGCCCTGTCTTTAGTAACACGTCGGATACTTAACGGTTGTCACCGTGTACCAGGATGTGGCATGAGAGGTGTAGGTGCGCCCGTCAGCCGCAACGCTAAGCCTGCGGTTCAGTTCCATTAGTACGGCTAAACCCATTACCGAAGACATCTTGTGCCATGTGGGTTGTGTACTTGCAATTTGACTACAAATAACGAGAATTGGGTGGTGTCAAGATTGGGAATTAATTATCTAAGTAGTGACTTGTTAGTGAACATAAATAGTTAGCAGCCATCTAGTTTAATATATACACTAGATATTTGGCTAAATATTACGCTTTTAAACCATTTAAGGCGACTACTAGAGCTTAGTGCTGCCCCCAATTTATTTAATTTTATTACTTCTAAACAAAATAATTCTCAAAAAACTAGAACAGCATGATTTTAGCAAATTACCACTAGTATTTATTGAATCGCAGTTAATTGCTTTTCATTCTTGGATTCCTTTCGTATTGTCAAATTGCTAAAAGAGGCCGCTTTTGGCGTTAAAGTAAAAAATTCGACTTTATAAACAAATAATTGAAAAGTTTACGATGATTCAATAAATACTAGACGTAATTTGCTAAAAAGGTAAGTATTGTTCTAGTTTTTTGAGAGTTAATTTAATTTAGAAGTAATAAAATTAAATCAATTGCTAGTAGCACTTAGCTCTAGTAGTCCCCTTAACTCGACCTTTCTTTTGCACTGTATAATATATGGCGCAGCCATCTACTTAAATTAGCCAGCCAATTTGACGCCTAGGCCGTTAATTAAACGCCGGCATTAACTAAATCACTAGGCTAATGGTTAATTGAACTTAAATCACTCAAGATAAACTTTTAAACTTTCGCGTTGCATTATAACTAAAACTTATAATTGCGGGTCTGAACGCGATGTAGGTGTGGTATGTAGTAGTATTAACCGACATGGAAATAAAGGTGAAGGTGGATGGAACATTGGCTCACACTGTGTATAGAAAGCCAACACACACAAACCGATAGCTACACGCATCTTCTTATCATCATCCTCGGCATCTTCAATCGGTTATAGCGTCGTTAACGAATAGAGCTCACAACCTATGTGACCCTGAACATCTACATAAGGAGCTTGCACATGTTCAGGAGGTACTAAGACGAAATGGATATAAGATGCCGAAAGAAAGAAGAAGGCGCAGGGAGAGGGGGAGGGCTCCTGAGGCTAGTCGTCAAGCAGCATTTTTACCTTAATCCCTCGATCGTGAGTTATTCCAGACACAATTGAAATCAATTGTTATCGCGACAACCGGTTGTCTCATGGGGCTTAAGGCGTAATAGACAAAATTGGATCAGCACTCAGTAAATACTGGAGGATTTACTTATTACTAGAAACTTATTACAGTAAATACTGGAGTATATACTTATTTTACGTAACGGAGTATATACAGTCTTAATGGATTAAGACTGTATATACTCCGTTACCTAAAATATCACAACTACTACGATCGCCTAAGGACGTCTTGCCTTTTCAAACTCCGGGGGTTTATAAAATAGACTGCAGCTGTGGTAGTTCGTACATTGGCCAGACAAAACGGACTATAGCCGAAAGAGTCAAGGAACACATCGCTGCAATAAATCCGCGGTAGCAGAACATCTGCTTAATATGGGGACTAATCACTGCATGGAGTTACATGACCCAAAAATCCTCTCCACGGATCGCCATTACCATACTAGGGTAATACGTGAAGCGATTTCAATAGGGAAGACGGATTCAAGTTGTCAGCGGCCTGGAATCCAGTGATTAATCGGTGCAAACCGCATGAGTCGCCGTTATTAATAAACATTAACCTGGATACTGTGAGTGTTGTGTGTCGCACTGAACCTACTGACTCCAGTTCAAGTGTACATCAAATATCGGAGAGTTCGAGGGTAGCAGAAGAACCGGCCGATGCAGACGGAGACACCGCGCACCAGTCCCCTCGTGACCACGGCCGTAGCATCACGGCCGAAACGTCGAGGAATGTAAGTAGTGTCAATACTACTACATACCACACCTACGTCGCGTTCAGACCCGCAATTATAAGTTTTAGTAGAATCACTCAACGTTTAACAAATTGACGTATTGAAAGTTTGCCTTTTGTTGTTAACTAAATTCCTGATTAAGCTAGTTGACTGCGACTTATACATCATCGTCATCTCGGCTAAAAGATGCCCACTGTATGCCCACTGTTAGGCACCCACATGGGACACAGACCGCCGTACCTCGCAGTTGCCATTCTGCAACATTTCGCCCCAACAGCCATCGGCTCTGCTAAAGCGGCTTAGCAGGCAACAATTTAAAATAATACATACGTACATACATACATACATACATATCGGCACCTCCTACGTAAAGTATCGTAACCAACAAATATGCCATTTTGCGTTTTTACTGAAAAATAGCCTAACTAACAGTACTATATGCATTCAAAGTGAAAAAACACCGAAAAACCGATGTTTCTTTTCTCAGACGTAAGTTGTTGTAACTTCCGTACGGCATTGAAGTAAAATGTTGTATTGTCCTTCGCCACAGTTTACGCGGTTTAGTGATACCAACCTAAAATATCATAAAGGTTACTTACAACAGTATACGTTGCGTACCGTGCAATAACAAATGTCGTATATGATACATACAACAATTTACGTGGTTAATTGGGCATAAAAAATATTGTAATACATACAACATTTTACGTTGTCATTGAAACAGTAATAGATACTGTATGTAGTAATTACAATGTTGTACTTCGGAAGTTGATATTATAAATTCTGTCGTATGTTAACTTGCTATATTTTACGTTGCTATTTTGGCTTAAACTCATGTGGTATGTCTAAATTATTTTTAAAATCGTATCTTAAAATAATAATTAAAGTGTGTATTTTGACTGCCTGGCATTAGTGACCAATAATTCAATGTCTTAAACGCAGAATGATCCTAGTAAGCAATAAAATTAAGAGATTTTACCAATTCGTTCAATATAAGAATCTCCTTAGCAAATAAGCTAAGGGTTCTTATTACGAACGAATTAGGAATTAATGTGCTGCCAAAAATGATAGATAGTAGCATGTTAAATAAAAAATTAGACGTATGTGACATTGCAACACATTTGAATACTTACCATAAATCTTAAGACACCGTTTCCTTTTCCTTACTTAAAGTGTCGATTACTTGGATTACGATTGTGATTATGATTATTGGTAAATAACATTTACTAGAGTTTCATATTTCACTGCAACTCTCACCGGCGTATATTTTTGTTGCTACAAGTGAAGAAGGAGTTGGTGACTGCCAAGTGACTGTTTCGTTTTTGTTGTTTGTTAGCGAGATCAGAGAACCAGGCGTCATCATGAACTTTACGCCCGTCGAACACGCGCCTTCGCCATTTATCCCTATCACTAGCGAGTTTCTTCCAGCTTCGAAAATCCATTCCAAAAGCACACATATCCCGCTTGGCACAATCTTTGAAACGCAGCATAGGTCTTCCCAACCCTCTTTTAGCGTTTGCCACAGCGCCAAGCACACGGCGCGGCATTCGAGTGGATTACATTTGATGCACATGCCCTAGCCACCGCAATCGTCTCTGCTTAAGCAGAACAATTTCCAGAACCCGCTCGTTGGTGACTCTGTCCTGCCAAGTTATATGCAAGATGCTTCTAACACAGCGCATGTGGAATGCATTAAGTCGAAGTTCTTGTTTTGCGTACGATGTCCAGGTTTCAGCCCCGTATAAGAGTATGCTCAGAACGCAAGTTTGGTAGACAATCATCTTGGTTTTTGTGGTTAGGTATTTATTATTCTACACTCTTGCACTAAGCCTGCCAAACATGGACGCCGCTTTACCGATACGTGTATCAATCTCAGCATCAAACGTGAGATTGTTCGATACAGTCGACCCCAGGTAGCAAAACTTGTCAACTACATTCAAGGGGGCACCGCTGAGTAAGATATAAGGTGCTTCTGCGCCTTGAACTAGCTATTAACTAATTTTACTGTAAATCAAGCAGAATAGGACAACGTTCACGCTGTAATAGAACGTTTGTCACAGAATAACCTTATTTTTACACCTCTGAAGTGTTTGAGCTTGGTAAAATGGGCTAGATGGGATGGAAAGCTACACGACGTCATTGAAATGAAGCATATCTATTTCTTTATCTATAAACAACTATTAAACGGCCACATTATTAAAAAAAAAAGAGAGTCATGTAGATAATATCATCAATAGATCATAAAATCGGTCTAAGTAGAAAATCCTTCTTAATTCGTACCAGTGATAAACAGTATTTCTTCTACTACTATTGGCCATTAAAAATAACAATATCGATAACATTAACAATATCCAAAGACGCCAAAGAAATAGCATTGCGAAATTGTGTCCTCTTTATCCTTACCGGTTACTTTATACAAAGGTAAAGTATGATGGCCTTACAAGTTTCTTAGACATAGCGCTATTCCTACCTCATTTGTTTCAAGTCAAATTATAATATGTTTCCTTGGGTATTCTATTTTATTTGTTTCTACAGAAGAGTGAAATAGGTTTTTTATGTTTCTAAATACTAGAGTCATCAGCTAGCAATAAAAGATATTAACCGTTTGTACTTGTGAAAATGTGCGTTCTATATATTTTTTATTAAACATCCATTCTAAAATATCTAAAGTAATGTTTTTACTTTTAAAAAGTGAAAAATTTCGACTTTGAAAATATCATTTTTTATTTTCCAACCTACAATTAGCTCATATGCAATAATATACACTCTAATTTTTAATCAAGGTATACAGTAAATTGTCACATACAGAGTAATAAGGCTTACATATTTCACTGTATAATGTTGAACTATCATATACAACATCGCAGGCAATCTTCATTCCGTAGTTAAATATGGCAAGTATGAGATACAACTGAATATATCTAGATTCCGCAGAATAATGTTGTGAGTATGAGATACAATTACTGGAACAGCCTTTGTTTCGTCGTAAAGTATTGTAAAAACCATATCTCTGAAAATACGTATATTTGTTTAACTATCTTTCAGCATAGTCAAGAATACTATAAATTAAACTCATATTCCAAAATTTATAAAAAATGGACAAGAAATGCAGTTTTTAGGATAGATTGAACCTTTAAAACGTTCTCCTGTAAAATTGTAGTTTTGGGGATACGATACTTTACGTAGGAGGTATCGATATTATCACGCCACCTTCCCAACGGGGTCAGGCAGAGACCAAGGCCTTCCACTTACTACTAAATAATATTATTTAATAATTTATGTACCCAATTTATTTTCGCGTAATTGATAATCATAATAGATCACAAAAAATCATCGCAGTGGCAATAATTTTTTTGTAAGTAAAAATTGTCTACTATGTTATTGAATATGTGACTTCGTGTATATGGAATTAAAAGAAATGACAAAATACTTAGTATCGCATTGATTCCGGGAGCGCTACAAAGGTGACTTTCATCATCATCATCATATCAGCCGAACGACGCCCACTGCTGGGCATAGGCCTCCCCCAAGGATCTCCACAACGATCGGTCCTGTGCTGTCCGAATCCAGCGGCTTCCCGCGACCTTGACCAGATCGTCGGTCCACCTTGTAAGGTGACTTTAAAACGTATCAATATTCAGAATACAGAGTCGTTCAGATATTATCCGTTGGTATTGCCACTAAGGTCGCAAGTTACTTCGTACTTTCGCAGGTATCGCACCGAAAGCTCACAATGAATGTCGCTTGCACTAAGATCTTGTTATTACCTTCTAGCATGTTTGTGACAATAAAATTGATATTAAAAAAGATCTTAGAATGAGATATAAATCTATGTATTTTAGACAGACATTTTCAGCAAAATTAAATATTAGAGAGAGATTAACAATTCAATAAATGACATAATTTTACTAATATGTATTATAAATGTGAATGTTTGGATGGATGTTTGTTACTCAATCACGCCAGAACAACTGAACTGATCTAAATGAAATTTGGGACGCAGATAGGTTGTAGGCTGGAATAGCACAAAGGCTATTTTCATCCAGGAAAATGTACAGTTCCCGTGGGATAGTAAATAATCAGTCAAACTTGAAAAATTCTATGCGTACGAAGTCGCGGACAAACAGCTAGTATAAATTTCATAATCAAGCTGGTCCGGCGAACTTGGTTTCGTTCGTAAATAAATGTTATAACATAGTGCTGCGCATCAAATTAGGCGGGGCATAGGAACAATGTTACAAACAATAAAACATCATTAAATTTAGTAGATTTTTTTGTTTTTTAATTTTTGTTTTTACCTTACTTGTCATACATCCACGATAGTTATCTGAGCTTTTAATAAAATGTTACGGGAAGTCGACTCAGTCAATTTGTTAACTAAAACCTTACCTACCTAATTCCTTATGATCTTACGCTGCAGGCGCTTTGCAAAAGAAGTACCTAAGCGTTACATACCTAATAAAGCACTGACAAATCGACGTCCAGGGACGCACGGTCACATAATGGAATTAGTTCGGAATTAATGTCTAGACACATAGGGTCGTTTGGAATTGTATTAAGTACGGGTGATGAAAAATCAAAAAATACCTACTATCGATTTAGGGGTGCGTCTCACTCATGTGATCTACACTAATATTATAAAGAGGAAAGATTTGTACCTATTTTTGTATGTTTGTATGTTTGTAATGAATAGGCTCAAAAAGTACTGGGCCGATTTAAAAAATTCTTTCACCAATAGAATGCTACATTCTTCCAATTTGACATAGGCTACATTTCATTTTGAAAAAAATTAGGGATCCTTGGTAAAATTTGAACAATTTAACCGAAGGTGTAGAAAAATGAGTCTTAAAATGTCTTTCGTCGAATGCGCTGCCGAAACTATTAGCGATAAAACAAAATAGTACAACAATATTGAAGAACATCATAATGTCTACAAAAAACTCCGCGGTAGCATATGTCCAACTATTGTAGTTATGTCACTACAACAACTTTTTTCATTTTAAACATTAATGAAAATGCTAACCAAATTCGAACCATGCTATTTATGTGTTTACGAGTATATTAATCCTCAATAAAGTCTCACGAACACAGATTTCAGAACATTTAGAAATTATTTTTCCCTGCATTGACACGTCCGTGGATCGAATTCGAGACCTCAGAACTGGTGACATCTTGATAACCGTTGTCAATCGCGCTCGACCAAGGTCGTCTAATCAAGTCGACAAAGAAAATATGGTGCATTTTATAAAATCTATACTAATATTATAAAGCTGAAGAGTTTGTTTGTTTGTTTGTTTGAACGCGCTAATCTCCGGAAGTATTGGTTCGATTTGAAATTTTTTTTTTTGTGTTGTATAGTCCATGTATCGAGGAAGGCTTTAGGCTATATAACATCACGCTGCGACCAATAGGAGCGAAGCATCAGTGAAAAATTTTGCAAAAATAATGGCGGTCATAGAAACAGAAATTGATGCGTACGAAGTCGCGGGGAACAGCTAGTATACAATAATTTGATATAATCAAACTTTAATAACGAGTACTTTACATAATAATCATTTGTTACAACAACACATGATATAATTTTGTTTGACAAAACGATTACTTTACATAACATACAGTTTATTTAATACTATTTAGTATAACATTCATAACAAATTAAACATTTTGAAATAAAACTCATTTTAATAATATCGTTCATTTGATATAAATTTGTTTGTTATACGCATCATTTCGTATATCTATAATTTGAAATTTAAGATAAAAACGTTTTAAATATTGATTAAAAGAAATAACCGTACTGACATACATTGGTAAAATTAAGAATTTGGTTGAATCCCGACTCGCCGTGGTCATTTCGCTGTGGTACTTGTCTGCCCTACACTAGAGTGCAATTTAAAAGCCGGAGGTGCGGAGGGAGGTTCCGCAGCTTCGGCTTACTGGTCGCCTTCGGCGATCAGCCTTAGCCGCTACAGCTCGCCCGGGCGCCCGAACTTGGTTACGCAAGGGCGGAAGGATTGCACTTCCCGCAGCGCCGGAGAAGAGCAAAACAAAGGCATGCATTGCCTATATGCTTGCTTGCTTGCTTGCCTGCATGCATTCATGACTGCCTGTAAGCATGCTGCTTGCCTGCTTGCATATGCTTGCTTGCCTGCATACTTGATGGATGCATGCATGCATATTTGCCTGCTTACGTACACGAATTCCTCCTTGCATGCGTATTTATGGCATTTCGTACTTCTATTACAGATTCGGAATTTATATTATTTGCTTGCCTGCTTGCCTATATGCATGCTTGCTTGCCTGCATGCATTCATGACTGCCTACAAGCATGCTGCTTGCCTGCTTGCATATGCTTGCTTGCATGCATGCATGCACATTTGCCTGCTTACGTACACGCATACCTCCTTGCATGCGTATTTATGGCATTTCGTACTACTATTACAAATTCGGAATTTATATTATTTGGTATCTTTAAATACTGCATTCTGACGATTTTGTATCAAGTAATCATTATACTAAATATTATTAGTTTTTACCTACACCAAATAAAATGTATTTGCTTTTAGCATTATACAGGATGGAATTTTAACCACTTTCCAAAATTTTAATAGGCGTTCAGTATTGTATTTAGAGCCTATTTATAAAGTAAAAAATGTAAATCAAGTTGTCACCCAAAAATATTTTTCGCGATATAGTTTTTAATTTTTACGGTCCTAGACCTGTTAAGGTATAAAGGGACAGTCAAAAACTTATGAATAGTATCATAATGAATGATTGAGATGCGAATCGCGTAAAAAAAGTGTTGTTAAGCGGCTGTATCAAAAATTTTAGATTTTTGGCGGACATTTTCTAAGTGCATTATCTTGACATTTTTGTACTGGGCTATACCAAAAGAAAAAATACGTCATTCGTTCTTTGTCTCATAGATTGATATATTAAAATTTGGAAGGTGGTTAAAATTTCACCCTGTATATCATGTGAATGTTTATTAAAAGGTTGTAATACTAAATGATTTTATCCTAATTGTTACTTACCTATACGTTTTAAAATTATGGAATTTGAAATTATATTTTTCTATCATTATATTAAAAAAGTGTTATTTTAAACAAAACCCTCGATTTAGCACATTGGTTAAGTATGACATTTAAGTCTTGTTTTAAAAAATCTTTCAAACTTTTGTACAGTAGGCCAAAATAACTATTAATTGGTTATAAGACAAAATTCAATTCATTGAGCAAATACTTTCCGAACACACGCGTGCACACACACACACACACACAAAACCTACCATTTTTATTTATTATTATTATTAATATGTTGGTCTTTTCCAACCTCGGAACTACAGAGTTCCGGACCTTTGGAAGGCATACGGCCAACTCGCAGAGGCCCGTTAGACAACATTTATCTAACGGCCATTTCCAAAAATCTTCAGTTTTGGCATATCGGAGATAGAAAACAACTTCTGTCTTTGTTTCTCTGGATGGCAAAAACAGAGATAGAAACTGTTTCCTATCTCCGATATGCCAAAACTGAAGATAGATAGGTTATTGGAACAGGCCGTAAATGATGTAATGTGACACTGACGATTATCCCTGTGCGCACTATACAAGTACACCCAAGGACAACCCCCGGTTAGTGCAGGACTATTGCAGAAACTGGATGAAAAGGATACTGGGCTATGGGTTTGGGTGCTAGTGGACTGGGTAAGTGGGACTGTGGAAGGACTATGGCCCCTGCCTGACCTATGTTACTCATACGGATAAAATGGCAGGGGGTGACTTGCATACTCGATCAATGGGCCCCCGACAACGGCCGCTAGCACATAGTGACGTAGCGACAAGGGGGCAACATAGCCTGAGGTGCTTAAGGAGTGAAGAGATATTACACGGCTCTCAGGACAATTCCGGTAATCTG
The DNA here is from genome assembly GCA_949315895.1 of Anania crocealis. NCBI lineage: Eukaryota > Metazoa > Arthropoda > Insecta > Lepidoptera > Crambidae > Anania > Anania crocealis. Next base: position 11,561,105 of record OX438884.1, on the reverse strand, counting down.
TTCAAGATCCCTACAAGCATCTTACTACAATATTTCCTTCCTCCGAGCATTTCTGCTTTAGCGACTATCCACTCAAGCCGGCCAATGAAGGCAAGCAAGAGGTGGGAGATATGTTTCTCGTCAGTGTTCACTCCGGCCGACCAATGAAGGCAAGCCAGAGGTGAGGAACAGGGATACTCCCGGGAACAATCAGGTACTTGGGGTCACTACTGCCCAACAGCTCGCCACAAGCTGCCCTGTGGGTTTGTTATTAATTATTATTATCTATTATAATGATTAATAATAATAATAAATGTGGACAACATCACATACATGTTATGATTGTTATGATCCCAAAGTGAGTAACTATTTAAAGCACTCGTATTGTGGAAATCAGAAACAACGAAGGAAACACCCAGACCCGAGAAAATGTAGAAAAACTTTTACTACATTGACCCGACCGACAGTATCGACAAATACTTGAAACTATTTGTTAAGATCTCTATAAGTTGTTTTCGAGAGTCATTACGAATCGTCTTACTCACAGGTTCAACGACTTCCAACCTCCCGAACAAGCCGGGTTTCGAAAAGGTTATAGTACCATAGACCACATTCATACGCTGCGGCAAGTTATACAGAAGACCGAAGAGTATAACTTGCCACTTTGCTTAGCGTTCGTGGACTATGAGAAAGCCTTTGATTCGATTAAGACTTGAGCAGTGTTGCAGTCTCTCCAAAGGTGCCAAATAGACTACAGGTACATCGAGGTGCTAAAGTACTTATACCAAAACGCCACCATGTTGGTTCGATTACAGAACCAGACCTCTAATCCGATCCAACTACAGCGAGGCGTGAGACAGGGAGACGTTATTTCTCCAAAACTGTTCACAACTGCGTTGGAGGATATTTTCAAGCTTCTGGACTGGAAAGGACGCGACATCAACATCAATGGCGAATACCTAACACACCTGCGATTTCCTGATGATGTAATTCTTATGGCTGAGACCTTGTAAGACCTGAACATTATGCTCGAAGATCTCGGTAATGCTTCTCAAAGAGTGGGTTTTAAGATGAACATGGACAAGACGAAAATCATGTTAAATGCCCATGTTGCACCCGCTCCAGTTAACGTTGGGAACATTGCACTCGAAGTTGTTGACACTATGTTTACCTGGGACAGATAGTCCAGCTCAGATGCGATGAGGGCGGCGTTCGGGATATATTATCCAACATATATTCGAATCCGAAATAACTCAGTGTCTCAAGACGAAAGTCTTTGACCAGTGTGTGTAGCCAGTAATGACCTATGGGAGTGAGACGTGGTCGTTTACTATGGGTCTCATAAGAAGGCTCAAGATCACTGGAGAGAGCGATGCTTGGTATTTCCCTACACGATCGAATCAGAAATTATGAGATCCTCAGGAAAACTAAAACAACCGACATTGCGCGAAGGATTGCATCGTTGAAGTGGCAGTGGACGGGACACATAGCGCGGAAAACCGATGGCTTGGGGTGGAAAGGTTCTCGAATGGCAACCGCGTACCGGACGACGTACCGTGGGCAGGCCCCTAACAAGGTGGACTGACGATCTGGTCAAGGTCGCGGGGATCCTAGGGAGATTTCGGAGAGTATGGCGTATATGATAAAAAAGTAGGAAAGTGCCTATGGAAAAAATTATATAATTCAACTTCTGGCACGTATAACTTGTCTCGGACTGAGTTAAGATGTATAGTTGTCATAATAAAACTTACTTATTACATAACTATGAACATAAAAAAAAATATTAGGTCGGTGTAACAGCAAAAAAAAAAAAATGCGCCACCTGATCTATACAAATCAGGCATTGTCCTTTACATCGTGTTATCAAAACAGATAAAAAATACGAGGTTGAAATAGGTATATCGTATACGGACTTGTGACAGTTTTCTGTTGTTGACCCGTAAATAAAGTTATTTGCCTAGTTCGGTCGGCGTTTGTGAGGGCGGAGTAAAAAATAAGAGGATTGTGTGTTGGTTAGCGAATGGGTGCTGGCGTGAGCTGTAAGGCGTAATTTATAGGGGCGAAACGAAGACGGCCAGCTGAGTTATGTGCTGGGGCTTTACATCTTTCATCCTGCACGCTCATGCTATGTAAATGCTACTTTATTCAGTTTTTAATGTTCTGATCCACGTGACAATGCTGGGACTGATTAAAATAAAATACTTTCTTAGTAGTTGTTTCATTTCGTTGCGACTTTTTTCTTGCTAGTTAAAATCAAAATCTTCAAGCAAGCAATTTGTTATGTCCCTAAACCTTGCTGCGTTGTCCAGAACTAGAAGGAAGTCTTACCATTACAGGTGAAAAAGAGCATCAAATAGTGCATTGAACGTGAACTTCTCAGTGGTGAAAATCTGTTGTTGCATTTTGGAAAATTCAACTTTACTTTCGTTTAAATTAAGCACACTTTGCTTGATAGGAACATATTAAATTCGTTAATCCATATTTGTTTACGAGAATATGATCAGATTTGCCATTTATCAAGCATCAAGTCATTCATGGATAATTAATTTAAGTATTTATTTTGGATGTTGGAAGTACCTACAAACTCAACACATTAAAATTTATTTGATATTTCTGTATATCTCAATAGCTCTATTAGAAGAGTTCAGTTAATAAGTAAATAAGGCGTGGGTCTAATCGAAGTCTTCATGTCTAGAACAATATCATCTTATTTAAGGGCACTGAAAATGGTATAATAAGTTTTTAAAACATTTTTATAATATAAATATAAATAGTTGATAACTAGTACTAGACATTAATTATAATACACTCAATAAATTGCTCTCATTCTACCAGAATATCGTCACAATGACTTATAAATGTATAAACTGGGTCAATGTGTATAATGTATGAATTTGTATCGCTATTAAGACACTGAAGTAGTATAATAATATTTTAAATATACACCTATACCAACTATTCAGTTTGTGTTTTGCAGATAGTAAAGGCATGTAGCGTGCTAAACAGTCATGTGGATGGAGCGGACAATGGGCATGTTAACATTTCATTTTAAACGTGCTTGGCTTTATTATTGCTGCTCTACGTTGCTGTGTTTAACTTAAATTTATTTAAAATAACACAAAGCGGTGTCAGTCCAAATCGTTTTACATATTTGCATGTGATTGCTTTACTGGTCTTAATAAGACTTGTAGCATAGCATACAATATTGACTATTTTGAACATTTCAAATTCTTAACTAGATGTTTTGTAATGAATACTGTAATCCGGAAGATAAGCGGGTTTAATTGTTACCTAAATCAATAAAATATTTAACTGATGTGTTATTTAAAATTGATATGTGTGTACCTATATTTTATATATTTAATAAAAATAACCATTAGTTGGTTTAGAATTTATTCTATCAATTACAATAGCAGTATAAATATTTATGACGCTCATTTTACTTTCATTTACGACACCTTGTGTTAAACTCAAGTATTTTGTATTGTCCTGTGTTGCTTATATAACATGTAATGTCAGTAAATGCTAAAACTTCAAAATTTTGATTACCATTTTTTTTATTAATGTATGATGGATAGTTTGCGGAGTGATCGAACAGGTGCAAAGACAGGCGATAAGAAAACGATTATCGGAACTGAGGCGCTGTCAGGCACTAAGTGCAGACCTAGGTACGCTAAGCGAGCAGATTCTGAGAGGCGGCTCTCAGACTAGTCGAATGACTTTCGAAAGGAAATTGAAATTCACGTTCAGCTCATCGTTATCAAACGAAATGAAATACGAGTACTAGGTTTGGAACAATCCACGGATCGAAATGATAGTTTAATGGCACATGCGTAGTTAACTTTAACTACATACGGCATCGAAACTAATTAATGTCGTTAACCTAAATACAACAATGCAATAAGAAATTGACTACCCGATTTGTGTCATGGTAAGGGGTGTCCGCCTATAACGCAAAAGTTTTCGTGTTCGACTCCAAGTTGGGTCAATTCAGGAACCGATCTTTTCTAAATTGTTTTCGGTCTGGAAGCGGTGGGGATTTATAATGTTCTTGCTTCGGAAGGCACGTTAAGACGTTGGTCCCAACTTTCGTTGCAAAATGGAAGTCATAAAAAAATTACACGTTAGAGACAGACGTGGCTTATTCTTATCAGTTTAAAAAAATATTAAAGGTGATTTATATTAGTACAAGCTGTTGCCCGCGACTTTGTCCGCGTCAATGTCTGTTATTATAATCGCGATTATTTTTGCAACATTTTTCACAGATGCTTCGCTTTTATTGGTCGCAGCTTGATGTTATATAGCCTAAAGCCGTCCTCGATAAATATTTTTTCAATTCCAATCAGTACTTCCTGGGATTAGCACGTTCAAACGAACAAACAAACAAACAAACTCTTCAGCTTTATAATATAAATATAGATTACAATATACGTGTTTGAAATACATGTAATTACGCAAATCTAACTACGACAACTTCATTGTTAATTAGTTGACTAGTTATGGTGTCATCCTTTGTATAAATAAAAATCATACAGAAATAAATAGATGCACATTGCTTCAGTGGTAGCGATTACAAGCAGATACAGCCATAAGTATGACACCACGCATTTTCTTACGAGCACAAATGAATTTGTTTAGCAGTAAATGTTGCACGATAATACAGGGGTGAGCGCAGGCAGGCTAAGCACGTAGTATAGAAACAGAAGAGGTTAAAACAGTAACTCTGCTCTCCTAAAAACATTGCATATCGAGTCAAGCTAAACTTCTACTGAACTCTTAAATAATATTATACAAATTATAGTTTTTAGTAGTTACTGTATGCCAATCCCATAATACGAGTAAAAAAGTTAGCATAACTCATTTTATTTACAGCTCTTATACATATTCTTTCTCATACATAATCTTACTAATCTTACTTAATACTAAAAATACAAAAGTTTGGATGAATGTTTGTCTCTCAATCATGCCAAAACTGCAGAACGGATCAGGATTGAATTTGTCACGAATATACAATGTAGGCTGGAATAGTACATGGGTTACTTTTAAATGTGGAAAAATTTACGGTTCCCGTGAGATAAATTCTGCTAGTGGAAAATCGCGGCAATAGCAAATAAAAAAAAATTACACTTATGAAAATTGTTATTTAAGCAAATAAATTCCTAGTATTTTAACCTTCACCTCATTCGGGAGACGACATTTTTATTCAAGGAATTGTTTTATCAATATTTACACTTTGAAGATGCTGTTTGATGACTTGTACAATATGTGGAACATTGTTTCAGATGGCTGTTTTCAAGAAAATAAATATGTTTTTGTTTTTGAAACCAAATGAATATACTTGCTATATTTACTTCCATTGTTGTATAGCTAGTTGCGGTGTTGGTGTGTAGTATGCGCGTAAACGGCAGATAAACTGCGCCGGCTGGGGCGGCAACAATAATAATTGCGCCAGATAATGCCGCCGAGGCTAAAACTTGCGTAATACAGCCCAAATTCGTATTAATTTCGTACGAGTATCAAATTGTTTCATTTGCGCCCGCAATAAACGAGCGTGAATCGTTTAAATTAAAGAAATTTCGGTTGCGTATGTTATTCATTTTTGTAGTTAGTTTTTTTTTAAATATAGGTCTTAAACAATAAATATAAACGAAAAAATTAACTACTCCGTATTTTGGGATAATTTTCTATTAATGAAAATGAAGATGATTTTATGCCAAGTCGTAGCAAATTCACACGTTTGGTCCAAGCTGCAGCTGCTGAGCTCCATGAAACGTTTTCTCAAGCTACGAGTGCGTAGTGCGTGCTACGCCGTAGCGCGACCACGAGTTTGGTCGCCACGCTGCGTTCAGATTTAATGTGTTTATTATTTATAAGTATGTTTACGTACGTACTATCCGTTTGCACTGCACTTGTTTATTAATGAAGCAAATAGTCTATTTATTTATGACCTTTACACACTTTTCATGTGGATATTTCTAAACCAGCTTTTTTTTTATACAATTATCAATACCCTTCTCCTGACCGTTGCAAACATAACAATAAAAAAAAATTCAATTTGGTGAAGTTCATCGGAAGTTATGAGGGATGGTGCATCGGAAGTTATGATATGAGTGATTCATTTTGGCGATTGACTTTATTTATAGTAGCAGTTACAGTATAAATTAGAGAAATAAATGATTACGACTTCAGAATCTCTTCTGACCAATAAATTCAAGTTTCTCATTTTATGTAACTATCTATATATTTTTAAATAGCATCTAAGTCCAAGATTCCAATTCTCTGATAAAATAGAGATGTTGTCGAAGTGTATTAGGAAATCAGGTCAGATCTATACGGCCACCGCATTAAGCATCCTTGCGATTAGCGAACCGGACCACGCGCGCGAGTTAGTTACGAGTGTCGACTTTGGCACGACCCGACTTCGCCGTTTCAACGGTTTGCACTTTGACTGTTTCAAATTGTATTTCAGTCAGCACTGAACGTGTGATAAACTAGCCTTAAACTCTATTTATTTGGTCCTAACATAATATGTGTCCGGTGACGCTAATTTCGTATTTTGAGTTGTAACGCAAATTTTACGCTTTGGGCAAGTTATTTTGAGTACTAAAATAAAATACAAGTACTCAGTTCTCATGATAAATGTTTCATTATGACGATAATTGCATCAGCAATAAAACGAATTAGTTGTTGGTAATTTTTTTAACAATATAAATGAACAATGTCTGTTACTTAAAGTGTCACACAATTTCTGTGCATACGTGATGCAGGGTTGTTAACATAATATCTATACTATAATACTATAAAGCTGAAGAATTTGTTTGTTTGTTTGTTTGAACGCGCAAATCTCAGGAAGTACTGGTTCAAATTAAAAAAAATACTGTTTTTTTTTGTGTTGGATAGTCCATTTATCGAGGAAGGCTTTAGGCTATACCAACAAGATCACGTTGCGACCAACAGGAGCGAAGCATCAGTGAAAAATATTTCAAAAATAATAGCTATCGTAATAACAGAAATTGACGCGGACGAAGTCGCGAGCAACAGTTAGTGCATATATAAATAGTATAGCGAATTAAAAATTTTGATATTATCATTGTATCTTTTTTAATTTTCATACAAATCAAAATATGTATTTAGATTCCGATTTGTATTGAAATATTTTTTTCAAAAATCATTATATCATATTTCTGATTGCTCCATAGTGTTTATATGCATATGTTAAAATAGGCTGGTTTCGGCTCGTTATACCATTAACCTAAGGCTGCGTTTCCACTGACGCGGAGAGGAGCTTAGCGGTGCATGAATTGACCAATCACAATGTTTCCACTGAAGCGGAGCAGAGATTTAGAGCATTGTGGTTGGTCAATTCATGCACCGCTAAGCTCCTCTCCGCTCCTCTCGACGTCAGTGGAAACGCAGCCTTACACGCTGTTATATTTGCTGAAATTCGGGTTGCGCAATAAAATGCAATCTTACAAGTAACAATGCGTCCCTAATCGAGGCCAAATGGTACGGTGTGTGTCTTGCGCGGGGACGCTGGTATTATCTCTCGCGGTTGACCGAGCTTCGATCACTGGCTCGACGACTTCCAAAGCCTTGTTAAGGCCTAATGACATGGGAACAACCGAAATCTCCACTTATTTATACCTTTTATCTGAATGATAGCTCTTCACTCGTCGATTCAGGTGATATTAGGTAATAAGTTTAGCAATTTATGTTACATTCAATTCTGTTTCTCTGAACCGTTCAAGTATATAGGTACAGGATGAAATTTTAACCACCTTCCAAATTTTAATGTATTAATCTACGAGACTAAAAACAAATGACGTATTTTTTCTTTTGGTATAGTCCAGTACAAAAATGTCAAGTTAAAGCACTTAGAAATGTCCGCCAAAAATCTTAAATTTTTGATACGGCCGCCAAGCAACACTTTTTTTACGCGATGCGCATCTCATTCATTCATTACGATACTATTCATAAGTTTTTTATTTTCCCTTTATACCTTAACATGCCTATTAGGACCGAAAATTAAAAACTATATTGCTAAAAATGTTATCAGGTGAAAACTTGATTAACATTTTTTACTTCTTATATGGGCTCTAAATAAATAATCTAATAAGATACTGAACGCCTATAAAAATTTTGGGAAGTGGTTAAAACTTCATCCTGTATAAAGTAATAAAGTAATAAATCTATACTAATATTATAAAGCTGAAGAGTTTGTTTGTTTGTTTGAACGCGCTAATCTCAAGAAGTACTGGTTCGATTTGAAAAAATATTTTTGTGTTGGATAGTCCATTTATCGAGGAAGGCTTTAGGCTATATAACATTACGCTGCGACCAATAGGAGCGAAGCATCAGTAGAAAATGTTGCAAAAATAATCGAATTCTTATCAACAGAAATTGACGCTGACGACGTCGCGGGAAACAGCTATAAGAAATAAATCTATACTAATATTATAAAGCTGAAGGGTTTGTTTGTTTGTTTGAACGCGCTATTCTCCGGAAGTACTGGTTCGATTTGAAAAAATATTTTTGTGTTGGATAGTCCATTTATCGAGGAAGGCTTTAGGCTATATAACATCACGAGGCGACCAAAAGGAGCAAGGTATGAGTGAAAAATGTTGCTAAAATAATCGCGTTCATAATAACAGAAATTGACGCGGACGAAGTCGCGGGCAACAGCTAGTAAGAAATAAATAGCAAAGTTTAAGCCATTAATAAACCCAGCCATTTCTAAAAATAGCGTAAGTCTTACTAATATGCTTACGTAAGCACTCTTTTTACAAAACTAGGATCACCGAATCAGAATACTTTCAAAAGATAGTTCTTTTGAAAGTATTTGTCTTGTATTAGGTAAAAATATTTTACTGTCGATGTAATTTTTCAACTACCTTTACAATTCAATTCTTTCCTGCTTACGTGACACTTGATCGACTCCTAGTTAGCGTTAGTGAAACGTGAAGTGGACGTCATTAAAATGTTTATTGATTAAAATCGGATTTACGCACTAAAGGTTTCGTACCTACTTATTCTACTTACTCGTTACTATAAAAAACATTCAATTATTTTAAAGTTGTTAAGAAAAATATTGTTTAGTTTACATAATAGGTTGAGCCTGGCCTGTGGGGTATAGTATACTCTACAAAGTATCTTAAGGTCATAAAAATATTAATTGATTAAACACAATTTGTAGTACACCTTTCCGGTTTGTTTTTAACTGTCATGCTTTCTAAAGAATTGTCAAATTTGATTGCTTTTTATTGATTTATGCTATGGAAAAGCTGTATGTAACAATAAATGTGTTATATCTTTAATCCATGGCTTTATTAATAATCGCTTGAGAATTAGACTTTTAACACCCGTGACACAGGTATCGTCATTCAATTAGGGTAAATATAGGATTCAGGTTAATAAATAAGTACCATAGTTTTTAGCAATCCCTATTTTATAAGACAATTCTTCACGAGCCTGTGAAGAATTCTTTGTAAAATGGAAAAAAATGTTAAGGCAATCAAACGCAGGTATCATCGCTGTCGCCCAATAGTTGTAATAAATGTGTCCCGTGCGTGAGAGCGGAGGCGTAGCTGCGCCTAAAATATGGACTATTTCATATTCCTTGTTTCACAAACACACTGGCTACCCTCGGATTTCTTTTTCGAACAATTTTTTGATAACGCGATATCTTTCAATATGTGCCCGGCTAAATATACTGCCTCTCTGTATTACTAGATTTAAGGGAAGTTTTTTGAAATTAGAACTAGTTATGCTACGTTGAATTTTACTTATTACGATACTTGTGCCCGGTCAACATGTCATGTAGCATTATTTAGCCACTTTAGAGATTTCATAAAACAAATTATTTTATGTAGGTTTAAATTGAGTGCTCTAACTTTAAATACATTTAAAGTTAGAGCATTAAGATCATAAAAAACGCTTATAATCAATCAACTCAGTGGTGTGATAAAAAACCAATAGTTATTACACACATAAAACAAGATGGAGGTAAGTACAGGGAAAATGAACGAAGTAGGTCAAGAAATTTGTTGTCGTAAGCGGGAAAGGTGTTAAAAGGATATTTCATAAGTTGAAAGGAATCATATGAGGGTCTACGGCTTACCTTTTTCGAGACCAAACGTCCTAAAATGAACTGTCCACAAGTGTGAATGATCGGTCGTCTTGTACGTACGTATCACCTTCATGTAGCGCTCTACGAGCGGATAGCGGACTCTGAACTGTAAGCGGGCCCGACCTAAATAAAAGTTTGGATCACATTGCAGTTCAGCCGGTCGGCAAACGTACAAATGGATAATTTACCGTACGGTGACCTTCAGTGGATTTCAGTGGAAGATATGAGGAGGGGAGGTGCGCCTGGAAGACAATGTCGTACATATTTTAAACGGGCACGCCCTGTTCGCACAAAGGCGTAATTTATAGGGCCGCGCGGAGACGGGCGGCTGAGTTATGTCCCGACGATAGCGACGAGCTTTTAACTGCCTAATGGAGCGATTTACTCCGACCACCTTGCGCCTACTCCACTGTTTACGGCGAAGCACGTCTGTGACACGCTGAGTTGTGTAGATAACGGCGAGGAATTAATTTCTCGTCTTTCGTTCGGCACAGATTTAAGTAAATTTGTGCCGATTAGAGCATGCTTAATCATCGGATGTTATAGATAGGAGTTGGGTATTTAGTGGATAGTTTGCGCCGAGGCGGCGGGCGTGCGAGCAGCGGCGCCGGGGCTGCGCGAAAGTTTTTCAATAAAACATGGCCCTTAGAGACAACATTTCAATGGAGCGCAGGCGATGTTTACGGCCGGCGCGTCGCTCGCTCCTCGACACTACAGAACAATCCAATCTGAAGGTATTGATCAAATTGTACGGATACCAGCATTTACGTACATTTTATCGGCATAAATAGGAGAATGGTATTGGCAATCCGATTCGATTGCGTTGGTACGTTAATACATAACCGTAAAAGATTTCTATACACCAAAATATTTGTATTTTTAACGTATTTGATTATGACTAGTAGGCTTTGCTTCCAGATTCTATCGACAGACATGATTTCGCAGAAATATCCTGATCTTTTTTTTAAAGTCTATGCAATTAGAATCGCAAACTTTTAATAGATATATCAATCACAAGAATAAATTAAATTATAGGTCTCAAGATAATTTAAACCACACGTGCATTTTAAAAATTTCAGTTAAATTTAACCGTTTTTTAAATTAAGTCATTATCAGCCCAAACCAGTCTGCTGCTGGACACTGACACCTACAAATCGAGTATTAAGCAATAATTGCCACGCTTGGCATACGGGATGGCAATCGCAGTTTGGCCAAACGTGGAGAGAAAACGCAACTTATTAGTTGCTACTTCCGAAACCCATGAGAGAAGAGATGTTGGTATTCTATATTTGCGCCGGCTACACACAAAAAAAAACAGATAAAATAATTTTTAGATTTTCAATAGTATACGCTTCACAATTTTTTAATCGGGTTGTAAATACTAATCTTAACATTTAAAAGAATATTGTGCCGACTGACTGAGCCACCACTGCAAAGTTTAAGCGACAAGCCGGACTAATTTGGCATAATGATAGCTAATATGACATGATATTCGCTAATATATTAATAAAAAAAATATTAGTGTCAGTATATAAACTTGGAAAATTTTGTCTCAGGCGGGACTCGAACCCGCATCTCCTCGCAGTTCGAGTCCCGCCTGAGACAAAATTTTTCAAGTTTATATACTGATATTATAAGTGCAATTAAGTTGCTAAAATATCAAATAAAGTATAAAAATATTAGTGTGTAAAAATTTGCATTTAAAACTGAACTTTTTAATTTAAAATTATAATATTAATTTGAATTTATTTTAACGAAACTTCCTTATCAAAATCAAACTTGGCAACAACGATGACTTGGTAAGAAGTTCCGATCTAACGTATATATCCAGTAGTAATGGTACGATTAAATTTAAATATTTGTGTAAGGTACTATTTGAAGAAGGATGAAGATCTTGAATAAGTAGTCAATATTTTTTATAATGTTTTGAATTTTTAAAATATACAACATGCAATGGGAAAACTTAATATTTCCGTTCGTAGCATTGTGTAAGCGTTCAAATGTAAAGAATTGTATTCACATCTGTGTTGCTATCCAACACAATATTTTAAAAAGAAGAATGAATGTGCAATGACCCAGATATTTGTTACACTTTTAGCCGACGGTTTCCTTGAAACTGCATATATTTCATCTCACTTATACGCTGCATGGGAATGAAGCTTCTGGTTTCTTTAGATCAGAGGGATCCGCAGTGTTGTTTTGTGAGAGTGCCGCCTACACTGCACTTGTGTTGGCTTTTGTTGGGCGTTTTGCATCGCAGGTCAAGTGCAATCCTCGGAGATTGCCTTGGGCTATGCGCGTGAATAAAGTAAACCATTTGGAGAGTATGTCTGCAACACGTTCTATTGAATGCGTTTAGTTTAAGGGACCTCTCTAGAGAAAGCTGTTCCAAGACTGTATAATCTGTTAATGACAGATATACCCGCTTGTCAAGGGAAAACACTGCTTAAGTAGGTACCTACGTGGTTCTAAAATCTTCCTTAGCAAAATTCTGTGTTGAGATGTTATCAGCTTTCAGGGGATATTTGTCGTTTTCAGTTGCCGACCTAATAGGATAGAACAATAAATTAACAACACACAGTAATGGATTGTAATAATTGATACCGTACAATTGTCATTAGAAGAAACAATTAGGTCGATAGTGGATTACTGAGGGTGATTGCGTCGCGGAACGAGGTATTTGTGTCACATCGAGCGATCGATCCGCTCACTCCCGGCCAATTACCGCCGATACACGACCGAATATTGTTCTCGATGTATACGATACGGCGATACTACGAGTAACACACTGCTTCACACAGAAAACAGAGGTGCCAGCCCTAGCATACGGTTTGATAAGACAATTCGAAGTTTGTTACGTTTCCGAACTGACTAAATCTTCCTAGTTTGTTGTTTAATTGAATAATACATTATTTAATAAATGTGATCAAACATTATTTAATACGGTAAAAACCTTTTCTCATTGTGTCTTGCATGTGATTATACTGTTTTTAACATTTACAGTAGAGTATGTTTTCAATGTGTACGCTTAATAATATGAATGAAACAACGACGCAGCTCGGGGTGCTTCCGGCTATTAACTTAATTTGTTTTCATATAAACTCGGCAAGGCTCATCAGCGAACGTTTCATACACAATGGTGCTTTTAGGTCTAATTCATGTTAATACGTCGGCACTTTTGTTTCGGAATCACTTGAATAGAAACATCGTTCCAGATGCGACGTGCATCCGGTTGTAATAATAAAGTATTAGAATAACTGATACATTTTATGTTAGGAGACACGGGAAGAAGTTTCATTAAGATTTACTGAAATATGCTTAACTAAATAATCCAGGCAGGAGGCACGGCGAGCGCAGTGCGGCCTCTAACGACCCTACAGCGCTCGAGAGCTCTCTGCGTTTCAGTTGCTTCACGCTCATGCACTTTTCTAGTACGCACTGTTTATGCTCCAGTTCGGTTCAGAAACTCACATTTAACCGCAGACATCGCATTCTAATTTGAATATCGATGCTGCATTTTATATACTTTCAGGAGCAAAAGAATTTATTGTAAAATCTTTCCGGAATCCAAAATATATTCTGAAGTTATAAAGTTGTAGCACGTGCTATGGTAGAAGACGTTTTGAAGCAAACGAAGGAAAGTTGTTTAAACAATGATGTACTTGAAGTTCGTAACTGGTGGTTAGTATGTGAACAAGCGGACTGCATGTAGCAAGCTTAGTGGAAGGACGCTCAAGATATGAAGAGCCCTCGTCGCTCGTAGCCTTCTGCAGCGCAGTGGCGTGAGATGTTTATGAATTATGTATCGTCAGGAGGCTGATACTCACCGTTTAAATTTTGCATAAAATCTTTGTGAAACCTTTAGTGTTGCAAAGTTACTTGGCAAACGCAACTTGCACCTTTTAACTTAAAAAATGCTAAGCGTTAAGCACCTTAAGCATGTGCTTCTTTATACTGTTGTCGGTTCGATTCTGTCTACATTGACAGACATTTTTAATAATTTTGACGTGATTACTTGTCTTTGAACACTTTTCGCTGGATTTGACCCACCTAACTAAAATATAAGTACGGCGTTTTTTTCTATGGGGTATCACAATTTTCTACCGGTTGCACTGAATTCCTTTTTTCCGTATAACTAACAAATTTGGCCGTGTCTGTATTATTGCCTGATATCTTAGCAGACAGTCCACTTCGCAAGAACATCTTATGTAGCATTTTTATATTTGGTTTGCCCTATATGTATACTAACGACCGCAGCTGCAGTCGATTTTGTAAACACCAGGAGTTTGAAGCGATAATATATCCTTTGGCGAACCCAGTATGGTTGTTAACTTTTGACCCTGGTGTGAACACCGTTGGGATGGAGTACTTCTTAAGCGGGGATCTAATTTTATTGGTCACTTCTATCACATAGGGCAAATATGCGGGATGTCTACTCACAGTGGGATTTTTACAAACACCTGACCGCAACTTCCATTGAAGTGACGGCAGTACAGAACTAGGTCTCGGTTCAGATGTTCAAGGTCACACAGATCATATTATGCTCTGTTAATAAGATATGTCATAACGGATTGTAAATGCCGAAGGTGGTGCTTTAAAGACGCATGTAAGTATCTATCGGTGTGTGTAGGGTTTCTGTAAACACAGTGTGATCCCGTCCGATCTTACTCTCACCAGGACATCCAAAAATGATAACGATTGGTCTTCCTTTAATTCATATGTGAATTTCATCCTAGGATGAATGGCATTAAGGTGTTGCATGCATATATTGATGTACATCCTGCTTGTTTTCTTAAAAGATACAAAATACGTCATCAACGTATCGTTTCCAAAGTCTGATAGTCTTCGGGCCGAGGCGTAAAGCTTTTTCAACAAAATGTTCCATCCAGAGATTTACTAGTATAGGAGCCACAGGATTTCTCATTGCGACGCCATCAATAGTTGCCATCTAAGCAGTTTTTTAATAAATCAATAAAGTTAAAAGCCGTACGTAAATAGGCACATTTTCAAGCAGCCTTTTACTCAAACGGGCTTACTATTAAACGGTAAAAAATATTCTTCAACTCAATCTTTTATTTACAGAAATTGATCGAAAATGAAAACTTTTAAAATGGTACGAAGAATGGTGTAGTCTATAAATAGGAAATGACTTATTAAAATCCTATACCAGCAACAAATCAAAAATAGATTATCTAAAAAGGGTCACGGAACCAATATATTTGTAAACGCAATTAGTAATCGGCCTGAGTACGCAATTACCTACTGTAGGCACAATTTTCAACCTTCGAATTTATGAAATGCACGTTATGACGTGATCAAGATTAGTGTCAATATCTGTTCTTCGCTGGACGATTAAATAACGATGAAGAATTTGGATCACAATCACATCGGGCAAGATTAATGATCCGTTCCTGTTGTTGAATAGAGGAGACTTCGTCAATGCTAATTTCGGGCGAGCTTTCGGTGGCTGACACTTAGTTTCATATCTCCCCAGTTCCATTTTGACAATCGGGTGATTACCGCAGACCAATGTGCACCAGTCTAACTTATATTTGATAATTTTGCAAACTATGTTCAAGACATTAGTTCAGTTCCGTTGCGGTGAATTTCAGTGGAAACTTACCTCAATACTGATCCAGTATTGTTGTAATGTTAAGTAACTGTCGCGTAGCTAACCTGCTAGCGGATGTACCTTTTGTAATTAGCATAAGTTTCACGATTTACTACTGAATTGCTTCTGAAATCCGTTTACCTTATAGCATGTGCAATATTGTTAAATGAACAAAAACTACTTAATCGTTTTATTTACTAAGAAAAAGAGGTTACAAAGTTAACTAAGGTTAGTAAAAATAGAAGAGACAGTAAAGTTAACGATATATGTATTTACAAATCCAGGGTTGCATAAAGATATTCACACTTATTGTAACAGTTAACAACACTTAACACTACATGGGGTTTACTGCAACCGAATAAATTATTTAAAGGTAAAATACGAATAAACGATATAATAAATACGAAAATACTAATAATCATGATCGCTGACAGTCTGCCCGCGATTCGTGCAATAGGATCGTAACGTCGGAAAGGTACTTATTATATTTTAAATAATTTATCCGGTTGCAGTAAACGCCGTGTAGTGTTAAGTGTTAAAAATGAAACAAGATAGTTTAAAATCTTATTGTAACAGGTCAAAATCAGAAACTTTTTAACGTAAATCGTAACTTAGGACGATAAAAAAACCGTGACTTAAAATCATGACATGGATTAATTTATATGATACATAAATCTCTAAACATATATAAATAAAAAAGGTTAATGTTGTAACTAAGCGCAAAACTTGTTACGGCCTAAAGGAACACGAAAAGTTGAAATAAAAAAATAATGCGCGGAATATAGTAAACACAACACCATTCTTTTCACATCCCAAAACATATGACAGAACAAAGTCAGTCTGGGTAGCTAGTATATAGTATATAATAAATAGGGTAAACGCTATAGAGATTGCCCAGGATATAGTGATTGCCAACCCTAAGTAAAAGACGCCTTAATCACAGTTTCCAAAGAAGCTTGTTTGGTATTTACTCGCCAGATGGCACTATAAAGTACTTGGTAGCATTTTAAATTATAAATTGGTAACATTCTAAAGAAAAAAAACTGTAAATGACGGACTTTAACGTGAAAGAGTAAGTCTGTAAGAAAAAAGTAAGTTTTTTATGATTTTCTTAAGAACAGCCGTCTTGTATTTGCTTTTTTTGCTTGTTTTTTTTTGTTTTTGTTTTTGTTTTTGATAATGCATAAGATAAAATGGTATTCTTATCTATTAAAAACCAGTTCATTAGCTGCTTATTGATCGTTTACGAGGGATGGGCAATAAATGTACCAGAACTTTAATAATTTTGGTTATTGCCATATTCATATTTAGTTATTGCCATAGACCATAGTTACAGTTATTGCCCGGGCAATGTCTATTTTCCAATGGTTTTTTTTTTAATTTCTTGTGTTACCTACGTGCAAAATATTTTGCCGTATTATAAATAATGCCGAAGATCCCAAAACTAGAGTATTTGCAAGAAAGTCTTGAACTGGCTCTCGCAGAACTACAAAAAAATGAGGAACATTTTTAAGATCGCCAAATTGCTCAAAAATATGGCGTACTCAGATTTACCTTCAGATTCTATAATAAGAACCCTGGTCACAAAACTAGTAACGGACCTCCACCTGTTCTGAGGCCAAACGAAGAAGCTATTAGTATATAAACTTGAAAAATGTTATCTCAGGCGGGACTCGAACCCGCATCTCCTCGCTCCCGCCGTTCGAGTCCCGCCTGAGACAAAATTTTTCAAGTTTATATACTGATATTATAAGTGCAATTAAGTTGCTAAAATATCAAATAAAGAAGAAGCTATTCTTGAGGGCTGGATCATCATCACTTCGGCACAAAAAGGTTTCCCAAAGAATAAGGACAATATTTTAGTTAGCGTTTAAAATTTTCTTGTGGACAACCTCAGCCTTATAGATCTAACCCATTTCAGAATAAATAGTTATAGAATATAGGATGGTGAAAAGCTTTTTTAAAGAGGCACCCTAAATTGAACATTAGAACTTCTGAAGGAGTGACCAAAGCAAGTTCATGCGTATGCGAAACGGATATAAGAGGCTGGTTCGACGAAATACGGCAATATGCTGAAGAAAAAGGTTTAATCGAGATTCTCAGCCAACCTAAGAGAGTCTTCAATGCAGTCTTCAAATTTGCCAGAGCAGCTTATGTCTCTGCTTTTCGACCCCTAAAACTTGGCTGGAGAAGGCACCTAAGGCAGGTATCAAATCAAGATAAAGACATAAACAAGCAAACTTTTGCCCCCGTTTTAAATAATGTCGTTGCAGCAAGTTTGGAACCTGAAATATTGACAAATGGTTTCAGGGCTTGTGGTCTCTGCTCATTTGATCAAGGTTCCATCAACTTTAAGAAATGCTTAGGGGAGAATTCTGTCCCGCCACGGACAAAAGCCCTAAAAGACATTCCTGACACTGCAACAATTACTTATGAAACATTCAAAAACATTGCGGGATCTTCATTTTGCAAAAGATTTCAAGACGAGTTGTTCTGCGCTACTGATGTGGAACTTGAAATAATCTTCAATCTTTGGAAAGAATTTCAAACAAACGAAGATTATTTAGACAAAGTGGTTCTAGCTACAACAAATTCAATTCTAGAACCTTGTGATTCAACCATGAGACCTGATGATACACAAATGATAAGCAAACCTGCAGTCCTACTACCAGAGCTTAGTCTTCATAGTACATCTAATAGTGATGTAAATGCCTATTTACCACTTGCTATCCCAACATCTCAAAGTCAACGAGATTTCCAGCCTGTCCCCTAATTCGCGTAACCAAATCGTATCACAATCGTAAATGAACGACAGGTTTTTGACAGTTCTAGTATGGGTTAAATGTCAAAATCGTCCAATTCAATCACGATCGAACTGCGATTCGGTTACGCGAATTAGGCCCAAGGATGCTTTGACTTACCACAACCTAGTACCTACATCATATGCTGATATTCATTTGCAGAGTCCAAAGATAGTAAAAGCAAAATCATCTTTTGGGGAATATTTAGCTTATCCTAAAACTTAAATACGGAAAGGAAAGAGACAAACAGAGAGACAACCCTTTGCAATTACATCTGATAGCTTCAAGTTGGCGGGCGTTACAAAAAAAACTAAGGGATAAAGAACATCTATTAAAAGAATGCGAAGATGCGAGAAGCCGAGGATCGACCTAAATGGCGTGCAACTGGAGAGGCCTATGTCCAGCAGTCCACTGCGATAGGCTAATGATGATGATGATGAAATAATAGAGAACTGATAGGTGGTCAACAACTGTACAGTCTATATGGCAATATAATTGTGCCAGCCGGGCAATGACTATGATTTTAGTGATTCCTATAATTTTATTTTTTTTAAATACAAAAATACCAAAGGTATTTTTATATCTGAATGCTATTCTTACTGGTAAATATATTAGGGTTATGTTAAAAAAAGTTTAAATTATTCTCTTTGATTTAAATAAAGATTTTATAAAGCATTTTTTTTTAAAGCATTTTCTGTATCATCCCTTAAGGGGCAATCACTATAGCGTTTAACCCTAGATAAAATACAGTTTGTCCCATTAGTGTTATAATTAAAACAATGTTATTGTTACAAAATGATAAGCATTACGGCCGACATAATATGTGAGAATGATAAAATGTCTAAAAAGCTAATAATTTTATCTACACAACTATTTAACACAGTTGAAGTAATTTTAAAAAGATGGAATATCTGTATCGATTTTTAGAACAACAATGGAGCGTACGTATTGCCATTGTAATTTATCGCTGATTCATGTCCGCTGCGCTGTCGTTATTTCAGCCGAGTGACTCGGGTGAAGTGAAATAAATGAAACTATGTTACACACGCGATTGAGCAAATATTTCATCAACTTGTTGCCTTACAAAACATATAAAAATCATTGTAGTCTCGATAACGTCCTTTAGGAGAAAGACGGGCAGAAATTGAATTCGGGTTTGAGACGCTGCGCGTTGCTAAGTTGCGGAATGATATTAGTGTATTATTGGATCGAGTGCGGTTGGTATTGCCTGGAATTTGTATAACGGAGCACGATTTAGAATCAGGGTTGCCATTTTTTTAAATTTAAAGCCAATTTATCGAAAAATTCTAAAGGAAAAGTTACTTTACTACACTACTAGTTAATTTCAATGTAAATTTCACACCAATACCCCATTAAACAAAAATAGGTTCACCCACAGTACTGGTACATAATATAACATTTGATATACCTATATATAAATAAAGGCTTTGTGGTAAGGCGAAAAATGGAAAAAAACGAGGAGTACGTATATTTATTATACACGTATATACCACTTACGTTTAATATATATATACTCTTGTAGCATGTCTCAGCTTTTTTTTGCGTCGACGAATTTATTTAAGCTTTTGCTTGAAGTCGTTCTCATTACAATTTCATAGTGCTAGAGTCAGCAGAATAATATCTCCGTTAAATTATGAATAACATAGATAAAAGTAACACAATTTATGTTATTTAAAAACATTTTTTTTTGAAAATCAGCTTTTTTCTGTCTGTATACTATATAAATACTTAATCACAAAAAATTTAGCCAAAATAAGCGTTAGATAAGCTACCATCGGTGCGAAATGATTGTCAGTCATTTCTTGTTTAGCACCCGCGTCAAATTTCAAGATTTTTTCCGGTCAATTCATTGTGAAATACTTTAATTTTTATTTTCTCAAGGCTGCCCTTCTACTCGTCTACCTCATGCTTAAAAATATATAGCTACGGGTCGATTTGATAACATCCTCTTCTTTAGTCGGTCAAAAATACTTAGATATAAAGGTAAACATAATCATTACTTTAACCTACACGAATATCGAATACCAGTGCCAAATTCTGAAACAAATTTAAAGCAAAAACTAATACAAGACTTCTGCATACTACTTCAATATCAAAAACAAAAGTATTTTTTTTTAAATATTTACTACTGAATAATTTAGTCCGTTAGCCTTAAACTGATGTTGGGTGTCAATAATTTGTGTGTGTGTAAGGGGCATATGTCGCGCCGCGGGGTATGGCTAATCGTGCCACGCGAATATTTACGGTCCCCCGGGTAGTGTCATCTGATAATATCCCGGCATGTCCAGCTCATGTTGGAAAAATCGTTCTCTGTCCAGTTGGCACGTTGGGCACATCGTAATTTGTTTTTGATACGACCATTTAAAACAACTTTTACATGATAAATGGATAAGATAAAAATAAAACAGTCGATTAAGACATTGTGTGTCAAATGCCAACTAACGAGAATGTCGAAGAATGCTGTTTGCATTGAATGAGTCATGCTTCTTTAACAATTTAATTGATATAAATAATAATTATTGCGTGCCAAATGGTAATTATTTTTCAGAAATTAAGTTGTCCTTATTGTTTATATTATATTTTGGTTTATTCCGAGGCGTGACGTTTTAAAAACTTTACGGCGTTCGCGGTCTACTCGTGACCACGCGAGTTTAATCCGAAAATATCTTTCATTTCAATGGATCTTAGCTCTCATTTATTGGACGTTAAACATCTCGTCATTAGTATTGTACTCTGTTTAAAAACTATAAACATTATTACTGAAAGTGATCACGGTAAGCTCCCAGGTTTGCAATGTAAAGCCTCTTACATACTCGTAGATACTAATTTAAATTCATACAAGAGTATGCAAAGATAAGTAATTGCAGCTCTACATTTCTTACATAGATACTAATTTAAATTCATACAAGAGTATGCAAAGATAAGTAATTGCAGCTCTACATCCAAATAAGGCTAGCCCAATTCTTCTTGTATGTTTAGCAAAATTGTGGAAAAGAAAGGCCCTTTAACACAAACAATGCATTGAATTACTTTAATTGTTTCTGCTGAAGCGAAGGCAAGGTTAGAGGATAGGTGTGGGTTGCGGGCGTGGCGCAAACATCGCAGTAATGTTGGTGTTGTTAGTGTTGTTAGACGATATAAACAGGACGCGCTGATTGATTGGAATCCAATCGATATATCTAACAATAAAAGCCTAGCGTGTCCGAACTATTGTCCGCCCACGTGAACGTGAAACTTTCCAATTGTATTGTCTCAAATTTCTGTTCAGACAAATTTGTGCGGTATTGAACAACGATAACGTCAATTAAGGTAGATAGATACAAATGTGTTTAACAATAGCCACTATAATTGCCCGCAATTTGTCAACCTACAGTAATTTTAGTGTCGCTTGTTTAAACCTGATCTAAGTTAGATTATATTTAAACTGTTCACTAATTCATGCTATTAAAATAAAAACAACATTAATTTCATAAGTAACCTGAACGTAGGTGACACGTTATTGTTTAATCGATTGTTTAAATCTACAATGCAGCTGAAAATCCACGGCAGACCCACACATTGAGCCTCAAACGATAATCACGTAAAAGGCACAACATTAGGACAATAAAGTGGCCCTTTTGCCTATAACAATCATAATGTACGGACCCTTTTGGCTTAACAACTTGGGACCGTTTCAGCGTTACCGAGCTGTATGCTTGGAAAATGTCAACACGATAATGTATTATTTAAAAGGAAACGTTAGGTGTTTAGGACTATAATTATTTAGGCATTAGAAAGCGTATCCCTTAAATTGCGGCTTAACCGAAAATTAATAGGCTTGTGTTTAGTTTGGTTAAAACGAGTGAATTGATTTCGGTGTAAAACGAGATTAATGAAATACCTAACTGTGGTCAACAAATGTGCGTCCATGTTGGGCATTATTTACACCTGACCTAACATATTCTACATTGGTCAAATTAGAAACATTTAATTTTAGTTAGATAATTGATAAATGTATGTGTACCTACTTAGTTATTGATTTATTTCACACAAAAAAACAATAACCAGGAGTAGAGGAATCCACAGGTGGATTTCAGTACTGATTTTAATGGCGATTCAACAAATTTTGCTGAAAGACGATCCGATTTGTATAGTTGTGAGGCCACCGAAGGGTCCCGGACTTGATTCCCGATGTGGTCAATTTAGGCAACGATCTTTTTTAAATTGGCTTGGGTCTGAAAGGGGTGAGGGATTATTTTCATGCTTTGTAAGGCAAGTTGGTCCCGGCTTCTGTTGCAAAATGGAATAAATAAATAAATAAATAATACATATTTAAGACATGCCTCACTGGGCCACACAGAACCATCTAGTACCAAATTAAGCTACTATTAAGTACCCTGTCGTATGGGATACTAGACAACCGATAAACTTACTTATATACTTTTTTTTCTTTTTTGTAAATACATACTTAAAATACATAGAAAACACCCAGACCAGTACAAACAGACATGTTCATGCACACAAATATTTGTACTGTGCAGGGATCGAACCCGCGACCCATGGCTCAGAAGCAGCGTTTACTCGTACTACCGCTGATCCAAATGGTCGTCAATGGAGAAGCTGTCTGACAAAAGAGTGGAAAATGCATCTTCTTTTTTGAACTCAAAGATGACAAGCAGGTCCTTGGTGACCAGTTTCTCAAATACAAAGACGTTCTGAAAATACATATGAAGATGCATCGTGGTATCCTTTTGTTGGAAAGTTTTGCCAGAGCGACGGACACAGTACAGCATCAGGTGAATTAATAAAAAAAATAATGTAATAAAAGACAAATTTGAATCCCCTACAACAACGTAAATGATACCATTACATGCCCATGCTAAAATTGGATACATACGTAGGTAAGTCAGGCACAGCGTTTATTTATTTTATTATTTATTCTTTATTTATTGAAAAAGATTTACCAACAACATATCATTACACAGAGTTTCATGTCACGGTAGCTGAGATTGGCCAGGGATTATAATTGTATCTATATAATATAAGTAGTTTTATATTTTTGGATTTTTGATAAAGCCACAATTGTATAGTATGTAATAAATTAATATATTGGTATTACCGTAAAACCAATACATTAAAGGGTCCAGTAAGAATCCATCAAGCGAAAATCACTTCATAATTATCTCGACGAAGGTCTGCAGCTCCAGTAAAGGTATTCCGTATCGCAGCCATTAATCATATTGTACATTTAATAAATTAACAATAAAAATAAAATAAGTTCAGATCATGTTCCACATTTTTGTACATCGTTAGTCGTCGATGCCACGATATATTTTCTCAATTAATTCAGCATGGATACGACCATGATTTATGAAAGCAATGTAATCTGTTATCGGGCGTATGCTGTTCAGAATTTATAATCGTGATGAGTGGTGACAAATATTTTAGCGGAATTTGCGCCTGGCGCTATGGAAGTTTTGCTCGCAAATGACGTAAGTTGGTACGCTCGTTTGATGTTGGAAATTAACGCCACATACGAAAATGTGAATTTCACATACTTTAATAACTCCCAAAGGTAATGGCTGCCCCTAGCGGTGGAAGCTCTGGTTTACGCTGGCACATTGCACGATGAAACAATACGACTTAACAATAGTTATTTAAACGTACAATTGTAGCTGCTAAATCTACAATTAAGAGCCCAACACCAAAGGAAGCGCATTTGTGTAAGCATTGTGTTTTAACACTGCAGGATTATATTTGTTTTGGTTTTGTTATCTATCAATGCTAGCTGATGTCAGTTGGCCACGATACCTATTCTGTTTTTTAATCTTGATTTCTAGCAAGTGTATGCCGCTTGATTCTTAATTAAACTGCGTTGATTCAGTAGTTGATTCCGAAATTATAAATGCAAAAGAATGCATATGTGTTTGTCTATCTGTCCGCCTATTACTTCTTCGCAATGAAATTTAATGTTTAAAAGTTTAAAGATATTTTGGTTCGCGGGAAAAGACACATGATAGTTTTTATCCCGGAAATCATTCTCCAAAATGGGCATGATGGAAGCAATAATTTTTAAATGTGAATAAAATTTGGTATGAATATAGTTTGGGACACTTAAAAATAGGTGAAAAGAGGGTGGGAGTTTGTATGGAGAATCAATAAGTTCTCAATGTGGTATTCGTATAGATAGTGGTTGCGAAAATTTTAAGTGATTTCTAAGGACCGCGATACAAAAGGGAACGCGATTTAACTAGGAACAAAATATAATAAAGGACGTGATATAACTAAATTCGCGGAAGACGCGGGTAGAGCCCTAGTTTATACAATGAATCCATTTTAAGTTTTATTTTTTGGATAAGTATGTATTGCTTGAAGGTTTCATCGATATTAATACCAAAAGTTATGCTCAGCGATCAGCTTACACAGATAATTAAAAAAATGTAACCAATATGACATTTTACAAGGAAAATACTAAATAAAGTTTTTAAAACTGTTATATGAGCGATTAAATAAATTGCTAGTGTAAATTGAATTGAATTAAATAATATATTTAGTAATAGCTGCCCAATATTCTTGTCATATGTAATTTTCGATTTAAGACAATATTTAATACTGTGAACGTAGCAGTACGTTATTTTAAAACATGGTTTCCTTTGTTATGGAACTTAACATTGACTTTTTACGTCATTCTCATTTGTATCGTAGCGAGTATTTTAATGCTCTCGGCATTAAAATACTCGCTTGATATAATTAATTGTGCGTATGTTTTTTTTTAAAACCGTAGTTATTATGCAACAGTGTTAACTAACCCATTTGATAGGATTGCCCAAAACCCATTCGGTGTTCACGTAACATTTAAAAATCTGACGTTCGGTCAAGGGTGCTTGGAGTCTAAAATGAGTCCTATTCATAGCCATATTGCCATTATATCTCGCGATAATAATGGAGAGGCTATAAAAATATCAAATACAGGCCGGGGCGGGCTGGGCAGGGCCAGTGTCACCGGGATATTAAAATATCGTCAAAAGCTGCGTGACCAGGTGCGCGATCGGTGTGATAAATATCGTTAAAATATGACGTGTATTATGCTCATGTCTGAAGCCTTTGACCAGAAACTCTTTTAAGTATGGAATTTGATCTATATGTTATAAAGTCGTCTTATCAATAATTTAATTGTCTTTGGTGTAGTAAAATGCTTAATATGTCGATATCTTTCTTTTTCTATGTATATCATATATTTTGAATTAATTATTTTGCGTTTCGTTCTATGGAACCGCTTTTTATGAAAACACATAAAACCAATTTAAATTACAGTAATTAATACCTTTAAACATTCGATCTATTTGCTTAGCAAAGCGTTTATGTTTACAGATACAATAGATACGTATTTGAAATTAGCTTTTCGCACTATCCGGTACCCAATTTACACAGTATTATTTGAAGCACATTGCGTTCAGTATTTTGAAATATATGTGTCGTTTGCTATGTGATTATTGATATTGTGATATCCACTATTTCCGATATTCAGAGACCGTAAATAAACCCAAACGAATATAATCATAGAGCGTGAGTTCGATTTACAGGCTAACCACTATTTCAGGACAAATGATTTAAACTAGAGTTAATTGATTCGGGGTTTATACCATGCTCCTTATTTTTTATGAGTTTCCGATATTTCGACACTGTTGCAAGCGCCATGATCAGGGAAGAACTGAACAGTTCAGTCCAGTTCTTCCTGTGATAAAAACCCTGTATAATAAACTAACTCTAGTCAAAGTAACTATGAAAGTTTAAGTCAGTATTATTCAAAACAAATATGATACTTCTGTTTGTGTTTCTATAAGTACGGGTCACGTGGAAGATAAGACAACTTACGACCCAGGTGTAGGTTTAGGAGGACCGTTCCTGTGCAACAGAAATATTAGTTGTTGTTTCAAAGGGAACATTAATGAGAAAAAGAGACAAGAGCTGAGTAATTTCTATAAAAATAGTAAGGAGCTATAATGATTCTTAGTTATCTTTCAAATAAACATTATTATATTTTTATGATTAGGACATATTGTCGTATAAAGTAGTGTGAGGGAAAACACTCTGAAGAAACCTGATAATTTAAGAAACTCTGATGTGTAGCCATGTATTAAAATAGGCCTGGTTGTCCTGCCTAAGGATTACGAATACAAACGGAAGAATGTTGTCAATCGATATTCAAGTAATAACTAGGGATGTCGCATTTAGTATATACTCGTATTTTATACAGTCAAGTATGCCTGAAACGTAAAAACAACAGTACCATACATTGTTTATCGTTCGTGCTTTAGCCCCTGGTAAGACGATAAGTGTAAATTATAAAGAAATGATTTGTGGCCATCGCAGTATCGACTCAAATAAATAAACTTTCTGTAAAGGACATTAGAAAGAAAGAAATAAACATGAATTTCACACAAATTACACAAAAACATTGTAAATAAAATAATAAAAAACAACATAAATAAAAAGTGTCACATAGGTTCATTAAAAAAAAGAGAGATTTAATATTCATAAAATTAATAGGTGATTTAAAAATAAACTCTTGTGGCACACCGTCTGGATAGTGTAAGGCTGCCCGCCCATGTCCGACTTTTTGTAGGACCGATAATAATCGGGCCGATTTTACTATAGTAGGTAGCAGCATACACAATCATGACCGATTTTTTTGTAGAACGTGTGCGTTGCTCCATTGCTCTCAGTACGTTCTATTTTTCTCCTACATAAAATCGGTCACCGATTATCGGACGTGGGCGGGCAGCCTAAATGTGCAAAGTTGGGGGCGTTCTACTTAGTGATATGTAAATATGCAAGTGTTTGTAGCCTTGCTCGGATGACCGCCGTAATTATTCGCCCGCGGACGTAGTCTCATCATCGTGTATTAAAATTCATCCATATACGACCTTTCCCTCTATGAATAAAATTAACCATTATGAATTTACGTTAAAAGCGTTGAATTTATTTGATACGCAAACATAGTCTTCATTAACGAGTAACTAGAATTTATAAGTGAGATATATTTAAATTGCAAAATCAAAGTAGATCTTTCTGTGTAAAAAGAGATGTTACAGTAAAAATACTTTGATTGCCAAAGACCACACATAAGTCACAAAAAGTATTTAGTAAGTATTTTAAATGTTTTTTATCAAAACATCAATGGTTACCAGTATTTAAACTTGAAAAAATATTGCAATCAAATTGTTTAAATAATCAATGATTACGTTTCAATAAAAGAAGGTCACCGAAAAGATTTCAGTGTTTAAAAGTAATATAGAGGGCAAAGACATTCGATGAGGCCCTTCTTCGAAATTTGAATTTAAGCGCCACATTACTTTGGAAATGACTGGCTATAAAGACTTCAAACGCAGGCTAATCGTGGCTTCCGACCTTTTGGCCACCAAAGAAACCGTAAGTACCTCCAAAACGTTCCTTACATTATTGGATAACCTTATTTTAAATATTCGAACTAGGGTCAAGGGTGCAATCCTTTAAAGTAGGTGTTGTGTGTTTTTTAAAACGCAATAAGGTATTAATTTTTTAAATCATAGTCGTAAAAGAAAGATAGGATTGAGGAATTCAAAATAAATTAATTTTAAGATAAAGAAAAATGCTTAATCAGATATTAATATACAATATAGGTTATTTATCTGTAATATGAATTATTAGCTCATTGAAACTTTATTCTGTCAGGATAACTATGTTCAGAATGTTATACTTCCGTGTGAAACATAAGGCGGGAAAACTGATGTTGGAACGATTTATTTTTAATTTTAGATAATTTCGTAGAACAGAATATTATATACGATTATTTAACACAATGTAGTTAGTAGTATTTTTATACCATTTCTTTACAATAGGTCCTTACCTATAATGGTATAAAAATACTACTTTTACTGCTTTCCTGAACCGTGGGCGTAGTAGCGGCGCGGCATCAGTACTCGTACAGTCAGTATACGCGGTACCGAAGGCCTGTATTCTTCTGAGCACTTTCTGATTGGTGCAGTAACAAATATTTGTATGATTTCATACTTGTTAAATTAAAAATTGGTAAATAAATTAATACAATCCTGTTAAAAGGGCTTACATCAAAAGACTCAAAAACAGAAAGTTTGTTCACATCGTTACCTTTGAGCTGTGTGCGACATAGCACATAATGGGCCTTGTCTCTGTTGCATTTATCAATACAAGTGGAACTTAGCAAACAAGCAATAGAAGGCACATAAAACTGTTACAGCGTTCTCAGCGCTCCCAGGGCAATGTTTCATTGTGCGAAACGCTATAAAAATCGTCGTAAAAATTTATAAAGCTACTCAATAAAATGTACACTTAGAATTTTGTGAGATTTGATATTTCTTTAGGTTAGCAGAGGAAGTGCTCTCTAGAAATAAATATAGTTTTACGGCATGCAAAGTTTTCAGTTCAAAATATTCAGGGAGCTTTATTTGTTATTTGCGAGCGGTTAGTAGATTTTTATGTTCATATTAAACATACCGTTAGTTTCAATTCAGAAATGTTTTATAATGTCATTGTGAAATATAAATTTTGCATTTATTGGACTATGAGATTGTAACGCATACTTTTTGGCGAAGCGAACTGTTTGAAACTGATTTCAGACTCACTGTCTGTTAAAGTTAACTTTCAACTGTCAGCGTGACTTCAACTGCACGCAGTTGGTACACATGAATAAATATTTACTTACTCATGTGGTTGGTAGCTCTATTGGAGAGTCTACACGCATGCTGTGCATCGTCGACATATTATATAGCAGTCGATCTTTTAATATTTTGTTAGCTTGCTTTGATTTGCTTTAATTATCTTTTGAACTCCTCGTGCAGTTAAAGCGCTTTAACACTTAGACGACTTAGTTCCGCGGCAACCGCATTGCTGCAGATCTGATTGAATTTCCCATTTAGTTAAGACGCTGCACTGTTTTTTTTTAATAAATGCTGGCGGATTTTAAGTGCGATATAGTGATGCGGCTAAGTTGCCTAGTGTAAAAGCGCTGTAACTTCACGATCAGAAGTGAAAAATTTTTACTAGGCTAAAATAAGAATCATTCAAACTATATTATCATGAGTCGGTCGATGCAAAATCGACCTTGCAGTTTTACATAATCAAAATTGAAGTGTTCGAATACTGGCTTTAATTCTACATGTCTGCACGCAACTGTGTACTGTTGGACATAATGTTTATGTCCAGTTAAGCGTTAGTGAATCTGATTCCAGCTTGCCACATAGGAAATTGTATTTTTCAATTTTTATCGCCCTGCTATAACAGTAAGTAAGATGAGTTTGTATGACCATTGATGATTTACTTTATGCACAGATGTAAAGATTAATGAATTTTATGGATACGCAACATAGATAACTAGCCTAAGATCTAAAGCTCCGTGTATATAGACTACCGCGTTTGGTTTCAGTAGTCTATTCCAAATGCTAATCTTCATGACTAATGACTTCATTACAGCCGTGTGTATTCCGCGGGGGAATCAGGTCACACATTTGTTATGGGTGATAACGCGTTAAATACCCTCCCGCGTGTGTGATTCACCCGACAGAGACTTTTAAACGAGCACGTCTCTATCTCTTCATATACACATTCATCAATTTTCACTTTAGCCCGGACTACTTTTTACTTCAGCATCAATTAGTGCTCACGCCAGATACTATGCTGTACATATGTTTTTTCTTGGAAGCCAACATGTTTGGATAGGGCTGTCATTTTTAATACATAAATAATATTATTTTTTAAACTTTTATTAAAAAAGAGTTCAATGGTTGCACTCAACGATAAGCACAATTCAATTAATAATTGTTTTATTGTCTCTATTATTTTTTGTTAAAAGCAGTATGATACGTTATGGCCGGCTAACATTGAGCAAAGGGTTACCTATTGAAACGCATAACGTTTTTCGCCATAAAATAACAATGCATAATGATGATGGCCATAATAGACATTTGCCATAAGCCATTAAAGCATTACTTCATTACGCATAACAGCATTTGGCTGAATCTTTAAAGGCATAATCATAGATAAGCATAATTTTGAAAAGCATAAGTAATGAAAGGCATAATTTTAGTTGGCCTTAATATTCTAGAGACTTATTATTCAAGAAGCATACATTTGATAAGCATAACTGACAATAACCCTAAACCACTAATCAAAATTATAATTATAATTAAAATTACGACAACAAACATTATGTACTTCAAAGCGTCACCTAAATATATATATTTTTTTATAAATAGTTTTTGAGAATAATTAAAATTATATTTTAAGGTTAAGTTGAGCAAAAAATGGCAGTAATCATAGGGATGTGGCGCTCGGTGGCCGCTGTCGCGGCCCGCTCGCTACGCGCTCGCTCGCTTTCGCGCGTTTAAGGTCACAGTTCTAACCTAACCTAACCTACACTTTTTCTGACCTACTGGATTTTGTAAAACTTTGCTTGAAATACTACTAATTGCACACTATTACATACTATTTAGCCACTTAATGACTGAAACCCAGAGCAACGGTCCGTCTATCATACTTTATCCAAAAATATGACTAAATAATAAAAGGTTATGTTGTTATATATTTTTTTATAAACATTAGCTTTAGGTGAATATGCTTTGTACAAGTGCGTCAAAGTAAATTATGAAAATGATGGTCATTTATGCATGATTAAACTATGCGTTTTAAAGTATGCTTTATAAAATTATAGTTAACAAAAATATAGATTTAAACCATAATGCTTTTTAGCATTATGCCTTTCAACAACTCTGCGTTTATATGGTTATGCGTAATAAAATGTTTGCTAAAAACAATTATGCTTTTTAATTTCTATGCCATTTGATGTATGTCAAATGAAAATTTGACAATAAACATTATGCGTTTCAAAGTGTCACCTGAGCAAAGTATGTTTTTTAAATTAATGTAAAGTATTTTTTCTTGAACGTCTTGTTGAATGACAAGTACCTACCTATATTTTGTCGCTGAAGTGATAATTTATATATATAGTAGTGGTATGCAATTTAGTATACCATTTCAAGTGTGTTACGGTTAACCTTTATAACATTTTGCTGTTTTTTAAACAAAAGAGTATAATATGCTATGTTTTCTTTTTCTTAAAATTTATTTATTTCAACGTTATGTAGTATTTTGTCACTAATTAAGAGAGAAAACGTAAAAAGGTAGACTAAATGCCAAGTATAATTTTCCATTAGTAAATTATTGGGTGTTCTCAAGTGCTGAAATGTAATAAGTATTTTGTCACTAATTAAGAGAGAAAACGTAAAAAAGGTAGACTTAATGCCAAGTATAATTTTTCATTAGTAAACTATTAGGTGTTCTCAAGTGCAGAAATGTAATAAGTATTTTGTCACTAATTAAGAGAGAAAACGTAAAAAAGGTAGACTTAATGCCAAGTATAATTTTCCATTAGTAAATTATTGGGTGTTCTCAAGTGCAGAAATGTAATAATTATTTTGTCACTAATTAAGAGAGAAAACGTAAAAAAGGTAGACTTAATGCCAAGTATTATTTTCCATTAGTAAACTATTGGGTGTTCTGAAGTGCAGAAATGTCGTTGCCGGTACGGCAAAGGCGGTAACTAAACATTTTAATTACGTAGTAAACTATTATGGTGAAAAGCAATCCAAAAATCATGTAATAAACTGCACACAGTATCTAGCTCCAATAAGATTCAAACAAAAATTAATAACCTTTTATTTACTAAATTTTGTATCAATAGATACTAATAACAGGGTTTGGCCGTTCAATACAAAGAAACTTTATTAATTACATCGGGAACCCTGAACGCACTGCCCTAGTTAGCGCTTCCGATGTCATACCGTCTACGCGCCACTGCGGTCGCGCACTTGTTCCACTAGTCGGGCCAGTTTTAGTGTCTGTCGCGATCTAGGTCAATGATCGTCGCCCAATCGACGTACACTCGCACCTTGCCTAGTGGCACTTATGCTCTTTACTTCAAGAGCATAGTGCAAAAAGAGAACCGCACTTAATAGGCAAGAGTTTCAGCGTACACATTGTCACAGAAGTATGATCCGCGATTACAGCTCTGAAGCTGTAATCGCGGATTATACTAATCATAGATAAAACATAAATAAAAATAGCAGACTTTACTACCTACCTACTATATCAAAGGTTGCCAGTAGATATTCTTACGAGCGGGCATAAATTTTTAATTAAATTGTTTACTCGTCAGTGCGGATTATCTTTAAAAGTTCAAAAATAATCCAAGCAAATACGGGATTAAGTTTCAATGCTCGTCGTCCATTATTTGAGGCGAGCGTCTAGGTGGGAGGTCTAGCGAATCATACAATTATATAAACACAGTAAAGGTATTTTCATTTAGGAAAAAATGCGTAACAAACTTTAGAGATTAACTAAGGGAGTTAACTTTTCCGGGTACATTATCCGCGGGCTTAGAGACAGCGACACGGTGCATTTACTTTATGCTAATAAGACTGCTTAACCGTGGAGCAGTCAGCAGTTTGCAGGAGCGGATAGCGGGTGCACCTTATCGGTGCCGGCGGCAAGGACCTGGAGGGATGGTCGCGGCCGCGCGGAGGGCGCGGGCGTCAGTGTTGGTCGCCCTGTCGGCGCGGACGAACGCCGGCTCGACCGCCACCCCGACTCACGCCGCTCCGCGCCAATTAATTCAATCAAGTGCCACACAAACTGAGAGATCACGTGGAAATTACTGTAAAAGTTACGTGTAACAGGAATGTCACCGGTTGAATCGGTCGCGGAGCACTGAACTGGTATGACCGCTTTCGCGTAAAAGTTTTGTCGTCTCGTAGCAGCTACGACACTTTTCGTAGCAAATGGTAACGATTAATAAGTATATTGTTTGTTTGATTTTGTTGGTATTTTTACAATCGAGTTTTTCGTCTACGTCGAACTTGCTTGCTTTCGATATCGTGGCTTATTTTCATACTGTTTCGAAGTTGTCATAGTCTAATTAATAAACTTTTTATTTATTTGCTTGCACGGTTTTTACCAATGATTTGCTGTTTAGTTAGTTTAGCTTACCTACGCTGCAGTACTAAATGTTTTTGTCTGACTGTTATTTTTATACTTTAATATTTTTTCCTTTATTTTGTTATATTAAATAAGTTTTAAACTATTGCGCTATCAAAGCCAAACTATAATGTTATTTTCATTTTTTAAACTTTTATATTGAAGACTGTAAAGACATATTTTTTAGTTTTATTTCGACCTACTAAACACATGTAATGTACAACTTAGGCAAAATAGCTACAGAATGTTTAAATGAACTAGAAACGTCTTAATTGGATAATTGAGGGGTGTTTATGCAAATAAAAAGTGTTAATGGTTTTCTATTTAAAGCACGTGTGAGTTTTTTTGCAACCTGGCGTAGCTTGTGCATGCAGCGGAGACATTAAGATTGGTTACGCTTTTCCATTCGGCTTTCCTTCTTGAAATTGCGTCTTGTCATGAAAGGTGCCCACTCTGAACCTTTTGAGGTTATTAGGTTATCATAACCGCACTTTCTCCACTAAAGCATTTTGTTTTAGTGTATTTTATTAGTCCCAAAGTAAATACGCAACGAAAGGTTCATGGCTAATAGCTTTTTGTTTGTAGCGCTGTTCTCAAGGAAAATATGAATGTTTTATCATTCTGTCCCTTAGATCTCACCTGACTTTTGACGTCATTTGCATATTAGATTAGGATATTTTGCTAATGGGTTTCATTGTTGAAAGAAGATTAAGTAGACGGTACGTGCACAATGTTACCGGCTTAAATTGAATCGTCAAATACTTTATTGAATACTTTTGTTTTGGGTGCAAACTTATAATACTATTTATAGTTGTTAAATATCTAATGAAATGTGTTATGACATCTAGTTGCCATATTACTAAAAGTTTCGGATCCAGAATTGTAATATTGAAATATATTGTTTCCCACAGTAAGTAGTTCACACGAGTATACCCGTGTGTATCATGCCTATAAATGTTTCGTGTTGCCGAACTATTTCTTCTGGATTCCGGGTTACATACATCAAAGTCTAATACCTGTCGTCGATCCTGTCAATCTGTCTTTTTAGGGTTCCGTAGCCGAATGGCAAATACGGAACCCTTATAGTTAAGTCTGTCTGTCTGTCTGTCTGTCCGTTCGGACATGTCACAGCCACTTTATTCTGAAAGTTAGCATTTTAGCATTTCATAGTTGAAACTTGGTAGGTAGGTGTATCCTATTAACCGCTTTACGATTCTCATACAAAAAAATCAAAATTAATGATATTTAAGGGGAGCTTCCCATACATACAACTAAAACAAAAAAAATATTTTACTTATAACTATGCGTGGGGTATCTATGGATAGGTCTTTTAAAATGACATAAAAGTTTCTAGAACAATTTTTTCCAAAAGTCTAACATTTGGAAGATAGACGCTTCCAAAGTGGTAAAATGAGTGTCCCCCACCCTCTAACTTTTAAACTAAGCAAGTGAAAATTTTGAAAAAAAATAATTTTGTAGATCTTAACAAATACTTTCAAGAAAAATTGGTTTGAACGAGATTAAACCGGTACTTTTGGAGATCTAGCACACTTTTAACAACCGCAAATATAACTTTGTCCTTCATACATACACTATGAAAAACAAAGTTATTTTTGCAGTCAACAAAATATTGTGGTATTTTAGTTAAAGTTGGTACAGAACCCTCAGTGCGCGAGTCCGACTCGCACTTGGCCGGTTTTATTTGTATGTAATAAATCATTACATACAGCTACAGACATACGTTTTCGTCAATTACACAAAAACGCACTAGTACCAATCATTTTTCATATAGACATGCATATTTGAATACACAGTTATTCAAGTTATCTGACACGATACGGATAGTTTTTCTGCTTAAGTTCTTGTGATAAATCTTTTAACAGACTAACTTCGTTTTTGTGCTCCCTTTCTCACCCTTAAATTTTTACTAGGACTAGAATTAATAAATATTTCCGTCTGCTAAGTGTTTGCAAAGTTTTAAATTTTTTTAGTCCAGCTGTTTCCCAGTTTTTAGTTCTTAGGAGATGAAGTTTAGCTACGCGTTGATTTACTTCTTGTAGTCGTATTACCTACTATCTTACAAGTACAGTCTGGTGTCAGAGTTTTTCAAGCCGTGAACTAAATGCCTCCGACGTAGCTGGTTTTTAAGACTGCCATCTTGCGGTAGAATCCGGAAACATCCTGCTTGACCTGCCTTCTGATGCACTTATACCCTCAGCCCCCCTCAGAACCATGCCAATTGAGAAAAAATCGCTTCCTTCTGTCCTTCCTTGAGTAAGTAGGATTACCGCATTTCTACATCAATCAATTCGTTGATTTAACAGCCATTTTATAACCAATTTACATACCTACTTCTCAGTTCCATGGAACGTTGCCTTAGAACGTGAATGAGAGTAAGAAGTATGTTAATTATGAAATGCCTGATGAACCAACGAATCAGTTGATGTAGTGGTGCGGTGATCCTACTTTTTCAAGCGTACCGACTTCGGATCCTGCTCGTGTATAAAGGGAAACGATCTTTCTAAATTTACATGGTTCTGGGATGTGCTGGGGTTTATAGTCACTTCAGTTCTTAGGAACTGAAGTTAAAAGAACTTTGATTGATTGATAACACTTAATTACACAAACATACTTACTTAGTTACTAGGGTGACTCAACGACCCAAAGTGAGTCTTGGCCTCCGACACCAGATCACGCCATGCATCTCGGTCTTGCGATAATTCTTGCCAGTCGCTATGGCCGAGGTTGAGCAGGTCTTGAGCTACAACGTCTTTCCAGCGGTATCTGGGACGTCCAACCGGGCGTCTCCCATTTGGTTGTCCCAGGTACGCTCTTTTCACGGCACGATCCTCTTCCATCCTCTCTAAGTGTCAGAGCCATCGAAGCCTAGCTGCTTTGGTCTCTCCAATAATGTTAGGTTCGGACACTAGGTCTTCAATCTTCGTGTTCTTCCTGACTCTCAACCTCCCATCTCCCAGTTTTTTACGGCCCCAGAATCTTTCGAAGAATTTTCCTTTCCGCCACTAACAGCTTATTCTCTTCTTTCAAGGTCAGTGTCCAGGCTTCGCATCCATACATTAAAATTGGTCTAATGACAGTTTTGTAGACACGAATTTTAGTTCTGCGTATCAGCTTAGACACCAGAACCTTGTGAAGAGCTGCCGACTGCCGTGCATCTGAGAGCGTTTTGGATACGGATATCAATCTCTTCCTCTCTGTGGTTAGTATCTGTAACGGTACTACCCAAATATTTGAATTTGTTGACACCTTGATAGGTTTAGCCGCTCACTTCTAGATCTTTTCTCTTTTCTCTTAAACATAAGCCCAAATAATTTAAATAAGATATCAATGTAGGTATAATAAAGCGGCCTTAGTGCTAAAAGCGAGCTTCTTCCAGAGAACCTTTGAGTATAGGAAATCCTACAATCAAAAAGTCCATTAAATATAACTAAAAATCAGTGTATCTAATATACCTACAACATGTTTTTTTTTAAAGACCAAAAACAGGTTCAAAGAAATAGAAAATATAATAACCATATTTATTCCAGTATCCATATTTATTATGGCTCCATGTATATTAAACAATAGATCAAAATGACTTTATTCTAGAATTTTTATTTTCAGTAGACATGGTTCTGGATGACTGCAAAAAGTATGAATATTAAATGGTTGCCTAAGATTTCAAGTTACACTTAAAAGATGGTTAACATTCAAATATGTTTACTCAAATAGGCGGATATTTTCATTGTTGTCTTATTTTGCATGTTTTCTGACTTCTCATGACTTTCTTAATAAAGTTTATCACTGTAAAAAGATGTTAGATTAAACAGGATTAAACATTCAAGAGAAATAGGTTTATTTGTCGATGACAGTTGTTATTTCACTTTTATATTCTACATTAATCTTTTTTTAGAAAATTATTATTTTCACACTGCCTTTTAGAACACAAGTAATTGTTTTTATTTTTTAATTTTGTTTCTATGTGGGTCAGTACATACTGTAATCCGTAAATATATGGTAATTTTAATGTTAATTTTCACAGATTTTCATGATCATGATGAGCTGATCAGCTCAGCTAAATAACACTTACTGCTGGGTATAGGCGTCCCCTAAAGAAGTACATGTTTTCCAGCTGCTTTCAGCAGATTGGAGCTCTACCTCGTAGCCGGGCTCACAGATCATCGACTAGTGATCCAGTCGATTCTTACTATGTTTTCTGCACTTGCCAATTCAGCTCAGCAATTCTTAAACCGGTCACGGATATCTCAGTTTGCATAGTGTCTATTGGGCAAGGATTACATCATAAATAGTGCGTATTTCTATTACACAAGTCGTCCAAAATTGTAATAGTTACAATTGTTATATACACGGTGAAATTGTAACCACCTTTCAAATTTTAATATATTGATCTACGAGGGCTCTAAATACGATACTGAACGCCTACAAAATTTTTGGAAAGTGGTTAAAATTTCACCTGTATAAAGTAGAGAAACACGGCTTCAAAAAGAGAAGACGGTGTTGCCCGTCCTTTCCGAGGCAATACTCCTCCTTGAGTCTCTTCTAACGCGGATATAAAATATTTTATTGGTTGAAAAAAAGACCATAATTGTACATAGAAAGTAGTAGTTCTCTCAGAAGTAGGTACTTAATCATAAAAAAAAACAACCATGTTAATACTTTTAATAAATCAACTATCGCCTTAAAACTTCCGAATCAATCATTTGGAAATGAGTCTTTATTTTACAATCGAAAAAGTCATTACTTTTCAATTAATTGAATTAAGTAGGTAGATAAATCTTAGTGAAGTTGAAGATTTAAATTTCTTTTTGCGAGATAATATCTCGTAATGCTTATCTAATTGGCAATTTAATATCTTTATAAATCAATGCTCGCGATGACAGGTGCTTTATTTCGTCGTCCGAAGGGAAACACCTGCAGATCCTCGTCATCAATCGTACGAAATAATATCAAAATATTGAGGCATCCATCCCCGTCTGGCGGGCACTTTGTCAAGATTCACCGATAACGCCGCAGCACTCACCCACTCTGATTTGGACAAAAACCTTTTTGATACAGAATACGAAAAGGTTTGACGCTCACAAATTTAAAAAGTTATATACTACTGTATTTCTGGGCGTACTAGGTACTACCCATGTTTATTAGTTGATTTAGTTAAGTACTAACGTTGTAGTGTAACTTGATATAACTATTTCTAACTTGCATTACTATAAATTAACTGTAGACAAAGGTAGGTAAGGTAGGTAGTTTTTAGAGTTGTGTATCTTAAAAGGAAATGTCCGTTCGTCCGTCTGTCAATACCGTTTATCTCGTGGAAGTGTAGACTTGACAATTAAAAAATATATTCAGGTCTTGAAACTTGAAAAAAAAAACAACTAAGGTACACTAAAAATATAGTTACGGCCTTTTGTCCGAAATAAAAAAACGTATGTATTATACCACAAACACCCAGACCCGAGAAAATGTTGAAAAACAAATTTTTTCTACATTGACCCGTCCGGGAATCGAACCCGGGACCTCGGAGCAGGCGACACCTTGAAAACCGGTGTGTACGCCACTCCGCTACGGAGGTCGTCATATATAAGGTAAAATATCAAAGTTGACGGGTAGTACTTAGGTAACACTGAAAATGTTTAGATGAATGAAAAACGGCTTAATCTAGAAAGTTGCCAATACTTTTATTGTTTTTCGAAGTAATCTCTGTTCCTCTCTACACATCGTCGCATTCGATGGAACCACTGAGAAAATCAGTGGACCCATTCTTCCTTAGGGGTCTCTTCTATGGCATTTTTGTAGGTACGCTTTCACCGCATCTTCAGGGCTCGTAAAGCGAATACCTCGAATTTTATCTTTAGTTCTTGGGAATAAATGAAAGACGCAGGGCGCCAGGTCAGGACTGTATGGCGGATGACTTATTATCTCGACACCTGCCATAGTCAAATATTCAACAGTCCATTTTGCGGAGTGCGCTTGAAGAATTGTCGTGGTGAAGGAGGATCCTGCTTAGAGGGCTGCTGTCGATTTATTTCCAAGACAACAGGCAAACAGCGATTGACATACCAGTCTGCAGTAACTGTCCTTCCATCTTCTAGCACAACTGTCGCAAATAGACCTCTCCGACCAAAGAATGAGGCAATCATCTTTTTTCCTTGACTTCTTCCTTTCTTTACCTTAGTTGGCCGATCCTCTAAAGGTGACCACCCACTGAGCTGATTGTCTTTTGGTTTCGGGTTCGTAGCAATATATCCAGCTTTCATCATCTGTGAGGATGTCAAATACAGCATTTGAGTCACCGCCGTTGAACTTATCTAACATTTGGCGACACCAGTCCATGCGAAGGTGTTTCTGGTCGTCGGTTAAAGTATGGGGAATCCATCTGGTTTCCTTTCCAAGCTTCCTGACGCCTAAATGTTCGTGTAATATTTATTGAACTTGACTCATATCAATGCCTAGGCTTGCCCGTATCTGCTGATAAGTCACTCTCTTATCTTCCTCTATCATGCGTCGCACGGCACTGGTGTTATCTTTAGTAGTCGCTGTCAATCCCTCAACAACCAACAATTGATTTCAATTGTGCCTGGAATAACTCACGATCGAGGGATTAAAGGACTCCGCCTCACGCGGATCATCATCGAGATTGCTTCGTCCACACTTAAACTCGTTAAACCAATTGTAAATAGTGGCACGAGATGGGGCTTCATTAAGAAATGCTAATCGCAGCCTATCATAGCTTTGTTGTTGAGTAAGCCCACAACGAAAGTGATAATAAATCATTGACCGAAAATTTTCTTGCGTTAGGTTCATTTTCACGTGTAACAAGAGTTTTAGATTTGCCGCCAACTCACAAAAACAAATGACAAATGAATGCAATATACTACATTAGGTTACCAAAGCACATGAGTAAAAATCCCTACAGAGTACAAGCTTCTTAACTTTTAAACTATTCTGATAGGGCTGACACCTGTTGCAAGTCAAAAAAATAAGTAAAAATTAAATACGGTAAGTACCTACCTACATACTAAAAAGTGTATTTCAAAAGGTATATATAAGGTTTAGTGTAATTTGACAATACTAAAGTTAAATTAGTTTATAAATTGCTAACCCTAAATAATTTATTTTTATTCAAATATTTCTTATTTCTTTATAACGTGTTTTACAGTCTAAATCTAATACCTACAGTTTCCTTAAATAAGTGATCGGAAAATATTCGCATGGCATGTCAAAAGAGAATTAATTTATAATTTTATTCTTATACTTATCACATTATTAAAATAATTTTGGTATTTAAGTTTTTTTTTCATTTCACCAATAAAATTAACATAATTATCTGGACCTGGCAGTATTTTAAGGAACCCAGCCTGTAGATATATTACCTGCATTAAAGCCTTTACGATGAATAAATAAGGCATCATTGCTTATATTTAAGGCATTTTCCGATAGGATTCCGATTTCTTGCACTTGTGTCCAGACATCCAGACATTTCCTATACAATTATTATGCAACAAACCATAGCAGTGCGTAACCCTTTGTTTATTTAACACCAATTTTCCT
Source organism: Anania crocealis (assembly GCA_949315895.1). Taxonomy (NCBI): domain Eukaryota; kingdom Metazoa; phylum Arthropoda; class Insecta; order Lepidoptera; family Crambidae; genus Anania; species Anania crocealis. The sequence continues at coordinate 11,519,971 of OX438884.1, read as the reverse complement.
AAATCAATATTAAATAAATAATTGAATCATAGAAATGGTACAATCACAATTCGTCAGCCAAATCACTTAAATAAATGTCGTCAAATGCGCGCGACGTGCTTTTTTTTTTTTTTGTTTGAAAGGACCTATGCTGTGGCAGAAGGCCGTTACAGCTTCACCGGGCGGGTTTTAGGCGAGTGCGGAAGGCACTCAGCCCAAAAGCGGCCTGCTAGCGGGTACCTCGAGCGTGAGGCGAGTCCTAGGCTTCGCGTAGCGAAGCCTAAGGCTCGCCCGCGCAGGGGCCCCGTACTAGCGGCGCGATCGGACCGTGCCGGGTGCTGAAGGCACCCGGTCAAGAGGTCAACCCGACTAGTGGTTGCATCACGTAGCTCGGCGCTGCAACACAGACTGGTCTGTGCATACAGACCGATCTACGCGAGCCCCGTTCTAGTGGGCCCGATCGAGGGGGACAGACTAGGCCTCAAGGGCGCCTCTGTAGGCTCGGACCTCGGCTTGGGCCGTCGTCCGAAGGGCGGACTGGTGAGAAGCGGCCAGGTACATGTCTGTACCTGCCAAAATGATGCAAGGGTCCTCGCACTCGCCGGCGAGTGCGCTGATTCGATCTAGTGCTTGTCGGGTGTGTACTGTTGTGAGTGGTGAATTGTTTTACGAACGATGTGATTTTGTCGTCGGGATCTTCGAGAACGTTCCTCGGTCGGCGGAAACGGGCTTCGACATCTTTTTGGCACGAGTAGGTGGCGGCTTTGACTATAAGAGGATTCGTATGATTGACGGCTTTATCAAAGAAGTGTTGAGACGCTTCTTTCATAAAGCTGGCAATCGACGGAATGTTAAGGTCGCGATGCAAATTGTCGTTACGCACATACCACGGGGCGTCCGAGGCAGAGCGTAAGAATTTGTTTTGGAGGATTTGGAGTCTTTCTAGTTCTGAGGGGCTGGCATGAGCGAACACTGGGCTAGCGTAAGTCATCACGGGTCGAATACAGGCTTTGTAAATTGTCAACTTATTTCTAAGTGACATTTTACTCTTCCTGCCGATATAGTAGTAGAGCCTTGAAAAGTAAAAGGCTGCAGTCTGACGGACGCGTGTGATGTGGGGTTTAAAGCTCATTCTACGGTCTAAGGTGACACCTAGGTATTTGACTGTCTTCTCCCAAGGGATCGGACGGTCGTATAGGGTGATTGGTGTGAGACATCGTTTAGGATGTTTTGAAGCGAAAAAACCTCGAGTAAAGTACACTGCTGCACTTTTCTCGGGGTTTACCTCTATTCGCCACATCCTAAACCAGTCACCTAGGGATTGGGCTGCACGTTGTAGTGCCTTTATGATGTAACCGGCATGGTAGCCAGAGTGATAGAGGGCTGTGTCGTCCGCAAATAGAGCTAGCTCTACTTGCGGTGACCTGGGAATGTCGTTAATGAAAATTGAAAAGAGAAGAGGAGATAGCACGGAGCCCTGAGGGACTCCAGCCCTGATGGGGCGGGGAGATGAATAGGACCCCTCTACGCGGTAGCGAAAGGTACGATTTGACAGAAAGTCTCGAAGGATGAGCACGAGACTGTCGGGCACTTTGAGTTGGTACAGCTTGTAGATCAAGCCGTTGTGCCAGACTTTGTCAAATGCTTTCGCTACATCGAAGAAGAGTGCACCGGTTACCATCGGTTTGGATCTGTTGAGGCCGTCGAGAATGTGCTCCGTTAGGCGGTGCACCTGTTCGACACAAGAGTGGGAGGCTCTGAAGCCAAACTGTTCGTTGATTAAGAGATTGTTCGAGAAAATGTAATCTCTTAGGCGGGAGACGAGAACACGCTCGTATAATTTGCCCATAGTCTTGAGGAGACTGATGGGCCTGTAGTTGGCGGGCTTGGAGCGGTCCTTGCCGGGCTTAGGGATACCTATGACGTCTGCTTCTTTCCACGCGGTTGGAAAGATGCAGTTTGCCATGGCACTATTGAAGATAGCAACCAATAGGCAAATCAGTTGGGCGGGGAGGACTCGTAAGACTCTGTTGGAGATCCGGTCCGGACCGGGAGCCTTGTTTGGACGGAAACCTTTGATGATGGTTTGCACCTCATCGGCGGTGGTGGGTGCAAGGGGGCAGGTTGGAGGGAGGGCCGAGAGACGTTCGACTTCGCTGTCCACCATACTAAGGTGGGCAGCGTCTATAGGAAGCGTGCTAGGAGAGCACTGGGCCTCTAGGCTGTCGGCCAGACATTCGGCTTTCTCTTCGTCGTCGAATACGACGGAGTTGTCGGGTCTAGAGAGAGGAGGCATAGATGTGACTATATCTGACTTGAAGGATCTCGCCAACTTCCAATAGGCTTGGTGAGATGGTGAGATCGTTTCAAGTAGGCTATCCCACTGACTTTCCCGAAGAGCCTTAATACGTTCCTTTACAGATGTCCGTAAAGTGCGTAGAAGGGTTCGGTTATATTCGGTGGGATAGGAGTCATAAGCTCTGGTCGCAGCTCTCTTTGCCCTCAACAGCTCTCTCACGTCATCCGGCAAGTTCAATCTATGCCTAGGCATATCTGGAACTTGCCTAGACGAATCGCTAATAGCGGTCGTGATGTGGCTAGTGAGGGCATCGATCGCTTGGTTAGTCTCGTGAGGCGATCCTAACCTATCTGGGATTGAGTTCAATACTAAATCGGGACTAGGTCCGAGATTGCTCTCGAGCCTGTGCCAGTCCAGTATTGTTTTCATGGATATCTGTTGGTCAGAGGGACCTAATTGGAGGACAACTGGGCGATGGTCAGAATCTAGGTCATGGTGGACTTCTATTGAACGAAGGCGCAGGCCTACATTCTTTAGAACCGCCATGTCCAAGATATCGGGTCTGTGGTTTACGTTAAAAGGATAGTGGGTCGGAGAAAGGGGGGCGATGATGTCAAAATTGAGGACTTCAGCGAGATCTGCTAACTCTCTACCATTGCTGGAGGTTGTTAGACAGTTCCACTGAGTATTTTTGCTATTGAAATCTCCGCCGAGAATGACGGAGGGTCCCATAGCAAAAAGAGCCTCATAGTCGCTCCTTAAGGGAGTCTTGTCGCCAGGTTGATAAATGGAAGCTATTATGACTGGTTGATGGCCGTTCATGGCTAGCCGACAGACAGAAGCTTCAACGTTTGTGAGCGTGGGAGGGTCGAGGGGAACGCAATGCAAGGAGCGTTTGTAATAAATTAGAGTGCCGCCACCTCTAGTGGGCCTATCGTTGCGAACTACGTTATAGTTGGCAATCATAGCACTACGAGGGAGGATGGAGGGTTTTAATAAGGTTTCTTGTACCAAAAAGATGTCGACTTGGTGCTTCATAAGGAAGAGTGATATCTCTACCTTTTGTTTTTGAAGACCAAAGGCATTAAAAAATGCGATGGTAAGGGACCGGGGTTTCGTTCTAGAGGGTGTATTATTCATGGTGAGGAAATGTTTCTAACTTTTTGGAGGAGGTCGGCGTGCATATCTAAAAGACAAAGCATTGCGCATGGGTCTTTTTGATGCGCACGGATTTGGGCTGTTACATATCTAATTTCAGCCGGGTTGATTTGGCTGAGATTGTATATGAGCATGGCATCCTGCTCGTACGGGACAGTTGGCGAAGCCTTAGGGGCATTAGAGCGCGGGTCACGGAGGGTGACCGGGGCATTTGTAGCCTGCAGTGCCTGAGGGGCCTTTGGGACTACTGGCGGTGCCTGAGGGGCAATAGTGGTGGCCTTAGGGGCCATAGTGGGGGCCTTAGGGGCCACAGATTGGGCCTTAGGGGCCATATTTGGGGCCTTAGGGGCCGTCGGGACTGCTGTAGTTTGGCTTAAGGCCGGGACAGGGGCGTAGGCATTCCTTCCCAGGATAGTGGTCGAGACCACGCGTTGTGTCCGTAAGGACGCAACTCTGGGAAGGCTGTGGGTTGAGCCTGAAACTGGCGAAACGAAGGGGCTGGGAAGTGCGCGGCCTTTGGTGCCTGCACCCGTAAGTTTACTCGCGGAGCACGGGGGCAACCGCGATAATTCGCGGTGTGTCCCTGCTCTCCGCAGAGTACACACGCGGGCGGGGTAGTCGCCGTGTCCTTACAACGAGGACAGTCGGCGGTACCGTGGTCACCCAGGCATTTCACGCAGCGCGGGCGTGCGTGACAATTACGGGCAGAGTGCCCATACAACTGGCAGCGATGACACTGGCCAGGGGTGAGTTTTTTATGGGGGGTCTCTATGCGTAGGCCGGAGATATGGCATATAGATTTTATATTAAAAATCTTTTTGCCTTCAGGGGTATTTTCTAGTACGATCTGTACTAAATCGTAAGGGGCTTTGCCACGCGCTTTGAATAAGCGGTGGACTTCTAGAGCTGGGAGTTGTTTCGACTGAAGGTCGGTAAGTATGAAGTCTGTGTCGACTTCTTTCGGAATTCCGCGTACAACCACGCGGAGCTTCTTCTCCTCGACGGGAGTATACGTATGGAAGTAGATCTTCCTTACGTTGAGGTAATGTTGGAGCTGCCTGTAGGAGGCGATGTCCGGCGTTTGCACGCGGATTCCGTCGGAAGCCGACTTTGCGTGTGAAAACGCAATGTGGCGCTCATTGAGAGCAGCCGAAATATTTGTCCAGGCAGACTTGTCCTGGACTACGATGGGCGGGGGAAGGGGGGCCTTTTTTGTCTGTGAAGCAGACTGCGAGGTTGGGGCTGGGGCAGGGGCAGAGCTGGCGGCGGATGCCTTGGTCGGTCTGGGTTGCCCGTGGGAGATTTTGTCGGTTTTCGCCGGGGGTTCGGAACGCGCGGGTTTACGCGCTCGCTTTCCGTGGGTCACTGGAGTGAACCCTTCGGAATCTGACTCCTCGGTTTGAGACGTTTCCTCCGAAGAGGAGGAGCCGTCACTAACGGGGGACTCATTACTCTCCTCTGATGAGGAGCTGGAGGGTGTGGGAGGAGAGGAGGAGCCCGAAGGGCTTTCCTCTTCCTCCATGGGAACGGGCTCTGGGTCTGGGGAGGCGGGCGAGTCCTCGGAGGCTTCGCGAGCGCGACGAAAGGCATTAAAGCCTTTCAACGCGTCGCCTCCTAACGATCGGAGGTACTCTAATAAGAGTACCTCCATCGTGGAGGGAGGACTTTAGGTAGTAATTTTTATTTACCACCGATTCGGAACGCGCCTTCACCGAGAAGAATCGGCAAGAAACTCGGTGACGGTGAGTAATGGGTGTCTGTGTGGTCCAACCTGCCACAGGAAGGTTGGTTGAGTCGGGTGTGCCTAAAAAGGGTGTGAGGTCCCTAACACTGGGTGATCCCACGACGATGTGATGTCGCCGCGGGGTGAGTGGCCTACGCCTAGCAGTCCTTCGGGAGGGACCGAGCCACCGAAATGGCCCGGGATACGCTCCCTAAGGGATGGAATATAAGGATGGGTAGGGTGGGTCACGCCCGGCAGGGAAAGGACTGCAGTTTCTAGTGTCTCTAGGGCGAGGAGGAACGCCTCACCCTCTCAAACGTGCCTTCCAGGAGGCCTAGACTTACAGCCCGATATACCGGCGGCGGAGGGAAATTTCAGCGCCTTGAAAAAGGCACTGTCTGTCGCTCCCTATCGAACAGAACCGATTTGAAAAAAGCGTTTAACTCAACAAAGGTCAGTTGACACCGTTAGGTTAACCTTTGGAGAGCCGCGGGCGAAACCACGTAGAAAGAAATAAGATAGAAATGCTGCGAACAGCGAGACGAATCGACAGCGGAGCGAGCGTCCGACCTGTGCGAGCGCTGAGAGCGGAATGCGCGACGCGACGTGCAGGCGGCAGCCCTGTCATTTATACCGCAACTGGATCGGCGAAAACCAGTTCTTACCCCGGCGACGCGTCGGTGAACGCGTCGGTGAGATGTCACGCGCACATCGCCGCGCTATGTGTGAGTGGAACAACAGCGGGCCGCTTATAGGTAGCTTGTATTCTGGTGGGAATATTTATTCATGTGACCAAAGAGTTCGAAATTGAAGTTCAAAAAAAGTTTTCATTAGCAATGTTTCTAACTGGCCAGTTCTAAACATTTTCAGTGTCACCCACATACCGTCTTATACTTAAATAAATTGGGAAAAATCTGAAACATTTGCAATTAAATCGATAAAAAAATGTACATACAAATTACGGAACCATCGATGAACAAGTCCGACTCGCCTCTCGCTCATCCGGTTTTTTTTTCAAATTTGTTTTCTAGGTTCCCGATCAGACTATCATTCGCCGGGTCTGCGCGTTCTCCTAACGTTTTTACGATTATTGACCCGTTTTATAATAAATATATAGAAAGTCTGGAAATGGTACAGAAAAAAATTCTACGTACAATGCACTACAGATGTTATCACCATCGCTTGCCCTATATACAACTATTAAATAAATATAAAACTCTTAAGCTTGAAGACAGACGTAAGCAACTCGAGGCAATGATGTTATACGACTTATGTCATAACCGATACGATTGCATCCCCATTGTGAACAGACTGTGTTACAGTGTTCCCACTAGAACTCATAGCCGAAATATTTGCCGATTATTTGCCACTTTTCGATGTCGTACAAACGCGGGTAAACGATCGCCAATGCATCGTCTAGTATACTCATATAATACATACTTTAACAAAATTGACATTTTGGCGACGACGCCTTTTACCTATAAAAAATTATTGTTGGAGGCATTGCGGAGTAATTATTATTAGCCTTAATTTATGTCTTATTTAATTAATTAAGTATTTTTAATGTCCATGATTATTGTTTTTCCTTTTGTTTCACTCGTTGAAGTAATGTATTCTTCAAACTATCTGTACACTTTCGTGTTTTTTTTCTCGAGTGTATTTTCATTTGAAAGTTTAAATGTTCTCGTAAAATATAACATAAATAAATAATAAATAATAAAATATTTGAAGACTTGCCTCACTGGGCCACACAAAGCCATCTAGTCCCAAATTAAGCTACTATTAAGTACCCTGTCGTATGGGGTAATAGACAACCGATAAACTTACTTATATACTTTTTTTTTGTAAATACATACTTATAATACATAGAAAACACCCAGACCAGTACAAACAGACATGTTCATGCACACAAATATTTGTACTGTGCGGGGATCGAACCCGCGACCCATGGGTCAGAAGCAGCGTTAACTACCGCTGATCCAAATGGTCGTCAAAAATAAATATCTTTGCTTAAGTCCCAATGTTATGTATTGAGCATGATTAGATACTCAGTTTGTTCCGCAGTAATTATTATCACTCTCAATGTCTAAAATGTTAATTTAAGTTGTGGTAAATGATGTTGGTGTTGAAATTAACACTACTTAGTACCTAATATTCTAAGCACCATTGTATTCAACATTGTTTTTTTACCCAAATAAAGGAAAAAAAAAATTTGACAGTAATTTTCGCAAAACGTATCAAATATGGAATAAAAATGGAGAATCATTTATAAGCAATATTTAGCCATTGTTGAACGTCATTGAAAACGCTGCGTGTATGGTATTGAAATGTTTCCATAATAATATATACATTTAATTCATTTTGTCGGAGTGTCAATGTCAAAATATCTTATTTTGACTAACTCAGCGTAGGGGCACCAAAACTTACCACGGATATGTAGATACATATCGCTATACCCACACGTATAATCTACGTATAGATAGATTATACGTGTGGGTATAGATAACATGCAAAAGAGTTAAAGTTGAGCTGTTACAAAAGACAAAAATTATGAAGAGCGCAGTTATCCATTATATAGGCACTCGATTGTCTGCTCTGGTGCACCGCTGTGTAACGTTTCTTTTTAACATTTCCCCTTATTTAAACCCCTATTTTTTGAACTTGCTTACTGCGGCTTTGTTTTATGATGAACAGTTGGTGTGTTCATACCTTTATGTCAAAATTATTCGCGTTGTTGGTTTAAGTGCATATAATTTAAGTATAAAAGGTAAAGCAATGTAAGTTAATGTTTATCAGTATAAAAGTATGAGTTTTGTCATCTGCTAAACATTTATGACATCTTCCTCATATGAGTTTCCTTTAAATAAGCTAGAAAATACAGCAGTTAAAATAATAGTACAATAATTTATAGCATTCGTCATTTTACATATCTAATAAAAGCCAGGTTTCAAGGATTTCAAGACAACGTCTAGTCTGATCTTGACAGCCTTTTTTTAATGTTTTTTTCAAATCTTAAATTATAAATATATTACTTAGATGCCTTCCCTTCCCCTTGATTTTAGCATACTTTGCGGAATAATATTATACTTATTATTTTGGGCCTTACAGATTAATGGTTTTATTTAAACCATATTAAGTAATATTATCAAGTAATATTAAGTAATAGTAAAATGTCATAGTAACAATAAAGCATTTACCTCTTTCGTGATTAAAATGGTAAGGTATGTGTATGTAAACTTCTTAAGAGGAAACACTACGGTCGAGAGAATTGAAAAATGGGTATTTGTAAAATCTATTGCTATCGCACAGTCCCGAACGCCTCCACCGCAGAGCGCGATAGAGACAACTGCATTTTGGACCGAAAATACCTACTAAAAGCACACAAAATCAGCGTTTCGTAGTTCCCCGATTCCTTTTTCAAAACTAGACCGATTTAAATACTTTTTTCACTAAAAATTAAAGAAAGGCTTGGCCTTGTTCGTATATTTTGCTTTTTTTCTAAAATTTAGCCAAATTTGTTTTCTGGATTTTTGAACACAGCGGAACTCGAAATCTGGCGAAAGCTCTTTTATTATTTAATTTATGAAAAAAAAAAGAAAACATAGAAACATGCTACTAGTTGCCATATATTTTTGTAATAAAAATTATTGCTCTACTGGCATTATCCAGGGAGGAAACAGGGGACTACGTCTGTATGGAAAAACTACCCTTGTGTTTCCTCTTAAGACTATTTAATTTCTAGTGATAGACTGTAAGCCCTCAACTAACTTCGCTTAAGCTTTCTGAGATGCTGGGGTGCTCAACATACTCATACAAAGTTATTGCGAGGTCCAAATTTCAACTATTCCTAACTAAGTTAAGAAATTAAATTGTGTTTCTTGGCTATTATTGGGTGAATACATATTTGTTGTTATTTAGTATGCCCTTAACAAACTCAAACTAATCGTTAATATTGTATTTCAAAAGAAAAACTTGAAGTAAGAAATCTCTGCTGACTGCTCGTAAATCGCAATGTAATTTAATGTAACGATTTTAATCTATACTAATATTGTGCTAATATCATAGGGCTGAAGAGTTTGTTTGTTTGTTTGTTTGACCGCGCTCATCTCAGGAAGGGACCCCTTTCGGTCGCATAATCTCATTTGTCATAATGTAGTTTTGCATAACAGTTTCAGCATTAAGTTTTCTCGTATAAACTGTGATAAGCAGAGTGTTATAAACTCATAATGGTTTCAGCGGCATAACGGTAACTTACTATAATTGACTTTAACATAATTTTAATAAGCATAAAGGAAAAAAACATAATTACTTTACGTCTAAATCTAATTTATCATAAAATACGAATGGCCATTTATGACTTTAAGTGGATGTATCCATAACATTTAAAGTCATAAATGGCGCTACAGGAATAGCAGCCTCTTCGCCCATACGTAACGTTAGTTTGGCTCAGTAAAAAGTTTGTTTAGGTAAGCTTGCTTGATCCCGAATCAGGTAGACCCCGACTTACCGTGGTCTCCTCGCCGTGGTACTTGTCTGCCCAATACTAGAGAGTAATTTAAAAGCCGGAGGCGCGGAGGGAGAGCAGCCTCCGCCCACTTGTGAGCTGGAGTGGCTGAGGCTGGACCAGCAAGCCGAAACTGCGGAAGCGAGCGTGGGCGTCTGTGATTTGTTACGTATGGGCGAAGAGACTGCTATTCCCGCAGCGCCAGAGAAGAGGAAATCCAAATGCTCGCATGCATGCTCGTTTACATGCATGCATGGTTGCTTGCATGCTTGCAATCATGCTTGCTTATGCACTTTGCATATGCATGCTTGCTGCTTGCTTGCGTTTGCGAGTCCATATTGGGTTGCATAAATTAAAGAAGCATATTTTCAGGCTGCTATACAGGGTGTTGATTTCAATACGAGCGGAATTTATAAAAACACTCATGATCACATAAAGAACAAGCATCAGGAACCAATTACTCCAAAAAAAAAAAACTGAAATTTTAAACGAATATTTTGTGTAACACTCTTATTGCACTGTGGCGTCAGGTACTGCAAACTGTTTGCACTGTACGCAAAGCACGCGCGAATCGCGTAGCAAGCGACAGGTACCTACTAACTAGCCGTCATTGTTTGCTTATCTCTCTTTATCTGCCGTCTGCGTTATTCCCGAATGTGTAAGTAGCTATTTGTAGAGGAACCGATTTCACGTGCTTGGATTAGTTAATTACAAAGGAGAACCCTATTTTTGGGCCCGACGTTACAATAATGAAAATTATGCTAAAAAACCCTTTTATTTTACTGGCCTGTTTCTCCAAAAAATAGTTTAATTGGCAATGGACAAGTGGAGAAAATGGATAAAATACATATAGTTTTTCTAATTCTTAAACAGTCTCTGTAAACCGTTTTACACACATTTAATTAAAACGTGACTATCTCCGTAAACGCTCTGTCACTTCATAAAGCGGGGCTTTTAACGTTTTAATCGATTTGGAATAAATCGATTCATGGTAATACTTCTTTACAATTGCATTTTTTAAGGAATAAGCTAAATTATTCATTTTAAAAGCCTGATATAAATATAAAAAACTTAGAGAATGTAAATAACATTTTTTCCACGAGCTTTGCAGTTCTATAAGTTATCATTGATAAAACAATTGAACATTTTGAATAGATATTTAAGACATGCCTCACTGGGCCACACTGAGCCATCTAGTCCCAAATTAAGCTACTATTAAGTACCCTGTCGTATGGGGTACTAGACAACCGATAAACTTACTTAAATACTTTTTTTTTTGTAAATACATACTTATAATACATAGAAAACACCCAGACCAGTACAAACAGACATGTTCATGCACACATCAATTCCTCATGTAACAGGCTGCACTATTATTAAGAATATCAGCTGACAGTGACAGTTAATTGTCATTTGTCATTCACTCCAATTCACTCACATTTCGTTTCGTACTTTTTAACATGTTTCGTACTCGTGCGCAAGTTAATGTGGTTTCAATTTTTCTCACTGCCCTGCTGAAGTGCTCTGTTTACTACCTATATTGCCTATAGATATAGAAAAGGAACCTAGATCTTATCCAGGTAAAGTACCAAAATGGTATTTATTTGTTAAATAATACATGATATAGGTTATAAAATAAAATAAGTTCATTGGTGGATTTAAGTAACTTTCCCATTGTAGAAAGTTGTGAAAATAGGGCTTATGAATCTTTTCAATATGCTTTAATTTATAGCAAATTCCTAGCCTTGTAACGTCAGGCCCAAGATTGTATGGGAAACGGGTTTGTCCTTTCCCTTCCTACTTTATTCGCGCTAAGGACCGACAAACATACCTAAAACTCACTGTACCAAAGGGCGATCAATCGGGAACCGAAAGAACCTCAAACTTTCACCATCTAGGTATCTTAATCTAGTTCAACCAAAAAATTAAGTGCTTTTATTGTTTAATGACGCCAGGTCACCTGGTTGCTCACGATTTGAGCCTTCAGTCGGGAATCGAACCTGCAACTTTTTGTATCTTGATCTAGACTTGGCTAACTATTTGAAAATTAATATTAGTTTTAATTGCTTAGTGAGCAAAAGTCGTCTTGCAGGGAACCGAATCCTGAGCTTCCATGTTGATTTTTAAGCTAAACCTTTTTATTAAAAAAAAAATAAGTAAAATTATTAGCACTTCAAATTCACGTCAAATTTGAAGTACCTATTTTCGACGTATTGACAAAGATGTATCTTAATACCTAGTTTTTTGTACACTCTTATTTACACTAACCTCAAAAAAATTTCGTAGTGGCAACTTATTTATTTACGATTTACTCGTATCTGAATACCTAGTTTTTGTACACTTTTATTTTCACTGACCTTAATAAATGTTCGAAGTGGCCACCAGACTGAGCAATACATAGTCTAGCACGGCATCTGGTGTTCCTTCTGGTGTTCAACACAAAACGATTTTGTTTCACTGTCTAGAATGCACTCACTATTCTTTGTCTCAGGTCGTCAAAACTTGTCGATTCCTCAGTGTGCACTAATGGTTTTAGATCACCCCACAAATAAAAGTCTGGGGACCGTGGTGGCCAAGGCACTGGTCTACCATGCCCGATCCACTGATTTCCAAATTCACGAAACGATTTAAATAGTCTAGCACTTGTAAACCGTAATGAGGCGGTGCTCCGTCGTGCTGGTAAATTAAGTTGAAATGGAAAGACAAAGGTATGTCTTCCAACATCTCGTCTTACGACGTTTTCAATAGTCCCTAGTATGTAGCACTGGTGAGGCGGCCTTTGATGAAGTAAGCTCCCAACAGCTGATCCCCTACTATCCCAGCCCACACATTGACACTAAAAGCCGGCATCTCTGGTCTCGGTTCCCTTTCAAAGTAGTCCAAGATATCTTCTTGTAGTCTTACATCAAGACCAATACGGCACCCCCGACTTCGAGCGTGCCAGGTTTCATGGAACTGTCCATGATCACAAAGTCTCTGCGTTGCCGGGAGCATGACTGTTGTCGAGGGTCGTGGATGGTTTGGGAATGACTCACTAAACATCTTAATAGTTTCACTCAAATTATCTTTTCAACTAGTTCAACGTTGGAATAATTTTGCGTCATTTTCGCAAAAACAAGGACAAGTTGCTTACGCGATGATTTCGTCACAACTGACCGCGTGAACGAGAGTAGCTAGGGCGGGCGGCACGGCACATAGAGATGCCGCCGCTTGTCGGCTTCTTTCGGAGCGGCTACTGGTCACGCGCCTAGATTGCGGTACCTTTGTACTTTGAAGGTATCGTTTTTTCGCACGCTCGGCGCCGCGCGAGCTGCGTTAGCGTTAGTGTCGGGATCCTACTCCGGAAATCGTAGGGGTCTACTTTGAAAACCATGATTATTTAATAATATTTTTTTTTTTATTTCGAACTCATTTTTTATTGATTCATGATCAGTACAAGTTACTTAATCACCTCTGAAAATACCGCTCGTATTGAAATCAACACCATGTATGTTAATGATATTCTAAATGTTACCATTATGGTATTCTATATGTATGACTTGTAATCTATATGCTACAGGGTGAGATGCCAATAAATGTTTTGATTAGTAATCGTCTTTGTAAAAACAATTATGCATGAAAGTTTGATGCTGATATATCATTATTATAAAAGAAGTTATGGGGAAATAAAGTATGTCAAATGATTAATTCTGAGTGAACGTTATGCGAAACGAAGGAGAATGCCAAAAACGTTATGCAGCCTGAAAATATGCTTCTTTAATTTATGCAACCCAATATAGACCCATAACATCACGCTGCGACCAATAGAAGCGAAGCATCAGTGAAATATATTTTCTAGGGTTATTACGAATCGTCTCGCAAAAAAATTTGACGGCTTCCAGCCACCTGAACAAGCCGGGTTTCGAAAAGGCTATAGCACCGTAGACCACATTCACACAATGCGGCAGATCGTACAGAGAACCCAGGAGTACAATCAGCCCCTGTGTCTGGCATTCGTGGACTACGAGAAAGCCTTTGACTCAATCGAGACCTGGGCGGTTCTGCAATCCATGCAGCGATGCCAAGTCGACTGACGGTACGTTGAGGTGATGAGATGTCTGTATGACGCTGCGACTAAGTACAGGATCAAGAAATCAAACCCTTGATGGGTTTGGTTTCGTCGCGGAGTGAGACAGGGGGATGTTATATCCCCTAAGCTGTACACTAATGCACTAGAGGATGTTTTCAAAACCCTGGACTGGAAAGGGCGCGGCATAAATATAAACGGCGAATACATCCCACACCTTCGTTTTGCTGATGATATTGTCGTGATGGCAGAGTCGTTGCAGGATCTGGCGGAAATGCTATACAGCCTTAACAATGCCTCTCGACAAGTGGGGCTCGGAATGAACTTGGACAAGACGAAAGTCATGTTCAATGCCCACGTCGTTCCAGAGCCCTTGTTTATCGGAGATTCAGCCCTCGAAGTTGTTCAGAAGTGTGTCTACCTGGGACAATTGATCCAGCTTTGTAGAAACAACTTCGAGAAAGAAGCCGATAGGAGGATTCACTTGGGCTGGGCAGCATTTTGGGAAACTTCGTCACGTCTTTACGTCATCCCTGCCACAATGTCTAAAAACTAAGGTGTTCAATCAGTGCGTCCTACCAGTTATGACCTATGCTGCGGAAACGTGGACGTTACCAGAGGACTAGTTCACAAGTTCAAAGTCGCTCAGCGAGCTATGGAGAGGGCTATGCTCGGTATGTCATTAAGAGATAGGATACGAAACGAGCATATTCGTCAGAGGACGAAAGTTATCAACATAGCCCGAAGGATAAGCACGCTGAAGTGGCAGTGGGTTGGTCATGTCTGCCGTAGAACCGACAACCGTTGGAGCAGACGAATTCTGGAGTGGAGACCGCGTTTAGGCAAGCGTAGTGTAGGACGCCCTGCGACTCGATGGCCTAATGAACTTAGGAGAACTGTTGGCAGCGGCTAGATGGGGAAAGCCCAGGATAGACAATTGTGGCGTGAATTAAAGGATGCCTAGGTCCATTAGTGGACGGTGGATAGTGGCTGTTGATTGATTGATTGACCGCCACATTTAACGGCCCACTATGTAATGTTGTCAGAAGTATGTGCAGTTAGATATACCTCAAAGTAGGTGCACAATCTAGTGATAAAAAAAAACAGTGTGACATTAAAATTTTTTCCTAAACGTCGAACTGCAATTATTAATTGTGTAATGAAAACATATACGTCACAATTATAATATTCGTTATAAAACATATTTTTATGAATAATTTTATCGATGACTAATATTTCATTAAAAATGCTACTTTTATATTATTATACAGGTCTGACTTTTTCATTACCTTTCAAATTTTTTATAAGCGTTGAGTATCGTATTTAGAGGCCATATAAGTAGTAAAAAATTTAGGTCAAGTTTTCACCCGAAAATATTTTTCGCTACGTAGTTTTAAGGTATGAAAGGACAATCAACAACTTATGAAAAGTATCGTAATGAATGAATGAGATGCGCATCGCGTGAAAAATGTGTTACTAGGGCCAGTAGTTATCAAAGATTTTAGATTTTTGGCGGACATTTTTTAAGTGCTTTATCTTGACATTTTTGTACTGAGCTATACCAAAAGATAAAAAAAGTCATTGGTTTTTTGTTTCGTAGATTGTTGTTATTAAAATTTGGAAGGTCATTAAAATTTCATTCTGCATATTATTTTTCTGGTAACGAAAACAACTAAAAAAATTTATTTCTACGAAAGGTTATTCGATATTTTAGAGCGTTGATGATTAACTATTTGATTAATTAAGAAAAATAGATGATAAAAAAATTGTGAAATAGTTTTATCAATGCTTATAGATACACAGTTTCTTAAAAAATAACACTACAAAATGTCCGCGATTAAATCAACTTTCGTCCTATGGCTGTCATAAGAGGCGACAAAACGAATGATAACAGAAGAAGACGGGCAGCAGCCTTCATTTCACCATAACCAAACTGTGGGCACCACGCGTTTAATGAAATGATACCACTGTATATTACTGATGTTTTATTCCTCTTGGTTCGAACGCTGGTGAGCAACTGAACTCACAGTCCACTCCGCTGTATCACGTCACTTTTCCCCTGCCTTTTTGACACACATCCCCGATCAATAGTAAATGATTGAAAATATATTATTCAATTATGTTACGTATTACTTTAAACGATTATGAAATCACGACACGCGTCGCCTAGGTATGCCAAGATAGGAATTTTTGAAAAAAATTGTTTACGAACCCTTAAAACTAATTTAGTGTAGGTAAGCTGATCTTGCTCTTAAGATTCGTAATAAATCAGCGTGTGATGATTTCTTGGAAGTAACGCAAGCACTATGTACCTAGTCAGGTCATAAGTTCTGTCACATGTGTAATATGAAATAATTTAGACATGTTTATTATTTATGTAACCATTTATATACCAAAATGAACTTAATAAAACATAGATTCATATGGTAATAAAGTTTATTCAAAATGACCCCCGCGATTTTGAATACAGGCCTTCAATCTGCGCGGCCAGTCGTCTATCGCAGCACGAACGAGGTCCATGTCAATATAGGCGGCTGCCTTAATCAAGGATGCCTTGAGTGACTCCAAATCAGGATGAGGCTTTGAGCAGGCCTTTTCCTCCAAGTGTTGCCATATCTTGTAATCTAACGGACTCAAATCTGGACTGGAGGATGGCCAGTCTTCGTGCCGGATGAGCCAGCCAGTCTTGTGTGCTTTTCACTCTATGAGCTGGCGCAGAATCTTGTTGGAATACCCAGTGCCTGTTATTAAACATGGTATGAGAAACAGGTTCCACAAGGTTCTTGAGGACTGTATGTTGATATACAACTGCATTCGTTTTTACGCCTTTCTCACAAAAATGTACCTCAGTTAAGCCCCAATAAGAGACTCCCAACCAAACCATGAGCGAGGATGGAAAATGACCTCGTTGGACATGCGGAATAGGGTTGCTCGCTTCTTCACTGCTATGTGGGTACACCTTATCATTTTGTTTGTTGTAGCTCTCCTCCACGGTGAAAATTTTTTCATCCGAAAAAAGAATTTCCCGATGCTTTTTTCCCGCGTACCGCTTCAACAAAGCGCGGCATCTCTTCAGTCTCAAACGAGCGTCCAAACGATGTCCTGGTTTTCTTCGATATGGCCTAAGCCCTAAGTCTTCATTTAACACCCTTTTCACCGTGGTCCTGCTTAACCCCATCTGAAGGGCCAACAGTTTCTGCTTACGTATGGGATTTCTTTGAATTCGCGCCTTCACAGCTTATTATCACTGCTGGAGTCCTAACAGAGCGAGGGCGACCACTTCTTGACCTGTCATCTACACTAGAGTCTTCATTGTATCGTTTTATGGTACGATAAACGAATCTTTTGGTCATATTAAAATTTTTCAGTAAGTCGAAAATCTGAATTGGCGCGTAACCGCAACGATGCAACGCAATAACTGCGATACGGTCTTCTTTAAGTGTCCACTCCATATTTAAAAATGAGGAAAACTCTAAAAAGTACACATTTTTATTTTCATGAAAAATTCTTAATTCGAATTCAATAAACTTTTTTGTGGCCAGCATTCTAAATTCAATTTTTTTTATTGTATGATAAAACTTATGACCTGACTATGTTTCACATTGTATTTTGGTTAACCCCGACGTTTCGAATTCTTTACACAGTTTGTGGTAATTTATGGACCAAGGTGTTTTCGTAATACTGAAATGTTTTCTTGACTATAGTCTCTAAATCTTAACATCAGTAACCTATTTAAACAATCTGTGCTAACTGCAAGTTTTTGCAGTGTTTCCATTGTTTTTCGACTTCCTTGATTGTATGACGAAGTCGTAAGCAGCTGGTAATTTCATACCATCTTTTCCATTGATATTTTAATTTCTTTAGCGAAAGTTTATCTTTAGTTTTAGTCATTATAAGTTTATAATCTGACATCGATAGTTAGGTATATGCGGTTCTAAAGATTTAAGTACCTACTACCTACAATGGAAATGACATAATCGCAGCTGAATACCTACAACTTTTTAGCTCTAAATATTAACCCCGCAACTTCAAGAATATTAAGTTTCTTTCAGCTTCAAGAGTTTTCCAACTAAGTGTAATTTCCTATCCAGTTCTAGTGAAGCAAATGATAATTTATAAGCCTTAATTTAAAATTGCAGGTTGCGTACAACTTGGCATCATCTTTATCTTACTTAAAATGAACCAACATAAAAACACCATAGAATAATTTTTAACTATACTAGGCTTTCGCCCGCGGCTCTGTCCGCGTGAACTATACTTCATGGGCGCGAGCGGATACCCAGCTAAGGGAAAAAAAGATTTTTTTCAAAACTTTTTACTAAACAAATTTCATCAAAATCGGTTCAGTTGTTTAGGCGTGACAGTGTAGACAGACTGAAAGACAGAGTTACTTTCGCATAGTAATATTAGCACAGATAGGATAATAATAATATTGTAAGGATTGCAGTAATTATGTTTTGGCTTCGTGATTGTGTTAAGTTAGTTAGTTACTTATTGATGTAATATACAGGTAATCGGATTGTTGATTTCTTAATGATGTAATGATCATGAGTTGATGAAGGGTGCATGTAAATACAGTAAATATTGTTGTTGATTGTTATTTTAATTTTTTTCAATTACTCAAAATGCTTTCAAAATTGCGGTGTAGAAGAATAATGTCAACGGTTGATGATAGTTTGTTTAATGTAGTCTTTGTGATTGATGTTTCTCAGTTTAATTTGGTATTGAAACGTACAACGTGTAAGATGACGTATGCTGAAAATTTCCGTTTTGCATCGTCATCGGCAGACTACAGTTGAGCCGTCACGTCCGCTAGGGTGGAACTTGTGCATCGTTTCATAGTTTCTATCGAACACAGTTTGATTGATAAGGGTAAAGGCGGCGGGTTGTGTGGTCACGTACTATCTCCAAGACGCGCCTGATTCCCGAATACATCTACTCGAATCCTGTTCAAACATTTCTTAACATCTGCCTCCAAACATCACCTCCGAACGAAATAGGCGAATGGTCCGGAATAAAGTAGTAAACATTTTCTATTGCGCTGAGCTGTCATTTTATTTGTGTGGTCTGAAACGTACACAAAACGGTGACGTCACACCTGTTTGCTGGTACTTACTGGCAGAATAAGCTTGTGTTTCCGTTTTGCAAGCTATTTGCGTAACTTTTTGTTATTCGCATTTACTAAAAATTTTTACAATGTAATCATACTTTCGAAGTTTACTTCCGAAAGCGTGATTGTCAGAATGCTACATTAAAAACTACATTGATATTTCATTTAAATAACGATTTAAGAATTTGTCTGTTGTCAGTACCTACTATAACTTAATTGCTTATTTGTCATAGTTTTAATAATATCTCTCTCTATATGTATACCTCTTTAAGTTACTTACTGCGTAAAGTATTAGGGGTTAAAGTATGAAATTGCCGTTTTGTATGGATGAAATCGAGAAAAGTCATTTTTCCATACTAACAATTTTTTAGTTTTTTTAAAAACGCCTGAACCGTTTTTGATGCAATTAAAGGTGAAAGTTAGATGATTATAAAGCTACGCATTATAGCATTTAAATTTCTGAATATCAAAGTATACATATAATACAAATATACTTAATTGAAGCAAGAAGGTCAACTGACACATTGTAAGGGGTCTTTTCAACGACTTCCTTTGAAGTAATAGGCACTAGTATTGCATTTTTTTTTTAGTCAAAAGTTACTTTATTTCGTTTTTGATACAATACAAAAAGAATTACGCAATAATACGACTATACTTAAGAACTATAAGCCCCTATTACTTGTTGTACTCGTATCAACAGTAAAAATATCATCATAAAGGTTGTGCCTGTATTAGTTTTCACTTATAAAATTTGATAATCTTAAAAAGCAGATGTTCGTACAGGTGTTTTCCGTTTTCATTTAGATAGCAGGCAATATCTAAATGAAATGTTTTAGTTACAGTGCGCATATAAAAGGAAAGTGGTTCACATTCCCTGAACGTCCTTGCACGTGGCAATATCTGCAGCTGCCATGTGTTTCTATTGCCCAGACATAAAACTGTAAATTGTAGGTACAACAAGGTATAAACATGGACGGTCACCAAGCTTCCATTTCCTTAGAATAATGTTTAGGTGAATATTCTAGCTAACATTGCTTATCTCTTAAATATGTTTTTGATTTTTGACAAAGGAAAATATTTTATTTCAAACTAATTATTAGATTGGTCCATGCCTTAAGCAATTGTGTAATTTATAAGGTAACGATTTTATTAATATTACGACTAATGCATTTCATTTAATATTACAGTTAAAGTTTTCAAGAATTATCATTAATCAAAATGAAAGGTAATCTGTAACCATCAGGATCAGGTTTATCAGATCGACGTCTGTACCTTTTGTCGGAACGAAAGTATTTTTCTCGCAATTCCCGATGATAACGACTGGTTGAATTAGTTCGAGATAATACGAGGACAAAACTTTAAAAATATGGTTTAGTGTTAAATTCGTGAAAGTAACTTTATCTGAACAAAACGTACCGCGAACCGGCGTGGGAATTCACCCATTGTTGTCGAGTTAAAAAAAAACCAAAGGTTCAACTGATCAAAGAAAGACAAAGCGTTAAACATTTTCAGTGGCCCCATTCTGCTTTATTATCAAAAAGTTTCATTAGAGGAAAGTTGACGGATGCTTGCCGCTTTATCGTCCAATTCATTTGTGTGGAAGCGGGCGCAAACCGCCGCAGCAAATAATGGAAACGCTCGAGTTCAGCTCGTGTTGTGCTCGCCACCAGATTATTGTGCACTAAGTTTGTCTTGCTTCTCGTTACGCTCTAACAGAATGCGAAGAGCAAACTTTGTTATTACTGCACTGATACTATCCCCGGATTAACATGTTATACAAATAACGGCTACTACCCTCAGTTCTGTTGTGTCATTTGTCATCTCGAGTACCTATTCTCTCATAGATTACCTGCCGACAACAACGTGCAGAATACCCTTCGTATAGAGTTGTTGTGTGCCAGACTGACGGACGAAGCATAAACTTACACTTGCATAGGTACATACAATTGGTGTGATTTAGAACTTATATATGAATAGAGACTTTAAAACTGTATATAAAGTCTTTATTGAGATATAAACTCACACGAAAGATACCTACTTACAATTTTAGCGGAAAGTCGGCATACAATGAGGTACTAATTTACTACGTCTTAAATGTCAAGCCTTTAATAAGACAACAAGGGCAATCTAAATTGAAATGAACAGGCACTAGTTCTATAGTTTCATAGTAATTGTATTTGTGAAAGGTTTATCCGGACTTGAGTACCTTAATAACGAAACGCCAGAGCAAATTCGTAGTTCTGTTTATTAATTCAATACACAATGGTTGAACAACGCGACTTTATTAAGGACTGGTAGAATGGGTTACGACAAGAATATTGTGCCAATAAACAGAAATGGTAAAAAATTTTTTGTGACATAGAATTAAGCTGAATTATAATGGGTGCCACTTCAGCTTACATAACATTTTACTGTGTCCTGTGCACGTAAACATTTATGAACAAATGGGTAACTAATAAAATAAATACACACCCCATTTGAAGTAGGTATCTAATAAAATCGCTGCAGGCCAAACTCGATATGAGCAAAGACAGACTAGTGCTATTAAAATCTTTTTAGGTCAATTTATATCAAACAGAAGTTACATCAGCCTGTGGTTAGTTAAAATGACTTATATTCTTAGAACCGTTTTCAACTCGAAGAAAATGAAAAAAATAATTAAAATGTTTAAACTAACATAATCTATATTAAATAAAGTTCAAGATATATCTATTAAAAATAGTTCATGTTACTAGCTTGACCCCGCAGGGGCCTGAAATGCTTTTTGATCAGACTCTTTATAAATAATTTACCTAACATCACGATTAATAAAATAATGTTTTTTGCTGTGGGCATTCCCTGCGGTTAAAATTGTGAGATAAAACTTAGCAAGTAAATTGCAATTATAATATTATCAGTATTTAAACAGGAAAAATAATGGCTCAGGCGGGCGGGCGCTTTACCAATTTACCAATTCATGCGAGAAGATGCGGGTTCGAGTCCCTGAGACATAATTTTTCAAGTTTAAATACTGATAAAACTAAACTCAATGTATGGCGAAAAACGAAATGTCTTGTTACTGAAAGTTTTAATTATTAATCAGTATTTAAACTAGAAAAAATTATGTCTCAAGCGGGACTCGAACCGCATCTCCTCGCATGCCAGGCGGCGCTATACCATTAAGCCACCGAGACACTGCGTCACGGCGCGAATTTTTCAAGCATATTCTTATCGCTGTAAGCCAGCGTCGTTTCATCAAATGTTAGGAGCTTGCACCCTTAACACAAACCGAAAGAAACATCTTTGCAGATGTTTGACAGTCAGTTAAGATGAAATTTTTTAAATACTTTATATGATATTTAGGCAATTTAATTGCAATTATAATATCAGTATCTAAACGAAAAATTATGTCTCAGGTGGGACTCGAACCAGCATCTCCTCGCATGCCGGGCGGGCGCTATACTATTAAACCACCGAGACACTGCGACACAGTGCGAATTTTTCAAGCATATTCTTATCGCTGTACCTAAGCCAGCGTCTAGATGTAATTTGTACATTAACAGATCTAAACTCATAGAAGCATTGTGACTCCTGGTAAACGTGGAATTAGGATTTGCTGTTCAGTATACTTTGTATGGATAGGTACTGTTAACACATGGCCCTATATTACTCGTTGAGTATGCCTTTAATGATAATGTAATATTCTTTTTTGGCACTGATATTCAAAAGTAATGTTTATGTACACGATTTGCAGTCGAGCCACACGACGACCGTATTGAAAATAACCAGCCTTTATTATGCAAGCATCACACGTGAGGCTGATGACGTATTTTTTCAACCTTATTTTACCGGCTCTGCATAAAAAGTAGGAAATTTAAATTCCACGCAGATCCCTGTATTTCAACTTTTGAAACAACTCAAATTTATGATTCGTTATCTCGTCGAAAAAACTTTTTAATCCTGTAACTAACTTGTCGAATGTAAAAAATAAGTCATAATATTTGAGTTAGGATTTGCTTTTTGCGAATAGATTGTTTGTTTTACAAATATATTATAGCTTTTTAAACTTTTATTTCACGTTATAGAAACGTGAATAAACCTATTTTATTAACATGCAATATTTTAGTAAGTATATACTATATTTATTTGAACATAAAAGAGATTAATGGCAAAGTTTTAATTAAACTGATCGGTCTGTTGGATTAGGATTAACGAAACCTCCATTATGAATTCCATTCTGTTTGCGATGTTTGTCAAAGTGCGTACTATTTATTAAAAGAGAAAACTCCTTTGTGATTTACTCAAACATGCATTCCAATAATATAAGCTTAAATTGTTTCAGGCAATCGGTGGTTTGGTGCGATCATCCAATTCGAGTAACGTGACATTTGCGTGACGGGGACACAGCACAATCATGACAATGACAGTCGATCGTACATTATAAATAGTAAGGCCTAGTATGTGTTTGTTTATGTAAAATGCCTCTGGCCATTTCCTCCAAAGAATTTAGTAAAGTGTTTAATTAGTCCTTAATGAACTGGAAGTTCAGAGCTGACTGTGTAATATTGTCTGTGAGTTATTCGAGGATTTGGCAACGGTGTCTTCAGTGAAGGTAAGTTTGAATTCTTGCTTGAAAAAAAAGCATTTATTGCCTCATTAACAAACGAATGAACTGCATAAGTAATGTTTACTTCTGCATATTAAGATCAGAGTTACAAAGTTGTTTTTGATCTATACAGTGTCAAGGAGGGTTTTAAAACTACATACATTTTAGGATTATTATCATTTACAAAAATCGACCTAGGTACTTAAATATTATTTATTAACGACTTCATTAAGCACTTGATAATTAACTAATTACTTAATAAGACGACCATAATTGAAGGGTCGATGAAAGTATAAAATTATTTTATTTGTTACACTGCACTAATTTATAAGAATATCACTTTAAAATGTTTGGCGCATGGATAGAGTATCGTAACATTTAGGGGTTTATTAGGTTTATAAAGTGCTTGCAAATTGACTAAGCTGAGCGAGGCAAAGACACGAATATACCTGCGGTTTTACTGCCGTCCTGGCCGGCAAATAACTACATTACGCTCTCTACGACGGAATACGGTATAGAGGACAAGGCGAGAGAGATGTTCGCTTATAGTGCGTAAGCGCGTTGTTTGCAGATTTTCTATATTAGGTATTCTATGATGCAAATAACATTTCCAAGCTTCCCCAATAAACATTAGCTATGTTTGTTTTTCCTCTTTTTCTTTTTGTTCACCCAATAGACAAATAGAAATCTGAAAACCTAACCTTTCACACATTGATTTTATTTCAATAATTGATACCTTCCAACTCACATTAAAATTTAAAGTACGTGTAAAGATACTGTTTTCTTGAGTTTACCCGTGACCATGAACGCTATAAAGTGTTCGAAACGTCGGGTTAAATTAAAAATAAACGCGTACTAAATCCGTTAACATATCTTTCATTTCTACGTGTAAAGAGATTAAAATGGCGCCTAAAAAGCAGCAGAAAAAGTAAAAATTGATTTGCCCTACATTTGTATATTTTTTCAGTCAAGCAATGTCGTAGTTTTCGAAAGGGCCTTATTCAACTGTAGCTCAAAGTAAATTGGTGCACGTTTGTATGGAATAGTTGAGTGGGTGCAAGTGGCGAAGGCTTTATTCACTGTCCCGACACGCGGTACTGCTCGCTGCAAAATATAAATTGCGCCCGCTTGAAATTACCTCTACGTTTTATGACACAAACGAGAAAAAACTTATGCACTATCCCTGCCTCTTTTTTCCCGAGCGTTTTATATGTTGTGAATTTATCTTTTATGGTCAGTTTGCCAGCTCGTTACGTAAAAAGTCACGATATTGACTAACTTTGTATTATGACGTTCATTGTGAGATTGAAATGTTAGTATAAACTTCGTTAGTAATTTATTAGTAGGTTAATAATTTAATGAACTGTTCTATCCTGTGGTCCTTTAAGTTGAACCGTTATGTCAGCGTCATTAACAACGGACTAAAATTGATAAAACCCTTTAAAATGTTTATTTAGTAATAAAAGTAAGGGTAGGCTTAACGTTGTTAAATTCGTTTTAAAATTGCCCTTTGTCGAAATAATGAGAAAGAGAAAAGGTCACTCAGATTTCGTAGAAATCACTCGGGTAATTTGGATTGATCCGAAATATTTGAGGAGTTATTTAAGCGACAAAAGCAATGCTTAGCGGTTCAAGCTTAAAATTGGGATAAGACAATAACTTTAAACTGCTGTTTTTATCATCTTAGTAAGGCATTTTTATTTTTGGATTGAACATCTCATTTTCACTTAAAAGCCTTTGCATTTAATAGTTTTTCCTAATTATGACTAATTTTAATTTTATTAATGTAAAAATTATAAAACAACAAGACTTTGTTTTTTCGATAAGACTATGTCTTTGTTTTTTTCTGTCATCGTCATTATTATCATCATCCTCCTCAACCCGCATCAGTCAACAGCCAGACATAGCCTCTAAAAAAAGGGATTTTTGCCATATTTGCCATGCTCGGCTGACGGGTTGGCGATTGCAGTTTGTAAAATGGTCCAGCAAGAGGACGCTGCTACTATTCGTCTTCTTTTGGCGGTACCTTTAGTCGCCTCCTACGCTACATAGGACAAGAGAGGGTGGTGCTATTCTGTTTCAAGCCACACCGGGAAAAAACACATAGAAAAAATAATATTAGTAAAAATACCATTGGTTTCCTTATTCTTTAATATTCAAATGTAGGACCGTGTTGCTTGTAAGCACATATCTGATAAGAACGCTTAAACATTCTTGAAAACGTGTAAACTCAGTAAGTGAAGGCTTGAACGTAGTTTAGCATAGCGTAAGTTTACGTAAAAGATTAAGCGGATGTAAAAAAATCGCGATCGTGCATGTTGTGTAGCGAAGAAGGCACGGTTCACTATCTGCCTTTTACACGAGGGGACTCCATCACAAAACTCATTTGGCATTCAGCCACCTACAATGGTTCGTGTGAATGCGAGCCAGTTTAAAATACCAGCTTTTTCAGCGAACAATTCAGAACTTGCCACGTCCGAGCTCAAGTAAGACGGCCAGTAAATAAAAGCAATCAGAAACTGTAGTCAAGGTGTGCTAACATTTTGGTTTGTTCCTCGCAGTTGGTGTAAAGTTGTGAAACGTAAAGGTGAATCTTTCTCTCTTCGTTATTCTAAGTTGGTGATCAGATTTAATTGGATGAAGATGAATGTTCATTAAATAATTTACAATAAAGAATAAACCTTACTAAAATAATTGGGTTTAGAGTTATTTCGTTTAAAAAAAACTGAAAGAGGTAATTGTTATTATACTGACATGAAAGTTCAAATCAGAACTTTATTATTTTGGTTTGTTTATTTATTCGTTCCAGCTACATGCTTCTGCTTACTTAGTTGTTTACTACTACACGGAGTACTCGTATAATCGTTAAGTGTGAACTAAAGATGGCGATTTAAATAGAAATCTGATGGATTTACAGAATTATCTTCATTTAAATTATCGTTTGGGTTGGAAGTTTCAATGTTAATGTAAATTTATGACAAACTGATATTTTTTTACATTATTTCTACGGAGATCTTTCTCCTTTATAATATCCTATAATATAAACTGAGAAACCTGCCAGTTTATGAATAATTAAGTAAATAATATTTTTTTATGTGATTGAAAATTCTACTCCTTACTTCCTTGATTGAAAGAAAGTTTATGATTCCCATAACAAAGAAAATATAATTTGAAGATCCTAATGTAAAATATCAATGGACAGGATCGATGCTTTGCATAATACGGGGTGTTAGAAAGAAAGTAGTCAGTAACCAAATTAAGGAGGCAGGTCAGAAGCGCGTTTAGAATGCATCGACGAATTTGAATGTATCGAAAGCATCTTAATTCCAAATTAAAATGTATGTATTGTTTTTTTTATAATTCCATCTTTTTTATAATTCAATAATATTATCAAATTAATTGATATGATACCGAGCGTGTGACTTTGAACAAAAAAGGTTAATTTCTGATTGATATCTCTTGATAGTTTAGTTTAGTTTAGTATTTATATGTGTATAATATGTTAACATTTTCTGATTTTTAGTTGCAGGTTTACTCTGTCTCTAGTACCTAATTTAACAAACAAAATACTTATATTTTAGGCTACATTTGTTATTGACCGTATATACATCCGAATCGCCACCGTTGTCACTCTAATTTATTCAATCAACTAACTGTACGTTATTCCACGTTGCTACTAATAACAATATATTGTCGTACTTTATGGATAGTCAAACACTTAAAAAACGTTTTGAATCCAAATTAAATACAGCCGATGAGATAAAACAAATGTTTGGGATAAACATTTCGGTTGGATGGTCCGCTCGCGGATGGTTCGTTAGTTCGGCGGGAGTGTCGGGCTCAGTGCATCCGGCCGACGGAAAAACTGGCGACGGCAAATACAAATCACGCTTCCTCTATGACGAGCGTACCACCCGTGATACACGAAAGCCGAACGCCGAGCAATGTACGCCGTCGTCTTTAAAAAGTATTTAATGTAGACTACTTATAAAAGTAAAAGTAGTAGTCCTTGCTTCTTATATAAACGGATACAAAAATTGCGATATTGACAATTGGCCGCGTATCTCTTTTTTATGTTTGACGAATATTTTTTTGCCGGCGTGACTGGTTAGGTACTTTCATTTGAAATGCTTTGAAATAAAATTTCACCTCAAATAGTAGAAAAATAGGGTTGCGATCCTGCAATACAAATAAAATAGAAAGCAAAAATTGTTTACCAATTAAATCAATAAAGTGTAAAACAATCGTCTATGAAGTTAATTTATATGCTGTATACCTAAGAGCAAGGGCACTAGTGAAATCCCCTTTAACTTACTAAAAGGCCAAGTACTGAAATTTGACAAAAACGGCATTACTTTTCTTCCCTACGACACAAAAATTATTTGTGTGCGTATCAGCAGCTTGTCTAGATTTGCGGAAATGTCTTGCGGAAAGACAGATCAAATTTATAAATATAAAAATAGGCCAATTTTTTCGGTAAAAGCGGTTTAGTGGTGTATAAAACTTTGAAATATGTATTAATAATATTGATGGGTTTTGGCTTGAACTACTTATATCAAATATTCAATGGACTTTTTATAGACGAGTCTGATTAACACTTTTAAGTTTCACTCGAATAAGAAAGTTAGTTATCTTTGATTGGTCTAGCAAAGTCCTCACTGTACTTAATGTAATTGACATAATTACAATTAACATTTATTATTATTAAAATTAAACTGACATTGACTTAAATTTACTGACTTATGAATGATTATTGTTGATTAGGAATTCGAATATTATTGTATAATTGGCTAAATTAATATTATAGCACCTAATATTTGTACGCCGAAAGGCAAGATATGTAAGCACAACAATTTTTTTTATACCAACTGCATGTAAAAATACTCATGTCTTACAAATAAACAATCTTTATCTTTATCGTTACTTTTTTTTGTTATGTTCAATGACTTCTTCCACAAAATTGTAACTCATAATGAAATCGGTCCTATTACAGCTTAGTTAAATTTTTTATTCGAGTTGTTTTCTCTCAGTTCCAAATCTCATTTGCTGCTCCACTACACAAGAGCATTATTTATTTATAAATACAAATCGTGTTCTTTTCAGGGATAAACTGCTGAATGGAGAATGAGGTTATTTTCAGTGTGAAACACAAAGGTCTCGACTTTCATTTCTCTTGTTAATATGATCAGATTGTGTGTACCTTTTACTAAAATGCTTTCATCGCTACAAATGAGACATCCGAGATAGTATGTTAGAAATAAAATATGGATGTTTCGCCACAATAGGTACATAATTCGAAACAGGAAGTAGTTTTGGTGACTTTTACAATGGAAGGATGATATTTTTTTATCAATCATATATCTTTATGTTCATTGTTATTATAACTTTGCGTGCTCGTAAAAGACTACGTAACTGACATTGTTGGATTTTATTATTTTTTCTATAAATTTCGTTGGTTAACTCTTAATGATATAATTAAAAATTTATTGCGTTATGTTTATAGGCAAATCACTTTAAACGGTTGCATCTTAGTAGCTGATACTTGTGTTATGTTCGTAATTATCAGGACAAGAAATAGGTAATATAATGTTTAGAAAAATTCTATGGAAAATTTTGAAATGACTCCTTTACCTAAATATAATTTCAAAAAGTGAATAGTAGAAGTAAATGGTAACTATAGATAAACTTGTACATGGTCTAAAATAATGTGAAAATAAACATTAGTCTCAGTTTTTTAATAACTATGACTCCTCTGATGAGACTCAATGTACATAATGGAGTGCTGTGTTTTTGTAAAAACTTATCCACATTTATTTGTGCATAAAGATGACTACGCAACTAGATCAATAAGACATCGAGGAAGGCTGTTGCTGCCCAAAATGCATACAAACTTATTTAAAAGAAACTGTTACGCAAGCTGTATAAGAATATACAACAAACTACCTCATTCCTTAACTGAACTTCCTCTGAATGTATTTAAAAATAAATTATTTGACTGGCTTAGGATTAAGTGTTTCTACTCAGTTAATGAATACTTTGAATCTAAAATTGACATTGATGGTATTAGGAGTAGGTATTGAAAGTTTATAGACAACAATAATAATTATGACATTTTTTCTTATATAAGTTAATACTTTTGTGGTTTATGTATCTCGATTTATCGATATTTTGTGACATAAATATTTGCATGCTATTTAATATATGGCTGAGTATATGAAACTACTTGTAATACATTTAAGATCTATTGTACTATATTCAAAAGCAAATAAATAATTCTTGATTCTTCTTGATTCTTGATTCTGTATAGCAGGAACTGGCAGTAAGTGTTTCCTAAAATGATTGAATTTGTCCTACGTTTTACAGGATTTGCAAAACTGGCATAATATTTGCAATCAAATAGACGTTATTATTCATAGCATGCTTATTGTAGGAGTCGAACGGATCCGGACTGTGGTTGTTTACTTAAGTACCGGACTCTCTTGACCTCTGAGCTGTACGTTTGCACTTGAGACCGTAGTGTAGGAAATTCACGAGGACCACATTAGGGTAACTAGCCGCCTTCACGATAAATGCGAGGGAACGGTCACATCACAAACACTTGATGTCCAGATTTATTTTTCTGGAATCTACAGATATTTTTAGGATATTCTATTCTTATCCTCGTATTGGTTGTATTCGACTGCATAAGTTCGAAAAAGTCAGCTATACAAATTTGAGCAAAAGATAACTTGCAATGCACATAACTTAATTTTATTAATTAATTTTGTGTTTCGCCAAAAATCGTTTTAATTTATAAAGTTGGCTAACGAATTTCCAAAATAGTCTAGTAGGAACAAAACTAATAAAAAAAATATTGTAGGACTAGCTGTTGCCCGCGACTTCGTCCGCGTCAATTTCTGTTATTATGTTTGCGATTATTTTTGCAACATTTTTCACTGATGCTTCGCTCCTATTGGTCACAGCGTGATGGTATATAGCCTAAAGCCTTCCTCGATAGATGGACTATCCAACACAAAAAAAATTTTTCAAATCAAACCAGTACTTCCTGAGATTAGCGCGTTCAAACAAACAAACAAACAAACAAACAAACTCTTCAGCTTTATAATATTAGTATAGATATGCAGATGCTTAAGTGACAAATAAGGAGTATTTAATTTGGCTCCATTTCTATTTTTACTCTTAGCTGATAAAAATATGTAGGTACAATGTTTTTATTTATCCAATTTGAATATCTATCGGGTTGATTGAAAAACAAATAAGGCGCGTGCGTGAGTTTCATTATGGTTTCTAAATGGAAAAACTGTGTACGGTTTGTGTCATCGCATATTCATGGGGCATTTTCGTGAGTCGACCTCTCAAGATTTGCGCACTGACTAAGTAAACAACGTCTAATGGAGGGATTTCAGGAGGTTACGTGACGTTTATAAACATTCTGTCCTCGGGAATTTATTAATTTATTACTGAAGGCGGAGCTGTCTGATATATTAAAAAAAGTTCATTATTTCTTCCGCGTTATTTTAGCTGTGACAGTGAAAAGGTCGCGAGTGATAAAATAACAGAAGCTTGCTTCAATGTATTCGGTATACCTAAAAAATTGTCGTTATCTTGATTTAATCATTTTTATTTTTATTAAAGCTACTATAACAAGCTCACTCGAATTGCAAACAGTGTTTGAAACGGGAAAAGTCTGTCGTAATTCGTAACTAACTAATTGATGTTAATGAACGAAAGTGAACGTAATCGGCGTCTTTGACATTTATTGATAAACCTAAGTTTAAGGCAAATTTTCAGTTGAGTATATTTCTGACTCACAATATACATTCACTATTTGGATAGGATATTTCAAAACAACTTAAGAATGAAATTATTTTTGTATAGTAAAATATTTTTTCATACGAAGTAGGTTAGAGATTATTTGGAAGCCGCGCATGATGTTTAAATGCTAAAAGTGAACTCTTAAAAGGCGTTTTTCGTAAGTTTTTTACTGTTATGAAAACTAAAATAAGCACGATTAGTTTTAAATTTGTCATAAAGTAGCCTCCTCGTTTGGATTAAGTTATAGTGTCTGGAACGAAAATATTTAAATGTTATCTTAACTGACTGTCAAACATCTATTAAAAGATGTTTTTTTGGGTGTTAAGAGTGCAAAACATTTGATAAAACTACGCTGGCTTACAGCGATGAGAATATGCTTGAATAATTCGCGCTGTGACGAAGTGTGATTTGGTTGGTGTAGCGCCGCGCACGTTATACATGGAGACGTCGTTCGAGTCCCGTCTGAGACATAATAATTTTTCAAGTTAAATACTGTATATTATGATAATGCATTTTTTAATAATCAATGAAATGTTTAGAACATTGCTGATTTAATAAACAATGTCTAAGTTATCTCATGTCAATCGTTATCAGTACTCGTCTATGTCATAAAGACAACCTGTATCTAAAACATTCAAGTTCGTAGATTGAGGAGTGTCAATACTATAGAAAAATAATTATCATGTATTAATTAAGTAAGCTTTATCTACTTATAAAGTGGTGCACGTGCATTTTAGTTAAATAATTATCAGTTAATAACATCATTATTAGCGTTTATCGCATTTATTTCGTATCACAATAGTATAATCATTCGAGAGGGTATAACGAGTCGCCTTGCTTTTCGGTCAACGACATTCAACACATTGCCGTTTGACATGAAAAGAAACCAAACGTAACGGAGCTGTTTCGCCCCGGCCCGTATTTTATCCGGAGTATTTCAATCTTTCACAGTTTGTTAGAATGCTCGTTACTTTTTCGATACCAATATTTTTAGAAACACTTGAAAGTTTTCAAGAGTAGGTAGTTGCTTCTGTATTATTCGTAGTTCCGTGAAAGTAAATTACGTACTTTTAAAGTTATTAGGCTTGTCAGGCAGGACGCGATCAGTTCGGCAAGCGATGAACAGAAGACGTTACAGCTCATCTTCTGTTGACAGAGGGTGCTGCCATTGTTCTGTCATTATCGTTGCAGTCGTGCACACGCATGGTATAATCCTTTTGAGAGACCTACCTGCAGAAGTGGTCTACTATCATAATTATTTACTTTTTGTTTAAGGATAACCTGGTGCCAGAGTTTTCTAAAGTGCCTACATCAACCTTCTGACTTGTTTTTACAACTTTCAACTTGCGACAGAACAACAACTTGTCACGTCTTTCAAAGTACAAATTTGTATTTATTTATACATAAATAACTGAACGAGGACAAAATATCATTCATTGCTATGATCCCCGAGTAAGCAATATGTAGGAAAGCTATTTATATTTATTTTTAGTGGAACCAGAAACAATGAACAAAGGTAGCACAATCATTTTTTTTTATATTGAGCCGTCTGAAGACCAAATTCAGAAACCTTGAAAACCGATGTCCATGCCACTCAACTGAAGAGTTTGTTAATAACAAATAAAAAAAAATTATGAAGCGAACTAAGAATTAAAATCCTCTAAACCTAATCTAAAGCGAGCAATCTAAAATGTACAAATCACGTTTAGTCTCCATTAGACACGTTTAATATTAATGATGAATTAGTTCTAAATTAGGGAAAATTCAGCAGCCTGGCATCCAATTCTGTCTCGCGCCCAGTAAGCAGAAAACATTTTTCATCGTAAATAATCATTTAAAGCCCGCCTGTGAACTTTTGTGAACTAATCCTCGTCGTTTTTACTAAAATACGTTTGTTACTTAATATTTCTTCTTTTTATCATTAGGCCTTATAAATGCAGGGCAGGCATCCAAACCATTTATTACATAGGGTCATTTTTTTAAAATATTGTTAGAAAAAAAAATCTTATTAAAATAATACTGTTACGATTATGGAAATAAAAAAATATTTGACTGAAAGTTCAATTAAAAAAAAATGTAAAAAATAATTACGACTTATCAGTAGACTTATATCAGTTTATTTTAAACAAAATTCACACACTCTTATCACACTGTATAACGGAAACTTGTAGTTATTAATAAAACCTTGTGTGGTGCCGGCTCGAAACCAAAATAACACCACGCCTTCTCTTCCTATAGGTGTCGTATGAGGCGACCAAAGGAGTGCCAACAAAGGAGTGCCAACAAAGGAGAACGAGCAACGTCATCTCTGCACCACTGGCCAAACAACGATCGCTAACTAACCTGCCAAGCTATTATGGCAAAAACTCCCCTCGAAGCGCACGAACAATGATTGACCCTTAGCCCCAGGCAGCGCTGCTAGTCCTAGTACGACAGCGGGTATGGTCACGGCGAGGCAGAAATCTGAAATATAAATAGAAGATCCTCTTAAATTTTGTCGAGTGATTTCAAATTCGTTGAGTAGTTTAGATCACTAATTTTTACTTTGAGTTCAGTGAAGATATTTAATTTTATATCTTTTCATATTATGTGCAAGAGTACCTGTGAATTTTAAAATTCAAATAACATGTTTCTCGTTTTAAACCAGTTAAAATAAATTTTAAAGTAACAATTCTTTATTTGACAAAAAACATTTACTTGCCATAAAACAACCTTGTAATTTTTTTGATAATGGTCGCTGAGTCTTTTTGGGTTTTTGTTTCGTATATCGTTTCAAAAAACTTGTAAAGATCCAAGAATAGTAAATTATTGGTAGTGTAAATTGAAAAAAACAATTCCTTGAATAAAAATTGTCGAACTTTATTAATTCGACATAATATTGTATAACCTTAATAAATCTATATAATATATACAGGATGAAATTTTAACCACCTTCCAAATTTTAATATATTAATCTACGAGACAAAAACAAATGACGTATTTTTTCTTTTGGTATAGTATAGCCCAGTACAAAAATGTCGAGATAAAGCACTTAGAAAATGTCCGCTAAAAATCTAAAACTTATTTTTTACGCAATTCGCATCTCATTTATTCATTACGATATTATTTATATGTTTTTGATTTTCTCTTTATACCTTATCAGGGTATCTAAAATATTTTTGGGTGAAAGCTTGATTTACTTCATAAATGGGCTCTAAATAGGATACCGAACGATTATAAAATTTTTGAAAAGTGGTTAAAATTTCACCCTGTATATTGTACAATAGATATATAGATTTATTACCTGTACCTTTAATGAATCGTTATTACTTCGATAGTTTGTAATACAAGAAGTATTGATTTATTTTAATGATAGTTGTGAATTTAATAATTTAGTTTAGTTGGTGCCTAAGCAATTTTAAAACAAACATTTACTCAAGCTCGTCCTCGTTTTATTTAAGATTGAAGTTTTAATCTGAAACTGTCTTTTGACTGAGCGAAGGGGCTTATTTTTGCATTGACGTCGACTTAACAATGAATAACTTTATTGTTTTTAGAAATTCAATGAACTTGCCACAAAGTTCTGTTGGTTTTGGAACAATAGAATGGTGATGAGATAAATTATTACGTTTAGGAATATTGTTCCCTACCATTGATTCAATACTCAACTTTAATATTGTTATTTTAAATCTTATTTCCTGCTTGGTTTCATATAAATTTCAAGAATGGAAAAAAAAACTTAAGTTTTTGAGTTGTTTTAATTATTTTACTCATGATATTTGTGTACGGAATGTGTAAATTTATTACAGCTTGTAACATGCAAAGTTAATGTACACTGTACAGTCTGCAACAAATGTTCTCGCTCCATGGTTAAATATATAAAAAAACTGTTTATCTTTTGCATGGATTTACCCATATTTACCCTTGACACACATTACATGTAGATATTTCTGAAACAGTTTTTTCCATACACTTTATTCCCAAACTGAAGCTGTTGCCCGCGACTTCATAAAAGTGGAATTTTGAATTTAAAACAATATCAAAAGTGTCCACTGGGACCGTACCTTTTCCCGGGATGGAAAGTAGCTATATGTTATTCCAGTCAATAAACTAACACCGTGCCAAATTTCGGTTACATCCGTTAAGTTGTTTTAACGTGAAAGAGTAACTTTTAGACAACAGACGCCAAACTGTCAAATATGATTCATAGTTTCCTCTACCTACGTTTCTGTATTTCTGGGAAAGTCACTTCAGCCACTCCTTCGTCCACTGTACAAAAACTACGTTATTATTTGTTATAACGCATTTTTTGATCTCGATATTCCGCCATATTTTAATGGCGGCGTCTCGTAACTGTCAAGTGATTACGTTTGCACGTCAGTGGCGGAGCTGAGCATACATCGATTCCTACTTGATTATTTTCATATGTGAAGCTCCGTTTCAGACTTTTACGACATTGTATGTCTTCCGAGGGCGATAACTTAGTCATTTTATGTTCACCCCTTCTTGCGCCCGCGTACTTACCGTGAGAACTTCACCGCGCGAGTCCCTAGGGTGGGTCATAAACACGCATATCCTTTTCCATCTTCCATTTGAATACGTACTGTTACCTATACGCTTTCTCCATATAAGACTTTTTCATTAAGACGACGAAGGTAGAAGTGATATTCACTCATGCTTTATAAAAAAAAAATTAAATTTACAAAAGGTAGCAACTGCAACACTGGCATTTATTTTGGTGAGTATTAACAGAGATCCCGGGTGTCGTAGCGAAGGTTTGATATACGGAGAGTCTGTGCGCGGCCGCCGCGCTGGTTAGATTTATAGTTCCAGCGCGAGCGACAAGCCTATCACCATGATGTACAGTCATGAGCAAAAGTGAATCAGCAAATACGGATGCTGGGAACTGGGGCACTGGAACAACCATTAAAATACATACAGTGTTGAATCATTGACTAGTACGATTGGTAAGGTAACTAAAGAACGCACTCCAAAATAACGCACTGAAGACGTTGCCGAGCTCAAACAATACAAAAATAATTCTACAAACTGAACAAAATATTTCATATTATATTATATTTAGGTATTATATTTAGCTCGGCAACGACTTCAAACTGTTCAGTTGTTAGTAGTTAAAATAATTTTGACAATATACATAAATAGGTTTTAAAATTAAAACGTTTCTTTCTGTGTTATTTTTGCATTTTAGTGAGTTTTTTTGAAGTTGGTTAATTTTTTTTTGTTGTCGCGTTACACTAATATCGTCTACATACACGCATATTTCATGGATAAATTATATTTTTAATCGATGCATAACAATAATTCTTAAATCACTTTATAAGTTATTATTATGTTAAGGTCCACTTCTTAACTAAGCGCATAATGTATTTAGGTACTACATACAGTTCTTCGTCGTGTAACTTTCACACAACTCATATAGTACAATAAAACTAACCTCAAAATCTTGCTAAAATTGGTTTCTCTATCTAAATACGAACATCTTAAGTCCTTACATTACGGGACGCTAACTTTTGAGTAAAATGTACAATCGTAATGCTGGGTTTCCGCCGCCCGGCGTAGAACAAAGGTCTGCTGGCTCCGCGGTCGCTCGTAAGGGACGGAGCCGCTCGCGCGCGGCACTTTATAGTTTTAATATCGTGCGGTCGGAGGCCGCCGAGTTATGGCTCGAACACGCTTTTCCTACAAATGCGTGTCCTTACAACGCTTACACCGGAAAATGTGTACACAACGAACGGAACTTGTACCTCTTAATAACCGCTTACTTTCTGCCCGCCTATTCAGACCCACTCGGCTTTGCCGTTCCATTCGATTAGCTTTTTCTTTATCCCGCTCGGAATCATAGTCCACGAGCGAGATGGCTAGACCTGTAACCAACAACAGAGCTCGTATCCGTTTCATAATAACTGTTGCGGTTTCAATATCGGAGCTCTTGGAATGCCATATTGTTCGTTGTCCGAAATAATTAAAAGCTCTCGCAAAAAAAAATATTTGTAGTCGCATCTGCGCTGACTATAAGCGGCCGGGACATAGGTACCTGAGTAAACAGCAATTTAAAGTAAACATTTTATTTTGTCTTTTCACGTTAATGTAAAAAAGTCTGGTACACGGCTTAGGTAGGCGTAAGTTATTTTCGTTTTATATTTTCCTCCAGTCGCCCGGGGCGTCTCTCGGGGCAGATAATTTGGTACATGGTACGTGCTGCGTCCGCTGGCGTCACTGTCGGGAGCACCTGACCTAGAGCGCCTTCCAAACCTCAACATACACAATAAACTGAATTTGTATGTGCTTTTACATGTACCCGGAATTTGTAATCAAATCTACGATCAAAATATGGCTACAATTTTTACAATCCTTTCTTTTTAAATGTTTTTCAATTATTGATCATGTATCTTTTTATAAGTTGTTTATAAACTAAGCTATTATAAATACAAGCCCGAAAATAGTAGGTTCAATTTTGATTCCACTTTCTTTTATGTTTATGAGTTTACGTGTTCTGAAGGTTAAGTCAGTGAAAGTACTCTGCCACTTTGCAAGAAGATTGTCTGGATTTGTCATTTGTGCTCGAAAAATACTGAGCCCGATCATTTTAAAACAAGGTACCCGGCGTCGGCGTTTCATATTAAATTTCCCATTAAAAGCAGAGTGGAGTTGTTTAAAAGAAAAAGTTTCGAGAAAATCTGTTCATAATAAGGTTCATAAACGTTCAAGTTTTTTGTTTAAAGCTGTTAGAGACACATCGTGCACAAAGTCGTTTTTCACACACGTCAGTTTCTGAACATTAAGTAGTTCTTATTAACTTTTATTTATGTAGTTAAAGTGGAATAGAGTAACATGTTTCAAATTAATCTGTGTTGTTTGAATTTTGGTTAAATTGGATCGAATTACGAGCGCAATAAAATTAGCATTAGGTAATTAATTTAAGAGCAGCCAAGCGGGAAGAGTATAAATTGCAGTTTCGGGGACATACGTCTATATAAAGGGGGGGGAGGTGACGCGACATGAGGCAGCGGTCCCTGGCGGTGCGCTAGATCGAGCCTTTTTATGGCGGGGCGCTATCGGGCCGCTCATCTAACTCGGGACCTTAGATAGTGGATCACGCACGTATGAAGGGCTCCTATACAAAACTTGACCTACTCGGCCTACGGAATAGTCCGGATTGCGTTGTGTTTCTTTACTGAAATTTGACGTAAGTATTAGAAAGTGTCTGTACTAAAAAAAAACTGTTTGCCTTTAAGAGTTACTTAATTAAACACTTTCTATATCAGTCTTTTTAAAATAAGTATAAATTGGTAAAGAAATATTTTGTAGCCTAGCAAAAAAGGTTAATAATTAGAATGCTAATATTAAAAATCCGAAAGTAACTTTATCTGTCTGTCTGTAACACGTTCTGCTTTCACGTTCACGCCTAAACTAGTTAGCCAAATTTAAGTAGTTTAGGAATGAAAGCATAATAAAATTTGGTAGAAAGAAACATTAGACCTTTCAGGTTCTTTTTTTGGAAACCTACTTCAGGCACCAGTCTCTCGCAGTTATAGGTTTGGCATGTGTAATTATTTTTACCTCAGTTTTAGAATTAAGTTGCCTTTATTTGTAATGAGAAAATAAATATATTTTATTATTGTTATGTTGGTCTGTTTTCGATCACGGGACTATCATTATATATTATTATTATAGAATGGCCATAGGCTATTATGTATCTCACAGCTGGGCAAAGATTACTGCCCGCGCGATATGACGTTTAGTTCACACGGGCAGAGCCGCGGGCCAAAAGCCTAACTTTAATAATGGTAATGGTAATTAGTGTTCAGTTTTTCCGGCTGTTGAAGGTACGTGACTAAATCATCGATGTACTCACACCACTTACCTAAATAAATTCGTCAAGGCAAGTAGGTAATTTCTCCTTAGTTTAGTTGGAAGAACACTACCCCCATCAGGGAAAGATCGTGAATTCATCCAGCCAAAGTTGTGTTTAAGCTCCAGCGTTAGATAAAAAAAAACATTGATACAAAAGCAACGGTTGTTTGTTGCACTACGTGTTACCGTTTAGCCGCTATACATTGAATAGCAGAATACGTGACCCAAAAAGATCAAAAAGGATATCTTTGTTTACGGCCAAAGTGAACAAAACAAATAAGTATTTGGAAGGCAGTTGGGAATCTATAACTCAATGCCAAGTTTTTCGAAGTTAGGCAACTCGTAGAAAGTACTTTGCCCACGGCGAAGGGGATCGCAAGTAGAAACCTCCATTCCGTTGTTCTAAAGTTACCTGTAAACAAAAACATTTATATAAATAGCGCACTGAATAACAATGAAGTGCCTACATAAAATTATGTTAGGATAAAATCTTTGGCGTGATACGAGCGCCTATTTACCAAAATCCTTTTTTTTCCTTTTGTTGCATTTTCGCATGTCAATTGAAGGATATGTAAGAATCTGACTGGTAAGTAATTCAAACATACCTAATTTATTTAATTCTCTCAGCCAAAGTGTAAGGAACAGATCATAGCAAAGTGCCTGTAGCGGTTTCCAATTTGGACGTAGCCAACTTTTATGTCGGCCGCCTTACGTGAGTTGAAACGCGAGCAATGAGATTAAAAATAAATTATGTTCCTCGCAAGGGTGGTCATAAAGTCGGAGAAAAAGGGAGACCGTGTGACTGAGCAAATTCACGATCACAGGCTTGGTAAACAACAAAAAAATAGACTTTTGTTTGCATTGTTTTATGGACATTCCCTGTTGCGTTTAAGTAGAGGGGTAAAAGGAAATCAGAATTGTCGAGCATATCCAACAACATAAATGTAAATATTTAATATCAGAGCGTATTATTGTTGTTTCTCGTAGTATGTACCTATATAGCATTGGATTCGAGAATTCGGGGATATAATATTAAATTATTTATGAAAACAACTCATTGGAGGAATGAACGAGCACCCAGAAGATACCGAATTACAAACTGAAGAATAAAAAGTGAACCACAGAGAAACTATTAACTTATTTTGAGGTTTAAAATAAAGTAATTAGACACATAGTATGTACGATTATTGATAAAGATGTGTATGCATGAATTTTAAGTTATCTAAAGTAAATTTTGAAATGTAAAACAACTTGATATACCTATCTATCTATCTAACTTTCTGTTTTTTTAATTAGATGGACTAAAGTGACATTAGTAATGATACCACATAATGGAAAATAAAAATATATCTATAATACCTTTAAACGAGGAATTCTTGTATTTGTATTATACATTATTTGAATCTTGGAAACGGCTCCAACCAACGATTTTCATGAAATTTTGTAAGCAGGCGGTTTCAGGGGCTATCAGGGGCTATCAGGGGCTATGAATTGATCTAGCTAGGTTTTATTTTTAGATAATATCATTATTTCTGTGTTAAAATCGAGCAAAACTACACTGTAGGGTTTAAGTTTGTAGCCTACGCCGATCACTAAATATTGGTTCATATGCCTGTTAGCGCGGACCATTGGGGAGCATGTGAAGTTCAAACAATGCTACTAAATCCCACTAAATTGTCAGGAAAGTGGCTAAAATGCGGCCTAAGCCGTTAGCTGGACAATGCCGGCGAAACTCGGCAACAGCCCAAAGCAGATGGTTCTCTCAATTTCGCCTAGTAAAATTTGGTTGTTATTGTAACAAATTTATCAACTTCTAGAAATGATCGACTGACAAACACAATAAAATAAGTTAATAACCATAAATTATTATTAAAATACTATATATGATATTGCATAAGCAATTTATTGCTTAAAATATCATATAAAGTATTTAAATAGCTGTTTCATCTTAACTGACTGTCAAACATCTGCAAAGATGTTTCTT
Organism: Anania crocealis; assembly: GCA_949315895.1. NCBI lineage: Eukaryota > Metazoa > Arthropoda > Insecta > Lepidoptera > Crambidae > Anania > Anania crocealis. Next base: position 11,478,894 of record OX438884.1, on the reverse strand, counting down.
TCGGGTGTTAAGGGTGCAAACTCCTAACGTTTGATGAAGCAACGCTGGCTTACAGCATTAAGAATATGCTTGAAGAATTCGCGCTGAGTCGCACGCAGTGTCTCGGTGGCTTAATGGTAGGTATAGCGCCCGCCCGGCATGCGAGGAGATGCGGGTTCGAGTCCCGCCTGAGACATAATTTTTCAAGTTTAAATACTGAAATTATTATTAAGTTGATAAATATTGGTAACGCTAAAGTATTCTTACCATTTGGTGTGAATTTGTGTAGTTACGGGAATACATTATAGTAAGATATTAATAATTTACATAATTTACTATAAAACACACACCACATACAAATAATAGCTAGAGAAGTCCATGGTGTCGTATTAGGTGACTAGAGGAGTACTGCCAGAAGAAAACGGGCAGCAGCGTATTCTCTCCTCCGCCAAACTGCAATCGCCAAGAGAAGATTGGAAAAATCTTCCTTTTGGACAAACATGTGTCCAGCAGATGATGATGATGATGACGATAAAAATACTATAAAAATATACACGCCGGTAATACAAAAATACGAGAATATTTTTTTATAAATACACTGGTCAGCAAAGATTTTGCCACACAAAAATAAGTGTCTTTTTAGGGTTCCGCACCCAAAGGGTAAAAACGGGACCCTATTACTAAGACTTCGCTGTCTGTCCGTCTGTCCGTCGCTCTGTCACCAGGGTGTATCTCAAGAGCCGCGATAGTTAGACTGTTGAAATTTTGAAAAATAATGTATTTCTGTTGCCGCAATAACAAAGAATACTAAAAACAAAATAAAATGAATATTTAAGGGGGCTCCCATACAACAAACCCGATTTTTTGGCCTTTTTGGTACGGAACCCTTCGTGCGCGAGTCCGACTCGCACTTGGCCGGTTATTTATTAATTTCTGAGTGTGATTCAACTATTCAAATTTATCTGTTAGGTCTCATTTTAGAGATGTAAGAGATCAAAGTTAGTGTAAATGGCTTTTAGACCCTTTTTCAAAATGAATAAATAACTCGAAAATTCTTTTGTTTTTCTTAATTACTGGTTTTGTAAGTAATATGAATGAATTCCAAATAACACTTATGTTATTGTTTCTATAATGATGTGACAAAAAAATAATCGCATTTGAATCACATAAAGAAATAGTTTATGTAAAGGGTTTTATTGGAGGGTAAGGAAAAAAATGTAGTGAAACTTACTTATGAATATCTTTGCATTGGAAAGTTGTAGATAACTTTTGTAAAAAGCATAAAAAACTTTAGAATTATGACTTTTGAATAGATCTCTAGTAATTGATGGCTTTGAATGTCTGAAATAAATTCGTAAACAACGCTATAATGGCACATTTTTGTGTGCTCACAAGCAAATATCTATGAAATGAGACCTAATTATTTCTATGACGTTTCAGTCGCATTAGCGGCTGCGGCGCGGTGAGTCCGTGGTTACAAAGACCTTATATTACCCCCTTCACAAACGATCTTGATAGTTGATTGAAAAAAAAGTATACCTACCTAAGTGTAATAATTGTGGTGTCTAATTATGTTTATGCAAGTCAATATGTCGTTCCGTAACATTCACAATTATACTACTTCTTAAGCGTTCATGACGTACGTATGAATATGTACTGTTTACACAACGAATACTTAATTGTATTCCCTCCCTTGAGAGGTATTTTGAGAAGACATTTTATTGTGCGAAGTTTTTACGGCTAACAGCCGCTTCCCTCTGTAATTTGTCGAGGTCGCTATAAAAATACGGAAAAGTTTACGAGTGTTAACCGTTCACCATGGCGACACTGAATACTCCGCCCATTATTTGGAAACATTAATTTTACAATAATTTTCAGCCTATTGTTCGCATTTTTTAAACATATACTAAAAAGTAGTCTGACGACCATTTGGATCAGCGGTAGTTAACGCTGCTTCTGAACCATGGGTCGCGGGTTCGATCCCCGCACAGTACAAATATTTGTGTGCATGAACATGTCTGTTTGTACTGGTCTGGGTGTTTTCTATGTATTATAAGTATGTATTTACAAAAAAAAAAGTATATAAGTAAGTTTATCGGTTGTTTAGTACCCCATACGACAGGGTACTTAATAGTACCTTAATTTGGGACTAGATGGCTCCGTGTGGCCCAGTGTGGCATGTCTTAAATATTTATTATTTTATTATTTAAGTATACAACTTAAGTATACTTATGGTGAACGCCATAAGTTCACCATAAGTATACTTAAGTTGTATACTTAAATAATAAAATAATAAATATTTAAGACCTAGGTAACACTGAAAATGTTTAGAAAATGAAAAACGGCTTAATGTAGAAAGTTGCCAATATTTTTATTGTTTTTCGAAGTAATATCCGTTCCTCTCTACACATCGTCGCATTCGATGGAATCACTGAGAAAAGCAGTGTGCCCATTCTTCCTTAGGGGTCTCTTCTATGGCATTTTCGTACGCTTTCACCGCATCTTCAGGGCTCGTATAGCGAATACCTCGAATATTATTTTTAGTTCTTGGGAATAAATGAAAGTCGCAGGGCGCCAGGTCAGGACTGTATGGCGGATGACTCATTATCTCGACACTTTTGCGAAGTGCGCTGAAGCATTGTCGTGGTGAAGGAGGATCCTGCTTCGAGGGCGCTGCTGTCGAATTTTTTCCAATACAAACGGCAAACAGCGATTGACATATCAGTCTGCAGTAACTGTCCTTCCATCTTCTAGCACAACTGTCACGAAATGACCTTTCCGAACAAAGAATGAGGCAATCATATTTTTTCCTTTCTTTACTTTAGTTGGCCGATCCTCGAAAGGAAACACCCACTGAGCTGATTGTCTTTTGGTTTCGGGTTCGTAGCAATATATCCAGCTTTCATCACCTGTGAAGATGTCAAATACAGCATTTGAGTCACCGACATTGAACTTATCTAGCATTCGGCGACACCAGTCCATGCGAAGGTGTTTCTGGTCGTTGGTTAAAGTATGGGGAATCCATCTGGTACAAAGCTTCCTGACGCCTAAATGATCGTGTAATATTATTTTAAACTTGACTCATACCAATGCCTAGGCTTGCCCGTATAGGTCACTCTCTTATCTTCCTTTATCATGCGACGCACAGCACTGATGTTATCTTTAGTAGTCGCTGTTAAAGGACGTCCCTCACGCGGATCATCATTGAGATCGCTACGTCCATCCTTAAACTCGTTAAACCAATTATAAATAGTGGTACGAGATGGGGCTTCATTAAGAAATGCTAATCGCAGCCTATCATAGCTTTGTTGTTGAGTAAGCCCACAACGAAATCATAAAAAATCATTGACCGAAAATTTTCTCGCGTTAGGCTCATTTTCACGTGTAACAATAAATAATAATAATAAATAAATGTGGACAACATCACATACATTGTTCTGATCCCAATTTGAATAACTATTTAAAGCATTCGTATTTTGGAAACCAGAAACAACGAAGGTACCACAAACACCCAGACCCGAGAAAATGTAGAAAAACGCATTTTTCCTACATTGACCCGTCCGGGAATCGAACCCGGGACCTCGGAGCAGGCGACACCTTGAAAACCGGTGTGTACGCCACTCCGCCACGGAAGTCGTCGAAACAAGAGTTTTAGATTTGCCGCCAATTCACAAAAACAAATGACAAATGAATGCAATATACTATATACATTAGGTTACCAAAGAGTTCTAAAATTGAAGTTCAAAAAAAGTTTTCATTAGCAATGTTTCTAACTGGCCAGTTCTAAACATTTTTAGTGTTACCCACGTATAATTATTCAACATATATTATGTTACTAGATAAAAGTGAATTTTCAGTGACCAGCTTCCAGTGGCTTAAATTATTTCTACTTATTTAAGAATTAGTAACGGCACTACCTTGGTAATATTTCTTAGAGAACTTACGAGGTACACGGTTATTACATACTAGCTGTTGCCCGCGACTTCGTACGCGTCAATTTCTGTTATTATGATCGCGATTACTTTTGCAACATTTTTCACTGATGCTTCGCTCCTATTGGTCGCAGCGTGATGTTATATTATTTTTCAATTCGAACCAGTACTTCCTGAGATTAGCGCGTTTAAGCAAACAAACAAACAAACTCTTCAGCTTTATAATATAAGTATAGATAGGCAGGGGTTATATATTCTTAAATATTTGTTACGTAACTCTTATACGATAGTCAAACAATAGAAGTAGATTCTGTCGAATTAGGACGTCCTAATCTATGTTTATTTGACGTATAAAAATTTAAGGATTAATAATTGAAGGTATAAAAATAGAACATCATGTATCAATATAAATGTCACAATAAAATATCCTATTTCCCTAAATTAATAATGATTGATTTTAACTTAGCTAAAAAATAATAGTAGCATTACAAATTTTACAAATTATACAAACATTACAAATTATAAAGCCCGGAAAGATACAGGCAAGCTTAAAAAATCCTAGATGAAACATTATTTTTAATATTATTGTTTTTTTATATGGCTTTGTTGGTAATGGTAAACCAAAGGATTCGGATGCGAATAATTATTCATTCAATTTGTGCATGTAAAAATTTCATTGTTTTAATATGCACATAATACATTCGCAACATTTAAAATTATAGTTAAAAACATAATAAAAAGTAATTATTCGTATTATGTCAACAAAATTATTATGCAAATAATGCAATATGCAATAATAAGTACGCGAATATTTAAGTATGCTAATGTTTATGCCGAATTTATAATGCCACACCAAATTGATGATTAAAAAGTTTATAAGAGTTGAATCTGTATACGCCACACAATAATGATCGCACCGCCAAGCAAATAAATGGACCCATTATAATATCCTTCGTTTATATTGTTGAACTTAAGTAGAGTAGGTAAGTCCAAAAATTTGTGACCGCAACATAGCAGCAATAGTAACGTCAGCATAATAGAAGCGCTACAACATTAACGATTTCAAACAAACCCCCCAACCTATGAAAACTTTAATAATAGCTTTGTTTTCTCTTTCAACTTATTCTGCTAATTATAAGGTAAGTCAGTAATAATGTGGACTGTTTTAGTTCCAAATATACTTCTCGTTCTTGCTATGATTCCAATGAGTAATTCCTTTGGCCAGCTGGAAGAGAGTAATAGGCCATTTTCGTTAGCCATTTTACTTTTATCTTGCGGCGTAATGTGCACACTAATCTATCAGAGGCGACTGTTCTCGGCTTTTATTAATGGAGTGTGAATTTTGTACTCGCCATTGTAGTCTTGGTTTCGCTCTTTTAGATAGACATTTTAGTGAAGCTGCATTTTCTGAGCAGAATCCAATTCCAATCCAATTTATGGAGTTAAGAAATAGTACAAGGTATGTACTTTATGCTGAATTTTATGCAACCAATTTTGTAATATTTACAGAAATCTCGTATTTTTGATTGTTTATCTGAAAGTTGGATGTTTATTATGCATTAGCTTAATACTCGTAGGATTCAGCCTTTTTTAATTCATTAAAATAAAAATAAATTCGATCTAAACCGGAATTAAGCAAATGTGTACTCTTTAAATAGAAACATTTGAAGAGCATCAAAATACATTTATAGATACATTTTTCTTTTCTTTGCGCTGCCTGTACCATTTCTTTTTGGCTCTATGATTGAAAGGTAGACAATTATTTTGACATTACATACGCCATAGTAAAATAATGATAAAAACTCGTGGTTAATGTTATTCTGTGAGAAATTACCAGCCTTATCGGCAATCAACACGGACCTTCACTATTGAGGATTTTGCCACATTCGCCACGCTTGGCAGGCGGGTTTGCGATAGAAGTTTGGCCTGGTATAGAGAAGACGCTGCTGTCCATCTTCATCTTACAGTACACCTTTAGGCGCCTTTTACGACACTCTCAGGAAGGGAAGAGTGTCATTAAGTAATAATTTATTTAATTCAAGTCAGTAAGACAGTACCAGCCTTACTGGCAATCATTGTTAACCTAATATAAGCATGTCTGCCAACACTGTACTGTACTGGCACTAAACAGTATTATGCTAGGGGCCACCAGTTGTTTCCTGCTGGTTAGACTGATGCTAGTTGCTGTTTTTTTAACATTAAAGATGAATGTTTCTAATATGTATAGATACAGTGAAGATGGCTTTTTCATCAACTTTAAAAAAAAATATATGCGTTCAGTATCGTATTTAGAGCCCATTTACTTATAAAGTAAAAAATCTAAACCAAGTTTTCACCCGAAAATATTTTTCGAATCATAATTTTCAATTTTTACGGTCTTAATGCCTGTTAAGGTACTCGTATACAGGGAAAATCAAAAACTTATTAATATTATCGTAAAGAATGAATGAGATGCGCATAGTGTAAAAGAGGTGTTGCTAGGAGGTCGTATCAAAATTTTTAGATTTTTGGCGGACATATTCTAAATACCTACTTTATCTTGACATTTTTGTACTGGGCTATACCCATAGATATAGGATACAAGGCTATACCAAAAGAAAAAATACGTCATTTGTTTTTTGTCTCGTAGATTGTTATATTAAAATTTGAAATATACCTCTTTATACTTATAACGCTTAACTAAAAAACCCTGTTTATTGCGTGTTTTTTTTTGCATGTTAATTATACTGACTAAATAAACCCTAGTCCCTCTGTAATGCATGTATAGATGGTGAAGTATTTACGATGTCTCATCTTTTTGAAGATTCAACATTGTAAATACAATCCCTTGAATACAAATTCCGATTGCCTTAGGTAAATTGTATTTTTTTTCTACATCAGAAATTTAATTGCGTTAAAAACAGTTACAAAAAAAAATTGACAATGTTGGCTATCGGCAGGCTGGTGGTACGAGCGTCACCTTCCACTACTACTGCGGTAAACTCGGTTAAAATTTACTTATGGTCATAGTTTTTCTTAACCGCTTAGCAACTTTTAGACGGTAAAGTCTTGTGAGCAAAAGTGCTGACAGCGTTTTGGATGAAGTAGCAGGAGGTGTAAGGTGGAATCTATATGCAGCAATGGACTCACGCGGGCTGATTGTGTCATGAATTTCCTCAGACAAATTAGGTAATGCTCAATGAGCAGTGCTCCTTCGTTGGTCATCATTTGTTCTTAATTACTAAGTTTATTTGAGATTTATAATAGAACGCTGAATATTTACACTGAGAACAGCAATGATTGAATTAACGTGATTCGCTAAACGTTTCGCTTTACGTTCTTATAATTATGAGGCTTTCAGCTTTCTCAGATGAAACTGTGAAATTCATTACTTACGTAGAGAGCCTACGCTTTTATCTCAAAAGATGTGCTTTTGTAATCACATTACGCAAATGAGAGCTCGAGGATTCACGGTTGGTTCAAGATAGGGTCATGATCCCAACAAACGTCTTCTACATTCGTCGACAGCTAAATCTCTGACAGTATCTATCAGTAGTCGTAGAAAAGATAAATGCACCCAACTTAGTTGTGGCTAGGACTTGACACACTACTCTAATTTATAAGCAACTGTTATAGGCGTAATAATAATTTATGTAGTTGCGTGTCATTAATTTAATATTAACAGTAAAATAAATATAATGGAGATGTAAATCATGAATAATAATAGATTGAATAGGTTAGTAGTTTTCAGTAGACATCACAATTTACGATTAGAGCTCGAAACCATAGATAAAATAATTTATGGATGTTATATTTCTATTTTGACTTTACTATACTTTGTACCTACTTATTTAAGTAATTTTTTTTCTAGGTGTTATTTAGGCGTTTTGTTGGATTTGTTCGATCCTATCATCTACATAATATATTATTAAATTAAATTTTAATTGTACCAAAATTAAGGCTTGAAAATAAACTACTTTTGAATAAGGCTTACCTCGGATGTTGGTCCATGCAACGTCTTGTTTATTTATTCTTTATAGACTATGTCACTTAATCGACTCATCGTCTCAACTCCTATTACTAGGTGATGCACATACTCTAATACTCCACACATTTAATAGTTTAAAGACTAATAATTTCATAATAAACTTTAGTTTATTTAACAGAATATCTCCAGATCGGAGCATATGAGTTGTAACAATATGTATTCTATTTAAATATCGCAATAACCAGGAACTGTGAATGTAATGACTATTATACAAATATTTAACCGAAAACTATACGCGCGAACAACGATTGCAAGTAGGTTAGGTAGATACGCGGTCGCCTTTACGTATGTCCACAGTTAGGGTTTAGTAGTTTCTACGAGACTTTTATTAGCCTAATGACTTCTTCGCCTGACAAACGGCGATCCTTTGAATAGATATACCGTTCGTAATGTACTTGTTCAAGTCCTAACCAACGGCTAGTGTTCTTTTGTATAAGCGGGCTAATGGCAATTAGCACTGTTTCAACGTTTTATGTCTCGCACTCCCGTTTTTTGCCTTTGTATGTGTTTTTTCTTTTATACAAAACCATGCAAAGAAAGTTTATATAACATTAAAGTAACTTTACAAACTTTATAGCAATAATGCTATGAAACTCTTATTTAAATTCAGCATATTTGTCATAATTCGACCGGTAAGCTCCTTCTACGACAGATAAAAGAGTTAACCATTGTTGACAAAAAAAGGGGGGTCCGGTCCCTAGGAAATCTAATTTATTTCGAAGTTTACCAACAATTAGTATGCAATTAAAATGTGTACTTACTTTTGTTGAAAGAAGCCAGTTTGTGACATTGTAAATTTTTCAAGCCGGTCACCTCATCTGCGTTTTACTCACGTGATCATGATAAATGTTACTAATTATGTGTCAAATATGATAGACGGCCATCCATAATTGAATTTAAGTACGGTAAAACATTTTACAATTTTGTAGTACTTAATTTAAGATATCTAAATATTTATTCAGTTCATCATTATTCATTAAATAACTTGTCCTATCGATTATTATGTGTATTTGTAGTGAATAAAGACACTAAATTAAGATTCAAAACTTTTCACGACTGAGCCAACAGAATAGCCCGCATTTAAATATCGCGGCTCTATCACGGGAAAGTTGACGTTATATTTTTTTCTATTAAATAAATGAATAAATAAATGTGGACAACATCACATACATTGTTCTAATCCCAATTTGAATAACTATTTAAAGCATTCGTATTTTGGAAACCAGAAACAACGAAGGTACCACAAACACCCAGACCCGAGAAAATGTAGGAGCAGGCGACACTTTGAAAACCGGTGTGTACGCCACTCCGCCACGGAGGTCGTCAATTAAGGATTGCATACATTTTTAGGGGTATAGAGGGTATAAACCAATAAAATTGTATGATTTCAAATTAAAATTTAAATAGTGACTTACATATTAGTAGAGTTAATTGATACGGGGTTTATACCATGTACCTTAGTTTTTATGAGTTTCCACAGTGTCGCAAGCTTGCAACAGTGCCGAAATATCGGAAACTCATAAAAACTAAGGTACACGTACCATGTAAGGTACATGTACACCTAACTATCAATTAACTCTAGTGATAGTGACCATGGAAGTTTAAATCAGTATATTACATATTATTCTCTGTTTATGATCAGAAAATAAACAATTGACATAATTATATACACCCTAGCGGACCCCGCGAAGTAGTGTAGTAGTGTAGTATTTGACTTTGACGTCTTAAATGTAATTGTCATCAAATAAGGCGAAAAAATTGTTAAGAAATACATTTTATTGATCCATTTCTGACGTATAACTTTCTGATGTTTTTAATATATATTAGGGGTTAAAGTATGAAATTGCCGACTTGTATGGACGAAATCGAGAAAAGTAATTTTTCCATACTAACAATTTTTTAGTTTTTTTAAAAACGCCTGAACCGTTCTCGATGCAATTAAAGGTGAAAGTTAGATGGTTATAAAGCTACTCATTATAGTATTTAAATTTCTGAAAATCAAAGTATATAATACAAATATACTTAATTGAAGCAAAAAGGTCAGCTGACACATTGTAAGGGGTCTTTTCAACGACTTCCTTTGAAGTAATAGGCACTAATATTGCATTTTTTTTTTAGTCAAAAGTTACTTTATTTAGTTTTTGATACAATACAAAAAGAATTACGCAATGATATGACTATACTTAAGAGCTATAAACAAAATAAAAAGTGGGAAAATAATCGGCAATTTCATACTTTAACCCCTATTATTTTCCTATTCCCGACGTAGACAAATCCGAGAACACCAAAATCATTAAAATTTGTCCAGCCTTTTTCGAGTTATAAGTGGTGTAACTAACACGACTTTCTTTTATATATATTTTATATATATAGAAGATTTGAAATGTTTTGTTTAGTTTTTCTTGGTATTAAAATGTGACTAATCTATCATTAATGATGTGTGAATTTCTAGTTTCAAGTCACGAATCGATTCTGTAATGTCATTTTATTCACTTCACTATTTTTCCGAAAAGTAAATCTTAGCCGAAAGCAGAAATAAATTGCGCTTATTACCATTTAGCGGGTTTGGCAGAAGTCCTGCGCTTGCCAACGAGTAACTCTATTTCCTGGTACGTGCTACGGTTGTTACGGCGCAGTCCGTAGTCCGCTGCCCAGACCTCGTAGCTCGTAGCCTGCATAGCTTCGAGTGCCTCCCATTGCGAATAATTGTTCACTTTGCTTTTTTTATCCGACATTACCGGATATGTAGGTCGAGTGGGCGTACACTCGCTTCGAATGCGCTGCACAGATATCACAATAGATACGAATACTTGGTACAAATATAATTGTACTTGAAATGAATGTTAACTATTTATGTTTCACGTTGTCATTGTCGTACAATATATATAGTTTGGAAATTAAATTATAAAAACACTCCTATGGGAAATAATCAGTGTGATAAATATTTAAATTGTATATATCCAATCATTTTTTTAAGTTACGAGTGTTAGAGCAGTAAATGAAAACATTTCAGTAATCTATTTTGTTGCATTAAATTCATGATGTCTTATTGATTTATGCTGTCAAGAGTGTTGTGAAACCCAATTTACCAGTAATAACATGTATTATGTTATATTAGTAACGTACATATTACTATACTGTAAAACGTTTTGATGATAAAAAAGGTGTTTTTAATTACTAATTAATAAACATGCTTACAATTTTAAAAGCTGGTATCATTTATCCTAAAATGTATTCTTTAAAAGAATTTATTTGAAAACTATTTATGTATTTACAATATCAATTCTACTTAAATATTTGTTTCTTCTTTGTCTACTTAACACCTCAAAGTGGTAACGTAAACGAGTGCCGTAACATCATATAGTAATTAGGAGTCTTATCACATTTCCAAGTTTATTAAATACGAAATGTAGATTGCATGTGGAGTGAAATATTAAATAGATTACCTCCATCAATGATATGATAATAGACACGCCAGTCTAGCAATAGCGGCTATGAAGGCGTATTTCTGGTGGAAATGAAAGACAAATTGTGTGGAGTATTTCGTGTCATTATGTAATGAAAGGAGTTATGACGCGGAGCTTGGCGGCCGCGGCGGTCGGTGGTCGGTACAAAAATGTCGGTATCAATTAAAAGCTGGGCCGCAGCGCGGCGGGCAGTCGGCTGTCATCCATCACTTGGGGGCGGGCGGCTGACGCGGACAAATGAAGTGCGATTTGATCCGACGCCGACGCGGCCGCCGCTGATCCCACATTCATTCACAACTTATGCAGTCACTAAGAAAAACAAAGACCCCAAGCTCATTAGGACAGCTAAAAAGTCTTATGTTTTATTCAGGCTTCGGTCGGGAAGAACGACTGACCGAAGTAATTTAACTTTTAAAACGAGTGACAATTGTTCGATTCAGAACATTTTCAATAATAAAGCAAGCTGACTTTGAAAGCAATTAGTAGCGATTTGAGTGTGATTAATTGCCTGTTTCTTATATTGTGTTTATGATCACGTGACACGTGGCTATTTTTATGTCAAAGTTTTCATGCTATCGCTCGGTTAGTTAGTCATAAATAGCAGGTAACTTTGGCAGCAGTAAACATTGTTAAAGTTAAGCAGCTGTTTAGTATAACATGGTATGCTTTGCATATTTAGTTCGGTAAAAAAATCTATGCGGGGAATACTATCTACCTACATTGTTTTGATCTGGAATAAGTAGTTAGTTACCAATTAAAACGCTTGTTTAGTAAAATAAAAAACAACGACCTTTGTTGTAATACCACAAATACTCGTGTCATTATATAAAAGTGGTTATTTATATTGACCTGTCCGGGAAGCGAAACCGAGACCTTAGAGCAGGTCACATCTTGAAAATAAGTTCACACTTTTAGTCAAACATTGAAAGTATGTCGAACTAATTGGCCTTCAAAACTTGGATAAATTCAAAGTAATAATGATGTTTGCAACTTTTTGTATTGGTGGTGGCCCTACTATAGATACAGCATTTTCAAGCTTTAACGAGTTTTATCGAAAAATCCTTTCATATTGCGTACTACTTTGCCCAAATTTTATGTTCCTATATTTTGTGGTTTACTGGATGAGTTGTCAGTATGTGATCTGTGGTAGAGCAAAAGTCTGTGATACCTACATTGGATTTGGAGTGCGATAAAGACGATTCCCATGCGGACGAAGCCGTGGACAGAGCAGAAGTATTTTTATATTTGGGCTTTTAAATAACAGATGTGTTCATAAATTTACGGCAAATATAACATACTTTAAAATACTTCACAGACAGTATAAGTAGCCACCAGATGTTGCATTGAAGTATAGCGAGTGAAATAGTGCGTTCATTATTATCTCGCCCTAATATTATGGAAGTTGGCAGGCTTCCCACACTGTTGCCGTTGTTTTTGTTTTTCTGACGCGCCGAGAATATTTAGTGGTCACTTCTCCTTGTCTGTCATTGATCTTCTCGTCTAATGTTAAATACAGTTTATAAGTATTATTAATACTGATTTAACGACTCATTGGTTTAGTAGTTTACGTACCGGGCCAAGATCTTGGTGTCCTGGGTTCCATCCTAGTGTTGGGCAGCAAAAGTTTCGAATTTACAACATTACTCGGGTGTGTGATGAGGAAACCTTATTTGACAAGCATGGTGATAATGCTTAATTGTTGTGGAAATTCGAATTTAATGATGCCTATAGTGGCACAATTAAAGGAATCGGATGTAATGAATTCGAACTTGAATAAATTTGCCCACACAAATAATATACTGGTAGTTTATTGGTTAGACTGCAGGCACCTGGCAAAAGAAAGATTTTGGGTTTGAGTCCCTCCTGGGACAGTCGAATTTTTTGTTTGATGAGTTTTACGAAACAACACTTCCTGTACTCGTATAATGTTTATAGACCTTGGCATCAAAGCCAAACAATAACTCAAAATTTTATTTTTACGTTGATCTCGGTACAGAAAAAATAAATCATGGCTGATGAATAATGTCGTAAGTTTTACTAGCTTTATACATGACTCCATCTGCGTTATACGGTTTGTCATATTATAAATACGCTATAGGTCTTGGACATACGAATACTTAATTTTGTGATTAGGCTAAATAAATTGTATTTTAATTATGAGGACCGGTTATTGTGACTTAATTTTGGTCAATAATGTTGACAGTTGGATTTAATAAATACATATAAAGTTATACATATATTTTTTTAAATAATTAACAAGAACAAAAATTAAAAGGTATTGTTTAATGGTTCTATAAATGTTATTTTTATATTATAGGTAAAAGCAATTTTCTTTTCAATGTCAAAATTTTTTAGAATTCATTCCCAAAAGTGACGTATTATAAGCATGTATAACTTCACCTAACTAGTAGTTTGGGACATTTTTGATAGTGTGGTACTGATAAAGGCGAGTAACTACATTCAATTGCATCAAGCCGGTCTGTCTAGACTTAACAACTTGATTGGCGAAGTGGCGCAGTAATTCGCCTTAAAGCCAAAGGAGCTACGTCCTGAAAACGTAGCAAAGAAATAAAGTAAGCCAATACATACAAGCCTAGAGCTAGATTCTTTAACCGCGCCTTCCACAGCACGAAATTGTTTGTGATTAGTGAAACTGAAGTTGTCGTAAAAGTCACTCATATCCATTCGCAAAATCCGATTTGTTTAACTTCAAAGTTTTGTTATCCCGCCTGCCATCACTGAATTACGGGTAGACATATGTGTTTATACAGACAAATGGATGTTAATTGTCATATGCTTTGCTTGATTTTAACTTAATAAAAAAATCCTATGTCTTATTAATTTGAGTTGATTATCTGTTTATCGTTTGCATGTTACACGCTGAGTAAATGTTTTACCTATTGTTATTCAATTCCATAGGTAAGGTAGTACGCGATAGTATAAGTCTTACCTATGTCAAAAACCAATCTGAACTATCAAAAAAAAAAAAAACGATATTGACAATAAGTAATCGATTCGTCTAGACACTATTTTTTATAATGCTTTTAACTACAACAATATTTAGAGTAGGTACAATAAAAGTCTAACACAAAAATCGAATCACTTTCTTACACAAAGTCACATAGGTACGTAACTGTACACGCTTTTGGGGCGAATTAATGACGGTCCTCATAAGTCTAGCGACATTGTATAAAGGTTTGTTTAGTCAAACTCAAATAGTGCGTATGTAAAGCTCCGAGCTTCATGAAAGGTACTCAACTAATAGATTAGGAAATAAATTCCCGACGGCTTAATGGCTCTGTCCTAATTTATTTAACGTCAAGAGGATCGGGTGACGCTAATTTAATTGTAAGTGAATTAAGGCCACCTTCGAGAATATTGTGACCGAGCCCGCAGGCTGAGTAAGCAATAAATATATCATGTACCGTATACGTAAACGCTTCCGTGTAATATATTTCCTAGAAGGAGAGTGAAACACTTGACAACACGGCGATTTATGAGCCATCGGGCACGTATGAATGTAGACTAATATTTTTATTGTGACAGAGCCGCTTCTATGTGTTATCATAAACGAAATTGCTTGATGGATACGATTTAAGTGCTTCGTGACTGATAAAATTTTGAGGCAAGAGTGGATATGGAGAGAAGAGGCTGTGACTCTTTCAGTTGAATAAACAGTAATCGTGTTTTGGAAAGGTGAAAGTATATATCGTCTCAGTCATTAAGGGCTGGGTCGAGTCTTACCCTTTTCAGAGAAGTGGGCGCGCTCGGCGGTGGGCGGGTGAATTATTTAGCAACTGAGCGCCGGCGACCGCGATATGTGACGTTTGTCACCAATTTACTCATGATTCTCTAAATTAGGTATTTCCAGACAGTTTCATGTGTTTTTGAGAGAATATCGATACAAAAAAATAACACTAATAGGTATTGAAAATAAAACGTGACTTCTGTTTATGAAAAATAATTAGTGAATAATAAATATCCTTAATTAATGTTGTTTAGTTTACTTCACATTCTATAGGTAAAGGAAAGACAATTTAAAGTGGAAGTTAAATGTGGTTATACATACTTACATTGGTTATTACTTGGGAGAAGGTAAATTTATTTTGTTAGTTGACTCTAAAGTTAAATTGTATGTACAATAATTTTATTATTGTACCTATTAGCCACACAGTATTATGAGCCCGACGATCACACAAAATATTCTCATTCCCATTGAAGTTGTCAAATTTTTAATGGAGCTAATTTTAAGTACTTATGGATATAATCCATTCTTGACTTCATCAGCGTAGGTTTCAGGATAGGGTTCAGAGAGAAACGAAAAATGAGTACTTAAAATAAAAGATAGCGCCGTCTGTGTCATGTGAATACATACAAAGTAAAACTGTTATGCCGTGTTCCCGCGGGAACTACACGAAATTTCGATATTATTTATAATCTATAATGTGCTCGGTGCCGACCTACATTACTGGAAAGTTTTATCAAAATCTTTTCAGTAGTTTTATCATGAAAGACAGACAAAGACAGAGTAACAAACATCCATACATACAAAATTTCGCATTTATAATATTAGTAAGGATTGGATCACATTTTGATATTATATTTTATTAAGAGTAAGGTTCGTCGTCTTCAAAATTGTACAAATGTTTTCGCTTGTTTAATTTCGTACTACGTTGAGTCATATTTATTTTATCTAAGTCATCTAAAAGCTTTCAAGTAAAATAAAATGATACAGAGTTCAAAAGCCAATTTGGAAAATATTGTAAAGAAATTGTACAATTTAATGATTAAATTTGTTAAAATTGATTGTTTACCCATAAATAAATTGATAAATCATTGCTATTTATTTATTGGAATTCATAAAAGTTTGATCTAATGAACAATAAACTGAGTTTCTTAAGAAGTAAATTTTTGTTGCTATTATCATAAATAAATATTTCAGCAAGCTTCTTGTCTAAGCAATGTTAACATAAAGCTTACGCATTTTAATAATATTAGTTAAATAAAATAGACTTGAAATTATTTTACGACCCAATTTTTGTATACCATATAAGTATTTTATTTATGTAAAAAAGAGGAAAGGATTTTTGGGCCCAAATGTAATGAGTTGAGATATGGTGTAAAAAAATTGCTATATTTTTCTTATTATGAATACAAAGAATCAGCTTTTTTGTCAATCTGGGAGTGGAGAAATATGAAAAAGAAGATTTTATACTGATTGAATTTTATAGATTAATGTGAATGAGTTTACGTAAACACAACCTACATGCTCTATATAATTGGCGTTGAGTCTGTCTACCACTACTATATAGCTTTTTTATAAGGTTAAAGTATATTATATTAATAGCTTTTATATATTTTTTTTTCAAAATCTACGGTATTTGATGATTAGTTTTTGTAATCGATTGATCAATTGATTAGTAACATCACTACCTGACATTGACAGCAGCGGCGCCCGGCGCTCGCGGCTCGCGTCTGCGACGTTGTCTTTCGTTTCGTGCGTGTGCGTTTTGAGTGTGTTTCTTATTGATTTCTTTCTCAAATAACTACGAACGACCCCTGCTATGTTTTATTGGACTCTGACCCCTTGTATCTTGAACCACCCTTGAGTTCACACTGGACACGGAAGATCGCCTTTACGTTTGACTCGGATTTGTTACACTGGATTCCTCGACTAGCAATCGGATTGGCTATATTATCACTATGGATCGGATCGTTGTGTGAATTGTGGGATAGCGACAAGTCACTGTAATACACTAGGACGACGATCCCTACACGATTTAAGGATTCTGTCAGTGACTCAACAATGGCTTGCACTTCAGACTGTAAGTAAATAAAACATTATGTAACCGATCCCAGAGTTATTCAAACAACACCTGATAGTACCTAATCACCCAGCTGTGACTATTACTTTTCAGCTTTCTTTATTATTTATTTTCATATTTCTATAAAAAAACCTAGAAAGTGCTGTAGTAGAATACTAACATCAAATCATACTATACATTTAATTTCATAGTCAATTTAGTGTATACACTATTTGCAATGTTGAAATAAAACATTATATAATATCTTATTTTTTTAGGTTAATGAAATTGACGTTATTTGCCAAACATGCTGGGAAATGGCTCAAAGTCCACAGGTTGATTTACAAAAACAACTTGGCCACTAATATTTGTCTCTGCTGTGGATGGTCACTTGCTTCTCGAGTCAGTCATATACTTTGCACAAGCTCCACTCGTGAATCAAACATTTATAATGTTATACAATAATGGATCATACCTCGAAGTGTAAGTCAAATTATTGTACGAGTATCTTTCACTTCTAGTGATGAACCTGCAACCAACAAATCTTGGATAGTTAAACTACATAACCACATACAATGTTCTGCCATCTAACAGCCGCTTGTAGATTTTTGAACAGTCAACAACACATCAAGTTGACTCTATGAACGTTGTGCAAATCTTAAGTTGTACAGATAAGGTTAAATACTGCAATTATAATGGGGAGCTTGAATAAAACTGCCACTTGATTACTGTAATGTAATTACAGCCTACTTCATAATAATATGATTATTTTTGTCACTATCAAAAATATATTTTTGCAGTTATTTATTTCCGTTGTTTTAGCTCTTCCTCTAACTGTCTTATTTAATTGTTCTAATAAAGATATACATTCCAAACTTAACCAATAAGTTAAGGATCAAATGTATTTTTAGAATTATTAATCTCGTTTTTTGGGTGGCTGCTGACAGAGCTGCTGCTGTCCGTATGATTTTGAGGCCCCTCAACTTCATCCCAAAGAGATGTTCCCCAAATAGTCAAATAAATAAATATTAATATGAATAGGAAAAATGAATTAGATGACATACTTACTACAAGAATATAAATGTAATCGACGTCTAGCTGATTTAAAAAATATATCCGTTCAAAATGTTAATTTAAATTAAATGACTTTCCCCAGCTCACCGACTCAGACCTTATACTGGTTCGTAGTAGATGGAGAACATATTAGAAGTAGTGAAGGTTGTAATTGTGTAGTAGGCACCCAGAAGAACTGTAGGCTGCTGCTGACCCATGTCATGTGCGTAATATGGTATCTTAGCTGGGCTAGATGCCAGGATCATATTTTATCCCCTGCACAATCTTAGATAATATTTTAATTATAATAGAAGATGCATAAATAATCCTTATAACTATAACTTGACTTTCCTGCCAAAATACATACTTATTATGTGTAGAATTAGGTACTTATAATATAGCTTAAATATGCTTAAAATACTAAACTCAGATAAAAAGCTAATTTATACTTTTGGAATCAGCTGTTAGGTGATGCAGATTGTCACATAACCTCACTTTTATAAAATCTCTAATAACTTTACTCTCAGATTGTCAAACACCTATTTTTTTTTATTGAAGGTCATTTAAGTGCTAAGCTGTTAATTGACACCATTTTCATGTTATTACATTTAGGCCCAACAATGTATGAAATCGGTTCAATCTCCTTTAAATGTTATTAATAAATCTTTACCTATGAAATTGCCGCTCTGCAGTACTGGCCATTTCAAATAAAAATATTTTTTGTTTGGCTTAGAATTCTAACTTTAAATTAACTTTATTTTAAAAACAAGGAATTCTTTTTTCTAAAGTAGTCATTTGTTTATTGATTAGTGTTACATTTTCATCGCATTTCAATCTTTTTCGTCATCATGGATACGTTAAAAATTCGAGTAATTGTGGAATATGAGTACCGTCGTGGAAGCAACGCGGCACAAGCGGCACGCAACATCAACGACGTTTACGGAGCTGACACTACAAACCAACGCAAACAATTGGTTTGCTCGCTTCCGTTCTGGAAATTTCGACCTGAAAAATGAACCTCGAGGTCGTCCGAATACTTTGGTTGACAATGACGAATTAAAGGTGATTTTGGAAGCTGATGATACACAATATACGGCTGAATTAGCAGCAGCTTTCGACGTTAGCGTCAAAACAATATTGGTCCCTTTGCGTCAAATTGGCAAAGTAAAAAAGCTTGACAAATGGGTGCCACACGAACTCAATGATCGCCAGCGCGAAGTACGCGTCGAGACGTGCCTTGCACTGCTCAACAGACACACAAATGAAGGAATTTTGAACCGCATTGTTACCTGCGATGAAAAATGGATTCTGTTTGATACCCGCAAGCGCTCAGCAAGTTAGTTGGATCCTGGTTCAGCACCTAAACAATGCCCTAAACGAAAACTTACCCCTAGAAAAGTGATGGTCACTGTTTGGTGGTCTAGCACCGGTGTGATTCATCACAGCTTCTTACCAAACGGGGTGAGCATTTCTGCAGATGTGTGCTGTGCAGAACTGAACACAATGATGGAGAAGCTGACACATCTCCAACCAGCATTGGTCAATCGCTCGTCTCCTCTGCTCCTGCATGACAACGCGCGACCTCATACTGCACAGCAGACGGTCTCCAAGTTGCAAGAACTGGGGTTGGAAGCTCTCTGTCATCCACCCTACTCACCAGACCTTGCGCTTACAGACTTCTTTTTCCAGAATTTGGATAACTTCTTGGCGGGAAAAAAAATCAATACCCGAGAGGCAGTACAAAATGCCTTTGAAGAATGTGTTGCCTCCCGTCCAGCTGATTTCTTTAAGAAGGGCATCAATAAACTGCCACTGCGTTGGCAAAGATGCATTGATTGCATGGGTGATTACTTCGATTAATACAAATAAAAAATGGGTATATATCGGGTTGCCTAATTATTTGTACTCCTAATTGTCATTGGCGCACAAACTATTAGCCTAAAATTTTTTCGCACATCTTTACTATTCCTAATCGTGTTTAGTCTATTTTTACTACGCTTAACTTTATATCGCCGTATTATAATTTCGCCGAATATATCATAATACCTACCCTTTTGCAGTTCCAAATTTTTATTCGCAGAAAGTTAAAAACTTTATCAGCATGCATGCATGCTTGCAAAGAAGTAATCATGCATGCAAGCAAGCAAGCAAGCATGAATGCATGCAAACAAGCATGCATGCATGCAAAGAAGTAAGCATGCATGCAAGCAAGCAAGCAAGCATGTATGCAAACAAGCAATCATGCATGCAAACAAGCAATCATGCATGCAATCAAGCAGACATGCATGCAAACAAGCAATCATGCATGCATCCAAACAATCAGACTTCCGTGACGGCTTCGGCGCTGCGGGGCTCCGGCGGTCCCACGCGTGCTTATCGTCGCAGATGGCTTACGCTCACCACCGCAGCTTCGGCTTTCTGGCCGGCTGCGCCGGCCAGCCTCAGCCGCGGCGCCTCGCTTACAGCCTCTTGCTCCTCAGCCCGCGGGCCGCCTTGCCCCTCCGCGCCTACGCGCTTTTGAATTACACTCTAGGGGTAGGGCAGACAAGACTGCTTGGGGTCGGTTTGTGAGCGATTCGTTTCTTAAACTTTTCTGTTTAAAACAATTAGGGCGTAATGTCAAAAAAAGATGCTAACACATTTTAGTGCTTTCGATATTATACATACTGAAATTAGGGTTTTCAATTTTTAGACCAATCTATAATAGTGCGAAAACAACTGTTAGACTAGACAATAATTATACGTTATAAGTTTAGGCCAATACGGTTCGGCCAAATGAAATTAGGACTTTAAATTTTAGGCGAACCGAAGGGCACCCATAAAAAATACATGAAAAAAATTCGATTAAATTTTTTCATACAAAACGGCTATTTCATAGGTAAAGACCTAATATATAAGTATACATTTTTAGTGTTATTTATAAGATAGGACTATGTTTTGACTATAATAACACTGTTTGGACTAATAAGCCTGTTTCAAATTGCGCATGTAAGACAAATACGTCTTGACTCTTAACAAATCGCCTAATAATCTTCTAAGTAATATGTTTCCACTTATCTCCGTGAGATGTGAAGTGCTTTACTATTCCGCGCGGTAGGCTCACGAGCGCGGACGTGTCACGTCCCGTCTCGCACATATTCCCTGACTAATTTACCCTGTTTGCTGTTGTTCGACACGAATTACCCTCACTCGCAAAACAAGCCGGCTGAGGACTTAAAACAACACAAATAGCGCACAGGGCTGACGCGGCCAGCCGCAGAGACAGTTCGTGCGTTTTTGACAGTTCCAAATTAACCTGTCCTGCTTAGTACCTACGTTCTATTATCCTTTATCAATTTTAAAGAATTCATCAACTCTCGATTGTAGTTAATAGGCTTACAGATGTATCTCTATGTAATATTTCCAGAAAATAATTTACGCTGGTAAAACAGGAGTAACAA
The DNA here is from genome assembly GCA_949315895.1 of Anania crocealis. NCBI lineage: Eukaryota > Metazoa > Arthropoda > Insecta > Lepidoptera > Crambidae > Anania > Anania crocealis. The sequence continues at coordinate 11,457,192 of OX438884.1, read as the reverse complement.
AAACCATGGTATCTATGTCACAAAAACCAAGCTCCTTTGAGCTCGAAAGTAAGAATCTTTTCTCCGACAAAATACCCGGAAAAGCCTTGGAAGTATATATATATACAACTAAAAATTTTCTCTAAAGAGATATCTAAAAAGCACAAACGAAATTAAGTAATTCAGGGCAGTGTAAAGTGGTATTTACTTTAGGAGATATGAATTCAAATAAATCGAATTATATACTTACCTATTCGAGATTCAATTTGTCCGGAACTACTTTTTGAAGAAGGATGATTTATCTCAAGATGTTGTTTTATTAGTTCAGTTATATTATTTTCCTAAATATATTTTCTCCATGTCCATCCATCTATGATTTATTAAAAGTTTTGTTTCCGAGCGTATTTACAAACTTTATGTATTTACCATAAAAATAAACTAAATTGTGTGCGAGATTGTTGAGATGAAAAGGAAATCTGCTAACTTATTTTTATGCGAAGCCTGGGTTACAAATATATGGATAAATTCTTTATTGCGGTGCCGTAGGTATGGATGATATTATTATGTAGGTCCGTTTTAGGCTTCGTATCCTGGTGAACCATAAAACATCAGTTTTATTGTTGAATATTATATCGAAATAAATGGCGATCAAGTAAGGGGTAGAGTTCAGAAATACGAAATCCATACTAAACGTAATTCTACACTAGCAATCGATTATAGCTTAGAACAACTTTTGTGACCGATACGAAATATCTAACCAACAGGTGAATTGAGTCTTACATTTTTAGGGTTCCGTACCCAAAGGGTAAAAACGGGACCCTATTACTAAGACTTCGCTGTCTGTCCGTCTGTCCGTCGCTCTGTCACCAGGCTGTATCTCAAGAACCGCTATAGCTAGACAATTGAATTTTTCACGAATTATGTAGTTCTGTTATCGCTATAACAACAAATACTAAAAACAAAATAAAATAAATATTTGAGGGGGTCTCCCATACAAAAAACGTGTTTTTTTGCCGTTTTTTGTTCGCAATTTGTGTACCTTCTGTTCTTTACCTAGTCAATGGTACGGAACCCTTCGTGCGCGAGTCCGACTCGCACTTGGCCGGTTTTTGTAAGGCACGAGGATTTTTCTTTTACTAGCATTAGCAATGTACGTAATAGTTTGTAGGTTTTACATAATTTAATATACGAAACGTGTCTTGTAGTACGCTGAGAATTTTACAGTTCTGTTCGGGTACCCTAAATACAAACTCTCTTCACCAGGACAGAATTTTGAGTGGCGCAGAGTAGGTGTTTGAGTTAACAGATTCGTTGGGGGTGCAGGATATTCTTAAAGATGGGGCAAATTCAGGTTAAAAGACACTCACTCCCATAGGTAACCTACGGCCATTTATTTAGAAATGGACGCTTTTATAGACCAACCAGGTCAACAGACTATTAACCTACAGTTTTTTGTTATCTTGTACATCATGGGTTTTATAGTCAGCCAGCGTTTGTTCTCCGAGTATATACCTACTAGGGTACGTCCAAAATACTGAGCCCAAATCTCGGCTATTCCTTTCCGCCGGCTGCCAGCAGCTTTGCGTATATCATCGCCTCACCTTGTTGGACGGCGGTCTATGCTGCGTTTGCCAAGTCCGACAATATTTTATAAGTAGAAATCGGATAATCGGATGCATTTATCTAAAGTAAATTTTTGGCTAGGACATTACGAAAGCAGTTTCTTAAAACGTGTAAGTCGATCCCGAAATCCTGGGATGATTTCGATACAAAAGTGCATACAATAACAGTCAACACTTCACTTATCCGATCTCTATTTATAAAGCGCTTGTTTTCGTGAACATTAAATTATAAGAAACCATCCAGTATTTTATAACCAATACCCAAGGTCTGACATTAGTCTACTAAATCGTTGTTTTGTTTTTTCTATGTAGATTATTATGTAAAACGATTCAACTTAAACATTGATCGTGGCGAGGTCACATGTAGATCTTTCAGGTATTGGAGCCTTCTTTTTGTGCGATTTTCATTGATGCAAATTAAAACAAGATACACAATCAGTGACAGAAAAATATCCTTACCTTAATATGAATACCCACTGAATTTAATTTTGAGTCATGTACATACGTAATGATGATTTTGCATTACGTTAAGTTTAACATACGACATTAGCTGCTTATGTTTTAGATAATTAATATTGTATCGATCGTAAAGGTAGATAAAAAATGCATGTTATTGCAGTGGATTGGGTCAAAGGTACTGTTAGTGCTAAAAATTTGGAGTTGAAAGATGTAGTTCCCTAATTATTTTGATTTAAACGAGAAAATTGTACGAGTAACTGTAGTTGATAGCAGCTTATTATTCGAAATAAACATAAACTAACTTCTTATTTTTATAGGATGTAATATATTTCGAAATCTCTTTAAATTTGTAGATATTCGGAGTAAAATAATCATAAATTCTAGCAATCTCAGACGCTTAAATATTTATTTGCATAATAAAATATTTTTTTTTTGCGGGGAATGAGAAATCTAATACATTGAATCAAGACAACACCATTGAAAATGGAAATGTTACAAACACCTTACAAAAATTTATACCTATGTATACATTTTTGTAAGGTGTTTGGGGACTACCGTTTCTTTGCTCACCAGTTGGCGCCACTGTAGACTGAGGTCCGGAGGTATAGCTATCAAAGGCGATTGGCGCCGAAACAAAGTGTTATATCTTGAATCTAATTAAGGTTATATTGTTTATAAATAACTATCTTGATATCAGCAAACTAACTTCTGAAATAGTTGCTCTTGAGGCCGCCTATTTTTGCGCTTTTTCTAATTCCGCTTTTAAAGCGTTCACATTAATCGCCAAATAATCCATATTTGCGATATTTTACGAAGGAGACCACTTTCCAGCAGATAAATTAAAGAAATTATAATTTATGCGACAAATTCCGCAAAAAACAGTACAAAGTGAATGATATTGGACCTCACGCGACACTAGCGCCTCTAGTGGCAAATTCACTAGCGATAGCCCCCATTCTATACGCACATTATTATATTTACGAGTAATGTTAAATGAGCACGTATTTATTTTGAATCTTAACAGTGGACTATTACGCCCTTAAATCAGTAAATAGAAAATCATCCTGGTGTTGACTACGGAACCTAGTTGACTAGTTCTAGCACTTTAAATTTACAGCAATTTAAATTAAACCAAGATATCCCTAGTAGGTAGATCATAAATAGTGGTTTTGATACAAACTATTAGATTTCAATCAAACATTTTAAGATAAATTGTTTTTGTTCTACTACACAAATTATGGAGTGAGGGTTAACGAAATTCTGTATCAAACAAAATCTTACGTTAGCAAACCCGCGGGAACTATCTCGTATGAAGCTTCTCAAGCATGTTATATTCTTAGTACAACATTTGCAAATCATAATTTATGCAAAACATGAACTATTATTGTTTCAGAAATTTTAGTTTCGCAAAAGAAGCATAATAATAATATAGAAATTTGTTTCCTTACATAACTTACATGCTTTGAGTTTTACATATGTTTTATGTACAACGTAGCACAAACATATTCTTCCTAAGCCTTAGTTTTGAACTTCTATGTCAGAGAGGACGCTTGTGAAAGTTAAATATGACAAGTTTTTAGTTGCAGATTTATCAGACTGCGAAAAAGCAACAGACTAGGTAGCACGGATGGCTTTTATTTTCAAAGGTGAATCGTTACAATGGCCGGTATTATCACGCAAACGAGACCCTGAGACTTTCACTGTACAGTTTCGGTCCCAAAATATAAAATAATGAAATACGAAAACATTGCCTCCACAGACATTTGTAAGTAAAACATATTCGCTACTTCACAGTTTTGCTACTTGTACGTTTTTGAAACTAGAATTGTAAATGTGGTGTCTGCTGCAGCGATATAATTTCAGTCTCGCTTACACACTTATACAGTTTTAGTAATGCTCACACATAGTTTACTTGGAAAAACTGAAGAAGTTTTTACTTTTAAAATGATTTCTATAATATTTTCTCCAAATATTAGAACGTAGAAAGTAAATTACCCATATTTACTAATAAAAACAGAATGATGGGAGGTACTTTATACGTGTGTGTTATACAGGATGAAATTTTAACCACGTTCCAAATTTTTTATAGGCGATCAGTATCGTATTTAGAGCCTATTTATGAAGTAAAAAATGCAAATCAAGTTGTCACCCTAATATATTTTTCGCGATATGGTTTTCAATTTTTACGGTCCTAGACCTGTTAAGGTATAAAGGAAAAATCAAACTTATGAATAGTATCGTAATGAATGAATGAGATGCGCAACGCCTAAAAAAAGTGTTGCTAGGCGGCCGTATCAAAAATTTTTGGCAGACATTTTCTAAGTGCTTTATCTTGTCATTTTTGTACTGGGCTAACCAAAAGAAAAAAATACGTCATTTGTTTTTTGTCTCGTAGATTGATATATTAATATTTGGAAGGTGGTTAAAATTTCATCTTGTATACAAAAGCTAAACCTGTTTTTCTTGCTGTGTTATAATATCTTCACAACATGAAAATTTTTAGGCTTATAATAAATATAACAATCATTATTTTACTAAACAAGTTGAGAATATACCACCCATTAGGACTGATAGTTCGAACACTGACACAGCTTAATGTGGTTTGTCTGTGAAACTTAACATCCATTTCAAGAATAACAATTTGAGTTATTTGCATCGAACAACAGTGGCATTTGACTGGCGGCCTAATTAATCGAAAACGTACCTGCATTCTATTCGGTTTGTGCACAATTAGACAGGAACAGTGGGTTCATTTGCAAATACTCCGTTGAAAGTTAGGAGAGTCCATGTAATGAAATGCGACTTTGTTTGTTTCTTCTTCAAGTCTTACCACTGCAGAATCTTGCACTACGGGCCAAATGGGGTGTCTAATACTCGATATGAGTATTCTTGACTAAGCACATAATATGTGATATGAACTCATTTGATATATTCTGAAATGATACAACAGTTTATTTAATGTAACAATCAATAACTCTACAGTACATTTTATCTAATGTTCAAACATTATAAGTATATTTCAATATAAAATAAAATAATATTAATCTCATATCGTATAACGCCTGTCCTATATCAAACAGCAAAATGGCATTCAGTGTGCCAGCAGGCATGCACCATGCAAGCAAGCATGTATCATGCAAGCAAGCATGTAGCGTGCAAACAAGCATGCAGAATGCAAGCAATCATGCAGCGTGCAATAATCATGCAGCATTCAAGCAAGCATGCATCAAGGCAATTTGGATGCACGCATGCAGTGAGCATTTCGTTTTCTTCGACACTAACCCCCGTATTTATAAAGAAGTACTTATTGCTTAAGAAAGTCATAACTTAAGATGTTCCTACCTAGTGCTTACGTGAAGGAAATGGGTCAGCATTAATAGGCATATTGTTTGGCTGAGAATGCTAACTTTTCATAGATGTAACTTCCAATAATTACTAGACTAAAGGCTAGAAATTGTCACCTAAGTAATTACTTTTAGTCAAGTAATTACTTTTACTTGTTTATAAATACGGGTGTAAGAGAAGGCAGGCCGAAGGGGCTGGGTAAAGACCCAGGCGTAAACAAAGTACAGGCCCCCAGACTATCCGTAGCGGTCGAGGCTGGTCGCCAAAGGCGAGTAGTAGGCCGAAGCTGCGAAGAAGTTAGCCGAAGCCGAAGTTACAACGGGTGGGGGCTGCCTCCCTCTGCGCATCCGCTCCGCCTTGCTGAATTACACTCTAGGGGTAGGGTAGGGGTAAGGTAAGTACCACGTAGAAAATCGAGGTTAGATGAGTCGGATTAGTAAATATTCGTAAATTCCATGTTCTTATAACAAACATTTAAGCTTTACCGTAAAACGGGGGGGGGGGGGAGGGGGGGCTACTTTGACTTTACGGATTACTTTAACAGAATTTGGGGCTACTTTGACAAGACGCGATCCTGGTTATTTGGCGCTTTTTCTACATGAACTTGAGACCTGCATTGGAACGGACTCATCCGGAACTAATTTATGATTATGACGAAACCAACATCACAGATGACCCTGGTGCAAAAAAAGTTGTAGTGCCACAAGGACGCAAGCGAATTGAAAGAATTCAAGAACATTCAAAGTCTTCAATTAGTTTAATGTATTGTGGCACAGTTAAAGGCGAAATGCTCCCTCCTAAGGTGGCATATAAGTTTAAGCACCTTTATTGAAACTGGACTCAAGGCGGACCACCTGGTGCAGAGTACAATAACAGCAGTTCTGGTTGGTTCGATATGAACCTCTTCGAAATATGGTTCTTTAAAATACTTCTGCCACATGTTAACGAACACAGAGAAGGAGACGAAAAAGTTCTCGTAATTGGTGATAATTTAGTTTCTCACTTTACACCTGAAGTTGTAAAAACTGCATTGGCTAATAATATTTATTTCACGACCCTTGCACCATCTTCAACCCACATGCTTCAACCTCTTGATGTCGGGGTGTATGGACCTTTAAAAAAACAATGGCGCAAAGTTCTTCATAGCTGGAGTATAATCTAGAAAGAAAGGGATAACACTCAAAGAACAGTTTCCTATATTATTGCAAAGATTAATGAATACCATTACTCCCAATCACACAGAGAATTTACAAAGTTCTTTTACAACTACAGGGACTTATCAATTTGATCCACAAGCTGTTCTGCGAAAGCTTCCATCGGAAAATGGACAAAATACGACACGAATTCTTGACGAAAGTGTTCTTGAATTTCTCAAGGAGACAAGAGGATTTAATGCAGACAGAGTGAGACACAGGAGACGAAAGAAAATCGTCCACAAACCAGGAGCTCAAGTGACAAATAATGAGTCACAGTCCTCTGACCCCATCCAAGTAGTAGCGGAAACTACGGCTATTGAAAACGATGACAATCTGATTAATGATCTTGTACTGGATGAACCTGTAATTCATGAATTTGGTAGAGTTGAGTCTCCTGAGTTAGACCAAGTAGATCCTGACTTAAGGAATTATCCTTCAGAGTCTGGATTGGCAAAATTACCAGAAACACGTCAAAATAAAAGGTTAATACGCAAACCAAGACGCCGCAAGACGACTTGCCTTTGAGTGAATTGCAAGGTGCGGGAAAAAAACAGAAGAAAATGAAGAGGATGGAAACCTGTGCACTATTTGCAGATGTGACTACCATCATTATCAACTAAAGAGGGATTGGATCTGCTGTGTGACTTGTTTGAAGTGGGTCTGTGGTCATTGCAATGAAAGGACCAAAAAAAGGCATATTTGGCATTCATATGACTTTTTTCGTGAAAATACAGACTGATATTTTTGAGTATTTAAAAAAAATATATAATTATGTTGATTTGTTGTGTAAGATTGTTAAATTGTTAATGTCTTGACTGATTTTAAGTACACAAAGTACAACAGTTCCTATTAATATTTTAAGAATAATATAACAAACAAATGACTGATTTTTTTAACTTTTTATTCGTTTTATTTTATAAAGAAGTCTATAATATATTTAAAACATATAATTTCGACTTATTTATAAAGTTTTAAGTTTTAAAGGTGTTTTTTGTTTTAAAGGTGTCAAAGAAACCTGCACTAAAGTTATCATTAACTTTTTTAATAAAACACCTTTTTAATAAAAATATATAAAATAAATAGGGGGTCATAGACTGCTGTATAGCACACATCCTTAAGTCAAGACTTCAATTGTTCTGATGAGGTACAAAAAGCTTATATTGCGAGCATATTTTTTCGTTTAATATAGTAAAACTTCTAAAAACATGTCTAAGTAGCCCCGTAAGGTTCACGGTATATAATTGTTTTTTTTATTTAAATGTAATTATAGCACTATCTATAGGTGCGCTTCATTTAGATAAAAAAATGTTAGATTATGATCTATGAGAATGAGACTACTTTGCTAGAGTTAACTGATACGGACTTATATACCATGTACCTTAGTTTTGTTTTCCCATGTTCATCATGTGACCATGGCGCTTACAACAGTGGCAAAATATCGGCAAAAATTAGTTTTTATGCGTCTAAGGGACATGGTATCTATAAACCCCGTATCAATTAACTCTAGTGATAGTGACCATGAAAGTTTAAATGAGCCTACTTTGGTCTATGATTGTATGGTTTGTGTTACTTAATATGCGATATTTTATGCAGCGTTTCGCTATTACTGATGCCTTTCCTTAAATCATTCAGTTCTAGAAAGTGTGTTTAATTGAGTAGACGTTGAAATCTTTATAAAAGTGTACCGTTTTTTTATTGTTTGGACACTAACCACTAAAGCCACTAAAAAAGACGTTCCCACACCATGCAGGTAAATGTAAAATGAAAAATATAATGTAGGGATATTATTATAGTTTATGCTTCTATGTCACCAGTTTCCACCACCTTATTTTCTTCATTATCTTAGCGCAATTATTCTGACACTTGTTTTCTCAAGTTTTTTTTTTATCTTAGGTAGATATGCTTAGCAAGTTCTTACTGCTGGACGTAGGCCAGGGTCTACCATCTAGATCCCATACTATTTTGGCAAGAGATCTTTTTTCACAATGAACTGATACCGGACTCTCAATCCCGCAAAACCAAATTATTTGAAAAATTAAAGCCCCATTTTTTCTGTTTAAATCATCAATCATTATTTTGTATTTTTTTTAAATAAAGTTCAAAGTAAAAAAATACTGCTAACATACTGTAATACGTTAATCAGCTTAATTAATGCCTTCACCTAAGTTTTATTATATGAACAGCCGTTGTGTACCACTAAAGAAAATTAATGTTGTTGTGCTGTTTATTCCTACATTAAGAAATAGTATATGTCGATATCATAATACATATTATGTTGTCAAGATTTCGAATTCTCATTTTAACAATCTAGTATCAGTATTTTTCTTTTCTATACCTTTGCAAGATTGGTATTCTGAATTATTTCTTTTGTGTGTAGGAAAATACTTTTCATGATAAATGTTTCTTATTCTTATAATAACAAGTAACTTATAAGTTGGTTTATCATCTCTAAAAGAAACGTCTTACTTTAACATATTACGGGAACAGGCAAAAATTCCGAATAACTTAATCCCGAATTTAAAAAATCCAAAGTTTTTAAGTCAAGCCAATTGGTTTTATTGTTATGGTTATATGTATTTTAGTGGATATAATTTTAAAAATGCTAATCTCATAATATGGTCAGTCAAATGTGTAACATTCTTTCTTTCTAATAGGGAAACTAATGTAACATGTTTTGAAAGTACTAAAAGTTAGGAGTAGAAGTTATTTAGCATTGAACGGTAAGTGAGTCATTTCAGTTTATAGACTTACTTATCCACTACATAAAAACAAATATGCGTTTGGCTTAGAAAAAACAATTGAATCGCGCGATTACATTCCACGTTTCGTTGTACCCTTGAAAGCGGATCGGGCTTAGTTCGATGAGCGCTTCGAGTCAGTGCTGGCTTATCTCGAGCCATTGCCCATGGAAGCAAGTAGTTCGAGATAGCTCGGATTACCGCGACAGCAGGAACAATACTCGGCGAAAATGCCGTTTGACAAATTCGTACTTTTGCTGCAATTTTAACACAGTACCCAATAAATCAATGGCGTAGTCGTGCTAGTCATCGGTTACTGCTCGGGGTTGTAACGATAAATCGCTCCCCAATGGGACTTTTTATGCGAGTTGCAATAGAGCCTCTGGTTGGATTTTCTCTGGTGATTTTCTAATAATTCTGAGTTGAAGTTAATATCCTTGCAAATAAATTCTGCATTGTCTAAACAACTTTATTATTACAATTACCTATATTGAGTATGTTTTATAAACCAAATCCTTTAAATATTGTTTTTGGTTTTTAAAAAGAATCATTTGTGCATCTCGTGAGTATGCATAGTTAAAACAATGCATACGGCAAGCGAACGACTGTTTACCTGGTTCCTCGACTTATAAACAAATTAAAGTTAGATTTACGTAACTGTTAATTATCTAGGTAAGACCTTATAATACTTTATATGATATTTAAGCAATTTAATTGCAATTTTTAAATTTTCTAAACGGAAGACCTAAAAACTCACTTTTTTTTTATTGATTTTTTAAATAACCTTACAATGTCGTAGATTAGCATAATATTCGGTACAAACTTCATTAAAAAGGATGCAAACTATTCAAGTATCAAATAATGAATTGCGAATTAAATAAACTTACGTATTTTACGTAGGGCTTACATTGCTAACGCAAACACGAGTTTCGACGTGTGTGATATTGTAGTCAAAAATATGTTTCTGATATTTAGCGTCTCAGTATTTCCATCTCGAACTAAGGCTTAGAAAACATTCAGTGCACCGAATGCCGTTGTATGAAGTCTTCCTATGAAAATATTGAATTTGTAAGGGTAGTACGAAGTCCCGACGGAAGAGCCGGCGTTTCCGCCATAATTCAGCCATTGCGGTAACAATGACGGTCGCACTGGCTATACAGAATAGAAATTGTGTTTGTTTTCGCGGTGGCGTCACACTGGCGCACTAATGCCGTCGACGCGCCTCCACAAAGGTGAGACAAACAGAGCTACAAATATGCGTTACTGCGTTTCCCAAAAGAACACTAAGTAAATTAACTCGACGACAACACTGTGCAGGTAGAATTTATTATTCAGGTTGGGCACGTGTAAACCGATATACTTTGAGACGAATGTCTACTAGCAGATGAATCAATGATATGTAATATCGTTGAGTGAGATGAATACACAAAAATATTTGAAACTTTACAATTTATTTTAAATAAAACTTTCTTTTTTGTATAATTTTGTTTAGAAGAAAATGTATGAGATACCCCACTTTGTTTTTACGAGAAAACTATTTTTAGAGATTCGTGTATAAAGAATCGTTAAATCTGAATCCGAAAATGTCTGTATAAGTTAGTTTCGCCGCAATGTTACTTCATTGGAGTTGTTTACCGTGTAGCGGAGCGCCAGCATCGCCTTGCAACTTCGCAAACTCTAAATAACAAAGCGGGCGAACCATCCTCGCTGAAAACAAATAGCCGACCTTTTGCCTTCTTTATGAGACCCTTGTTAACTTGTCCTTAATAAATTATTTATTTCCACCTCGCGACGCTCTACCGACTGCAATTTTTGCTAATTTTATTTATTATTTCCAAATAAGTTTTTATAGCGTGACCAGTTTATAGCCGAAATTTATTACACCTTGAAGCACTTTTAGCAGTCTTTCGAGTGCGGGCGGCGGGAAGGATTTTGATAATAATTTATGTTTGCCTCCGCCGCCTGCGATCGTGAGCATTATATCTACTTTGTTGCCCATCAAACTAAATGCTGCAATTAAAATGTAATTAAACCTCGTTATAGTGCTAGTCTTAATTTTTAAGATTTAACGGAACTTAATTTACTTTATAAATAGTTTGAGTTGAAATCGGAAAAGGAAAATCATGAAGGTACAAGCTATATTATTTTTCAATTTCACTTTATTAGCATTTATTAAAAACGCTTATCGTTTAATATTTAATTATATGCTACTATTATGTCTAAGATGTTTTGACATTTTGATATAGTTGTTTTGCACCGACTCACCATTTATGGTGATTTTGATCTTTATTTCGGTTACATAAGGGGAGATATTTTTAAAGATCATACCTATAAATAAGCCGACATAACAGTTTTTTTAATTTTTTTATGTTTATAAATTAGTTTATTAGATATTGATCTCTACTTGTTGAACTAAAAGTTCAAAATCAATTCAATCACCTTTAACTTTTTGGGTAGGTTGACCTGCCGTTGTCTGTGCGTTATTATTGGTTGTAGTAGTTGTGGTAGTGAGGGTTACAGGCTGTATTTGTAGGGTTGAAATTTAAGTTACCTATTAAAAACTATGATGATTATTTGTCAATGTAAATTATCTCATATAAGGCTAAAAATGTACTGGCATTTTAAAATTATTTTTCACTTAAAAAATAATGTACCATACATAATTCAAAATCAAAATGTATTATCGGTCGTCTGAGATTTTAATCTAGGATTTTTTTCAAGTAATTACATGTAAGATATAAGATGTCAATATTGTAGTTTTGTATGTATATTATTTGTATTTTAAAGTAGGTACCTACCTCATGATTATGATTATAAAAAAAATTGTCGATTAAATTAAAGTAAATTGTATTCAAATTAAAAAATGCTTAAGTGTAAATATAACAAAAAAAAAAGTGATAACTATCTTACAATTATGCTAAAATACACATTGTTATGTATGCTTATTTATTTGGATAGTTTTTGTTAAATAATTTTTGTAAAAAATATAAAGCTTTTACATAATGTACTTTAATGTTTGTTTTATCTAGAGCAAATGTCATTTATAATGTGTCCGGAATTTTAATGTCTACCAGTGCCTTTAAAAGCATATACCTACCTACATTACATAGCAGAAACATTATTCGGAATGTTATCAATTTTTTATTACTAGAAATACAGACACAAGCAAAACTCGCGCTGTTAATGCTATTTTCAAATGCAAGATATCAATGCGGTTGCACTTAATGTCGGAAAACCTTAAAAATATGGTTTGTGATAACCAAAGTAGAATGTAACTAAAAAATACGAAACACTTCGTGGTATGTTTTACAGCATTCAGTAAAGAGTTTTCGGGAAAAGATGTATTTTATTAAACGTTTCAACAAAATTTGTTGCAGTCTTTATGCACGTTATTAAAAAATATAATAATGTTGTTTTTTTTTAAATAATCCCTATGTTTGCCGTAATTTAATCCTTTTATGTACATTTTCCCTTCCGTCATAAGTAAGAGAAAGCTCTAACAGTCACGTTTTAACCCTAAAAGTATGAGTACGAAAATTAAAGAAGTTGAAGTCTTTAAATATTAAAAAGTAATGCTTTGTTAGACTCGTTGAAAAAAATTACAAGGTCGAAGGAACCATAAAAAAATTATTCCGATGAAGGTATTTCAGCCGAGCTGTTATTAAAACAAAAGGGAACAAATTAACTACTTAATTAAAAAGATCATTTGGCCGTTTCCGTTATTATATTCAGAGCAGAGGGATTGCAGCGTTGTGCTTCAGTGGGCCTACAGTCGGGACGTAATGGCCTCGACGGGAGTCCACAAATTAAATAACAGTCTGATTAGCTATGAAACAAAAGCGAAAATGTATAATCGGTTTTGAGGAAACGACGTAAATTACACCGAACTTAATATCGTAAAGAATGAAATTGGTTTCTATGAGGTGCACTTCAGAGGCTTAATTAAATAAAATAAGTCGGATATATTGCAGGATCAGTACCTAAGTTCTAACAAGGAAAAGTTTGTATATTATTTACAATGTTTCCTAAAAGTGTTTAAAAATAGGTAAGCACCTTATTTGCTATATTTTTGTAACAAATATTATGTGAATGTATTTTAATAAACAAGAATTATTTTACATCGATACGTAAAAAAAATTGTTTATATAAAACCAGTTTTTTGGGATGGTTAATTTAATTATTGTAAAAAATTTTAAACTTATGTATTTTGTACACAATTTGCATTAACTTTTGAATAAATGTATTTTGTATAGGTACCGTAGTTGAAACAGTGCTCGACAAAAGCCAATTATCGGCTTTTATAAACAAAGAAAATAAGAGCAGCAAACCGATTTCTGACAATAGAACTCTTGCGCCACAAACAGCACACTTCGTACTGTCATCCTTAAACACATTATATAAATTACCGAGAGCTACTAAAGTTCTTCTTATAACTATGGCTTTTTTTAATGTACCAAAAAATGTACTCAATTCCATAAACAGTTGTCGTTTATGGAATTGGGTTATAGTTTTTGGTCATAAAGTCAAAGGTAAAGTCGTGTAAGAAAACTAATTTCAAGTGTAATTTTTTTTACACAGTTGTTATGGAATATAACGCCCCGTTATTCTAGACACTAGTGGTTTAAATACCGGGCCAAGATCTCGGGGTCCTGGGTTCGTTCCGTGGGTCGGGCAACAATAGTTTCGAATTTTTTGAACATTACTCGGGCTTGTGATCACCGACCCGCATTTAGCAAGCGTGGTAATAAAGTCTGTACCCATCATTGCTGAAATTCAACAATGGAGGCCTTCGGCATGCGTGGGCATGCGGCAGGCTCTTAGGTACTTTATAGAATTTGTGGAATATTTGACATAACAATAATTTTTACTTTCAAGTTATGTTTCTGGCCTTTTATATGTAGAGTACTAAATATTTTAGTATTTACATATCTCAAGGACATATTTTAACTTATTTAATATTGATTCTTATATACTTAAAGTTAATTTTCTTATCAATAAATACTTATATTTTTAAATATCTATCCGTGGCTTAGTAACTTAGCACATCTGTGGTGAAACGCCAGCTTTATTCGAACACGTTATTACAAACACTTAACGTTAAAAGGGGATTAAACATTACAAATAGTTACGGTCCGATCGTCACTGCAGTGGACCTTTATTTGCCGGAATGATTTCCCGTTGCTCGCACGAAGAAAATGTGTTTGATTTATCAGCACTTGAGGCCGGACCTTCCGCTTGCTATAAATTTTATTGTGTTATGATTTAGGGCGCGTATGCGATTTTATGGTAAATACTTTGCTCTTTGTGTTTGTAGCGTGATTTATATGCGAAAACGTCGCGAGCGCTGTCGATTCGTTACTCTGAATTAAATATTATTCTTCATTGTATCTTATCTCTTATTGTCATTATTTATACATTTTTGAATATCTAGTTATATATTTCATATTATTACCTACTATAGAATGTTTTTTCCTATGTTAAAATATGAAATTGCCGTTTTATTGTAATATGTTCTTTGAATTGACATAGAATCTTCATGGTTTGAGGTTTTCGATTGAAACTTTTTTCACATGGTTTCTATGATGTTCTTCGTTTAAAAAATGTGAAACATTTGAATATCGACTTTCAATTGTTTTATTTAACTTAGACAAGAAAGATGGATACTGCGAAAATTCGAGTGATTTTTGAATACGAGTTCCGACGCGGAAGTAACGCGGCAGAAACAGCCCGCAATATCAATGTTGCGTTTGGAGAGGGATCTGCTAATGAACGCACCGTGCGATTTTGGTTTAAACGCTTTCGTGATGGAAACTTCGACTTGAAGAACGAGCCACGAGGAAGACCGCCCAAACAGGTGATTAACGATGAATTAAGAGAGATGGTGGAAGCCGATCCTAGTCAAACTACCCAGGAATTAGCGGCATGGTTTAACGTAACCTTACCTACAATATTGACTCATTAGCGTCAAATCAATAAAATTAAAAATACGAAAAATGGGTGCCTCATGATTTGACTGATGTGCAGAAAGAAACGCGTGTTGAAACTTGTGTTGCCTTGTTGAATCGGTACAGAAATGAAGGAATATTAAATCGAATTGTGACATGTGATGAAAAGTGGATTCTTTATGATAACCGT
The DNA here is from genome assembly GCA_949315895.1 of Anania crocealis. Taxonomy (NCBI): domain Eukaryota; kingdom Metazoa; phylum Arthropoda; class Insecta; order Lepidoptera; family Crambidae; genus Anania; species Anania crocealis. The sequence continues at coordinate 11,441,718 of OX438884.1, read as the reverse complement.
AAAAGAAAAATGCAATGGCTGACCAAATGCCACAACAGTGTCCTAAAGCAAAACGTACCAATAAAAGGGTAATGGTAACTGTTTGGTGGTCTCAGCATGGTGTTATTCACTATAGTTTTCTCCGATCTGGTCAATCAATAACGGCAGATGTCTATTGTGCTGAATTCCGAACAATGTTGGCAAAACTAGCAGTAAAACAGCCCCGACTCATGAATCGATCTTCACCATTATTGCTCCATGACAACGCGAGACCTCATACAGCACGAGAAACCGTTTTGACCCTTCAGGAACTGCAATTAGAAACCATTCGACATCCTCCGTATTCGCCAGACCTTGCTCCAACGGACTACCATTTTTTTCGTGATTTGGACAATTATCTACGTGATAAGAAGTTTTCTTCCCAGGAGGCAGTACAAAATGCTTTCACACAGTTTGTGCAGTCTAGATCCTCAGAGTTCTATCACAAAGGCATAAATGACCTTCCTATTAGATGCCAGCAATGTATAGATAATAATGGTAACTATTTTGATTAAATAAATTTGTTAAAAATTAAAAAATAAACAATTTTGATTTTCAGTACAAATCGGCAATTTCATACTTTAACCCCTATTAAATAAGAAACACGAAATATGGGTTTTAAAAAGGGCGATTAAAAGGGGACTGTTCGAAGACGGGCAGCAGTGATGTGTCCTCTCTACTCTTGCCCAAAGTGTGATCGTTAACCCGTCTAGGCCCCATAGGCTGGCGATGATCATCGATCATTATCATCATATATTATTTTAGTACCTTTGATCTAGATCTGTTTTAAAGATGCAGTCAGGTATATTGTCAGACAGCGCCATACCTGGCACTTGTCTTTCACATCTGGACTGAGCCTGATTAGATTCAAAGATTACAACGTCGCATTGCTAAGTATGAGTAGTTGGTAATAAGTGCTTCGAGGGTTCCTTATAAACTAGAAGGTAAATAAGTCCCCAATCCCCATACATCAACATAGCTCTAGGTCGCAGTCAGTTTACTAACAACAAATAAGTATAAGTCGCTTCTCAATTAATTCACAGCCCTAAAATTCCTCATTTATTTTCAAAGAAAAGTGACTTACGCAATTTCAATAATAGTAGGAAATTAGTTCATGGGAAATTGCCTTCACATTTCCAACAAAATACCAAAATCTTTTGCTGAACTATCTTATCTGTGTATGACTTTAAATCGTATTTTAAAGTAATTTAAATGCAAGAGGGTCACTACATTATTGATAAATATTTGAATGATTGAAATGTATGGCTTTAAATTGTCCTAGTTAACTATTGCGTATTTTTTTTTGTAAACATAAATTGTTTTTACAAGAGGCTAACAAATATGTCCGAGTTTCTTGCGCTACTTCTTCTCAGCAAAGACTCAATTGTATAGGTACCGATGCAGTAGGTTAAAACATTGGGGCATATTTGAAGAAATTAAACTAATTTTCAACTGCAATATATTTTGTGATATAACACAAATTTACGGGTTTTAGATTGATCCCTTTACGTGAGCTGTACCTCATTTACTTCCTGAAATTGTGATTAAATCATTATTTTCCTGTTCACTTAGCATCTACAAAAGAGTTAAAGTAGGCTAAATTAATCATGAAAGTATACCTATGTTGTATAATAATTTCGTAGCTTTGTATCGTAGAAGTTTACACTTAATTATATTATTAACAAAAAATATCGTATTAATACAGTATGCAAGATAGGTAGCACACTTCAAATTTTGACACGAGCCGAGAACCCGGCTACGTCGTTAGCGGGTTTTATTATGTATTCATTACGCATTACTTATAAAAGACGTGAACAATGTTTGACGTTTACTTTTAAATTACTTTTTTCAGTCATAAATGTGTTTGAACTTCGCTTTTCGAGTTAGGTAAGGCCCGTACGCATGACATGAGAGGTGAATTTAAAAACAAGTTATGAAATCTGCTCATTTTTCGAGCTCAAGCAAGAATACAAATAAGTAATATTTGATCTATTTGTAAAAATGGTTTTTAATTGGTATTCATGTTATTTTGTAATCAATAAAGTCACAGAATATTTTAATCCAATAATGTTATTAATTTTGGCAAATATAAATGAATCATAATTATTTGTTTCATAAGCTAATGGGCTTAAAAATTTGAAGTTTCTTTGCTTTATGAAATTTTTGTAGACCCATGCAAGGTTGGCTGGCGTTTTTAAATCGTTTTTTATGGTAATACTGTCTTCTAAGTACAACTTCGCTCCTTGAATTGTATGCTGGTACCTAACAGAATCCAATGTTATTGATCTGTCTCTCTGGCGAGCATAATATGATTAAATTCAACCGTCAATTTGAACACTGCAAATGATCTAGAGTTAGCCAAAGAATATATTGCCGGAGCACTGAGCGAGCGTCAGCAGTCGGAACGGAGTAGAATTATTTGAAAATGTGATTTATTCACGATGTTTTCACGAAGTATGTAAAATTTACATATCCTTTGTATGCTTTATGGGAGATTCATATCAGGTTTAAAATGACTTGTGTATTTTAGAGCTACTTCTATTCGTAGTGCAACCTCATTTTGTAACAACATGAATTTTATTAGTGGAAAGTATTTTTAAATTTGGAAAGTATTATTAAATTTTCGAATTCAATGGCAAGCGACCGTTTATTTTTGGGAAACTGATGTATGAAATAAATCACAATAATAGCTTATTGATTTCATAAGTAGATACATACATACATACGTCTTAATAAATGATTTACTAATTTTGCTTTTATTAAATACATATCCCAATAAACCTTCCATTTCATTATAAAAGCTGATAACTAAAATGTGAAACACCATTTCTTATCAAAATGAAACTGTTTTATACTTCATTATTATTAAACAGTTAACAGGAGTTTACCTTGGATATGAAAAAATGTTACAGTTTTCTTGAATTTGCGCGACACTATAAGTACATTGACACGTGATTATTAGGGTGTCACATTATATTTTAGTTTATCACGAGATTTTAGAACACTTTACAGCCATCGTAGTCACGAGTATACATGACGAACCAAAATATAATGTAAATCCCTTGAAACTCGAATGAAATCAGTGAATTTATCTTTCATTTCGCAATATAGGTATTAGAAAATATTTGAAACCCTAGTATATAGGTATTGCACTTCTTTAAGTATTTTTTGTTTGATGACATCAGGCATATAACCAGGTTTCTATATCACGTCATGTTGCAGTATTTATTTGTTAGAAATATCTAAGTCCGCTTAAAAATACAAACTGCAAACAGAGAATAGCTAAACAATGTTATTTTTACAAAATTAGCCCAAAAAAACGTTGAAGTTATATTGTTATCAGAAATATTTGTTCGACCAATACAGATGATAATGATGACACCTACTAATCTAGATATATTTGAGTAGGATACAATAACACGTAAATTCTCCTTAAGATCGTTTCACATTCACCGCCATCCATTTTCTGCCAAATATTTCAACAACGCACACGGTATCTTTTATGGGTACGCATTGTCTTACATAACTTTTCAACTCATAACATCGGAAGTCCGAAAATATTTCTCATACAATTTAAAATCATAATGATCATTCTTCATAAAAAAATCAAAACCTAAATATTAAAAACAATAATCATTAAAATTCATAATATCACTTATTATGGGTACACTTAGTTTTTTTTTACTAATATTTGTTTTCATATATTTGTTTATACTAATGATCGAAACTCATAATCATTCGAGCAAATAACTTTTGTATTCATAAATGTGTTTTATTCTAATATTTGTTTTTATAAATTTCTTAATCATAAGTTTTTCTATCCATATTATTGAAAATCATGATGTCTCTATTCTTACATTTGTTGTATACTAATATATTCTTATTCATTTTCATATAGTTTTTAATCATATGTGTAAATATAACGGGATAGGTAACTCATTCTTTTAAAATAATGATCAGTAATTAATATTGGCAAGATACGTGAAACACAATCAGCATAATTTATAAAAATTCAAAAAGATTTACACTATCAAGTGAATAAATAAAAGTAACAAATTTGGATAAAGTTTAGGATATGGACCGGAGGGGTTCCCTTTATTTGGCAGAATCTTGTTGCTCCGAAACTCATTTGGCATAACACACTTGGCATAATCTTCTTTCATCGAATATTTACAAGGCATTTATTTTCTAAATATTATTATTGTTTGGCAGAATGTTTATATGGCCGAATTTACAATGGCATACTCTTAAGATGGCAGAATTTTACTAGGTATAATAACCCTTGGCAAAATTTCATTATGCATAATTTCGTTAAGTATAACGTTTATTTAATGCGACGTATTTTAACCTAAATTGTATGAAAAAGTCAACATGTCGTGTTACAAAAGTCTGTGACAGAAACGAATCGTTGCAAAACCGACTCCACGCAGTCTTGTCTTCCCAACCCCTAGAGTGCAATTTAAACCCGCGTAGGCGCGGAGGGGCGAGGCGGCCCGCGAGCTGAGGAGCAGGTGGTTTTAAAGCTTGCCGCCGCGGCTGAGGCAGAGGCAAGCCGAAGCTGCGGTGGTGAGCTAAAACCATCTGCGACGATAAGCTCGCGTGGGACCGCCGCGGAGCTTCGCAGCGCCAGAGCCGTGACAGAAACCATGCATGCTGCATGCTTGCTTGCTTGTTGCATACATGCTTGCATGCTACATGCATGATTGCTTGCATGCTGCATGCATGGTGTATGCTGCTAGTTTTGCTTACATAGCATTGCTTGGGATAAACAGGGAAATAAAAACCATAATATGTTCACAATCAACTATGAAACGTATGCCAAAAAATGTTTCTGAATGTAAACTTTCTGAGATATGATAATTCTGCCTTTTAATGACTATAGTTATGAAATGTATGCCAAAAGACGATTCTAGCTTATAAAATTATGCGTTTTGAGTGTCTCATTAATCAGTGAATGCTAAATGAGTTTCTGCGTAATGAAGATGATGGCTTCCGCTGATATGCATAATAATATTATGACATTTAAAATTCTGCGATAAAAGGTAGACCCCATGGACCAGAGTTCTGGGTTTCCGCAATTATGTGGCTAAAAGTTACCTAAGTATTCATTAAAGTTATGTTTCAAATTGCGGAGTATTGTGCCTTTTCAGAAATATTTTTTTTAAGATTTTTATTTTTCTATGACCATTTCAATTTTTGACAACAGACTAGTATTTTTTTTCTCATTATGTCAAATGAAACGCGTGTTTTGTATGATGCTCATATTAATATAAAATAAAATGTGATAGTTATTTGCCTACAAAGTCCAGTAGGTTTGGAAAAGTGTAGGTTAGGTTAGGTTAGAACAGTGACCATATAAAGCCGCCTCAGAAATCCAAAAAAGAAATGATTTGTGAAATCTAATCTAAAAATTAAAAAAAAAAATTTTTTACCCCGCGCCTCCCTGACTTCTCTGGAGGGTTCCTCACCTACCCCCTTCCCCCTCCCCCTCTCTCTCCTCTTAACTCTATGGTCCAAGACCTAAACTTTTACCTCAAAGTTATAAAATCGACTATACTTTAATATCTACTTGGTACTTTCCTAAACTTTTACTAACTACCTTTAACTTAGTAATAAATTAAAATTATTTTCAATATTTACTATTATGGAAAATTAAATTATGAATAACGACGTTATGAGTTTAAGTATGTTCACAATAAAAACATTATTAATTAAAACAATATGATCATTGAATGTTATGAAGAAAAAAGATATGAAAAGAAAAATTGTAAATTTAAACTGGTTATTGGTAGTAACAGTATTAATAAAAAAATTATGACTACTAACTGTTATGAGCTCCAGTGGTAGTAATAAAAATTTATGAATAAAAAAAGTATGAAAAATTAAATTATGAAGAGTGATTATTATGAACACAAATCGGTAGTAAGACAAAAAATAGGATTTAGAATTTTATGTGAGCCAATATGGACCCATTTTTTATATACCTTTTCACAGCTAAAAGTCGGTAGTCATTATAAATACATATCATGAATGAAATTGTCAGTACGGTAGGGTCCAAAAGTACTTCAAAACCCGCCGTCTTTACTCATGGATCAGAGAAACGAAATGAGGCTACAGAACTCAGCAGATGCCCATCGCTATCGGCAACTCAATAGATAGATATCTAAGTCTTTGACGAGCGACCTTCGCTAATTTAATACCCGACGTATTAAAGAGGCCATTGAGCGGAACAAAGGCTTCAAAGTGGTTGCCACAGATCTGTCTATTGGGCAAAGCCAATTGATGAGGCTGAAAACTGAGACAGGTAGCATCATTAAACCACTTGAAATCCTGTGGGCGATTTAGAGTTTCTATGGACAGTTATATTCCACGAAAACACCTGTTGAAAGCAAGGCTAAAGACCTTAGAGTCAAGCTTACCCGACACTATTCTGAAGATAACCCGGACGTCAGCCTGTGCGAGATCAAAATGGCTCTCAAGCAGCTTAAAAACAACAAGGCGGAAGTGATGACGGAATCACAACAAAGCCCCTGAGAGCGGGCGGTAAGCCGATACTTAAGGTCCTCCAGAAGCTCTTTAATTCTGTCATCCTCAAAACGCCATAGGCATGGGGCAAAGCGATGTGATGCTGTTATTTAACAATGGTGACAAAACTCTCTTAAAGAACTACCCTTCTCGCTTCTGAGCCATATCTATAAGTTGTTTTCGAGAGTCATAACGAATCGTCTCACTCACAGGTTCGACGACTTCCAACCTCCCGAACAAGCCGGGTTACGAAAAGGCTATAGTACCATAGACCACATTCATACGCTGTGGCAAGTTATACAGAAGACCGAAGAGTATAACTTGCCACTTTGCTTAGCGTTCGTGGACTAGCCTTTGATTCGATTGAGACCTGGGCAGTGCTGTAGTCTCTCCAAAGGTGCCAAATAGACTACAGGTACATCGAGGTGCTAAAGTACTTATACCAAAACGCCACCATGTCGGTCGGATTACAGAACTAGATAACTAATCCGATCCAACTACAGCGAGGCGTGAGACAGGGAGACGTTATTTCTCCGAAACTGTTCACAGCTGCGTTGGAGGATATTTTCAAGCTTCTGGACTGGAAAGAACGCGGCATCAACATCAATGGCAAATACCTAACACACCTGCGATTTGCCGATGATGTATAGCTGAGACCATGAAAGACTTGAACATTATGCTCGAAGATCTCGGTAATGCTTCTTAAAGAGTGGGTCTTAAGATGAACAAGACATGATGAGAAAATCAAGTTAAATACCCATGTTGCACCCGCTCCAGTTAACGTTGGGAACATTGCACTCGAAGTTGTTGATCACTATGTTTATCTGGGTCCGATACTCCAGTTAGGTAAGTCCAACTTCGAGAAAGAGATCTCTCGTCGAATCCAGCTCGGATGGGCAGCGTTCGGGAAGCTCCGGCATATATTCGCATCTGAAATACCTCAGTGTCTCAAGACGAAAGTCTTTGACCAGTGTGTGTTGCCAGTGAGACCTATGGGAGTGAGACGTAGTCATTTACTATGGGTCTCATAAGAAGGCTCAACATCACCCAGCGAGCAATGGAGAGAGCGATGCTTAGTATTTCCCTACTCGATCGAATCAGAAATGATGAGATCCGCAGGAGAACTAAAACAACCGACATCGCTCGAAGGATTGCATCGTTGAAGTGGCAGTGGGCGGGACACATAGCGCGGAGAATCGATGGCCGTTGGGGCGCAAAGGTTCTCGAATGGCGACTGCGTACCGGCAACGTTCCGTGGGCAGGCCCTCTACAAGGCGGACCAACGATCTGGTCAAGGTCGCGGGAAGCCGCTGGATGCGAACAGCACAGGACCGATCGTTGTGGAGATCTTTAGGGGAGGCCTATGCCCAGCAGTAGGCGTCGTTCGGCTGATATGATGATGATGATCATCATCATAAAATTCATTTATTGTGCCTTTGTAATTCCAACTCTTGGTAGCTATCAGTAATAAAATAATACCTGCCTAAAAATACCGAATAATAAGTAAAAGAACCAAATTAAAATTCGATCCTCGAAAAATGAGAGCTTATTTAACCGAAGAGATATTTTCCTTTCATTATGTTTTACATATTTTAAAATAGGGTTCACCGATAGCTTACAGCAGCGTGATCTAGTAATGAGTTAAGCGACAAATTTAATTTTACTAGCATCATTATTTTTGTATTTGTAGGCTCGACGTGAACCTAATTTACTTTATTCGTCCCACATTTTTCAACTCTTTCGGTAGTTAGGTTTTAGGTATTCAAATGCAATCGTTTTCAAACATACTCCTCTTATGTCACTTTATAAGTAAAAATCTGCGAATCTTGGATAATGAATGTAAAAGTACATGAGATCAAGAGCGAAAATTAAAACTATGAGACAAATATTCATGATGGCGCTTATTTAAGCACCATTAACAATATGTTTTCCCCTTCTATTTAAATGCCAGTTTTATTTAATGGTTTAACTAACCACTTTACATCGATAGCTTAATTCCGGAGTTTGCTCTAGACGTCCTTACAACATCGACTATTCTAAAATAGATTTCTAGGAATTCCTAAAAATATCATCAACAAACTTTAAATGATATTTAAGCAATTTAATTGCAATTATAAAATAAGTATTTAAACTTGAAAAATTACGTCTCAGATGGGACTCGAACCCGCATCTTCAAATATATCATTATAACATTAAGAGCGCTTTACCATTAAGCGCCCTGTATGTATGGAGATGCGGGTTCGAGTCCCGCCTGAGACATAATGTTGCAAGTTTGAATACTGATAATAATAATTATAATATGGCAATTACAATTACAATTTGACGCCTGTGACGTAGGTAGTGTCTCGGTGGCTGAATTGGTAAAGCGCAGCGCCCGGCATGCGAGTAGATGCGTGTTCGAGTCCTGCCTGAGTATATTATAATTGCAATTACATTGCTTAAATATCATATAAAGTAACATCATCATAATCATATCATATCAAACCATCCTAGTAATCTTTTTTTAACAACAAAATACAATAGACTTGTTTACACGAGTCTATTTAAATTTAATACATCGTCTACATCCTAATGGTATATCTAAAAACAATAAAAGTATTTGATGCGGCTTTAAAATTTTCAGCGCACTTTATATCAGCGCGTGGTACCACACCGAATATCAGCTTAAATCCCGGAATCCAATCGGACAGAGTGCTAATGCCGACTAATTATTCCCGAAGAATGGGGAAGTGCGAGGGAATCCCGACATAAATACGCCATTCTGTAGCAGAAATTAACACCGAGTAATTAAAAGTTTTATCCCCGAAATTTGTGATGAAGTATTAAAATTGTTTTTGCTGTTTAGCGTTTAATTTTTAAGTAATTTTGCCTAACTTTTGACAGAAATTAACGAAAGTATGTACTTATTTGTAATTCTTTTTGAAATTTAATTATGTAATACCCATTATCATTATTTGTTTAATTAATATAAGTCAGATTCCTTGTGCGGTAGTTGCAATGTAACTTATTAGCCTTATTGCATACATTATTATTTTTTAGTTTTATTTATTAATATTCTTAGCTATTTAGATGTAACATAAGCGTGTTCTCAATGCGTTCGTGTCTTAATCATATATGTCTTGTCATAAAATATATTATATGATTGTAAATCTATATATGTGTCTATCCGTTACGTAGTTGCTATTGTATCAGCTTTGCTTAATTTGGAGTGAGGTAACGGTTGTTATTTGTTGGAATAATTTATTATTGTTACATAATATTAATTAAAAAATAATTAAATTTGTTTGATGTATTTAGTCTTTGTAAAATAAAAAAAGAAACCCTTAGCAGTCAGCAACTGCTGTACTTGTATATTGAACTTATTAACTACTCTTTCTTTCATATTATGTATCTAAAAATGATACTTTAAAAAAATGTTTTACCTATAATGCTACATTACTTGTGATATAATTAAAATTACAATTCAGAAGTAAGGACTACATATATATCACAAAACAAACACAGTTAGTTATTGTCAATGCGTTTAAATCTTTTCAAACAAGTTATTGTCGTGTGACTGGCTCTGTGCACGACTTAGCAAACAAATTCATGTTTGATTGAATGTGACAAGTTTATAACTGAGAGCGGAGTTGCACATACGTTTCACTGGTGAACAATGGTCGGTAGGATTGAAGCTATCTATGAACTCTGCTATGCATGCGTACAAAGACATGTGTGTGTACTAGTGCGACGTGCATAGTATTGTGTAGTCGACAATAATACTATATAATCCACTCTCGTCAGTGCGTCCCGGCTTATAAACTTGCTCACACGTCGAGGACGTTCCCTCTTGACGTTCAGAGATAAAATGAAAAACAATATCACATTTAGTTGTCTGTTTCCATAGGGGATATAGCAACGGACTATAGTAGGGCGCAAACTTCAGTTTCTTAAAATATGATTAGAAGAAGTAGGAGTCATTCTATGCATAGTCTACAAATCTTTTTTGAGTTATGTAGACTCTGGAAAGCCTGTCATTTTCGAAATAAGTAAGACTTTAAAAAATAGAGAAGTGTCTAGATTTTTGATTAATCTTATGTAAATTAGAAGGTAACTAAACCATATATTATTGTGGGATGGATGTAACGGAAGATTATTGGCATTAGGTAAACCATCAGATGCAGATCGACGATCTGGCAAAAGTTGCAGGAGTCTGCGTAAATGCATGTAGCGAGGGACCGATCAATGTGGAGAACCTTACAGAAGGCCTATGCCTAGAAGAAGACGTTATCTCGCTGAGATGGAAGTGTAGATTTATGTACAACCAACCACCTACGGAAAGTTCTTAACTAAGCGATACGGTAAATTACGTTTAAAGACGTTAAAGTTACGGCCTGTAATTATCCCACTGCAAGGCAAAGGCCTCCATCATTGAATTCGTTACCATAGCAATGATAGGTACAGGCATAATCACCACGCTTGCCAAATGCGGTTTAGTGATCACAAACTCAATGTCAATGTAATGTTCGAAAATTCGTAACTTTTTGTTTCCCGACCCGGGGATCGAACCCGGGACCACGAGATCTTGGCCCGGTATTTAAGCCACTAGACCAACGGGGTGTTACTAAGACCAACGGAACGTTAAAGACGTAGGTTAAAATTTGTATTAAGTTGCTGAAGCAATTGTAATTACTTGATGAAAACTACAGTTTCACCGCTGCTTTTGTAACAGTATATTAATTAACAACATTAACATCGGCTGTAATACCATCATAAACCGTGTTGTATTATTCGGGAAGTACAATTATACCACGTTAAAACCATCGTTCTGGAAATTCTATTATATTTTAAATTTAAATTTTACGCATTCAGAGAAGACTGGGATATTTAAAATAGCCCAGCAAATATTCAATTCTTATACCACCCTTACAATTTAAACATGCAGATGTTGTAAACTTCGATGGTATTTTACTTATAGAATATTGCAGCTACGTTGAATATTGTGAATGGTTTCACCAAATATTATTATTTAATGGAAGGCCTACTATGGCATGGTATAATTTATGTACATTTAGAAGATAAACCGATTTGTAGTGACCTCCGTAGCTCCGGTAGCTTAGCCTCCCTGTTGCTACGAATTTGGACCCATGGGGGAAATACAGTCTGACCTACCCATATAGGTACGCCGTCCATTAAAGCTATCTCGCATTGTTTGACAGATACACGTAAATTTATGTGGTTTTTACGTGTTGTTCATTCCATCTTGCAATATTTTCAATCTTTGGTTTTTCGGCGATCGTTATTCGCTCGTGTAGTTCATGAAGTGAAACCTAAACCGTATAAAAACGCAGGCACTATTATTTTATGAATATTACTTCCGTAAATTCCGAATACGTGTATATTCTTCAAATAATTCCAGATATAATAATATTCTTCGATGCAATGTCAAATTCATGAATCAATGAAAACCATAAACCATCTCATAAACCATACAGGATGTTTTAATATAACATTTCGAAATAAAGTTAAATCAACAGTTTTAACAATACTAAAGTCCGTGGCGGAGTGGCGTACACACCGGATTTCAAGGTGTCGCTTGCTCCGAGGTCCCGGGTTCGATTCCCGGACGGGTCAATGTAGAAAAAAATGTGTTTTTCTACATTTTCTCGGGTCTGGGTGTTTGTGGTACCTTCGTTGTCTCTGGTTTCCAAAATACGAATACTTTAAATAGTTATTCAAATTGGGATCAGAACAATGTATGTGATGTTGTCCACATTTATTAAAAGAAAAAAGTTGTAATATTTACATAATTATCGTCTTGTCAGGAAGCCACTATCAATAGTGTCTCAAATCTAGCCACGGTATCTAGATTACGACCATGTAAACCTTCTTGTTATCGAACCAGAAAACCGTAAAATCGTAAGGTAAGACCTACAGGAACTTGTAGTAAGAAAAAACTGTAATTAAAAACAATACTTATGCGATAACTTACTCTTCATACTAAGATAACATACACATATTTATAATACCGCAATGTTCTTCAAACTAAAGTTTAAAGTTGTCAAATATACAATGATGATCCTCTTTAAACTCAAATGCTTACAAAAATGTACATCACAGTTGTCAGAATAATTTGTGGGACATGCACAAAGCGATTAGCAAGCAGAGTTTCAACGCAAATAACTGGAGGTAGCATTGCTCGCAAAGGAGCCGTTGTCTCAGCGCCCTGTTATTTTCGCTACTGTTAGTAATTACCTGCTTGCCTGTTTGCTGCTGACAGATCCAATTACATTATAGGATCGAATCCCCATTAGAAGCACGCTGTTACCAACCAACGCATTGTTTTCAGTTCTCTATGATAATCGCTTTTAAGGTCTATTTAGAAACGAGGCTATTTTGTTTCATCTTACAGATTTCTAAAACAGACATATTGAGCTGTTTGTGTTATTTCACTTGATATTAGAATTACAGCTCGATATTGGTTTCTATACTTATGGAAGGAATATTCACTTATGTATTAGTAGACAACTTGTGAAATCTTTTGGGCAGGAAGATGGATTTAGTTTTGATTTGCAATAAGTAATAATTTCACGAATATAAAACCTATACCTACATAAAAAACGTAATTATTTACTTTGTTGTATTACTTTAAACAAATGAGATGTGACTACAATACAACTAATCAGTTCTATACCTAATCAATAGGTAGTTGTAAATATTAAATGAAATGGAGCAAAACTTATTGAATATTTAAATTTTTGCACAAGACTAAATTCATGTTCATAACTAAAATCTTGGGACTGAAACCAATTCCAATTGAGTTTTTTTTTTGTTTGGGTACTTAATTGTTTTTTGGGTTAATTATTCGTACAACTGCGTTTCTGCATTCTTTATAGGCGCTTTTGTACATCATTTGCAACCGTTCCTCTTATAGCATAGGATAGGCAAGTAATCATTGACCAAACTGCGATGGCCAGTGCCAAGTGTAGCGATTATAGGAAATTGTTCCATTGGGGAACTTCAGCATAAGACAAATGTTGGCTGAAAATTATGAGTTTGAGCTTATTATTTTCTAAGAGGTGTGTTGTAATCCAAATCCATAAAAAGTTGGAAAAGCATAGCTTCGTGAAACAACTGCGACCTTACTCTAAAAACAAATAAAACCCGTCTCAAGCGTAAGTGCACGTCTCAACCGAATGTGTTAGCGGGGAAGTAGGTATAACAATCGAGAGAGCCCATAGCGAATATTTTAATATTATGATTGTGGCCACACTTCGCCGTAAGGTGTAGCACGTTTACGAGCACCTGAAAAAACTCGTTTCACTTTTCCAAGAACCTCGGACGGATTCGTATTTTTCCTATTGAAAAAACCAAGAAACTTTCTTAAAGTTTTTCTTTGTTGGTAACATTTTTAAGATTGCATGCACGCATAAAACGGAGAACAGTAATAAAGGAAAAACTAAGTCAGACTTGAGTTTACACTTTTATTTTGCTACAGTATTTTTACGTAACACTTTACGACAAGGAATTCTAATTTATTCCACGGCACTTGAATGCTTTGTCCACATTTACATACATACTATGCACGAGTTTTCTTCCGTTACTGCTTAATTTTCAGTCCCCACTAATTTTAGGTCAGTCCAACCTGCAAGTAAAATTTCACAATTACATAACTGTGCTGCTTGTTATCTGGTTACATACAAGTCCGGCACTTATATACAAACACACACTTATATTATTACACACTTATAAACTGGTTTCGGGTCTCGATCTCTTTTAAGCACTACAAGTTTCTTAACCAGATCTGTTTTCCTATTTTTTTTGGATAGTCGGATAATTTCATGAAATGAAATCTAAAAAAGTATTCCTTGGTTATCGCGCGTTTGCTTTTAAACAAAAAGTTTGTTAACAATCTGTCAGAAAAATTCCAAGTTTCTACGATTAAATATCCATGTCTAAAGTCTTTTTCTAAGTAATTTTTTAATAAATAATCATTAGCAATAGATTAAGATAACTTTATATGATTTTCGAGTTATACAGGATGAAATTTTAAGTTCAAATTTTAATACAACAATCTACGAGACAAAAAACAAAATAACGTTTTTACGAGGGCCCTAGAAAAATCTAAAATTTTTGATACAGCCTCCTGGCAACACTTTTTTTACGCGATGTGCATCTCATTCATTACGATACTATTTAAAAGTTATTGATTTTCCCGTCATACCTTCACAGGCATAGAAATTTAAAACTATGTTGCGAAAATTATTTATTTTTTACTTTATTAATACGAAAAATAACGTCCATATTTTTTTTACGGTGAAGAAAAGGTAATCCTGTATATTAATTCTTACACGATGTAACTTCTCCTGTATATAAATTCCTACAAGATGTAACTTCAGCGGGTTAATAAACAGTCGCCACGCCATAATGAAATCGCTCTATTTACGACGCAAGATCGGCTGGACGATATTAACACAAATAAGGTACACGATAAAAGAACTGTGAACATCTAATTTCGAGAAGCGATCATAAAATCTTTATATAGGAGCCTAAATCATGTTCGGCAGCTAGTTAGGGTGATGGAGTTCTTTTCATAAGAGGCAAAAACTGATCAGTTTAATCAAGGCGGCGAGGGCGTCAATCAGCAAGCTCGTTACCCAAACGACCAGTAATTTTCCTTTGCTGACCGAAGCGTTTTCAAACCATCCTCTGCACATCCTCATTGATTAACAGGTTATATTCTTTGCCCTAGCAAAACCGAAATTAGTAGCTTGACCGCTTTCATTTCAAAGCTAAGCGAGTGTTATTGTAGCTGGAATATTAAGTATTCAAACTTATTATAGACTCGAATGGTAGCAGTCTTATTTTGGTGAACGTAATTATAGGTATCCTAATAGAAAACAAAACAACGTGGCTTTGTTGGTATGTTATACTTTATGTATGATAGATCGAAACATAGCAGAAAGCTGATTTTACAAGTTGGATACATAACAAAGAGTTATTTTGATCTACGTCAGCCGTGCATTTTGCATTAACTAAAGTGGTTTAGGGCTACTCGTAATGTAGAGAAGATGTAGAGTTACGTCAACGGTATCTTGCAAGTCTTTTTAGAAACGGAATTTGTTTCGCCAAAAGTAACTTTTAGTTGATTCGTGTACTTTAATGACAAAAAACTCTATCTGATATCTGCTAGCTATATATTAGATAGAAATAAATTTTGGTTTAAGAAATATGTTAATCAAATGTTACTGAAATATATGAACTTGATATTTATCCCTAGAGTTATTTGATTCAGGATTTATACCATGTACCTTATTTCTGCCGTGATCATGGCGCTTTCAACAGTGCCGAAATATCGGGAACTTATAATAAATAAGGTACATGGTATAAATCCCGAATCAAAGAACTCTAGTGATAGTGACCATGAAAGTTTAAATCAGTGATATTTATCCCTTTTGATAAATTAATGCTGATTCCATGTAACACTCGTTTTATGTTCTGAATTCTATTATAGCAAGTTAATTTGCAACAACCATCAAACATTTCACCTGAGAGCTCTCAGTGTAATTGAATCTAATTTACAGGTATGTATTAGGCGCTGCAATAGTGATCATTATAGTTGTAGTTCCAACTCTTGAGGCAAACAAGTTGCAGGATTGCGAAGCGACAACTGGAGGCCGTGATTACCTCGCATCCACAACTCTAGCTATAATGATAGCAATAATTTGACCCTAATCGGCCGTATCCCGCTTTGTAGTCGCCTTGGGATCCAAGTCCGATTTTAAGCTCTCTCTATTTTGCGCATCACTGGACAACTATCTAAATCAGTGGATAATTACTGTTGGTGTGTCGTTATCCTAATCGGCACTACGCACAATGGGTTGGAATTCGTGCGTCGGATACTTTTCTTGTTTTGGTAGTTTTTATCTTGTTGATCTAGGGTTAATAAAGCTTCTTTGTTATTAAAAACTTACGTGAAAATTAGTTTTTTAAAATAAAATCTATTTAGAGCTGTGGAAGTAGAGTAGAAGTAGGTAATTCAAAGGTTAGTTCTGGAACCCTGGATGAAATTGCGTCTGGATGTTTTATGCAATTCATTGCATTATCAGATATCAGATCAGTATTTTCAATATTCGGATTTGCAAAGTATCAGTTATTCCCGTCAAAACGATATTAACTAAAACGCAATTTAGTATCGAAAGTTGCACGTTTTTAATAATATAAACCCCTTAGGTATCATGTGAATTAAGTTGCATTTGAAAATCTAACCATGATGGTTTAATTTCAATTCAAAGTTCATACTTTAACCTCTATTATATATTACCAAGGCGAAAGGCATGATTTTAAAGGATAGATTAAGGGTATCTATGAATCTGTTGCATGCAATAATGCTATGTTGTTGTGTAAAACGCAGCGTGCCGCTGTAGCACCTCATTGGTTAGCTTGTGTGACAAGTTTCCATACACGTACATTATGTTTGACCTACCAATTAATAGCCTTGTAACAAACTTGGGATGGTAATTAAAATAATTCAGTGGGACGGACGAGTGGCGAACTTATACTGACGCGTATGATTTAGTGAACTTGTTAATGGGTGAACTTCGTCAAAGTTTAGTCGGGCGCACAGACCCCTTAATAAGTCGCCACTTTCTGCTGCGGATTACTTGTCTATTTATTTGCCAACACATATATTTTACGTGACAGCCGTAGGCCATAAACTCGTTATTAGGACAGGTAATCTGTACGTCATATCAGCAGAGGAAGTTTGCAAGAGTAATATCTAATTTCCTAGAACGTGAATCCCCGTGAGACTTAACTCGTAACAACGTCAGCGTCAGTTTAGTCGTATAACAGCTAATTTGTCCCTTAACATTATTAAAATTATGTAGCAGGAATGTAACGAGCAAACTGTGGGCACCGTTTTATTAATACGTAGATCAATGAGATAGATCAACAATCGTTTAGGAACAATGCTTTCGTCGATGTGTTCCAAAAAGGATTTCTTATATAAAACCCATTGACCCGGGGCGGGCGTAACTCAGGCCGCGAGCACGGGACACGCGGACAATAATGGCAGCCATAATTTGCCTGTAATGGGCCTTACACTATCGCGCTGTCAGCCCGACCAAAAATAAGCTTCTCTCGCCTAAATCTTTTCGCGGGAAGATGGAGCTCTTTAGCACTCTTTTAGCACGCAACATGTTTGAAATGTTACGTGGCTTGTTACGTAACCGTGATTTTTTGGGACCCTCTCTTGTGCTTTCTTTTTGGCCTAATATATATTAATTTTGAGGCTGGATTTTTTGCTGAGTGGATGTTTAGGTTCTAATTTCAGAAGCTTTTAAACGAAAATGTTGCCTGTCTTTAGCCTACTAGGCCGTAAACTTGGTATGTGACTGTCACAAATTGATCTAAAATTGTTCATCATGATAATGATGAGCTAAAAATATTCGAAACAAAAATCGTGCGATACTTTAACTTTGTGGAGTAAGTAGGCACTAAGTGTTTACCTAATTATAGCTATCCTTAGAATGTTACCTAAAATGATATCTAGGC
The DNA here is from genome assembly GCA_949315895.1 of Anania crocealis. Lineage (NCBI taxonomy): Eukaryota > Metazoa > Arthropoda > Insecta > Lepidoptera > Crambidae > Anania > Anania crocealis. Next base: position 11,423,640 of record OX438884.1, on the reverse strand, counting down.
TAGATATCATTCATAAAATAATACATTATTTTATAAATTGGTGGATACTAGCTTGATTAAATGTGTTAGTTTTTTAAAATGTTGATGGTAATATCGTATTTTTTTGGAATCTCTACTTCATTACATAAACCGTACCATACCTAACTGGTCAACAGAGTCGTGTTGCAGTTTTTAGGTACTATAACCAACTAAACTTTAATATCTTCATATACTACAAATATAAAATATATCTATGAACTAGTGGTTCATAACTTATTTGTCACAAAAGCTTTCATTGTAATTGCTTGACGCTTCGCCGTCAAAAAATAACGACAATTCTTATAATTGGATTGAATTTGCATTGAATTGAAATTACTTTCCGACAACTATGCAACTTATCGATAACGAGTCACAAATCCCTTTTCGACTAATTGGTAACTTTATCTCTTTTAGCTGAATATTGTCAAGAGAACGGATGTTAAATAAAATGTCTTGCAGGTTGGCGTTAATTGGTAACGTAACTCGATTAACTGCTCATTTATCGACTTACAAATGAACGTTATTTTTTCCTTATTTGACTAAAGCAATTATCAATAAAGTGAGCGAAGTATCCACGCAACCCGTGTTATTTCCGGGAAGTAAAAATATAATGAAAACACGTGCAACATACTTTAGCCGAATAAGCGCGTCAAACATCTTCAGAAATCTGAAGCCATCTATCTAAATTCGAGACCCGACGATATATTTTTGCGCAAGAGAAAAACAAGGAAATATAAGATAATTTATTTGACCGCGGCGCGGATACGACGATACACGTAAAACGTGTCGGGCAAACGAAACAGAAGGCGTGTCCATTCCGAAGGTCCGTGGCTCTATCTTAATTAATCGTGAGCACTAGTGATGACCGCTACTCGGGTTCTAGTTTGAAAAATCGAATAGATCTAAATTAAATTTAGAATCACTACGCGTCGTGCATATGTGGTGCCGGCATAATAAAAGGATAGCGCCACAACATTCCTACATATGGGTGTCAAAAACGGCGAATAAAGGAGTACTGCCGGAAAAAAGCGAGCAGCAGCGTTTTCTTTCCACCATTGGCCAAACTAGATCAATAACCACCCAAGCGTGGCTATTATGGCAAAATCCGTCTTTGGAGAGGCCTGTGTCTAGCTGTAGACTAATATAGGCTGTTGATGATAATAATGATATTTATGTAGTGAAGAGTATTTACCTTGATTTTATAATTTTCTGATATTTCGGCATTGTTGCAAGCGCCACAACAACGGAAGAACTATTATTATAGAGATAGAGACCATGATAGTTTCAACCTATAAAGTACTTTTAAAGAGAAGTCTACCGTTCATCTACTTATTGGTATTTTTTCAATATCAATATGACACAATCTTACCTTCACTTTCCTTGGACGATATTGTAACAAGTAATATTAATAATCGAGTCCTTAATCGTCGCTAATGTATTATTCGATTATTTCGGAGTATGGGAACCGAGTTAGTGACTGGCACATCACCAGCTGCCCGGCGGTCTTTATTACGGCCTTCACGTCTGATTTAACAGCTTTTCGAGCCAATCAGTTCGGAACATCCTCTTCTTGTGCCTATATAGAATAAATTGATTTACTAAACATGAATGAAGTTAATGTCGCACGAGTTTATAAGAACTGATGAGTCGAATGAACATTTTCAAGCGCCACTCTCGCAAAAGCGATTACATTCCATTACGATCATTACTTTTGAGTTTTATAATTTGATTAGGTACGTTGTACGACTTCAATACAATAGACAAGTAACGGTACACATAGTTTAGCTGCAGTGCTGCATTAATAAATCACTTCTTAATGGTTCGTTTAAACATTTTATTTTACGCATCCTACCTAAATGCTGCGGAATAACTCAACGTATTTTATTTTTTACTCGTAAATTAAACAAATTACTAACATTTCAATGAAGGAGCAAAAAATTTTTTTTATGTTAGAACTGATTTTCAACGCTATCTATAGCTTTTGAAATCATTTTCTTTAGGGTTTTAGATAAAAATGACTTTATTTGTTAGGTTGGAAAAACCAAAAGCTTTTGCTTTCCAGGTTACTGCTATCCTAAGCTAATAGCATTGATTTATAAGGATACAAAACCTGCTAATGTTTCGATTATCCTGTGTATAATATGCAAAATTTTCAACAATAAAAACAAATTATCTTTTTATGTAATTTACAGAATATTAACAAATTTGGTAAGTTACTATTCATTTTGTGGTAGGTAAACATGCATTAAAATCCCAACGCAGATTGACTGTCAAGGCGCTGTACCTAATGAAGCAACTCCTAGCTAGAAAACACTCAATGAACTGATCTCTTCATTTCGATGTCTTACAACCCAAATGGGAAAACCACCAGTTTACAAACTTTACTGGAGAGTGGTAATAGTTACGTTATTAGGAAAAAATATAAGATAGTTTTCATTTTCTAAGGATAGAATCAATTCAATTTAATATAGTTGCAAATAGTTTCTTCACAAATTAACTTTTTACTTTAAATCATTAGTTTTATAGTGCTTTCTGTCTAGTTCTCTAGTTTATATCCAAATGACCCCAGTTTCCTATATATTTCAACAAAAATTTCCATGTTTGCCTGAATGAATTAAGTTTAGGTTACTTTGTTTAAAAATTCTTAAACGTCATTAAACATTTCATCTAGTAAAATCACTACAATATGCGTACCTAGTAAAATACTGTTAACATAATCACGAAAGAACGAGCTCTTTCCTAATATCTCTAATATAAGGAAATGTACCTACAGGTACACAGCTTTTCAAGCCGAAGTAAGTAGATTTACCATTATTATTTTAGGTTCTGCCAAAGCAAGGGTTTCACAGACGGGACCTTAAAAAGTCAAAACGCACTAAGCAATAAGCATCTAACGTAAGTTATGAAATTGGGGGCAAAGTGACACTTTTAAGTGCAGAAATAGGCATCATTTAAAAAAATATCTTAAACTAACCACAAAAATCTTTAATTGGCTAAAATATCGGGTGTTTACGGTGCAAAAGTAAGCCTTAAAAACCTTGTTTCACACCACTTAACCGTCAAAAACTACGTCGTTGATATTTGAAATGAAGATAGAAAGATGCAAAAAAAGACCATTTGAACGATGAGGATACAATATGTCACTTTCGCAATAAATGGCGGTTATGATTTTTACTGTTAGACATCGATATAATAATATCTGCTCGAAAAATAAGTTACTTTTCTAATCCATTATACCTACTCGTAAATATTTGTAGAAAAAAATAAACTCATGTTATTTACTTAACATTTAAATAATCAAATCCGCCTTGTTTCCTTATCTGTGCTAAATATAGATTCATATCGAAAAAGCTCGGTTTTTGTTTGCTTCAAACTTTTCGCGAAGTAGGAATTCACGTGTGGTGGTGGTGGAATTCAAGGGTAGAACGGTAACACAGCGGTCGGTACTGGGGTAGCCATTGTTAGTTTTAGGAAGCTCGGTTTTCCGCATCATAAAAACAAAAACTCAGTTTGTTGACAGTTTTAATTAATACTGTTGTTTTGTTTTTCTATTGTGATAAAAAATATCCTAGTGTGTATTGTGGCAATTCGGGTATTTCACCTACCTAGGTATAGCACCTACCTTAGGCGCTCAAAGCGACAGTGAAAACCAAGCGGGAAAAGCAGGCCCGTCCACTGTGACTGTGCCTCGAGTTTTTGTCAGGCGCCGCGGCCTTCTAACAGATGGCGTAGTAGTTTGTTATTTTAACGTAAGATGGCGCTGTTCGCCGCTGAGTTTATTTTGAGGTTCAGCCGTTTAGTTAGAGATGGCGCTATAACTGCACGTGTTATGGTTTATTTTCCGATATTATTGTGTAGTCCGATGTCCGTTATTGTCTAGTCTGAAGAGTGCTGCTGATGATGATGATGTTGAATGATTACGTATGCAGTTTTATATAAAAATGGTCATAAAATGTAAAACAAAAACATTTAACAAAGAATATAGAATCAAGGTAAAATATTTAATCAGTGATGGTTTGTTGTACATACAATCAACTACAATATTTACGATAACCTTTTGTTATTTAAATTTTTAGTAGGTACCACGGATAAAAACTTTTTCAGTTACTTACGCTACTCGTAAAATATTTTATGATTTTTATTTTAAATTACTTTTCAATTTTAGTACTTATTGAATAATTATTTTAAGGTTAATGTTTTATCTTAAAAATAAATTCTACTGCATCCATTTCTCGTAAACTTGGGGTTGTGTGTACATTGTTTAATTTAAGTCCCTCCTCTCCCCAGTAATGAATCATGGGCGTAGTTATCCCGCAGTTGGCACACAATCACGAAGCCTCCTTCTTCATTACAAGACACTTTTTGTCCGGCGTTGTCTTCTTTATTTTTTTCACAGAAAAGTCGTTTATCCACTTTAACTGTAAGGCTTCGGTTATGTTACATGAGATAGCGTATTTTAGTATCGATCAATTTGTTTTTTTTATACTCAATTTAACAAAATTGTATTGTTTTAAAATTAAATCTATTTATTGACATTGATATTTTTTCAATAATTATTCCAAATAATATTCTATCCGAATTGATTATGGTTTAATTAAACACTGTTTAACTTTTGAATAAAACTATAAATACTATATAATATTTAAGGAACTAAATTAGCCAAAAGGTTTACTGAAACCCATTTGGTTGATTATAATTATGCTTGATTATAATACACCACCATTACCACCAACATATTAGAACCACTGAGTTTATATCTACGATCTTGAATTGATTAATCTGGTAAGACTTCTAAATGACTTCAGAAAAAGGCAAATATAAGAATCGCTTTTCTCGAGTGTACGAGAAAGCCTAGAACGTTTTAAAGGCGAAATGTTTGGCAGCTTTAAGATATCCTTGGGTAGAGCCCGCAAGTCATTTTATCACGGTTCGTTGTTTTTCTTCAATTTAAATTCTAATTTTCGTCACTTAGCAAATGGGTGTTTGCAACTTGAGTTTGTATGATACCAGATTTAGATTTTATGCAAGAAAATAGACCGAGTAATTCATCAATTCACTTCGAAACACATTTTAGTGCATGAGAAGTTTTAAAAAAGAGGCCAGTCATATTGTTACTTAAAGACGTATTACGTATCTAAGGTTACGTTCGGTTTGAAATGGATTAGGTTAGAAGTTACTTAGTTAATTATTTATTAGGTACTTTTAGATTAAACTTAAACAACTCCAATCTGCATACAAGTTTACCATTAAGTCATAGTATTTATAATGTTATTATGAGTATGCCTATTGTTCATATTGATGTTTCGATGTCATTGGACATAGCGATTGAAACATTGTTTAGATTTGATTTGATTTTTTTATTAGAAAAAATAATCATGATATTTAATTTGACAACAACCGAACTTTAAGGAACTTCAGATTATTCTGTTTGTGATCTATTTCTCGCGATACCTTGGTTAAAAAATCACCCATCGATATGATTTTCTAATTGAAAGAGCTCAGCAACAGCCTATAATCATCCCACTGCAGGGCCATAGCCTCCACCATTGAATTCACGTTATCACGCAATGATGAGTACTGGCGTAATCATCATTCTTGCCAAATTCGGATTGATGATCACAAACCCGGGCAATGTTTGAAAATTCAAAACTTTTCGTGGTCCGACCTAGGGATCGAACCTATGACTTCGAGATCTGAAAGAGCCAAATTTTATTACGGTAGGAATGACAAACAAGGTTTGTTTTTGTTTTATTTAATTGTATATTTTTAGTGATAGGCTGAAAGTGGTTTGAACTGAATCCGAACTGCCGCCAAACATTCGGTTAAAATTTAAAGTTCAGTTGAAGTTCGGTTCAATTTCACGCGCTTTCTTGAGATCCTTTATTTTTATGATCCTGATAATTTGCTAGTGCGTTTTATGAAACGTAACGTTGACCCAAAGAGGACGGCTGTCGTTTGGGCCTCTGACACTGGCTGTCAATACCGGCCCTTGTTGGGAAACTTTTCAAAATTGGAATTCCAAAGTTCAGAGAGACGTGCCGGCTCGCGGCTCTAGGGTGCACGCTTCGTCTCTCAAAGGAAATTCGGTAACGGGCCATGTATTTACGCGGGAATTGAATTATCTGCTGTGGCGTAGATTATTGCATTTACTCAGCGTGAAATTGCTAAATACTGGAAACGAAAAAACATCCCATTAAGTATTTTAATCGATGTTTGCGCCTACTACTGTGTGTTTTTGTTTCCGGAGACTTAAATTTTATCAAAACAAAACACGCTGGATTACTATAGATACGAACGTATATAGTAGCTTAAGTTACTAAATTATTAAATTTTTGGCTTAGGCTTCGCTTAAGTTACTAAATCATTTTTTATTATTCATTATATTTTATAATTGTTATATAGTTTACTATTTTAGTGTGCTACGCGTACCACGAAACCAGTGTATGCGAGTTCGAAATTTCACAAAACACGTGATAAACACGAGCAAGTACTAATTATTTGAGTGAATTACTTCAATAATGTATCTTGATCCGTTATCTAGTCATACAAGTTCAATCAAACTAATTAAACTAAACATGGATAAGTACCTATAACGATAGGTATCTCAGCTTTGTTCAGTTGGGATGAACTGTTCATTGTTTGTCATCAGTGTCTCATTTCATCATGACGTTTTCGCCTAAGAACGTGAAAGTTTTGGTGCTTAGTCTAAAGTATAAGGAAAATCTTTATACCGTGTACAAAAAGTTTTAAATGAATACAATATTTAAATGGCATGCAAATAACATCGTAAAAAAGGTGTGAAACAGAGGCCGGACTTTGTGGTGATTCATGGCAATTTTTGGCCTTAACGGATAAAGTGTACATATTCACAGCTATCGTAGATGGAAGTTAAAACCTAGATACATAGTGTCATACAAAAATGACAATTCAAAATGTCTTCTATTGAATCCATAGATTTAATATAGATGATTAAATCTATGATTGAATCAATGTAACTATTATGATGTTTCATACTTGTCATTGTTAAAATACTAATTTGGAAAATCACTGAAATATTTTCTAGGGGCCTTCATTTGGTAAGAATGTTTTTTGGTCGCTTTTCATTTTATATCCATGATAGAGCTGACGTAGCCAGACGTTGACTTTGTAATGATCACTGAACAAGTAATCACTATGATAACGAAATATATGTTGTGTGAATCTAACAATATCTGCCATGATTCTGGAACTGACATGATTGCATTAACCACTTTAAAGTAATGTTTGTGAGATCATAACTTTATAACTAACTACTCATGCATTTCATTTAAGATCTATCGTCAAACAACAACTTCAGAACATGCTAATTATTCTTGGGTCTGATTTAAGGGCTTAGGTACTTCACATTAGAAATTACATTTTTTACTCCAACTTAAAAATTCAATAACAAAACATTCCATTAATTCCAATAAATTCTACATTATTTTATTCTATATGAACTAAATATTACATGCCAAATATAAAACGTTTAGTTTATTATAACATATCCTAAATAGTTACTAATATAGTAACTAATAGCAATTCAGTAACTTGATAAACAAACAATAGGCAACTGGCTGCCCCGATAACTTGCTTAGCGAGGCACCTGCCAAAAGAGCGCGAGACGGGCCAGACTCAGAGCCACTCTGTCCAAGCAGTTTTCTCTAATCTCATCTAACTCCAGAGTGCAGTTAACCGTTCAGATGATATAAAGCGTGAGCAGCTTTATTGGACAGCGGAAATGAGTCTAAAGTTGCATTGTGGGGATTAAACGCAACCCAATTAACTGGCGTCGAGTCCGTGCCTGCCGCGTCTCGATATCAGATTAGCTCCTCACCGGATTACATTAGTGGGTGCCATACTATACCAGCGTATAACTACCCGTATCTATCCAATTATGGCAACCATGATATTCAATAGTCATGCAGATTAGATTCGTCAACATATTATGAGATTGGCTATGAAATGCTATATTAAAGACGTATGACCGATACATGGATTTGATTAGCTTTGGAGCAATGTGAGTGCCCTTATTGGATACTGATAGGATGTAGCTAGATTACAGTTTGCGTATTGGGTACTGGTAGGTAGCTAGTCTATTATTATTATCTGTTTTAAATGAAGTGATAATAGTAATGTTGAGCTACTGAAAGTCATCTGAAACAGTCTAAGAATTTTCCTTTTTCATAATTCCAACTCAGCCTAGCAACAATATCTCTTACCGCGAGACATTCGTGCGTACCCTGGTGTTCATTTTGGTATTTTTAACATTTGAATAAATTGAAACAGGTACGAATATACGTTTAAAATAATAATATCACTAATAGGGAAAAAACTGCAAGTGTGAATGAACTGACTATGCACTAGACTACTTATGACCGTTATAAATTAACTCTATGCCGAGTGAATTTTATGTAAATGTCCGTTAAAATAGATAGCCGAAGTGGACGCGTATCACCGTTGATATGAAGTGACGGCTAGTTAGAATATTCAGTTCGTTAATCCACTGGACGTCCCACGGGCACAGTGTGCGACACTTATTGGATTGTGTTAATCTTCCCAGGACTCGTTTCACCTAGAGTGGGCTGATATTAGCGCTATTTGGTCTCTAGTAGGACATAATATGAAAGTGTGCCTTAGTTAATTTATCTATTCTGTAACATTTATCGCAAAAAAAAGATTTCGTGCCGTAACTAATAGATTAAATATTACAAAGGTTTCATTTTGTTTTTCGTCACCATGTACTCTACCAAAAACTATCTGTGTTTAGTTTTTTCCCTATACTGTTGGAAAAGAAAATTTATATGTTTTGTTTTTTCCGATTACAAAAAGACTAATTATATAATACAAAGTAAAGCATTTAGGTATATCTACCAGTCCATATGATTATATTAGATTTTTTAAAACCTAGGACCAAAATAACAGCTACTGAAAACATTTTTGATTTTTGTATTAGAGTTGTTTTATACGGTTAGCAATAGACCTACACTAAAAGGTTAAATATTATAATTTATGATCAAATAATCACTAGCATTTTTTTAAAGAAGCTCTGTGTAATTAATTAATAGTCTACTATTACACTTCATCATCCGTACCTAGATGTAGAGGGCGTCATAAATTAATTATTACCTATTCCGTATCATTGTTAATTGCCTGTATGACTTCATACCTCGTGTGATTTGGCACAGAAGCGTAATGATTATTAGCATACGTCAAAGTAATACTATAGTAGTATTGTCATTTATTTCATATAAACTTAAATGATAATAGTGCGAGCGGTTGGCGTTCTCTAACTTATTTTATTGTTTAGTGACTTTAGACAAAGAATTTCCCTCTGTGACAGTCTTAATAAAATTTTGTGCAAGTTCATTCCTCTATACAACTCATGAGTTTAATGACCTGTGACCAACTGATTCTGTCTAATCAATTAACTTTAGTTGTAAAAGCTGTAGCTATTTACTAGGTTTCAATCTATATATTTACTTAATCTAGGTTAGTTATTGGATTTTGTAAAACTGACTGGCTGATTTTATGTAAAATTTTAATAATTTATCGACCTAAAGACTCAAAATATTTATTAAACTTTCATTATTCTTTAATCTTTTTTAATAGTTAAAATGCGCGCATTGTATCAAATTTGTAATTCGTTAGCTTTTAATAATAACCTGTCAACCACACCCGTGGCTGAATTTTTTTGTGCTTAGGATCAGTATCATCTTTAGACCAAAGCAGTCCACATTTGGTCATAGGTCTGGAGGATTTTGCCATAATCGCCACGGTGGGCAGTCGGATTGGATCACTAATGATATGACCAATGGTGGAGATATCACACTGTTGTTGCCCACCTCGTCATCTATGATGTACTTCTTTAGTAGAGGTTGCACGGGGCATTTTCTATTTAGTATACATACGTATACTACAAATTTTGGGTTGTCGACTTAAAACTTGTAATATAGGTAGCTCACAATTTGATTCTCATTTCAACGTGTATTGTTGAACCTAATTACATAGTCAAATCCTACATACATACTACCTATATATATAAATTATTTGTGGAAATTTCATAAACGATATTATCTTTTTTTAAAGTGTTTTGTTACCAAAATTGTAAACAAAACGTGAACGATCATTAAAATAAGTCCCCTGTATCAGATATGAGTATATCTGTGTAAAAAACCTAAGCGCTTTACTTATTATAACCGATTAAATAGTTTGCAATTTGACTCTTTAATTCATCGTTAAGTTCAAAAATCTAAGAAGGGGGTTTGTAAACCTATTTATGGACATCAATGCAGATTTTCTTATAGGCAGACGAAACAATTGTAACTTAAGGAATTTTTTGAATGAATTGAAGCTGAATGTAAGGATATAGGAATGCAATAGGATAGGATCCAAAAGATTGTGGTTCCCGTCACGTATGGAATAAGTGTCAGGGCGGTGGGCGCAAGACAAGCATGAGAATTACGTTTCGTTCGATGCGTATTAAAACTGCATTTCACACCCTTGAGTTGGCTCGTGCATTTGAATATGCACTTTAAGTAACATATAAATCAAAATATATTGGATTTAACAGTTTCACTTTGATAGATCTTAATTTACCAAACAATAATGCGTTGCAATTTAAGCAGTACCTATGCTTGTGTGTTGTGCTTTTTAAGCAATCAAATTGCTAGTGTAAATTGAAAATAGATATCCTTGAATAAACATTTTGACTTTACCCTTTGGAAGGTTGTGGGTTCTACTTTAGGCAGTCGAAATATTTACTATAGAGCCAAGTGCTGCCCCCAATTGAAAATAATTTTATTACTTCTAAACAAAATCAATTCCCAAAAAACTAGAAGATTATCATTTTAGCAAATTACATCTAGTATTTATTGAATCACTATTAACTGCTTTTCATTCTGGAATTCTTGCGTATTGTACAATATTGCTAAAAGCGGCCGCTTTTGGCGTTACCACAAATTCGACTTTATTTATACACTACTAAATGAAAAGTTTACTGAGATTCAATAAATACCAGAAGTAATTTGCTAAAATCATACTGTTCTAGTTTTTTGAGACTTGATTTTGTTTAGAAGTAATAAAATAAAATCAATTAGGGGCAGCACTTAGCTCTAGTAGGAAGGAATTTTATTATCAGTACGCTACGTATCACAATCTTCGGACAGTTTACAATTAGTAAAAATACAATTGTACGGTGACGAATACACAAATAGACTGTATATTTGTGTATTCGTCACCGTGCTGGTATGGTAATTTTTTTATACTATACTTTATTTAAAATTTTAATACGAACAGTATTTAAACTTGAATAATTATGTCTTAGGCGGGACTCGAACCCGCATGCATTTAATTGGTAAGTCAACACTGCAATTCTCAATTCTTTCATGTCGTTTGAGTCAATTGATTCTCAAATGTCATAAGTTGGTTCACACCCATTAAGTAAATGGCCGCTCAGCAGATCACTTATTGAAATCAGTCGAAGAAGAGAACGCAATTTATTTGAAAACGTGATCAAAAATCCACATGAGTTAGAACAGTTGGTGTAATTGAGAAGTCTCATCACGTATGGAATAGGTCGGGCAGACATCAGGCGTGTGTGGAATCGCTGCAAGTCTTGCACCCGCTGATTTTTACACAGAACTCCACTGACCGACCGCCCGCTCCAAAGTAATTTCGAACTCGGAAATACATTCCGGCCAGCTTGTTCCTAGAATCAATTCGATTGCCTTCTATAAATCGAATTTTGTCACTAGTACACAGTGGTTTGAATTAGTACACAAACAACCCGTGTAACGGTTTTAAATTATTATTATTTTGATTGATTGTAAGTTAGAGAAACGTATTCTGAGTGTATTTATTACTAGTATGCATAACATCAGTTATTAAACAATTTACTAGTTGAATAACGTAAACGGGTTTAGATTATATTTTTCATAATAAATCAAGTTGAACTAAATTTAAATGCTATTGAAATAAATAAAGAATCGCCTAAAAAATTAAGAAACACGTAGTTGTTTAGTCTTCCATAAATTTAATAACACGTCGCGAACTTTAATAAAGCATTTCGACGCATAATGAGGGTAAATATTGGTTAAAGCGGATACAGACTAGCGTGTAGGGAAGCGTGTTTATTGACGCAGCGACACAGCGGGTACAGCCTACTTTATATTAAGCCCGTCGGTCCATCAGACGTAGCCAGGACCGCGCCACTTGTAGACATTGCAGTCTATAAGGATACCTAATTATTATGCATTTTGAAATGCCACCTCTATTTGCTTACAAGATACTATGATTCTAATAGCGATGTGTGAGAAGACAATATTTCCGACAGTCGATCTGTGTTAAAATATCAAATAATATTAAAAGACTAAAGTTTATAAACTCGGTTTTTCTGAAAGAGTACAAAAGCAATGCGTGAAAAATAATCTCCGACATTTTTGCAATCAACCACGAGCTACAGTAATAAAAACGCTCGTAATACTACACAAAGTCTTCGCCTTAAATACTTCGTCGAAGAATTTTTATTAAAAAAACAATATTGTCTAAACAGTGTATCTCTATGGAATGTCGGCAAATCTCTAATGAAACCGCTTCTGTTTATTCTGCCGATACGAAATGAGAAATGAGTGCAGCAATCCTTAGGAATTTCTACTCGCGCCTCTGTACTTCATATTGTAATATTAATTATTGCGATATTGATACTGTTCGAAAGGCACGATTGTGGAAACTGAAGGCTAGGATTATTTGTGTTTCCCTCGTCCAGGGAGTGGGAATTGGAAATTGAAGCTATTGAGTCAATAGGAAAAATAACGTTAAACGGGTTGTCGGAAGACCGCTAGGCGGGCGGGCGCTTCGCGATCCACCGGATTAGGCCTCCAACACGCACGGGTGCGCCAACTTCCTATTTATGTTGCCCCGACCAAACAACTTGTAGGCTCTTTATTACAGTTGTTCTTTTCCGCTCACGACGTCGTTACCGTTTCGATAAAATATCGTGTCGATTCTTTGTTTCGAGCAAGGGGCTTAAGTTTCACTCGGTCGTGCTTGATTCGGTATTAAGAATATAAACGTTTCCGCCTGCAGGAAACTGAATGTTTATTAATGTTTACAGCTATGCTCGAGTTCTTATTTAGTTTAACAAGAATGTTTCATAAATAAAAGTTTATTTAAAATTTAAAGAACTTAAGTGTGCTTGGTTCGTCTTTTGAAACATTCGTAATAGGAAATTCACATAGGTTGAAAATACTGTCTTTTTTAATTTACTCGAACACTATACATGAAAATGAAAGAAAGATACATATCTTTCAGTACGGATTTAAACTCGCGTTTATTTTACAGTACATTTCGTAAACATGTAGATGTTTAGATCACATAATTATATTTTAAAATATCAGCCAGCCTAAAGGTAGAATTCGAAATGTATTCGTATTCAAATGCAAATGACCACTACGAACAAACAAATAAAATAGCCTATAATTTTCAGATGCACTGACAAGATGCCATGAGCGCCACGAGGATGGAGAGGGCGGGGAGGCGCGTGAAAGCTGGCTCTCTGAGCGGCTTGTCCGGCGGCGCGGCGAGCGGCGCGGCGAGCGGCGTGCGCCGGCAGCGCTCGCTCGAGTGGGGGGGCGACCGATACAGCAGCAGCGACGACGACCGGCCCCCCCAACCGCCACCGCTGGCAGACCGAGTCTTTGCCTCGCTGCTGGCTCAAGCAACGCAACAGTTCGATGGTAAGAATCTTAAACGGTTCCATCTTTATTTTAACATGACTGGGAATATGACACCATTCACAAATAATTGGAAAACATAATTTCCTTAAAGTTACAACTTATTTAAAACCTGAAAATTCAGGGTTCATTTATTGTAGGAGTTTTCTATTTGCTTTCATATAACTAAACTATTACGTGACGATTAGCGTACCCAATACCTGACGTATTGGGTACGCTAATTGTCACGTAATAGTTTTCCACTGCCATATAAAATCTATGGCAAATACGAGTATACGTTCCGAAAGATTTTAGAAAGCATATCAATTGATTAAAGTGTCATCTACTTATCTGGATAATATTATAACATAAAATATATGACAGGGGCAGATATATCCATATTTACGTGTAATCGTTACATCGTGTTACGTAGCAAGCCACTCATATTTTGTCTCAGCCAATGGGAATACAAAATATCGATGGCAAATTTTTTAGAAGTATGATAAAATAGGTATTTAAAAAAATATTGTCTAAACTTCCTTCGATTGTGCTACAGGACTTCACAACCTTAGTATACTTTTCTAATAACTTCATATAACCTTTGGTAAGAGAGTTTTATCTGCGCATCAAGTTTGCAAGCTTTCTGATCGGCGCTCTACATAAGCTCCAATTTCCCCTACGTTCAAGATATTCGCTTGCAGTGATGCAGCTGCGTGCTGCAATGCAAGCAGTAGGCAACTAAGTTCATGGGTGTTATTTACTTACAAGTTTAGTATAACTTGGAGCACCTACATCCTAGTTACAGGCTACATCGTCTTGACAAGTAACAATATGTGTATTAGTATGTAACAATCAATTTAAGTAAGTATATAGTCTGCGATTTACATATTCTCTAATTAAATGTGTATGTATAATACGCATTGGATACAGAACCATACGGGTAGAAAAAGAAAGTAGATGTGTTGCTTTGTCTTCTTTATGAAAACACATTGTATCCTAAAACCAAATATGTTGGGCATAACATAGGGTTTTTCATATTTGACTGATGAGCCGACACAGGCTGGCGTGGCGGGATCAACTCTGAATTTGTTATTCATTCAGCGACACGGGTGAAGGTCCGCCGAGCCCTAACAAGTGGGATCATTAGTGGGGCTGTGGGGGACGGGGGGATCACGGCAATTGATAGGGGAGCACCCCGCGGTGAGCTTATGAGGAAAACTTTACACGTAAACCCACAAAACCTTCGGCTTTGGCCTTCCGTCATGCCGACTGAGGAGTTGATGATGTCATAGACAACTCATGCATAATTTTAAAGAGATCCAACAACTCAACACTGTAAAGTTTCTGAATAAGTTAACTCATTCTGTTTTGTGTAACAATGTGTAATTTCCTCTTACGACATTTGGGTAGCAATAATATTATCTTTTTGAGTTTCGGAGGATGGTAGGTCTGTCCTGGGAATTCAACCTGCCCTAAAGTATTTTTGTCTAAAGAAAGGATATTGCCGTAATTATAAAGAACCCTTTTAAGTTGGCTTTAGGCAGATTCAACATTTTCTTTTTACAGAATGTTTTTTTAGATTAAATAGACAATGTAATTAAAAAAGTACAACTTCTCTAACGGAACGACAGCAGTTAATAAAATGGCGAATGATTAATCATAGTTCGCCTTTTTATAATTAAAAAATAGGGTGAAAATGAGACCTTCAATGTGTCGTCATACTAATGTGCTAGATTTTTTTGCTTTCTTAGGATCTAAAATAGATTTTATTATAAACATATTCGACATTCTTGATATACAGGGTTAGGCACAATAGAAATTTTAGTGTTATTGCCTCGATAAGCGTCTTGTATCCGTGAAGAGTTAATCAAGGATAGGCGTGAATAAACATAGAAAGTCAAATTCATCGTTGCACTGCATCCACCAGCTTGCTTTTGAGCAGCACTCGTAGTCGGATGGCAAAGCCTTTCTGCAGTCATGATTTGGAAGGCCTATTACAGGCTTAGACCAAAACTCGTCGTTGCAACGAGAACATACGACACGGTTCGCTTGGGGCTAAATTGGCCATAGTTTCTATTTGCACTTCAGTACACAGCCCAAATACCTACAACCGTGTCCCAACTTCTCTGAAGTTCATTATCCTGCTGTTAATTTGTTAAAGGCCATAAAACTAAGTTTGACTACATTAGAATATGATATTTTAGCAATCTAATTGCTATTATAATATTAGCATTTAAACTTGACGAATTTCATACCCATTGCACGGGGATGCCGGTTCGATGTCCGCCTGACAAATTTTCATGTTTTAATATTAAGTGTGACTGTATCGAAAAGATGGTGTAAACACTTAAAATTATACTTATTGTGTTTTATGAAATTAAATACAAATCTTTGAATGATTAGGAATTAGGTTACTGAAACAAAGAAAAAAAACCTACAATACCTATTATGTACATATATACTAGCGGATCCGACAGACGTTGTCCTGTCATATCTATGAATATTGATTATGAAATGGTATAATAAAAGAATTGTTACCAATTGTTTATAATTATTATGCTTTATGATACACAACATTCTTTGTTTTCTCTTTCTGGTGGGTATATAAATAGTTTTGTTTGTATTCTGAGACGGGAACAGGCAACATTACTGGCCATGAGCAAAATAATTTTTTTTATCCCTTGATTATATTTTCAGCACGCATTCTGTCAATGTTATGTCAAACGCAATAAATTAAATCAGTTTAAATTGTCAGTTCAATCAATTTTTTATAACATTTAAAACAGATAATGATTACTTGATACAAAATCGTCAGATTGCAGAATTCAAAGATACCAAATGTTGTCAATTCCGAATCTTTAATAGTAAGAAATACCATAAATATGCAGGCAAGGAGGTATGCATGCACGTAAGCAGGCATATATGCATGCATGCAGGGTAGCATGCATGGATGCAGGCTAACATGGATACAATCATATATGCAGGCAAGCAAGCATGCATGCAGGCAAGCAGCATGCATGCATGCAGGCAAGCAAGCATGCATATAGGCAAGCAGGCAAGCATGCATGCATTTGTTTTGCTCTTCTCCGGCGCTGCGGGGAGTGCAGTCCTTCCGCCCTTTCCTTCCCAAAAGGAGAACTATGCCATAATCGCCACGCTTGGCAGCAGGTTGGCGATCGCAGTTTGGCAAATGGCAGAAAAAGAACGCTGCTGCCCGTCTTTTCCCGCAGTACTCCTTTAGTCGCCTCTTACGACACCTATAGGAAGACACGAAATGTTGTGTGGTGTTGGACCTTTAAAAAAATTGCACAACTCCAAGGTTACATTACGTTGTACCCCTGCTCCTACCAGGTAAATGCCTCTAAGGGTTTATTGCAAGCTTAGAACTTTGGTAGCTATCATAGTATATTATTATTGTAAACATTTGTCAATATTATGACTAAAAAAATTAGTTCACTATAGATAGATACATAGATAGATTATACTTTTATTTCACAAAACAAAGGTAACATGAAGTACAATTAGTCGGTTTTATGGCTAAAAGCAATCCGTACCAGACAACCTTTGGGTACAAAATAACTACATCACCATCTTGTTAACCATCTAAATGCGTAGGTAATGCATTATAAAAATAAATTTCACCTTGTCACTTTAAAATTGATAGAAAGATTGCATTACTTACTTAAAGTCGTACGGTAATTTATCACCTATTTCTTTTGTCAATATATTAATAATTTGTCATAATAATATAGTACCATATTTAGGTGTAATACTATACTAATACTGACAAACGTACAATAATACTATACTATGATCTACCTAAGTTCTAAGCTTGCAGTAAACCCTTAGAGGCATTTACCTGGTGGGTGCAGGGGTACAACATTATGTCACCTATTTGATGGAAAAGCCGGTAATATTATCATATCCCGTGATATGCAAGATCATCTAAAAATGTACTGTGCTCGCGGGACTTTTATTAGATATCATAACCGTAAAGGTAAGTGCGTTCTACGAGTACCAGGCTCAGATATTGCACCCTCAACTTTCTTATCTTACCCGCTAACTATAAACTTACAGTCATAATGATAACAATAGTTGGGTATCGTTATATCAGCTCTGCTGGGTGAGTCAAATCACCCATTGAATTCGATAAGATGAAAACTACCTAGCCTCAATATTAACTAATATCAACGAAATTAAAGAGAAATGTACGTATTTATCTCGTGTTACTTAGGGTTTCTCATAGATTTAATATAATTAAATCTATGGGGTTTCTGGTTAAGAATTAGCCTATCCGTGATCATGAATATAATTTGAAACCGTATAAAACTCGATCAATAAATTTATTTTTGTGTTGGCATAAATTAAGAAATTAATTTAAGAAGCACAACTTCACCTGAAACAACGTTTCTTTTTTGAAAATTATAGGCCAAGATAAGTAGTTTTCCTGACTGCAAAAGTGCGAAAGTTTGGATGTAAATGTTTGTTATTTAATCACGCCAACGGCTAATCGGATCAGATAAAATTTGATACTGATATAGATTATAGGCTGCATCAGCACATAGGTATCGGATTTTAATGTTCAATTAATGATGTGGATTGTTCGCACACGATAGCTTTTACACAAAACACAGCTTGCTTGCCCAACAATAACTGAAGACTGGCGCTCTAGATGATTCACTGACAATAATATATCTTCTATAAAGTAAAGTCGTATAAGTTACATCACTTACTCGAGAATAACTGGACCAGTTTTTATAATTTGTGTGTTTATGGATTTGTTTTCATCCGGAATAGGATAGTACTGAAATAAGTATAAAAAATATTCTTTAATAAAAAAAACACTCTTCTGCCACGAACCCCTCATATACGACAAAACAAAGTTTGGCGGATCAGCTAGTATAATAAAAACGAGACGAGACTTAGTTCTATTTACAATGTCAATCGTTCACTTGATGATTAAATACATGCTGAATAGCAAGCTCGCAAGCAGAGCAATTTAATAATTTTGTAAAAAAATGAATTTGTATGATATGTACGTACCTATGTCATTTTCTGCTTTTATCTTTTTGTAAACTGTATTGAATGTATCTTAATGTTATCTTACAGCGTATTCGTAATTGTTGATACATTGGTGCAATCCCACCTTTGTTGCTTACAAACAAAATTATTATGCCGATCTGTAGACAGAGCGTGTCCTGCATCGAATGGAGCTTCACATGTTTTTGTCAATAAATAAAAAAGGACACCTACTCTATTCGATGCATTTGTATAGGTATATATTAGATGTCCAATAACAAATATCTTTTCACGCGGTAAAACAATAATGATATTTCCAATGAATATTCTGATATTCATATCTATTGAGGTGATTTCAACTTTTACATGTATTACACAGTACTAACATGGAGAGCCTGTTATTGTTATCCAATATTATTGTCAACCAGAAGAAATTTCATAAAATTAAGCAGCAGAATATTGCTATTACAAAATGATATTTGAAATCTGAGAGGCACGATATCTCAAGATCCTAACGATTTTATTATTTATTTGATCAATCCAATATCCTGCATGAAACGAGATTGTCCGTGTGTTTGTTGAAGTGCGATGTATCTGCCAGTAAACGTTTATCAATACTTATTTAAAATCTAGTTACTCTTAATAATATGTGATTTCAGGCTAATATATTATCTATATCTATGTCAAATCTCAGCCGTAGTAGTGTAATTGAATAATAAATCATCTAAACTTGCATTTTTAAAATATTAGTGTGATAGCTTAGATTCAAATGGATAATTTAAGTAACTTATTTTGCTCTGAGTACACCTGCGCCAACTCAGGGATAAGCTATCTTATCAAACATTATACATAATACTCAACAATGTTAATTAAGATGAGTAAGTTGTTTCGAGATATCAATCATGTATTTTATTAGCTTCCGATATTTCGGCACTTTTGCCAGCGCCATGATCGCAGAAGATAAACACAAGGTACATCTTATTATGATTCATCCGTGACCGTGACCATTAAAGTTTAAAATATTATAATATTTGTCAATGACTATTACGCGGTAAACATTAATAATTTAAAAATGATTTCCGTGCAAATACGGGTGCAGCGAGTTGTAGTCTCTAATCAATAAGCAATCCTCAAAGCTTCAAGTAGGCGAGGCATCACCCATTATTGAATAAAAGATTTTATTAAATTCCCGCTGCGACGGTAAACGATTTATTGGACTAGGAATGTCATTTTGAATGATTATATGTATTGTACCGGAATCAAAAAATAAATCACAATGAAAATCTTAATGTAGTTTTTACAAACAGTTAAATCTTTTAACACAATTATGGAAATTCCGTGTTAAAGAGTTTTAGTGTCTTAAATATTTCAATATACGAGTAATATGCAGGTATAAAAAAAACTTACTGAAGTAGTTTCACCTAATAACTTCAGGGTCGTTGCAAAGGTTAATCCATCAATACACCGTACATTTTGAACGTAACCACTATGTATAACATCTAGGCAGTGTTCTTTTTAATTTTTTTATCAAAAAAATATAAAATATTGATTCAGCTTTTCACTTTGAAACACGCTGTGACGCGCACCGACGTATCTGTGTAAGGTTCATTCATCCAGGACCAGGACCGGCCGAAGCAAAATAATACATGGCATCCGTGCATGCGCGCACGGTTCAAAATTAAAAGTCTTATTTTTTACATTTTTCCAAGACTATTTTAATTATTAATAAAATAAAAATAACACTACCAAGATGTGATACTTAATAGTTACATAGCGTGGGCATCGTTTGTTGGGTGGTTCAAAATGCACGGTGTTATATTCACTGGTGAATTGACAGCTCTAAGCATGCATTTGTGTATAGATACTGCCTAACTCTGGATAGCTTTATTAAAAACACGGGGCAAGTGTGATCTGGACTAGCGCACTGAGGGTTTCATACCACCAAGACATGATGTAACTACAAATTAACGGTTTTCGATTTTTTTCCTACATTACATTACAACGGGAAGTACATTATAGGTTTTGATTCCGTTGCCAAGATTGTATGTATAAAATGGCCACATCTTAAACATGATCGCGTAGATTTACTCTGCTCTTCCACTGCTCCAAGGGACTGGAAACAGTTTATTATTATTTTTAATTATGTATTGTATACCTTTAAGCGTTTCTTAAGCGTAGGAAAAATGGTCTTACCTTACCAGACAGACAGACAGATAGACAGGTAGGTACGGAATTCTAAAAAGATTTTCACTTTACGGGCCGAATGTCACGTTGCAAGCGTTTAATAAACATCATTGTGTTTGTCCCGCATGTTTCGAGTTGAGTTAACATCACTAATTAACTGATACTATAAAATGGCACGTGCCGCAGCCCTATGCTATATTTGTTTCGATACTTCACTTGTATTGAGAGTGGTATGTTTGATAGCATACATAGTAGTCGCTACCACGATACTGACGACCGATTCTCGTTTCACGGTAAACTCACTTGACGTAGACTATCTGGCTTTAATTTATTACACTGTTGGTATCATCTCACTCGCAGGTTCGAGGACTTCCAACCTCCCGAACAAGCCGGGTTCCGAAAAGGCTATAGTACCATAGACCACATTCATACGCTGCGGCAAGTTATACAGAAGACCGAAGAGTATAACTTGCCACTTTGCTTAGCGTTGGTGGACTATGAGAAAGCCTTTGATTCTATTGAAACCTGGGCAGTGCTGCAATCTCTCCAAATGTGCCAAATAGACTACAGGTACATCGAGGTGCTAAAGTACTTATACCAAAACGCCACCATGTCAGTCCGATTACAGAACCAGAGCTCTAGGACGATATCATGAACATAAGACGAAAATCATGTTAAATGCCCATGTTGCACCCGCTCCAGTTAACGTTGGGAATATTGCACTTGAAGTTATTGACCACTATGTTTACCTGGGACAGACAGTCCAGTTAGGTAAGTCCAACTTAGAGAAAGATATCTCTCGTCGAATCCAGCTCGGATGGGCAGCGTTCGGGAAGCTCCGGCATATATTCGCGTCCGAAATACCTCAGTGTCCCAAGACGAAAGTCTTTGACCAGTGTGTGTTGCCAGTAATGACATATATGTGAGACGTGGTCGTTTACTATGGGTCTCATAAGAAGGCTCAGGATCACCCAGCGAGCAATGGAGAGAGCGATGCTTGGTATTTCCCGCTTGATCGAATCAGAAATGATGAGATCCGCAGGAGAACTAAAACAAACCGACATCGCTCGAAGGATTGCATCGTTGAAGTGGCAGTGGGCGGGACACATAGCGCGGAAAACCGATGGCCAATGGGGCGGAAAGGTTCTTGAATGGCGACCGCGTACCGGACGACGTTCCGTGGGCAGGCCCCCTACAAGGTGGACCGACGATCTGGTCAAGGTCGCAGGAGGCCGCTGGATGCGGACAGCACAGGACCGATCGTTGTGGAGTTCCTTGGGGGCCGAGGCCTATGCCCAGCAGTGGGCGTCGTTCGGCTGATATGATGATGATGATGTTGATATTGTGGGGGCTGTGGGACTTAACTTTCACCGATTTCACGCTGATTGAATAATATCGATAAATTAACTGTGATATTTTTTTTTAATTTGTTTTTGTTTTCGACTTTTTCATCCTTCTTCCTCCTATATAAATGAGCCTGTATAAAAGTAAGTTTATTATTAGGATCAAAAATATAATCCATCTAGGTAATAAACAACTTGTTTATGATGCGAGTTTAATAATATTAAAACGGTAAATGCAAATATTTTTAACTATAAAAGTTCAATTAGGTAGTAAATTATAAGCACAACACATGAATGTTTCAGGCAATAGTCGAAGTTAATCAGATCACGAAATTATCAGTTTTTTGCTATATGCAATTTATTTTACCACTTGCTCGGCGGTGATGGAGGTCAAACCTGATCAAATAGCACTGGATTTGCAGACAAGTCAACATATCTGGCTCCTTCCTTCAAGGTTTACGGAGGTCTAGTGGCAAGCGCCCAAACTGTATTAAATTGTTTTATTGCTTCTCGAGTCCATGGCCCGACCCTGAAAAAGATCAAAGCTAGGCGCCAGCAGAAAATTTCAAAGTATCTAGTATAAGCCTAAAAACATTAAGTTATTTATTTTAATTTGTCAATCCGAATGTAACTCAAATTGAAATTTGCCTTTGCTTTCTATTGAATTAAAAGCGATAACAAGGTGAATACATGTACACACAGGCCACAGTAGACCACATGAAATAGTATGTTTGTGAATGTACTTGTAACTATAAGTGAATTTGTATGGTAGGTACCGCACTTGAAGTGCTTGTTCGCCCGATCGAGCGATGTTCATACGAGCCTGTTCATTTAACCGTTTTGCTAAATGTAAGTGCTTGTTGTTTCTGTGTTATTCATAGCAGGTGCCCTAACGAGTAGTTTAAACACTCAATTATGTAATATTTTAATTACATAATTGAATGAAAGCTTTTATAATTTTCAAAAAATGAAAGAATTATTAAAATTTTAAGTAACACTATAATGTAATTCAATAATGAAATTACAAAATTTTAGCAGTAATGTTTAATGCCAGACGAATACTGCAGACTGCAGATATACTGTTGACTCATAATTCGGTTTCCCAAGGAGTTAAAGATAAAACCCAAATGTATTGGATGAATACTAATTTGTAATAAATAATTATAAATGCGATAGCTACCTACTCGTAGATCGACATTTCGTCAAGCATAGATAAAGTAGAACTGTAGAATTATAAAACGCGGGTTTTTAGAAACATTTTCATATTGGTTACGTCCAAACTGCTCGTATCAGTGGATTAAAGTCGCTAGTGTGCGGGGCTCTGGAGCACATTTCCAAAACAACCGCTGCAGCTTTCCAATAACCATTCGCTATAATTAATACATTCGCATACCGATATTCAGTCCGTCCTATGAGAATCTCATAGCTTTGAATAATTTATTACACTGCAGCCGGGCTTCAAAAGTGCGCTAGAGCCGTTAATGGTGGCTTTTTGGGGTTGTTACCGGCATTACCTTTGGAATGGCCGCTAATGTGATTAGCCGAGCTGCGTTATGGTTCGCGCAGCGCTTTAATGCACCAGACAGACTGTAAACGCGTTAGCGTGGCCGCGTGATCGATGTCTCTCGATGCCACGCTTCGACAGATTTCATTTAATGCATCGTTGTGGTCTGCTGACGCTAATACATACGAGTAGTTGTCCTGAAGTCGTTTTGTTACGAGCCTTTTGGCAGGTCCTACTAAATTGTGTTGCATGAATGCCTCATCGTCGTCTGTGAGTTTTCTGACTAAATGTATTTTGATCGGAGTTCAAATAGGTCCTTAACCAGCCTAACACGGACCTACTAAGACGTTCTTTTAAGACGACAAATTGTTTTGATGAAAAATGTACAATAACACATTACTGGAAACTTTAATCCAAATCCGTAAAGCAGTTTTTGCGTGTAACGGTAACAAACATATCCTCACAAACTTACACATTAATAATTAATAATATCATAAAAAGAAGTTCGACATATGTCCAAGTGAGATGGTGCATGAATAGAGTAAACCTAAAGTGATATGGGTTGTATGGAGATGCATTAGGCCGTGATTTCACAGATTAACTGTATGACAACTGCAGTCTTCAATAGTTTGTTGGTCAAAGCTCTAAGTATACTTTCTACGCCGTGTATTGTGGCACCACCAAGTTGCTGACTATTATACCGTTATTTTAGATATACCTAGGTAGCCACTACATTTATTTACTTTTACTATATGTATACTGCCTTATATGGGACTCAAACCCACAACCTTCCACTTTTTGGTCGACCGTTAAGCTACCATTTTTTTTCCTGTCGAACAAGGCTCAATGTTTCTGTATATGTAGGTACTTACTTCCAAAATTCGAGAGAAATATTTTCACTAATATTTTAACAATCGGTTAAGTTGAAACAAGTAATATTTGTCTTAAAACTGTTTTTTAAGACACAAAATTTCTGGAGTAACTTGAAAATATAATTTTTAAAATAAAAATATCGACTGCCGTAGGTGGGGCTCAAACCCACAACATTCTGTTTTCGGGGCGATTGATCTCACCATTGAGCTACTAAGACATTTTTTCTCATCTTTTTGTTGTCGACAAATGGTATTGGAATTTGTATTATAAATGATATATTATTATGGTTTTGCATCAACCTACCTACATCTACTTTATCAGATATTTAAGCAATTTTAATATCAGTATCTAAACTTGAAAAAATTGTCTCAGACAGGAATCGAACCCGCATCCCCAGACATGTACGGGCGTGGTGCTTTGTCCAGTCTCGGTAGCATAATATGGACAAAGCACGATGCCCGATATGCACGAGCATGCTGTTTCGATTCCCACCTTTTAAATAATGATACTACCTTCATCTGAGATCAATCAAAAACAACTTTCACTAAATGCAATAAAAAGTTAGGCATCTCAGGCATGATAATCAAAATAATAGTATTTCAATCTTCGCAAAGCCGCAGCAAAGAAGACTAATATTAAAGGCAAAGAATAAACTCGTAATGTTAGCCGAGATTGGAAACCATAAGGCTTGGTAGTATCCATTTCATTTCGTATTTTTCTCCTTACACAAACGGTATCGGCGGTGTTATTAGAGGCAAGCCCAGTAAGTACGCAATATCTCCACCGCACAAGATTCCGCGAAGTCTATGGCCCGTTATTGCATGGAAATTCTGCGGTGTGCAACTTCATTGGAACGATTCTTTTGTTATAAAGGCTTCCACTCTATGTTCCCCGGTTATTGTTTTTCAAAAGCGGCGCGGGCACCTGATATTACCTTCCCTGAATCACAAGCAGTTAGGTTTATTCAATTAAGTTGCGCAAAGCCTTTGTTGTAGATGTAAAAAAAGAGATGCAATTTTCGCTCTCTCTCTCTCTATCTCTCTCTCTCTCTCTCTCTCTCTGACATTTTGTTGAGAAACATTTTTATGATAATACATTTGCATAAGATACGCTACTTAAAATTTCGCATACGCTTAATATTTATGTTAGTGAAGAAGTCGTGTTTTATAAAGATTTTTCCATAATTTAACGACTTATAATTATGCCAAAATATTAAGGGCTCGATAAAATAAAACTCACAATAATTATAACATATGATTTCGAATCATTCATTTCAGTCGTAGTTTTTATTGAAGTTATCTTAGGTTTAAGCTCGTGGCTTGAAGGTATCACGAGTGCTATAACCATATACAGGATGAAATTTTAACCACTTTCCAAATTTTAATATAGCAATCTACGAGACAAAAAACAAATGACGTATTTTTTCTTTTGATAAAGCCCAGTACAAAAATATCAAGAAAAAGCACTTTGAAAATGTACGCCAAAAATCTAAAATATTTGATACGGTCTCTTTTTTTACGTGATGCGCATCTTATTCATTCATTACGATACTATTCATACATACATACATATACATACATATTATCACGCCTCCTTCCCAACGGGGTA
This sequence comes from Anania crocealis, assembly GCA_949315895.1. Lineage (NCBI taxonomy): Eukaryota > Metazoa > Arthropoda > Insecta > Lepidoptera > Crambidae > Anania > Anania crocealis. Next base: position 11,397,361 of record OX438884.1, on the reverse strand, counting down.
GGCAGAGACCAAGGCCTTCCACTTACTACGATCCTGGCATACATCTTTCGCTTCTTCCACATTCATCAATCTTTTCATGCATGCTCGTCGGTTTAGAGTACTCTTGACCTGACCTTTCTTCAGAACATCCCCGATTTGATCGTGATAGTGTAACAAACCTCCCTTTTTAAAGAGTTTAAAAACTTAGAAATTAAACCCCATTGAATAAACAATTAAATAATTTGGCAGTGTGATCGTCTAGATATAATAGTAGGACCGTACGTTGTGTGAGAGTAGTAAGCCTGATTCTTTTAGAGGTACGTAGATGTTCAATTAGATATTCTTCAAGAGTTTCATCTGAATTGTTATACAACCCGGCATCGACTGAACCTACAGACATTTACCTAATATAATTATTTGATGTTATTTAATTTTACAACTTAATGAATAATCCACCAAAGTAGAAAACTACTAGATTAAGCTAAAATCCTTGCGTTGGGCTACTTTGAAAGAGTTTTAAACCATACTCCAACAGTAAAACAAACCTAATCCGAAAATACCGATTACTCCTTTAAATCAACCTAATCAGATGGGTTTTAATTAATTTAAATAAATTCAGTCTGAACGAACCGGAAAGAATTAATTAAACATTGTTTCAAATTCAAATCCTGTTTTGATTCAAACTAATCCAAAAATACCGAACACTCCTTTAAAGGTCCATAATGAAATCAGTGGTCGACCTTAAAAGCCCTCGGCATTATCACATCAGCTCGGATCAAGAAGACTTAATTAATTGAAACAAACTCAAAATCCTACAGTAATACAAACAAATCCGAAAATACCGAACACTCCTTTAAAGGTCCATAATGAAATCAGTGGTCGACCTTAAAAGCCCTCGGCATTATCACATCAGTCTGGATTAAGAGGATCTAATTAAGCGGGAAAATTCAGGATCCTACAGTAATTTGAACTAATCTGAAAATACCGAACACTCCTTTAAAGGTCCATAATGAAAGCAGTGGTACGACCTTAAAAGCCCTCGGCATTATCACATCAACCCAGATTAAGAGGATATTAACAACTTGAACAAGTTCAGACTGAACCAATCAGAAGGAATTCACATAAATATAACTATTTTAAAATTAGATCCTACAGTAATTCAAACTAATCCGAATTAGATGGGGTTCTATTAATTTTAATAAATTCAGTCTGAACGAACCGGAAATAATTAATTAAACATTGTTTCAAATTCAAACCTTGTATTGATTCAAACTAATCCAAAAATACCGAACACTCCTTTAAAGGTCCATAATGAAATCAGTGGTCGACCTTAAAAGCCCTCGGCATTATCACATCAGCTCGGATCAAGAAGATTTAATTAATTGAAACAAACTCAAGATCCTACAGTAATACAAACAAATCCGAAAATACCGAACACTCCTTTAAAGGTCCATAATGAAATCAGTGGTCGACCTTAAAAGCCCTCGGCATTATCACATCAGTCTGGATTAAGAGGATTTAATTAAACGGGAAAATTCAGGATCCAACAGTAATTTGAATTAATCTGAAAATACCGAACACTCCTTTAAAGGTCCATAATAAAAGCAGTGGTACGACCTTAAAAGCCCTCGGCATTATCACATCAACCCAGATTAAGAGGATATTAACAACTTGAACAAGTCCAGACTGAACCAATCAGAAGGAATTCACATAAATATAACTATTTTAAAATTAGATCCTACAGTAATTCAAACTAATCCAAAAATACCGAACACTCCTTTAAAGGTCCATAATGAAATCAGTGGTCGACCTTAAAAGCCCTCGGCATTATCACATTAGCTCGGATTAGGAGGATTTTAATTAAATAATCAAATTTAGAAGGAACCCATCGGAAGTTATTTAAAGAAGTACTATTCTAAACTTTGATCCTACAGTAATTCAAACTAATCTGAAAATACCAAACACTCCTTTAAAGGTCCATAATGAAATCAGTGGTCGACCTTAAAAGCCCTCGGCATTATCACATCAACCCAGATTAAGAGGATATTAACAACTTGAACAAGTCCAGACTGAACCAATCAGAAGGAATTCACATAAATATAACTATTTTAAAATTAGATCCTACAGTAATTCAAACTAATCCAAAAATACCGAACACTCCTTTAAAGGTCCATAATGAAATCAGTGGTCGACCTTAAAAGCCCTCGGCATTATCACATTAGCTCGGATTAGGAGGATTTTAATGAAATAATCAAATTTAGAAGGAACCCATCGGAAGTTATTTAAAGAAGTACTATTCTAAACTTAGATCCTACAGTAATTCAAACTAATCTGAAAATACCGAACACTCCTTTAAAGGTCCATAATGAAATCAGTGGTCGACCTTAAAAGCCCTCGGCATTATCACATCAGCTCGGATTAGGAGGATTTTAATTAAATAATCAAATTTAGAAGGAACCCATCGGAAGTCATTTAAAAAAGTACTATTCTAAACTTAGATCCTACAGTAATTCAAACTAATCTGAAAATACCGAACACTCCTTTAAAGGTCCATAATGAAATCAGTGGTCGACCTTAAGAGCCCTCGGTATTATCACATCAGCTTGGATTAGGAGGAATTTATTCAAATAACAAAATTAACAATAAAATATACTTTGGTAGTCTATTCAAAATTATTCGGCATGAAATTTAATAAGTATTTTATAAAATGTTAACATAATTAATAAACAAAATCACACTAAATTCCAGTCTCAGTCTTTTGATTAAATGGTATAATAAGATCTAATAACCTAATGATAGATATCTAAAAATAGCTCAATTAATAACCTTTAATTAGGCCAATTGACGATTGCTAGCATAGAAATTGAAGAGCCTCGCGTACTTTCCTAGTTTAGGAAGTGTAAAAGAAGTCCTGGTAAGAAAGTACATAAGAGTCAGCGATGCTTAGGGAAAAGGTATGCCAGGATGTTAATGGTGAGTGATTTTAGTACAATTGTTAGATTACCAATTCAATGCCAACTATCTTAGCAATCTATAACAACTTCTATGGAACTTTTGCAAAGTTGTTCTCAATCAAGACCTGTGAGGTTTATCTTATTTCTATTAAAATCCATAGAACCCAACAAATGTCAATGACCTTAACCTTTTTTAGAAAATTAATAACAATTAAATCACTTACACAAATGTTATCTGGCTCTAAATAATATGCAATTGTCTTACCATTCCTGTTTAGTTAGAAAGACTGTCATTTAAATTTTATCTATTTACTTCAACATTCTATTTATTTTGTAATAGTCGGAATCAAGAAGACTGATAAAGTTTGATCTTATAATAATTTAAGTTATGGCTTAATTTATAGTTATTATCTTGTGTTTTTTTATACTACAGGTAAAAAAAAGCCATAATCTTATTCATTAACTGTCACAAACTTTAAAGCAACTATCTTTGAACATACTTACTAATAAAAGCATCTCTAATTGCAAAACAATAAGTGAGTTTAAGAATTTAGAGTTATTTTCTGATAATAGGCAATTAGCAGTTTGACTGAGATGTATAATAGATTACATACATATTTGTTTTAGACTTGGGAAAATACAAGTAAAGATATCTTAACCGCTACTCATTATCTTATATGAGAACATTAATTGATCTCAATCGTTAATTTATTGGGAAGTAGGTCATTTTCTGATAAAATTGATATTGATATTTTTGAAACAAATCAAATATTATGATAATCTTCTAAATGAATTAACATAAAATAGTTATGTAGTTAGTCATTAAGCTGTAAGAGTGGGAGTGAAAAGTATACCAGCAGAATTAATCTATAACTTGTTGAAAGGATTTGGTCTGAAAGTTGTGTACCTAATCTCATCAAATACCTAAATCTGCATTTGCAGATTCATTCCAGATTTGATTGGAAAGAAAGAGAAACAAGAGTAGTGAAGGTGAGTGTCGATTAATCATAAAGGGTACCCTTAAACCTACATCCGAGTCACAAGTCTCGGGGCTACTCGGAGTTTCTCTTTCTGTCACACTACAGACCGGGCATTCACATGGTGAATCCATGGAATGTTAAGAATTTGCCTCTTCCTTATATGATGTAAGATTGTCTCTAATTTACCAGAATATGAGTAGTCAAGGGAGCCTCACAGGTCTTGATTGAGAACAACTTTGCAAAAGTTCCATAGAAGTTGTTATAGATTGCTAAGATAGTTGGCATTGAATTGGTAATCTAACAATTGTACTAAAATCACTCACCATTAACATCCTGGCATACCTTTTCCCTAAGCATCGCTGACTCTTATGTACTTTCTTACCAGGACTTCTTTTACACTTCCTAAACTAGGAAAGTACGCGAGGCTCTTCAATTTCTATGCTAGCTTGCATATAACAACTATAAAATTATAATTCAAGGTTGCTGAAACCTTTTAACTAGCCGTGTAATTGATAAAAATCATATCGCACTTATTATTACAATATCTCAAACAATTTATCCTGACTCAACAATCACATAGTTTCCTCACAAACTTCCACTTTTGGCGCAATTTCCAGCGCGTCCCATGAAAACGTCAAAACCAAAGAGTATGTAAGCTGTCAAACCGGCGCGGCGGTCCTTGGATTCGTCCATTGAGCCAAAAACCAAAGTATACACACATTCGAAAAACTATTTCTTAATTTACTGTATTTTGATTTTATGTATTATTAGTACATTGTTTAGTTATTCTACTGCATTATTATTTTCTAAAATAGTATCTATAAGTGAACTGTGGCAAATGTACTAGATGTAGATGAATTTATTTATTACCATAGTTATAAAGGAAAACATCTACAGAGTTTTTTTTTTTAAATCACCATTTTTCATATTAGAAAAGGTTGGGTTGTTACAATAGGTTCGTCTAGGCCTTCCTCTTCCAACGTTCCCTTTCACACTCGTCTTGTAGATCTGTCTAGTCATTCTTCTCTCATTCATCCTCTCTACATGTCCAAACCATCTAAGCATCCCTTTCTCAATCCTTGTGACAATATCTTCTTTCACACCACAACGTTCTCTTATCACACTATTTCTTATCCTGTCACTCAATTTCACTCCTAACATACTTCTTAGCGCTCTCATTTCTACTGCATTTATTCTACTTTCATGCTTTTTCTGCCATACCCATTTCATAAGTTTTTGATTTTCTATTCATACCTTAAAAGGCTTATGACCGTAAAAATTGAAAACTATGTTGCAAGATATTTTCGGGTGATAACTTGATTTACATTTTTTTCTTCATAAATGAGCTCTAAATACGATACTGAACGCCTTTAAAAGTTTTGGAAAGTGGTTAAAATTTCATCCCCTGTATGTCTTGTGAGTATGGTGTCATTTCACGTCCTGTTTCAAAGGTTTCAAGGCAAACTTTGTAAAATATTATGATAAATGTATCCCACGTGACGTTGTAAGTCAATGCGTGACAGACGTTTTGTGCTTCGCGTCGGGTGGGCGCGACGCGCCTCCGACAATAATGACATATTATTGAGTTGTGAAGCCACGTGGAGTCGCGGAAATTCACCATAAATATCAAATAGCTCCGAGACGATTAATAATTATTTACGTTTTAGCACGAACATTCACTACGGAAAAAGGTGTGCTCATATTGTTAACAAGAATTTCAATCTATTCTCGCGAATGGATTGATGGAAATGTTTGCTTTATTGCTTTTACAGAAACATGTTCCAATTTAGTTTTTCATCAACAAAATCGGCGCCGTTATCATCAAAGGTTTAAATATAAACTGTTTTTATTTAAAGCTAAATGAATACTTGTGAGTGTTACAATACACCGCTGTGCAAAATAATTAGGCTTCTAACCGGCTTTTTTAACCGACTTTAAAATAATGGTAAAGGGTTCTCTGTTTGTCTGTCTGTATCTATTTAAACTATGATTTTGAATAAATTTATATTCACATACTACTTTTTCTACACCTAGTACTTTGCGTCGTATTTTCAAAGGGCGTAATCTAAGTTTACTCTAATCGCTGGTTCCATATCTAATCAAACCTCGTCGGCCTTCATCAAAGTAGGTTTATGTCCTTAAATTACACTAGTTACGGGACTTGGTCCCATGTGCGAGTGACGGGGCACAATATGCGGGCCCTATCACAGCAGATAACACTGGCCTTTGACTACAAAATGCATAGTTTGCCGGAAAATTCCGCCTGCCACTTTGAAGTAACCTTTTTGCGTATTTTGTTTACGAAGGCTTTCGACCGAATTGTAGTGGTTTGGTTGGTGACAAAAACCATACCTTTCGGTAAGGGTAACGATATTCTGTTTGAACCCGAAATAGAAGATCATTCTTCGACATAACAATGTTCCCGTTATTATTGAAATTTACTCGTGACTTAACGGTATGACAAATCCTACATTATTATAATCATTACATTCTACTACATTATTAGACGACCATTTAGATCAGCGGTAGCAAACGCTGCTTCTGAGCCATGGGTCGCGGGTTCGATCCCCGCACAGTACAGATATTTGTGTCCATGAACTTGTCTGTTTGTACTGGTCTGGGTGTTTTCTATGTATTATAAGTATGTATTTACAAAAAAAAAGTATATAAGTAAGTTTATCGGTTGTCTAGTACCCCATACGACAGGGTACTTAATAGTAGCTTAATTTGGGACTAGATGGCTCTGTGTGGCCTAGTGAGGCATGTCTTAAATATTATTTTCATTAATACAAAAACAGTAGAAGTAGGTAATGATGTCAATAAAATATGTTGGAATAAATACTATTTAGGGGTAGGAACATGAGTCTGTAATCGGAATACAACGAACAAAAACATATTTTTTATTAGTTTGAATTGAATACAACGGACCGTTAAGATTACTTTCTTAGGTTTGCTCATGTTTATAATTACTTTCTATGTTTTTTGCGTAGACATAAAGTTAGGAGTCAAATAAAAACCGCTTAACTTTCTAAAGCACAAATTACGTTATGAAGATCAGATTTTAAAAGTAAATATTGAAAGAATAAGGATTAAAGTAAATCCCTTAGAATATGCGTCGAGAGGAATCGTATAAATCTCGTAGAGTTCAATTGCACGGCAAATACTGTCTTGATAGTTCACGTTAAATGCAATTTACTGTAGCTCGGAGCTCCCAGCTTCTAGTGCAATAACTGATATAATTGTAGGAAAACACTGAAAGAAAAAAACAAGCCTGCTAAAGGAGGTTAGACTTAAATAAATATTTCTGAGCTTTATTGCTTTCCATGAAGGTATATATGTTATATCTACTTCTTTAATTTAAGTTTCAAAGCTAAAATACGCTGGTTAATAATAGTTAAAGAATTTTATGTAGACACTTGCTGTTGCCCGCGACTTCGTCCGCGTCAATTTCTGTTATTATGATCGTGGTTATTTTTGCAACATTTTTCTCTGATGCTTCGCTCCTATTGGTTGTAGCGTGATGTTATATAGCCTAAAGCCTTCCTCGGTTAATGGACTATCCAACACAAAAATATTTTTTCATCTGAGATTAGCGCATTCAAATAAACAAACAAACAAATTATTCAGCTTTATAATATAAGTATAGATTATTTAAATTTAACTGTGTGTTTTCACTTACATCAAAGGCATACTACAATATCCTTGCTTTAAGTGTATAAATATCTAGAATTATTCCCTTTATCATTCAAAAATAATTCATCCACTTAACTTTTTTCCTTTATGCTAAAATTCTTTGAAGTCGAGGAAAGCTCCCAAAAAGTAATTTTATTAATTACGAGTCAGGAATTCAACAAAGTTCCAAGCCGGAGAGGTCCTTTTCTTTCGCGGGGCGATCTATTATCTTATGAAGATTTAGAAATTCCTGTGGTGTGCGTTTCGTAGCACCGACTCAGGGCTGCTAATATCTCTACCATGAAATTAACTTTGTATTTGCTCATTGTTTTATTATTAAATATATTTTGTTATGGTCAACAAGAAATATCACGTTTTACTGTAACACGAGACGATACACTTAGTGTTTGACTTAGTTTTATCAAAACATATCTCTTATATGTTTTATTCAGAAAGGATGTTTGCCAGCCCTACAATAACAGCTGTTTGCTCGCTACCGGTACGAGTGCTTCAGTAAAGAAAAATCCCAGCATTCTTTTAAAATTAACTTTGAGATTTGATAATAAGTTTTAAACTATGCAAATGCATACAGAACCGTTTTGAGTTTCGAGTCTGTATATGGTAGTTGAGTTTAATAAACATATTTAGCAATTCACATTGAAATTACAACAAAGAACAGAATGTAAATTCGTCACGGAGATCTATTATCTTAAGGTCGAGTAAGTTTTGCTTCGACCGTGGCGCAGCGGGCGGCGTAGTAAGAAAACAAAGGGTGGGTCGCTTGCCCTACGGCCGTTTTCTGTATAAATGTTGCCGTCCTCCGCTTTGTCGTTTTGTTCTTTGGGAGGCCGCGAGAGGGCGCTATAGACAAGCTCATTTACCCTCTTTGCAGAGCGCCCGCCGCTGACTCCGTGTAACCGCAACTGTGGCACCTGCTAACTTTAACGAGTCATTAACGTTGCGTTATGTTTTATTCCGAAAACCCTGTGTTAATACAATTAATGAGTCTTCTAAGTATTTTAATTAAGGTAAGTGATTACATAGAAATTCGAAAGTTAATCACGATGTTGGGCGAAGTTACGATATTATGTAGCTCGATTAATCGGTTCAACTTTGAAAGTTAATTGTTCTTTGAGCGGATATATTTTAACCTATCATTTTAGTACAAAATGATGATAGTAATGGCAATATTTAGCTACATTTAGAACAGTTTGTGCTAGCAAATATCTTTATTTCATAGTCGTAAAAAACATTTAAAAAAATGTTATTATAATTAGCCGACATCAGTTTTACATTGAGAAGAACTCTATGTTTTAAAAATAGCCCTCATCACTTGTGTTTGGCTAAATCAGTTTGTCCAATGGTGGAGAAAAGTTGCTGCCGCCTGCATTGTTCTGACTGTATGTCTTCAGTCGCAGTCACCCATAGGCCGAAAAAATTATACTGTATACTACTTTTTGGACAATTTAAAGATTTTCTAGCTTACCTAAGTTTTGTGAAAACTTTCTTTTTTTGTTCATTATGTGCCGTGTGGTGCCGGCCTAACGAAGACCATCATCTGTTTCGTCCAATGGGTGTCGTGAAAAGCGACTCATTGGTCTTCAAAGCAAGACGGAGCGTCTCTTTTCTCTTTTCCATTGGCCAAGTTCTAGGAGAGTCCTATGACTTGCAGTGGACTGATATTATGGTTTGATGATGTTGATGTAGACGATCTACGTTTTCAAGAATTCATTTGCTTAATGTTTAAAATATATCACATAAGCATTTTATGTAATTAATAATAGGACCAGAACACTAATTGGTTATTCTGTTTAGTTCCCCAACAGGGTTGATTGAATGTTTCACAAGATCGCGCGGCGGCCAGCGCCAGGATTTGTCATGTGTAGCTCGAAACATTATTTACAGGTATAATAACTCATGCTTTAATGTAAATAGAGCCCAATTTTGCACAGAGCCATACATTTAACCACGGCCAGAACAGACCATGCATATTTAATTATCACTCACATGTTATTGAGGTTCCTCCCACGGTCACGATGAAGGTAAAATATACATTGGAATACGAACTTTAACTCGCAGTTTATTGTTGGATGATTTTAATTAAGTTCTTCGGGTAAGTTTTGCGTTCCTATGGGTGTAATAACATCAGCTGTAATGAAGTAGAAGGCTTTGTGTGCCTGCTACCCATAAAATTAAGTCCAGCTCTACTTGTATTAGTGTGGAACACTTTCCTTACAAGTTTATATGAATACGTTTCTATTAATGTTTTAAGTAATAAGTGCGCAAATCGTGTCTGATGAGATTTAATCCCTTAACCCCCAGGAGGCACTCGGGTGCCGCGATAACAATTGATTTCAATTGTGTCTGGAATAACTGACGATCGAGGGATTAAGAATATCATATATATATGTGTTATTGTGAAATCAGTTTATAATCAAAGAATTACAATTTTCTTTCACGCTTTGTACTATAAACTGGTGAATTAACAACCACTTTACTGTCACATAAATATATACTTTTAACCGATTTTAATTAAAGCGTGGATCATGCTTTCGTTTTTTAATTTATATGAATATATTGTAGCTTTTACCCGCATAGAATTTTATGGAGGTGCTATTTAACTACTGTATTTTTAGGGTTCTGAAACCAAAGGGTGAATATTAAGACTCCATTCTCCGTCTGTCTGTTTGTCTTTCCGTCTGTTGCCGTATAAATGATAAATATATAATATATATATATATATATATATATATATATATATATATATATATATATATATATATATATATATATAGCTTTCCAAAGCATAACTTAAAACCGTGTGTTACAGTCGTGCTTCAAAAGACGTTGGCTCCGTCTTTTGTCGTTAGATTAATGTCTTATATACAAGCTATTTCAAATGCCTTATCACAGGCAGGTCGCGTGGAAATCTCTGACACCAGATTATCTTTTAAAGATAATGTGACATATAAAATTTTCGAACTGCCAAAAATCACAAAGAAAATATCTAAAAGCGTATCCACAGAGTGAACCGTAACAGTCATTTTAATGCAAATCTAAGTATTATATGATATTAGATGGTATCGGTTACCTACTGTTTTGACACTAACAAGCCAATAAATAAATAAATAAATAAATAAATATTTAAGACATGCCTCACCGGGCCACACTGAGCCATCTAGTCCCAAATTAAGGTACTATTAAGTACCCTGTCGTATGGGGTACTAGACAACCGATAAACTTACTTATATACTTTTTTTTTGTAAATACATACTTATAATACATAGAGAATAGCCTTGTTATCGGAGCTATCACAGCCACGTAATAGGATTTAGGCAATCTACAAGTAATTGTTAGTATTATATGCCTCTACGATACTTGCACTATATCAACTTTATTTCTACGGAGTGAATTCAAAAACTATCGAAAATCTTTTAGGGTAGTTTCTATTACTAATACGATATATGGCCTACGACACGGCGAATTTTATAAAGTTTTTGCGTTTAACCAATCTTGTAAGTTCTGTAGTATTTTCTTTTCATTTTAATTCTATTTTTTATTTAATATTGGATTGAAGAGAATAAAAAGTAAAATAATAGAAATATTTTATTCAAGTAGTAATATTTTTATTCTAGAGTAGCCTGCATCAGTAGTTTAAACTTGTTTGTTGCAAAGCCGCACCAATTTCAACTACATAAGATACCCCAGTGTTTAACCTGATGTGATATAAGTAACAACTTACTGATCATGTACAAATTATTGTATTTTAAAGTACCTTGGTATGTAAGTACACTTTTGATCAAAATTTTGGTTTTATATGTGTTTGACGTAGTTTTTTATGTTAAACTAAAAAAGTATAATGACAAGTAATTACGGGTATTACAAGGTATGGTTTAATTAAAGCTAATGTTTCATAACAAAATTATTTTTTCTTAGCTATCGTATTTTGTTCTACGAGTCAGTAATATGAAATTAGAAATATAAAAATGAAAACAATTTAGGAAGCAATGATATTTAAAAAGTATAGATAGGATAAGCCCTTACAAAACTATCGAAATATATGTGCCGCTTGCGAACAACTGCACACATGCGTAATTCTTATTTTGTCCTTGTCATACTCGTGAAAAGAACAATTACTTTCTCTTTCATGGATTTGAAAAGACGTCACAATTGTGACGTTTTAGGGACGCATATTGAGAGCGCATGTAACATATCTATTAGTTTTTAAATATCATTGTTAGGAAGAATTTAGAAATGTTAGAAACAAAGACGCAAAACGAGAAAAAAACTTACATAATTATACATACAACACAATCTTGCCATCTCAATAGTACTTGCAATACTCTTTCGATTTTGGATGTAAAATGTATAATATGGGTAATATGCCGCTGGCATTTGGGCACCCAGAATAATGTTCTAATTAAATTACGACGCACTTGGATGACTTAGACTAGGGCACCGAAACGATGCAGTCATGTACGAAAGAGAGGCATTTTGGTATGTGTTACTTGGTAACTGCGGGATTACGGTTGTGATGCGTAAAGTGGATTGGTGTCTCTGTTTGCGATATCACACGAATGTGCCAGAGAAAATTTCAATAATCCACATAGGTTCGCAAGCAGAGCACGCACGTGCCGAGGATTACCCGTAATTGATGGGGGCCGTGTCTAATCTCTGCACTTTGCTCTGGGAGTCCGCCTCGTATTGCCTGTCCTAAAAATTTGTTTATCTCAATGAACAAAGAACTATGCAAATGAAAAAATAGGGTGCATTTATAGCACTTTAAAAAAAAAATTATAAGCAACTGTTTGTACGTTACTTGCAAAGGTTTGAGATGTTTATTATAAACCAACTCAAGGGTCATCAGTTTGTAATTATTAGCGATGAATAATTTATTACGTTTCTAAAACAAACTTGATACTGATACTGATATGATACTTCATTTCATTTCATTTCATTTCTGATTTACTCCTTATAACTTTAGTGATACCTACTTTATGATACCTATGATACAAACTTTAAAGCAGCGTGTGTGTGTGTGTGTACTGTGTTCTATATTTTTGACGTGAATTATGTAACAACACTGTATATAAATAAAGTAAAGGGATTCCTTAAATTCCTTAAGGAAAAAATTCACTGAAAATATCTCCTTCAGCATTTGTTCGTTAAGAGCGTAATTTAGCCGAGCCGCTCCGCGCACTCGCGTGAGCTCCTTATCTTTGGATATTTAAATTCCAGTCTGAACCTCAAAATAGTTCAAATTAAATGGAGCTTGTAAATTAAGTGTTGCTATCACGCAATCCTGGGAAATAGCTTTAAGTGGTTTCTGTGCGATATAGTATTATCTGGCATGACTTAATGACATCGTTTCAACAAATTGGTCGGAAGTAAACAAATGTTCCTCTGAAGTCGGTTTCGGCTGTTACAGTATTTAAATGTGTTTAATACCTGTAAATGTATAGTATAGTATAGCATAGTGCAAAGTATAGCATAGAGGCTAAATTATAAAGTTACTTTTGAGTTATAGTCATTCTAAATAACACAATTGCAATACCCATGAGTTACTTAAATCCGCAGTGTCACTAAACATCAAAACAGAGATCAAAGCAATAATTCACTAACAAATTTTGTAGTATTTAAAGTCAAGATTTTAACTTTTCGTTCAATGTGTAAAGGAAATAAATTTCTTCCTTACACCATTAAAATCCATAACAAGCTTCGCGTTATTTACGTCTATGAAAGTGAAACATAATGGCAAATTTTAGGCACGTACGTACAACGTAAGTCAGTGTAACAAAACTACTTCAACATAGTTCGCTATTAAACTGATGTTACTTGCTCACGAACACTGTGTCTGTCTAATCCGTCTAGACTCAGGTTGGATGAAAATTCAACTTTCACGAAGCTTCATTCATACGAAACATTCCGAGTCGGTGTATGATTATTACACTGGAAAACAAAAATAGATATGATGAGGAAGGCAGGGGGGCGAGAGAGCGGGCGGGCAGCGATCGCTCTCAGGGGTAAACAGCCGACGATTGAATGTGAAAATTTAATTCAGGTCATTTTCATCGCCGGGCCAACGGTACCTATTATTTTTCCCCAAAGAAAGTCATTATTCACCAAATATTTTTTAAATACGATCCCTCGGAGTATTGAGGTTGAAAATCCGCTTACAATTTCGTCTGTCGACGCTGTGTTCGATGTTTTACGTTACTATTCGCAATAGGAGAAAGTTTTAAAGTCTGATTACCTTTGTGCATATTTTTGCTATTGTACTGTAAAAATATTCAGTCGGAGGAGGCAACGCGTACCTGCTCTCTATGTATGGGTGCAGCGGAAATGCAGCCAGGTTCAACCTCGGGGCACAAAAGACTTTGAAAAATGCAAATTTAGCCGAGGGCGGTGACGGCCAAGCCTGCGCCCCGCGGCGCCGCCTGCCATTTAAATGCAACCTAACTTGTCAAAGTTTGGCGCTTTGCAAATAATTGCTAGGTCTCAGCTCAATTTATTCTAGGTTTCTTAAAAATACTGTTAAATTTATACTATCAATAAATATTTTATCTTTTGCGCGACTTTTTGACATTATTATAATATTTAAATTTACCTACATTAATTTTTTATATTAGTTTGACTATAACTTTACCCGGACTCCGTCTGCGTGGCTTTATCGCATCGCATTCCAGTTTCACGATTAGGTATATCGCTCTGTTAGAGATCACTTAAATTTTTTGCAATCGTCAATCGTTAATGTATTAATAAATATATTCCATGCTAAATTAGGAAAATGTTTTTTCTTTATACTCATCCTTCACTAGATGGGTCTCAAACTATCTGTACTAAGTTCTATCTATTTAAATATTGATACCCCGTATTAACTTTCACGTCCCATTTTTTACCCTCTAAGAGGATAATTTCTAGGATAAAATGCTATTTTCCAGGACTTCAACCGTTTCAATACTAGATGTCATTTAAACCAGTATAATGGTTTATCAGTTTATTAAAAGAAAAAACAAATAAGTAAAACACCATTTTTAATCCGTATACATTGCTCAGTGTCAGTAGTAATTGTTTCGAAAAATTCTTTGTCTATATTTAAGAAGAATGAACTGAGACTAAACGATCAAAAATAGCGCTAAATAAAGCAATTGAAATAGCAGCAAGCTGATTCAGATATTCATATTTACTGTCATAATATACAAATACGTCTCTAATAACTCAGCCGTCGACGGAGCGTGGTATCTCTCTTCGATTAAATTAGTCGATTAAATTTTCATATTCAATCTTGAGTTGTTTACTAAAGGGAGGCATCGCGCCGGTGGACCGGGCCAGCTGACGTTGCATTACAATCCTCAGTCCACTAGAATAAGGTTTGAAATCGGGAAATTTTCTTAGAATAAGAAGTAAAATATTCATGCGATCTATGATAAGAAAAAACAGTCTAACTTGCCTAATATTGGCTACAAAAATATTGGTCAGAATTTCTAGTGGAGGTTACTTAAAAACAGTGCTTAAAGCGACTTTTAAATTACGGTAAGATATGTTTTGATTTTGAAATCTATTAAAATAATTTGGTATCTATTACATTCGAAAAGTAAAAAGAGAGAAAAGTTTTGGTCTAAAAATAAAGATACGTTAATAGTACCTACTGCCATTGGTCAAACGGATAAGAATATAAAAATACTCCTTCAAAGGAACTTATTACTTAGCAGTGCTTAGTGTAAATTGATGATAATGATGAAGAGAAACCAATAATAAACTACATAGTCCAGGGCTTGAAATACCGGTAAAAATTTGGTAACGTTACTTGCAAGTACCTGAGGTATCGATACTTTATAAGGTATCGTTATTCAAAGTATCGTTACTTTAGTAACATTAAACTAAATAAATGTTACCGTTACAATCCTGCTATTATCGTTATATTTTAACGATACTCGTATCATTATACCGGTAAATGTTTTTAATCTATCTTAACGTTACCATGGTAATATCGTTACTTACCTAAATTCTAAATTGGTACCTAACGAATGATTTAAATACAAGTAATACAAGCTTTTATTTAGTTCCACCTGTCCAGATTTTTGTAATCAAATCTTGCAAGCTAAATTTGATCCACTTCCCGGTTTCCGATTGAACTGAAATTTTGCATGCATGTATAAATCGGATGACCATGCAATATTTTTATGACATAGAGCTGATCTGATGATGGAGCTGGAAGGTGGCCATAGGAACTCCGTAGTTAAATGAATCGAGTTTGTGCTCATTTGATTAGTCTTGATGAGTACTTTGATACTATATGGTAACAAGGGTCTGATTATGGATCAGGAAGGTGGCCATAGGAACTCCGTAATAACACGACTCAACCCCATCGAGTTTGGGCTCGTTTGATTCGTTTCAACGAGTACTTTTATACTAGATAGTAACCAGGGTCTGATGATGGAGCTGTAAGGTGGCCATAGGAACTCAGTAATTAAGCGCCTAAACCCCATCGAGTTTTGGCTCGTTTCATTAGTTTTAACGAGTACTTGTACTTTCATACTAGATGGTAACCAGGGTCTAATGATGGAGCTGGAAGGTGGCCATAGGAATTCCGTAATTAAACGACGAAACCCCATCGAGTTTGGGCTCGTATGATTCGTTTCAACGAGTACTTTCATACTAGATGGTAATCAGGGTTTGATGGTGAAGCTGGAAGGTGGCCATTGGAATTCCGTAATTAAGCAACGAAACCCCATCGAGTTTGGGCTCGTTTGATTCGTGTCAACGAGTACTTTCATACTAGATGGTAATCAGGGTCTGATGATAAAGCTGGATAGGGGCCATAGGAACTCCATAATTACACGACTCAACCCCATCGAGTTTGTGCTCATTTGATTAGTCTTGACGAGTACTTTGATACTTTATGGTAACAAGGGTCTGATGATGGATCTGGAAGGTGGCCATAGGAACTCCGTAATAACACGACTCAACCCCATCGAGTTTGGGCTCGTTTGATTCTTTTCAACGAGTACTTTTATACTAGATGGTAACCAGGTTCTGATGATGAAGCTGGATAGAGGCCATAGGAACTCCGTAATTATACGACTCAACCCCATCGAGTTTGGGCTCGTTTGATTCGTTTCCACGAGTCAGGGTCTGATGATGAAGCTGGATAGAGGCCATAGGAACTCCGTAATTACACGACTCAACCCCATCGAGTTTGGGCTCGTTTGATTCGTTTCCACGAGTACTTTCATACTAAATGATAACCAGGGTCTGATGATGAAGCTGGATAGAGGCTATAGGAACTCCGTAATTAAACGACGAAACCCCATCGATTTTGGGCTCGTTTGATTCGTTTCAACGATTACTTTCATACTAGATGGTAATCAGGGTCTGATGATGAAGCTGGAAGGTGGCCATTAGAACTCCGTAATACACTGACGAAACCCCATCGAGTTTGGGCTCGTTTGATTCGTTTCAACGAGTACTTTCATACTAGATGGTAATCAGGGTCTGATGATGAAGCTGGAAGGTGGCCATTAGAACTCCGTAATAAACTGACGAAACCCCATCGAGATTGGGCTCGTTTGATTCGTTTCAACGATTACTTTTATACTAGATGGTAATCAGGGTCTGATGATGAAGCTGGAAGGTGGCCATTAGAACTCCGTAATAAACTAACGAAACCCCATCGAGTTTGGGCTCGTTTGATTCGTTTCAACGATTACTTTTATACTAAATGATAACCAGGGTCTGATGATGAAGCTGGATAGAGGCTATAGGAACTCCGTAATTAAACGACGAAACCCCATCGATTTTGGGCTCGTTTGATTCGTTTCAACGATTACTTTTATACTAGATGGTAATCAGGGTCTGATGATGAAGCTGGAAGGTGGCCATTAGAACTCCGTAATACACTGACGAAACCCCATCGAGTTTGGGCTCGTTTGATTCGTTTCAACGAGTACTTTCATACTAGATGGTAATCAGGGTCTGATGATGAAGCTGGAAGGTGGCCATTAGAACTCCGTAATAAACTGACGAAACCCCATCGAGTTTGGGCTCGTTTGATTCGTTTCAACGATTACTTTTATACTAGATGGTAATCAGGGTCTGATGATGAAGCTGGAAGGTGGCCATTGGAACTTCGTAATCAAGCGACTAAGCCCCATCGAGTTTGGGCTCGTTTGATTCGTTACAACGAGTACTTTGATACTAGGTAGTAACCAGGGTTTGATAATGGAGCTGGAAGGTGTCCATAGGAACTCCGTAATTAAACGACGCAACACCATCGAGTTTGGGCGCGTTTGACTCGATCGTTGATGAGTATCTTGATTGGCGTAAATATGCATTTGTTATGAATGTGGATTATGTCTGATTGATTAGATGGATGACCCAATGCCAAGGTGAGCACGTGCCGAGGGCTTAATGGTATGAGTATATATAATACTGAAGCCCTTATTGAGCTCTGGGGTAGGGACCGTTTATATCATATAAATTATGTCAAAATAATGTGTCATAATAATATAGTGTATAGTGGATGAAAACCAGACGCAAATTTTCTCTTTTAAAAGGCTTTTTAAAAGCTGGCAAGGGACTTTCCTTCACATTTGGCAAATTCTGATTTTAATAAGTAAAATATGGAAATCGATACTGAAGAGTTTTTCCAGCTACATACCACGGCTATACGAGTTGGATTTGCAGAGAATATTTAATTCAGAAGGTATGTAACGTTACTCACAACCAGGTTACTCAGAATACCAGAAGTGCTTCGACGTATTGAATTAAATACGTAGGGAGTAGCTTGTAATAAGGGAGAAACCTAGTTAGCATCAGAACGCTATTTTTACATGTTGTCCGTAGTCTTTCATATTGTCCTTAAATAATTGAATAAAATTATTCAAGGAAATTTTAGGTACTACCGGAAACTTGTGTTCCTGATACTGACCTTCGACCAGGCCCCGTCTACTGGACCAGTAGCCTCGCCTACTAGAATGGATGATGTACCTACTGCATCACAGGCCCCCTCTAGGGACTCCGCTCAACCATATACAACATCAGCTCAAGAGGCCAGATGGTGGGTGATATGGTGCAGAGCCTACAGAAGAATGTGGACCTGGTAGAAGAAAGGGTAAGAAAAATAATGTTTCTTTTTAACTAATCTGGAGGCCACTATAGACAGCATGAAAAAGAAACTACCGATTTGCAATAATAGGTTCTAAAACTGGAGACCACTAGACCTGCCGCATCGAGTGGCTTCGCATTTACAAACCAGGCAACCCGGCATCCACAAGAAATTTCGAAGAATCGGGAGACTCCACCTTCTGCTAGGAAGCCAAGGAAACGTATAACAGCTAGGTCTAAGAAGCGGGTGCTGGTTAGGACAAAAGAAACCATCGAACATCGTAGTGGAAAGACACAAGGGAATGCTGAAGCCCTCTAAAGAAGACTGTGCTTAGAGGAGTGCAAGCACTGCGTCAAGCTGGAGTCTAAGGAGGACTATATAAAAATAATGAGGACAAGTCCTTCGGGTTCCTGGGAGGATGAGTCCATGACAGAAACTCAGGCAAAAAAAGAAGAAATACGACTCATTGTTGCATTGAAGAAACGTTGTAACGAGTAAAAGAGATGGCATGAAGTTGTGCTGTGTCTACGTGTGCTACGGCGAAATCGTACTGGGCTCAATAGGACAGTTTCATCTTACAGAACGGGATACTTTACCGGAAATGAAAAATACCTAACAGTAGAGAGTTTCACTTACAGCTGGTCGTCCTAAGGGAAAGGATTAAAAAATTTGTTCTTCGAGAGGTACACGCACGATGGCATATCAGGATAGTGTCAAAAGAACCTTAACAAAGCTACGGGATAGATTCTACTGGCTGAACTGTACTTTACTGCAGCATAAGAGGAAATGTACCACTTATGCTGCAGTAAAAGGTCCATCTACCAGGAGTCGAGGACATCTTCAACTTTTTAACGTTGGTGAACCATGGCAGCGAAAAGTTTTTTAGGAGCCGATAGGATTGAAGTAGCGATGCACCCACCATAAAATACAGCTTTTTATTCTGTTACTTTTCCAAATATCGCTTACGGGTTTCTTTTTGACACAAAAGTTATTTGTTAAGAAGTCAATTAAATTCGATGATACATATTACCGTTAAAATCGAATTTGACTAAAACATCTGAACCGATATTATGTTAATATGATCTGTTTTTTTTTAAACAAAACAAGTCCGTAGTCCTAAATAAGGTCGCAAATGGCTTGCTTTTGCCGACTTGGATTAATATTAAATTAATAGACGTCCTTTTATTTTTCGATAGAATCGTTTAAAAAACAAAACAAATGGCACGAAAACAAAAGAAGATCCAGTAAAACCAGTAACTACATTTATACCTTTTTTGATTAAATAAAAGGTAGATAAGATAAGATAAAAAATCGTTTATTTTGCCACAGTAAACACAATTAACATAAAGCACAGGTAAATACACCAAAATATTGTAACAACAAACAAAACAGTACAAACACAATAATTAAAACAGACATTTGTCAGCAGTGTTTGCTGCAGCAAACATGGGTCAAGGCTCAGCATAAGTTTCCACCCCAAGGCGGAAACACTGATTTTCAGCCGTCACCCAGAGGTTGCGCTGATGAAACATCAAATTAAAATTGCAAACACCAAAAACAGAAGTATGTGTAATGTGTGTGTAAGGTATGTGTTAAAGGAATGTAATATTAAAAATATTTATATATATGAACAAGAATGAAATACATACATAAATACGATTATTTGTGAGATATTGTTGTGAAAGTAACAAGTATACATACAAACATAGAAAAACGGCAAGGATCGGAGAGAAGTGATATAACGGCAGCGATCAACAATCAATCGGTAAGGGAGAGCAAAGGGTCATTATTATTTAATACTAGTTGACCCGGCAAACGTTGTTTTGCCATAAAAATGATTAAATTACTAAAATGGCTAACAAAAAATAGGTTGGTGGTAAAAGGGTAAAAATTTAGGGTTGTATATATTTTATAAAATTTTAATATTTTACTACCCTACCCCTACACTACCCTACCCCTAACCTACCCTACCCTACCCTACAAATACCCTACCCCTACCCTACCCCCATCACTACTCTAAACCCTTCCCTACCCCTACCCTACCCTTACAAAAAAGACGATAATTGATCAGTTTTCGACCGGAGAGGAAAAATGATTAAATGACTAAAATGGCTATTAAAAAATAAGGGTTGATCGTAGAAAGGTGAAAATTGAGGATTGTATGTATTTTTGTATGTTGTATCATAAAAAAATAGAAATTAAAAATTTTGTCTAAAAAATAAAAAATAGAATTTAGGGGTGGAATACCCCTAACATTTAGGGGGATGAAAATAGATGTTGGCCGATTCTCATAGATACCGGATAAGCACAAAAAAAATCATCAAAATCGGTCCAGCCGTTTCGGAGGAGTATGGCAACGAAAACTGTGACACGAGAATTTTATTATTTAACTAGCTGACCCGGCAAACGTTGTTTTGCCATAAAAATGATTAAATTACTAAAATGGCTAACAAAAAATAGGGGTTGGTGGTAAAAGGGTAAAAATTTAGGGTTGTATATGTTGTAAGGGTAAAAATTTAAATGTATATATTTTATAAAATTTTAATATTTTACTACCCTACCCCTACCCTACTCCTACCCTACCCCTACCCTACCCCTACCCTATCCTACCCCTACCCTACCCTACCCCTAACCTACCCTACCCTACCCTACACATACCCTACCCCTACCCCTACCCTAAACCCTTCCCTACCCCTACCCTACCCTTACAAAAAAGACGATAATTGATCAGTTATCGAGCGGGATGAAAAATGATTAAATTACTAAAATGGCTATTAAAAAATAGGGGTTGGTGATAAAAGGGTAAAAATTTAGGATTGTATGTATTTTTGTATGTTGTATCATAAAAAAATAGAAATTAAAAATTTTGTCTAAAAAATAAAAAAAATATTAGGGTTGGACTACACCTAACATTATCCCCGACAAACCATTCCCAGATCCCCTTGAACACACACAAAAAATTTCATCAAAATCGGTCCAGTCGTTTGAGAGAAGTTCAGTGACATACACACTCACAGAAGAATTATATATATATAAAGATATATTTTATACACAAACACTATTAACAAGTAAGAAGAAAAAATTCCCATTAGTTCTGTGAAAAAAAACAAGCTAATTATTAACTGAACTAGTGGGATAAAAATTCCCATTAGTTTCGTCAACAGAATCATCCCACAAAACTAGTGAAAATAAAGGCACGGAAATGCCTCGTGTCATGTTCAGTCAATGCGCAAGCGAGCAAGCGAGCGAGGTTGTCGCTCCGCTCATCGAATCGCGCGGAGCGGCAACGCCAAAGGACTAGGTATTGATTCAAGTATCGTTAAAAATATCGTTACCTTTTAACGTTATCTTATAGTTATGTTACTTATGAGATACCGTTAAAGTATCAATTCTGATACATATTACCGTTATCAATTAACGGTAAATTTTAATTTTGTTACCGAGATATCGTTAAACATCTTACCGTTAAAAAAAGTATCGTTATAAAATACCGCTACTTAACGTTACTTTTAATGTGAAATTGGTAACGTTACCAAGCCCTGCTACATACCATTCTGTTTATTAGTACCAATGTTAGTATATATTTGGTTTTGGTAGATATTTACTAGCCATTATTTTGGTAAGTATCTCTAGCTGCCAAAACATACGTATGAAGATTGTTATCTGTTCACGCCTAATAAAATGTAATTGTAGTTAAACTAATATGCACTTCGCCAGCCGGCGTCGATAACATTCCTCATAGCAAATGACAGGAAGCGGCGGGAAGTGCGGGTGATTATAAACCACCGGCATATCTAATGATCTAACGAAGCCGAACAGTTGCTCTTCATTTGCTATATTTATTGCCTGACAGCTCCGCACCGCACCTGTATAAATAAATACCTTCAGGCAAATTGTATTTCATAAACGCCACTGTAACAGACCGTAATAAATTGGTGGAGGATCTCGAAACAATTCGCCTTAATACTGCTTTTGAATGAAGTTTCATTGTCTAAATATTCGCCAGATCGACGAGTTGATGAATTATATCATATTTTTGTGTAAAAATATTTTTTTAAATCGAATATGTGTGATTTTGTTTGGTAGGCCACTTAACATAAATATTTTAAAAAGTCTAGGTATAGATACAATAATACAGACATATTAAGTTAATATTCATAAATATTTTTTTATAGGTGACATAAAGGCTAACTATGATCTTGTTTAACAATAAAACTAGTTACAGCTTTGTTGTCTCTGTATAAAGTATGATGTAAAATAATCTTCAAATAAAATTTTAAGTCCAAGAAAAAACTAACCTTCGACTTCGCAATGAATTTGGTTAAATTACAGCGTAAATCGTGTTTTGGATTATATTATTCCCGTTATTATCTGGCCTGGAAACCGTTTTTTTCTAAATTGTCATTCTTCTATATAAACTTTTACCCTTTTATGGATGATTGGAAATGACATGAAGTTGTTTTTACTAAGGAAGTAAAAAATACTTCATCTCATTTCCAAGGTTTAAAAGTAATTTTGTCTACCAAAAGTTTAAAGTAATTTTGCCAAAATCGGTTGAGAAATTGTTGATTGTCAAAATAATAACTATCCAATGTCCTTGACTGGGACTTAAACTCAAAATTTCATCTAAATCATACAACTATTAAGGAAGGATTAAGCGTTTCAAATAACATTTTAGTTAGTGGAACAAGACAAGTTCATATGTAACTAAAATATAATTTTATAGCAAAGGGAGAGCCCGGCCATAAAGAAAAGTCACAAGCGAAGTCGGAGGGCGGGACGCTATTACCTAAATAATAAAATTATATGCGGTTAAGGGGCTTTTAGCGCTGTCCATATTCCGTGTTTACTTTATGCCATTTCACGTAAAGTGCCTTTCTGAGGTTGTAATACTAATTGAGTTTGTAGAATCGCTGAGTAAACTGAAACAAGGTGTTTAGTTTCATACAGCCGCCGGCTACACACCAGACCGTGGCGACTAAACTTACATTAATGTACGATGTAGCCCTTTATTGTTTTTTCAATTGCTAAGTCTAGACGCTTAATTTTTTGTTTATTTTATACATACAAGAAACATTAATCAGGATTTTTACAGCTGTATCTATCAACTAGCGGTTGCCCGCGACTTCGTCCGCGTCGATTTCTGTTATTATGATCGCAATTAATATGAATAATTTTGCCCGTTTTTGCAACATTTTTCACTGATGTTTCGTTCCTATTGGTCGCAGTGTGATGTTAGCCTAAAGCCTTCCTCGATAAATGGACTATCCAACACAAAGGGTCTTTCAATTCAAACCAGTACTTCCTGAGATTAGCGCCTTCAAACAAACAAACAAACTCTTCAGCTTTATAATACATATTAGTATAGATGTAAATACCATCAACTCAAGAAATAGCTCACAGTTGTAAACTGATTGGAAAATTTATGGTTAAATGGAGTTTTCAATAATAGTGGTTGAGAGGAACGATAAGTACGTAACCATTGTTCTCAAGTATGTTTTGGTAAATATTTCACTTAATTGGCCCAACAAACGTAGCCCGTTTTAAGTGGTGTTTCACTTGTATTTAGTTACCTATGTTATCATTAAAAAGTTATAGGTTGATGATCATTAATAACGATGAGTTATTGACGAGGTTTGATTATAGAGCCATCATCGAGATAAGTAAGTTTTACAGTAAAGATACGAAGCTTCATATCTCATTTAAATTATCGAAACGTTCAGAGTTATCGTTCCAACTTTCTCTTATCAAAAGTAGACGCATTAGTCTTCATCCATGCTATACTTCTAGACAGAGTATAGCATTATGTATTCAAAAATTATTCCATTGTGCTACCCGAGTATTGTTATAGGTGAGTCGTTCGTTTGCTCAGGTTGTTTGGCCCCGACGACTTGGCCCGAGTGCCGGCGGCTCCGCAACTTGCTCCCACTCGCATTTACAAACCCAAAGACCTCGGGGCTCCTACACATTTTGTTTGTTATTGTTTAGAATTACCTATCCAAACAAACCGCTACATAAATCCCCAACTTTTCAACCGCAACTTTTATATTGACCTGTTTGGGCAAAATACTGGAATTTAGACATGACCGTCGCTCAATAAGTCACTTTAGTATTTTGTTTTCATAAGAGCTACAAACAAAAATTGATGAATAAAGTTTATCGAGCTCTCAAAGTATTTCATTCATAAAATTCTAATCTCTGATTCTACTGCAAAGATATTTGATATTTAAGTCTTATGTAAGTCTGCGAGACTGTACCATGAACTGGTACATAAACATGTATAATTTAAAATCTGGTCGTTGAACTCGTTCTGGTTATATTCTAGATTTGCATTTAGAAAAATAACTCATGTTACCATATTGATATTGTATGTAGCATACTACGAGGCTGCACCAGTTCTTAAACATGTACAATTATTAATCTGGTTGTTGAACTCATTTCATATTGATATGATGAGTGGAAATGGCATTTGAGAAAAAATCTCGTGTTACTGGTATTTGCTACAAATATTGTGCCATACTACGAAGCCTGATATGGCTACATCAAATCTATAAACTTCGTAGCAAGTTGTAGCATATATGACCATAAGACTACGACGTAGGCATTTATTTATTAGCCACTCTCTGTTTTAATTTTAGCAGTCACTCAAAAAATAAATATAAAATATATTCGCATCCCTAAATTGTTATTTATATCAGTAAAGTGAGTTTCAACAACCTATTGAAAACATAGCAGCCAGATTTAAATATGAAATGGATTTTTGACCTAATCTTGATGTGTTTGATTTGAATCCAGACGAACAGCGGCGCATATACGGGTCGCAGGGCGGAGAGGAGCTGCCGCGCTACGTCAGCAGTCCACAGCGGCAGGCTTCGCCCTTTCCCCTCGAGAGCACCAACCGGAGGTTCTTTAGGAGGAATAGAAACTCTAAAGGTCTGTAATCCAGAAATAACAAGCAAATCTTACATACTCATATTCTTACTTGTAATATTATAAATGCGCAAATTTAAATATATGTTACCATGATATCGAAACGGCATTCAAAGAAGACATTTTTACCACATAAGTGTCAAAATGGCGTAGCCTAGTCATAAAGTAAACACGAGTAAGGTCCCTAGGTTGTTCACCAGACACTTAGCAAGTGCGACGCTTCGTTCCTTGTTAAATTTTATTTTGCCTGAATTCAAAATGTGCAGACTTATGAATAGAATTGAATACATCAACTAGACATTACTCGTAATTTTACAAATATGACACAATATTTTGTTAGTTACCGTGATGAGGCCTTTTTGAATAATATAATGCCTAAATTATATACTCTGCCGGTTAAATATTGAATATTCTAATAAAGAAAAAAACTAATTAATTAAAATAAAACAAACAACCTGACTGCTAAAACAACTATACATGATGAAATTTTAACCACCTTCCAAATTTTAATATTGCAATCTACGAGACATAAAACAAATGACGTTTTTTTTTCTTTTGGTATAGCCCAGTGAAAAAATTTCAAGATAAAGTACTTACAAAATGTCCGTCAAAAATCAAAAATTTTTGATACGGCCTCCTAGCAACACTTTTTTTACGCGATGCGCATCTCTTTCATTCATTACGATACTATCCATAAGTTTTTGATTTTCTTTTCATACCTAAACACTTAGGCTTAGGAACGTAAAAATTGAAAACTATGTTGCGATAAATATTTTCGGATGAAAACGTGATTTACATTTTTTACTTCATAAATGGGCTCTAAATACGATACTGAATGCCTATTAAAATTTTTGAAGATGATGAAAAATAATTCATCGTGTATAAAAACTGAAAACCATATAAAAAAAAAAAAAAACTGCTTTAAGATACCAGAATTCAATTCCCAAGTGGGGACAATCACCAACCAACCTAAGAGACTGTGGATTAAATTAAGCTAGCCACGGAAGCTTTTAATTAGTCAGGTCATTTGCTTTTTTTAATAATGGGTTTATTTAAAACTTTTTAGTTAATCATGGTTGATACAGCGGTGCCAACGCCGCACCCGTATGTTTCATATACTCGGAAAACTACCCTCCAACTTTATAATTCCAACAATAAATATAGCCTATGTCATTCAGGGTGAATGTAGCTTTCCAATGGTGAAAAAATTTTTGAAATCGGCATAGTAGTTTTTGATTTTATTCATTACAAACATATACACATACAAAAATACAAATCTCTTTATCTCTCTGTAATATAATCTTTATAATAATCTCTTTATAATATTGGTGTAGATGTAGATGTAGACTAGCCCTATACAATATACTTGTATACTTGGGCCCGCGGCCCTTCTATGTGATCTCCATGCTATGTCACGCTGGCGGAAACGTATATCCAGGATTGGAATACTAAATCGCTTTTGTCCTTCCTCAAGGTCTAGTCTATCTTTGTAGCGAAATTTCACAAAAACCGGTGCAGTAGTTTAGGCGTAAAGCTTGACAGACGATCAGACAAACAGAGTTACCTACTTTCGCATTTATAATATTAGTAAGGCTTAATAATTTAACAGACGCAACTAAAATATACAATTTAAAACGTATCACAAAATATTATGTCATCGAGTAAAAGCTAATAGGAAGAAGCTCATTGAAATATATAAAAATGATATACACAGTAGCATATTCGTATTATCTGCAATTGAAATATGGTTTAGCATGCCCTGAATAGCATGAATATGTGTACAATACCCTAACTCACGCAGCGTGAAGATAATTAAGCTTCTCAATCGATTGGACACCTCCATCGGGACCTCCCTTGTCAATACCTCTAGATTTATCGCGTAGTTCCCTTCCAACTACCCTTATACAAAATTTACTACACACTAACATCGTGTGCTTAGTTAGTTAGTACTGTTAAATAAATTAGAAGATAATGCAATTAAGGCCAAAAATTGTGTTTAGTAAAGGATGGTTTTAAAACTTCGAGTATGATAGTTAATAAAAACTTTGACATCGTCATCACCATCATCATCATATCAGCATAGCGACGGCCACTCCCTGTTTTTAAGCCTTCTCTTAGGATCTACACGCCGATGGTCCCGCGCCTTTCGCATCCTTAGGCTTCCCGCGAACTTCACCAAATTGTTTTTCCACCAAATGGGTTATGGTTGGTCTATTGTATGGTCGCAATTCCAGATTCTCTGTCCCAATAATCATTGGTAAAATATGATTACTTAAAATGATTCTCATTCAAAGGCTCAAGGCCACACAGCGGGAAATGTAGAGAGCGGTGCTTGGTATTTGTTTAAGCGATAGATTCAGAAATGATCCAACATCGCTCGAAAAATTGCGAAGCTGAAGTGGTAGTGGGAGGGCTATAGTAAGAAGAATAAAAGCTTAGGTAGTATTAAAACCAGAGAATGGTGTGCTGAATTTCAGATAGAGCATTTGTCTATTTTGAAGCTGCAGCAATTGCAGACTCTTACAATTCATGGGAATGAAAGCACGTGTCGAAGCTTGTAGGTATACATTTTAACGGTTTAAGTGCTAATCTAATTTAAACTTCATTTTCTAGGTTCTAAAGAAATTTATTCGTTTTTGGTCAGTAATTTGAACTTATTATAATACAACTTAATTACTAATAAATAAGAATATATTTTGAAAAAAAAAATATTGTTGGTAGGTGTTTCTGAATGAGTTTCAATTGAGTACCTACATACTTACCCAAATTTTTTTAGAAGTAAACCGGTATACATTCGTTATACTTAAGTGTGATATTATTTTTGGAATCAAAGTTTCGAAAAGTTATTGGAATTCTTGGAGATTCCATTTAATGAATCATACTATTGTTTAGAGATTAGTTTCTCATAAATATTTTATAATATTTATGAAATCATCACCACCATTTATCAACAGCATATTTGAGTCCACAGCTGGACACAGACCTCTCCAAATTTTTTTTTCTTATCCGCCACGCTTGATGGTATAAAGAAGACGGTGCTGCCTGTTTTCTCCTTGTAGTACTACTTAGTTGCCAATAGGGTAAGAAGAAGTGACGCTATTCTTTTATTGTTCTTGCACCACTTTGAAAAGTAAACTGTTTAAATTTGTGTTTAGGTGAGGAGATATTTGCTAACGAAGCAGGGGGCACGTTGTCCCGTCGGCGGCGTGCGGACGACTTCACGCTCGACAACAACAACCGCAACGCTCGTCATTGCCTCAATAACGGTAAAAAAAAGCATACACTTAAACATAAGCTACAATATTCGTCTATAAGCTACATCACCATCAACGCCAACTTAGCACATTAAAAAAAAATAGTGCACTACCCCAGATTGGCGTCCCGATTTTGCCAACGATTTTGCCATAATCGCTTCGCATGGCAGGCAGAGTTCAGCCAATAGTGGACATTTTTTAAATGCTGCAGTGTTTCATCAGTCGCCTTTTATGACACAAATTGAACAAAAAGAAGTGGAACCGGTTACATACGTAAGATTAAAATTCATTAGGTCAAAATTCACAAGATCAACACCACTTGATCAACTGTTTAATAGGTCACAGGTTTACAGGTCTATATGTCAAATATTGTATGTTAAATAATAATATATAAATAAATAATAATTAGATCAATACATTAAGACATCAACAACAATTCAATACATCATTAGGTCAGTAGTTCAAATTTTGGGTGATATATTTTGTATGAAAGGTGTAAGTCTTTTATGGTATACTTATACAGAGTGTGGCGTAAATAATGAATAACCCTGAGCCTGTCTTCTAATGAGCTATACGAATATAGTTTTTATTTATTTATTTTTGTTTGTCTTTTAAAAAAATGTTAGAATGTTTTTCATAAAATGGGTACTTTCACTAACTAACAAACTCAAACACACAACACGTTCCTATGTCACTTGGCTGTGAGATGGTTTGATTAATTTAATGACTAACCAAAGGAGATACTTTCAAGAAAGATGACAATAATTATTAACGTTTGCTTAGGTGAAATGAATGCCTATACTCGCATAACCGCAGCAAAGGCTGTTTCACTAAGATAATCACAACCTAAACGCTGTCACAAACATCTAAATTTCTGTAATGGTGATGAATAATAATATTTTAACAATTCATCGCTTCTTGGAATATTCTATTCTATAATGTATGTAGTTACTAACTACTTATTTATTGCAAATTGTAATGCGCTCTCGGTTGATTGCGATCCTTTGAGATCATTTCTATCGCTATAGAAATGAATAATTAAGATTTCACTGACAAAAATTTTCACGTAATAATTTCCAGGTTTCATACTGCCTTATATCTTTTCCTTGCTTTAAGCTACAATTATATCAAGCTTTAATTTCAATTGGCTTAAAATGATTGATCACTCATAACTCATTCGACCCCTTTTAAATCTATATTAGATAAAAATTTTAAACAATTTGCTAGCGTTGGGCAAAATCAAACACAATATAATATAAAATAATCCAACAGAATATACAAGCAGCACTAAAAATCATAATCACATATAAATATCTTTCATACAATCGATCACTACATTTTTAATATTTTGACCGAGTTTAATTTCTGAGACTTGGCTGTATGTTGGCATCATACATACTTGAATGAGAGAACTCATTTTTAAACCGGCAGTTTAGTATTGTTGTTTTATTTTAGCTTATTAATTATCGTTATTACCGATCAGCAGTCATCATAGCACCGCATTGTTAATTTCCGTTCCGATATGTAAGGAATGAATAAGGCATTACATACATTCCAGCTTAGTTATTGTAGTAGGTATTCTGTATACCTACCCTGGCGTTATACCGAGGTGGGTGCATGCCTTTGATAAGGATGCCTGGCATAGTTTCCGCGACGCACGTGGCAGCGTATAGAGAGGAATTGTGTTTATTACGAATGCTAAGATATCTTGGTAGGGTTTACAAACATATTTTTCGAATGTATTTTCGATAACGATGCGTGCCTATAGAAACAGACACATAACAGTGTCAATATGTTACACTAGATGTTGCCCGCGACTTCATACGCGTCAATTCCTGTTATTATGATCGCGATTATTTTTGTAACATTTTTCACTGACTGATGCTTCGCTCCTATTGGTTGCAGCGTGATGTTATATAGCTTAAAGCCTTCCTTGATAAATAGACTATCCAACACAAAAAAAAAAGTTGTGCGTGTACTAGTGTACACACGTAAGAAGTGAAACTTCTTTATGGCCTTATTTTTCTAAAAATGATCTACATGCAACTTTCCAGAAATTGGTTAAATTGGTTAAATTAGTTAAATTGGTTAAATTGGTTAAATTGGTTAAATTGGTTAAATTGGTTAAATTGGTTTAATTGGTTAAATTGGTTAAATTGGTTAAATATTATTTCACTTTACCTTTTTGCTATTGTCTGAACCAACCGTGGTAGGGGCAAGAAAAAGATGGCGCGTAACCGAAAAATCTGACGCGTCAATGTGACGCAAAACGTGACGGTAATTTTTTTTCCAACGCCCATAATAAAGTTTCAAATCAAATATTTTTTCAATTCGTTTCAGTACTTCCAGAGATTAGCGCGTTCAAACAAACAAACAAACTCTTCTGCTTTATAATATTATTATAATATTAGTATAGATTGCGATTCGATTTAAATTCAATTAGTTATATTTAGGAATATAAGTGAATACAATTTTAGTATTTGTCAAATATCTTTGCTCTTTCTAGGCACTCCAAGTAATGGTGGGCAAGCCAGTGAACGTGAATGTGACTCCCCACCAGAACCTGCTCCCCCTGAAGTACCACCTAGAGGTCCCTCCCTGCATGTCACCCTGCGGCATCGGCCTGTACCGTGTGACCAACCCTCTGATCCCGATCGCCTCTACTTGTCTGAAGGTAAGTCGAATGAAATAGCTTAACTCCGACTTTGTATCTTTGCCTCAGGTGTTCTACTTAAATGTCTTAAGAACTCACAGTGGAATACGATGAAGAAGGCGATCACGCGTATCTTAATGTATGAAAATTCATCAATTTTTAGTTTAAAGCTGGTCAATACCAGCTTTAAACTAAAAAATTATTTTAAACCCAATGGTTTAAAATAAAATAAAAGACTAAACTGATAATCTCTGAGTTAAACCACAGACAGATGTTGTGAATCTGTAAAGAATCCTCGTCACTGTACCCCAAAAACAATTTGACATTGTGTGTAAATTTGCATTGAAACATGTGGAAATCATAATATATAATCAGACCGTCAGTAAAACTATTTGACCTGCTTATAACATCAAATGAAAAAGATGTAGGTATTAATTCTACATACACGATATGGGACTGTAAGTGGTGCTGAGATTGAGGGGTCAGTTGTTCCTACGACTCAGGACGCCCGAGTCGGGTTCCATAATGAAATTTCCGCCACAACTGTAGGTACAAGCTAGCTGCGTTAAGTAGGCGGTTCTTGTGTACTTACTTCGGCACAAGTTTAATCGAATTGCAGCGTCCGCACGGGCTGAGGGACGAAACTCGCCTCCCGTTGACAAATTAGCCACTTGATCTTGCAATACCCGAGGCGCGTGTACGTAAAGAACTCCAACTTTAATTCTCTTTACCTCTCTTTTTTTGTTTATAACACTCACCAGTCCTCAATAGCTCAATCCGTCAGTCTTTTGTTGAACTTGTTAATATCTCGGTCAGATATTAACTAGGGTGAGATACGGGAGCCTTTCGAAAATTTAACGAAAGAAGAAAGCTTGTAAATTTGATTTGGGCGAAAGCCCGACGCAGGTCCTTTGATGTGGCGCGCCCGCGCCCGTCAACCGCGCCCTGCTGAAATGGCGCGCACTTACAGAGAAACTCTTACCGTAATTTAATTTTTATGATAGCGCATTGTAAGTATCCCGGGGAGAGTACTATTTGGATTCGTCCTTCTATCCGTGCCCGACGACAACTTAAATATATTGTGTTTTTATCGTTTCTCAAACTATGTGATGTGATACTCGTACGTGAAGGCTCAACTTTTTAATGGTGAACACTTTTTCCCAGTGGTAGGCTATTGTAAAATGTGAAACTCCAGCACACTTAACTCTTGAAAAGGTAAAGTTCAGAAATAAACATTAAAGTGCCGAATAATCTATAGCAAAATAAGTCTCCATCAGATGAGTGGAGGCATGCGAATGAATTAGGCAAATCTTGATTCAAACAAGAAAATAGCTTCAAAAGGTCTTGAAAGTTTAATGGAATCGAACAGGCCAACCGGAGTAGTAGGAAGTTTGCGCGGGTGACAAATTGGGCACTTGACCCGCGCTCAGCGAGCCTCCGAGAGCTTGTTTCTCGAGGACCGTAATAAGTTTAACTTAAAGTAAACTATATTCCATTCCCTCTAATTTGTCCTGGCTGGTATATAGCGAGCAACTTTTTGCCGTATCAAATTAACATCTGTTTATTTTGCTGTAGTTTTAGATGCGCGCTAAAAAGTTGTTACGATGCAGGCGACCGTTGTTGGTCTTGCTAATTAGCACAAGCCAATTACGTGAAGAAGACGTTTCTGTGTTATGTAGAGCGCTCGGGTTCGGTATTTATATTGTTACAAGTTTGGTTAAATCGGAACTTATTGTGGCCTATACGTAGGTTTCTTGAATTTACGCGAACTTCTTATCTTTAATTTTAATGCATTAAAATGAAAGATAAATTTAATATTTAACTCGCGTTTATTAGGATTTTACTTTAATTCGTACCGTCGTTTCGAAGTTCCGTCTAATTCAGCTAACCAAATCGTATCACAATCGTAATTGAATAGCAGGTTTTTGACAGTTCTAGTATGGGCTAGATGTCAAAATCGCCAAATTGAATCACGACTGAACTGCAATTGAAATAGCTGAATAAGGGCCCTGACCTGTCAAAATTTTGAAAATCAATGTTGAGGAATAATGACGTAATATAGCAAGTAAAATAGCAAATTTTCTTCTAAAAAGGTTATCAATTTATAAAACGGCAGTTCAGAAAAAAAAGAGAATCAATTTACAAAAATAAACACTTTGATGAATTATTACTCAACAGAACGCAGCCATTTTAAAAACATACACAAATGTACCCTTTTAAGGAAGTACATTTTGAGTAAGATCTACTTATATAAGTTCGTAACTGTTTTTACAGTTAGTGCTATTCATAACATTGAACTACTATGATTTAGAAAGCAATTGACACTGATTAAATTACAAGAATAATATGTTTTCAATACAAGATAAAAAGAGGAAAATGTTTGAATCATTCGTGTAAACAGTATTCTGTCAAAACAAAAAGACGGCGCCATTAAATATAATTTTACTTTTGCAAGTCTTCGTTTGTTGCGCTTGCGCCGATGTGTACTAAGGGATTCTTTTTCTTGAATACCTCTGACAACTGTGCATTTACATGGATATCTGCTTCCTTGCCCACGCGATTATTTACTCTCGCTAACCCTTTACGAAAGCGGATTATCGTTGATTTGATCACTTTTATGCCGCCTTGTTGCCACTACATCTGAAGAGATATACGACCTCAAAATGGACTCCGGTCATAGATAATACAATTGATTTCGCAGCATATTCGCCGTATTTTAACTCCAACATATGTCCGTGGCAGTGGTGCGTTTCGACAATCACGGTCCAGTCGAAGCCTCAACTAGCGGGTTTGCCGTTTTGTATGGTGTGGATCACGCTCGCTAGCAAGGGGTCAGGGGTCCCAATGCTATCAACGAATCTGAGTCACAAAATGTAATTGTAAGCATACCGCCCATCAATGTATGAATGTAGCAATCTAAAGGTTTTACAGTTTAGAAATATCCTCCAATCCATTAATTTAATCTGATATCAGTTCAGCGTCAATTTATAAAGATCTATAATACGATTGTTTATGGAAATGACCGTAAACTGATGCCAAATTAATCAGCAAGTATTCGGCCATTATGTTGTTTGCATAAGGTTTCTTTTTCTTTGACAAGCAAGATAGAATACAAGGATAACCTGTTTTTTTTTTATAATTTACTTAAATTTCCGACTGCCGAATGAAACTAACTACTTATATTTTAAATACTAATTTGATGACACAAAAGCAGTTCTAGAAAAATATTTGGATTATTATTTAACAACAAACAAAAAGTGATTTGACAGGTCAACTCATGTATGGGCAGTGGTCATCCTTCTTTAATTTTTAGGTAAATAGGTACCTACGTATTATTTTTAGATTGATTATTGATTAACGATAACATAGGTGACAGGAGATTTATTAGTATTAAAATATCTGTCTGTCCCGGCTTCGCACTGGTTTATCAATGAAGATAATGCAAGTTAGTCTGTTTATCACCATGTTTATTCTTTAAACAATTTTCGTAGTATATTTTTACATACAATAATCAAACAATTTTTCCGTACAAACCTTCTACTAAAAATAACAAGAAACAATTATCCAATTTGGTGCTGTGCAATCGGAAGCTATGCTCGTACATACATTTTAGTTAAACACTTTAGTATTATCTTATCTGTGGTTAAACATATTAACAAAAAACTTTTGATACTTTACTATACCTTTTTGAATTAAATGCATTTTATTACTAGTCATATTGTGCATTGGAGCTTATATAAAACAATTAAGCAAAGTTATAATAAGTGGACGTTGTGGCGTCGCGTCTTCGTCAGCCGCAATTGCAATATTCGCAAAGGATCTTGCGTCTCAAGCATCAGCCTCGTTGCCTTATGGCGCATTCACGTAGAAAGCTGGCTACCGACGCCGATCTGCCAGCGCAGGCAGTCTTTATACTTCTGGTTCGGCTCAAAGTATAGAGACTGCCTGCGCTGGCAGATCGGTGCTTATCGGTACTGGTCCGGTAAGATAACCTCTAGTAGTCTAGGTAAGTAGAAGCTGGCTGGCAACACGTGTTTTTCCCTTGCAAATTGAGCAGCAAATGAATGCCGGCTTACCAGCGCTTATCGGAGTAGGTCGGAACTTGACGGCGACGTTCGGCGCTCATCGGAGCTGTTTCGGCTCAAAGTATAGAGACTGCCTGCGCCGGCTACCTGCGCGGACCGGTTCCGATGAGCGCTGGCAGATCGGCGCCGGTAGCTAGCTTTCTACGTGGATGCGCCCTTAAAATGGAACCTCTTGGGATTCAGCGTTATTTAATTGTTAAGGCACTTTGCCGTAGCAGGGCCAAAATTCGGTTAAGCTACTTTTTTCAAATTTATAATCAGTAGGTATTAAAACTATATGTCTAGACTACCCTATGTCTGATGTTAAACTGTTGGTGATCATTATTATTTGTTATAATATAACAATGCCTAACGTCAGTGGACTATCTGTTGCCCTGCCCTGTGAGTGAGTTTGGAGTCGGTGGCTTTAATTATGAACAAAAGATTTTACCACTTACTAAGGTAGGTTTAAAAATTAGTTAAGTATGTAATGTGTAATAATTTCCTTTCGTAAAAACTATTTTGCAGTAATATGATTTTTCTGTTATTAAAATTATAGAAGTTTTATACTAATTTTCTATCCTTTTTTTGATTAAAATTCGCAAATCCCGTCTTAGTGAGTGTCTACCAGTGTCTACATCTTAAAAGGAGCAGGGGTTCCTTTTGCAACATTTAAGTCTTCTAGCGCTTGTAGTTCTTCAGATTTCGCAATGAGTAAATCAATGAGTGACCTATTGCGTTTATTTATTTCGATGTAAGTAGGAACATCAATAAAAAAATAGCGAGCCCATTAATCTGCCTGACTTGAGAAGAATAGAAGCAAGTATAATTCCGTGATTCAGTTAGGGTACGACCGTACGAGTATTATTCGCAAATCGTACATTGTCATGTTTGAAGTGGGCCTCGATCCCGACGATACTTGGAGTTTTAAACATCCCGGAACCGCTCGAGTGCTCATAAAACACTCATACAAGTCTCCATCCAGATCGGTCGCGGCTTCTTTTGTGTTATTTGCGATGTGCGGTGGCTGGTTTACTCGGTTGACAATAGATTTGAAATATAACCAGGACGGGATGGACGAAACGAAAAAAAAAAATATTGCCAAGCTTACGTATAGTTTTGTTTTAATACTTTTATCTAATTACAAAACTTTGATTTAATAACACGAAATAATAGGACATAAAAATCATTAATTATGGATTTAGAAAATTATTTTGCTAATGTATTCCGCTTGTTAATATACCGGCCTAGATACCTTCACCACACTACCCGCACTAACACTGATTTGAGGAAGCACCTGCACCACACTAACACTGATTGAGCAAGCACTATTTCATGCAGGAAAACCGCCCGCCCTCCCTCAAAAATGCATGCAGTACAGTTAATGCAATTATTAGTACCCAACACCAATATAATAAAAACCTCGACGCGTTTCGCCACTTCACGTGGCATCCTCAGGAGATGTTGTCGCCTTCGCTGCGCTCAAAATCATTGTTCCAAAACCATTATATAATGTTTTTTATTGCTGTTTTGTATGGTGTGGATCACGCTCGCTAGCAAGGGGTCAGGGGTCCCAACGCTATCAACGAATCTGAGTCACAAAATATAATTGTAGGCATACCGCCCATCAATGTATGAATGTAGCAATCTAAAGGTTTTGTAGTTTAGAAATATCCTCCAATCCATTAATTTAATCTGATATCAGTTCAGCGTCAATTTATAAAGATCTATAATACGATTGTTTATGGAAATGACCGTAAACTGGTTAAACCCGATGGTCGACTGGGAGAGAATGCCTTAAGGCATTAAGTCCACCTGTTGTACTTCATTTTAGTGTTTGTGCAATAAAGTTTAAATAAATCAATAAATAAATATAACAAGTGGTACACATTTTGTTCGACATGTCCACCACCTATCAAATGTATCTATACCTACCTAATACTATGTATAGATACATTATTACATACATTAGTCGTGGTCAACTATCATTGAATAATCATATGCATAACTCACGTAATAGGTATTCATTGTATTAAGCTTTTATTGTCCCTATTATAAATAAATAAATTTTAAAAATTTTAAAAATTTTAAAAATGCACCGGCATTAAAAACAATAAAGGTTTGACTTGTATTAGACATCAGGCGATCCAGAGTTACAACCCTAGGACATAAATACTTGAACCTTACATGTACATTACGATGGTATGAAGCATGTCCTTCATAGTTTCAAGTCCGCTCGCCCGCCTGTTCGGTCGCGAACGAACTCGCTCGAACAGTTAAAAGTTTTTCCGCGTAGCACGGCGCGGATCCAGCGAGAGCGGGATAAATGATTGATGGCGGACCTCCAAGTATAAACTCGATTATCCGTTGAGACGCGAACAACTTACAAGTTTTATGTAACGATGGATCAGGATTATTCGAAACTTTCTCCCTTGGTGAAAAAAATCGACTCGCGACAATCATATTTGAGTTGAATATCAATGACGAAGGTTATTCTAAAAATGTGTTGTTTGTATTGATTATTGATTCCTGTATAAGTATAAATCATTTTTAAACAATATCAATGCTGATCTTTCCAATAATTATTTAGGTAAAAATACGTAGTAGTGAGTATTGTTTTAAACGGGGCTTTTTCTTCAAATATAACATGAATAATTTTCTGAAATATAATTTCGTTCGTTATTTATGTAATTTTCTTAAACTTATAATTTTGTTTGCTAAATAATATTTAGAGAAGTATTTAAAAAAAATTCCTTCAAATATTTCCCCCATATTTTTACACTAAGGCTGTATAATCTCTTGTACCTGTCAGTATTACTTGAATCTGATGTTTTGGCTGTAAAGTTCAAATTTAAATTTACTATGTTTACGTGGTAATATGTATTACAAAAAGATTTACTTTATTAAATATTAGCACATCTATCATATTCTTTTATCTCGGTACTAATACCGAGCACAGTCCCTAGAGAATGAGAGATAACATGTTTACAACACAAACTTGACGACCTCCGTGGCGGAGTGGCGTACACACCGGTTTTCAAGGTGTCGCCTGCTCCGAGGTCCGGGTTCGATTCCTGGACGGGTCAATGTAGAAAAAATGAGTTTTTCTACATTTTCTCGGGTCTGAGTGTTTGTGGTACCTTCGTTGTTTCTGGTTTCCAAAAATACGAATGATTTAAATAGTTATTCAAATAGGGATCAGAACAATGTATGTGATGTTGTCCACATTTATTTATTTATTTATTTATTTATAAAAAAAAAAAACAGAAAACCATAGTATGGTTATAAAACAACAATTGTCCAAAAATGCTACAGACAAACAAACAATTAAAAGGCACATAGCTTTCCGGAGTTTTACATGGATCACGGTTGACTAACCTCACACATCCCGGAACAACCCAGGTAAACTACTTATTCTTTTCAAGAACAATATGAAGTAATTTATAAATCTATTTTGTGCTACTAAAAAAAAAAAAAATATTTATGACAAAAAATATTTATTTATGAAAAACTGGTCTGCTTAAACACTGAAACTATCAGTCCATTGTCGCATCACAGCTGCCAGACGTTAATCAGCAGGCGGATAGCGACGTCATCCGCACTCTTCAATATTTGCTTGCCCTGTAAAGGGACGCGGCGAAGTAGTTTCTCCGTTAATTATTCCATGTTTTAATCAAGAAAGAACTGGGAAGACTGGTGCCTGGAAAATGTCCGCGGTGTCGCCTCTCGGAAAACCCGGCTACGTTAATCGTGCATTATAACTCTGTGGAGAGCTCGTTACCAGCTCGTCCATTTCACTCGCAGTACTCACTTGAATT
Organism: Anania crocealis; assembly: GCA_949315895.1. NCBI lineage: Eukaryota > Metazoa > Arthropoda > Insecta > Lepidoptera > Crambidae > Anania > Anania crocealis. The sequence goes on along the minus strand of OX438884.1, from coordinate 11,357,950 downwards.
TGTAAAGGGTGTAGTAGCTGGTGGAAATGTAATGAGTTAAGTTTAAAGTTTCATTGGTGTAGGCAATTTAAGGATGTAGTACAAACCTTTCCATTTGTAGTAAGTTTTTGAATTAACTTTACTTTGATTTAGGTTAAATGTAGTTGTTTCAGCTTTTAATCATCAGAATAAACATTTACCACGGTCGACCACACGATCATTTTGATCGCGGAGTTAAAGTAAACACTCATAAGTACCTACGTATGACACCATTGTAAAATGATAAACAATCTACACGGTGAAAAGATTTAAGAGTTTAGATATACCTACCATGAACCTCAAACAATAAAAATGCATACAAAATAGTTAAAATATTATGTTTGTCTTGAGATTAGTTTCTCTATCTCTAGTTTTGTTTGTATTTTAAAGATACATTTTTCATTATACATTAACACCTTATTTAATCAAGTCGATAATTATAAACGTTGACTTTATTCAAGTTTTAATGCGTTAGGAAAAAGGCTTAGTTCTTTATTTCATTAGTTTCAAATTTCCCAAAATTAAAGGATCACTTTAAAATTTTTACAATGATAATATAACTCCATTAAAACCACATCCATTCTCTGCGCTAACGTTGCATTTAGTCACAGTTCCATAGACAATGTGTATCGACAAGTTTTTGTCCACAAACAGGGCGTTGTGTACAAATCGTTTCCCAGACGCGGCCTCTCGACTGGAATAACGCGCCGTTTGCGCACGAGCCGAGGAGCCGACTCCTTTCACCCCAAATGCGAATTTGTAGACTTTCGCGACTCCATTTTGTTTCCTCTATTTGCACAAATTGAAATAGAGACTAAGTTATTTTGCGTTTGAAATATTATTATTGCATTTGAACACTACGTTAAGTACCTAATACAATTACTAAGTACAAAATTTTGCTTCTAGAATAGTGTGTTACCCTTTTATAAAAAAATACTTCTATCGTACAAATTGTAAATTTTCTAATGTCTGAGTTAACTGCTACGAATATAAAGAGTAAAAGAGTGAAACTGAAACTGAAACTGAGTTAACTGCTACGAAAATAAAGAGTTAAACTGAAACACATAAGCACCATTTAATTATCTTTTGATCATTCAATATTTATGCAATCATGATTTATGATATAATATCCCGAAATCATACGATAGATTCTCAAATCTGAAACGTATGGCACAGGCCATACTTACGTTTCAGATTGTGCATTAGTTTAAATAATTACGATTTATAGGACTTTTTAAAAACAAAAATTTATTTATATATTTATTATTTATTTATTTATTGGAAAAAATTCACCAGCAACATATCAGTAAACATTACAATTTAGAGTGTAAATGAGTAATGTGTGTAAAAGATATGCCTTTACAAGTAAATACAGCGTACAAATGAACCAGAGACTAAAAGAGACAGACGTTTTCACATACGAGATAAATTATTTTAACTTATATAAAGTTTTGTCATACCTAGACGCTTGCTTTCAGATTTCAATCAGTAAATGGGTCGAAAGTATTAAAAATCAATGCCATAGAAATTAATCGAATCATGTCGCACAACAAAGTATCAAGCGGTTGTGGTTCTCATTTATACTTAATCCCGTTTGATATATTGGTCCATTAGGAGCGCTGTCCCGCGCGCGACTCGCCGAGATTGTAAGAAAACGCCGCGCCAAGGGAGGTGTACCTCACCGACTCGTTTGTTAGCGAAAATAGAAAATGCATGTTACTGTTACACTTTCTGATGTTATTAAGTACCGGATTTGGTCTACTGTTTAGTAAAGGTTAGGGATTATATTATACAGGTGACATTTTAACCACCTTCCAAATTTTAATAAACGAGTAGCAATCTACTAGACAAAATCAAATGACGTATTTTTTCATTTGGTATTAATAGCCCAGTACAAAAATGTCAAGATAAAGCACTTAGAAAATGTCCGCCAAAAATCTAAAATTTTTGATAAACGCCTCCTAGCAACACTTTTTTACGCGATGCGCAGCTTATTCATTCCTTACGGTACTATCCATAACTTTTTGATTTTCCCTTCATACCTTAGGTTTAGCTTAGGATCGTAAAAATTGAAAACTATGTTGCGAAAAATATTTTCGGTTCAAAATTTGATTTACATTTTACTTTATAAATGGGCTCTAAATATTATACTGAACGCCTATAAAAAAATTTGAAGATGATGAAAAAGTCATCCTGTATACTTTTCACTTTCTAGAACTTTCTAGAATCATTTTTTCCAAAAGGTTTCATGGTTTCTAGAACCATTTTTTCCAAAAGTCTAACATTTGGAGGATAGACGCTTCCAAAGTTGTAAATTGAGCGTCTCCCCCCTCTAACTTTTAAACTAAGCAAATGAAAATTTTGAAAAAAATACGTAATGTACCTATCTTTACAAATACTTTCAATGAAAAAACTTAAAAATTTAATTTGAACGAGATCAAACCAGTAGTTTTTGAGAAATAGCACATTTTTAACAATCGCAAATATAGCTTTGTCCTTCATACAAACACTATGAAAAACAAAGTTAATTTTGCAGTCAATTGAATAATGTGGTATTTTGGCTAAGTGGAAGTAAGTGGACCCCTAATTCAGTTAAAGTTGGTACGGAACCCTCAGTCCGTGATTCCGACTCGCACTTGGCCGGTTTTTATGTATGACCGCATACTTTTTTACCTGATGGATTCGATTTAAATTATTGAAAACAAGGTTGACCAACCAACTAAAAAAAAATTCACAGCAAAAGTTAGTCATGCATCGGCTCAAAATTGGTTGCTTATTTACCGTTTTTTGACAGTTTTTTTTGGGAAAGAACCTTTTTGAAACGTTTATTTCTGTCTAACAATAAAGGCAAAAGGGAGCCTTTTAAAGTTGGTTTTAAACGTGATACATTATCAAAGTGGTGTTGCTTTAGAGCTTTTCTCGGTATCGTCGCGAGCGAGTTGCGGATAAATGATTGATGGGGGTGCGACGTCACACAGCGCTATCAGGCGAGACTTTCACTTACAGCGAAAATATTTCACATATTCCATACCAATATTAAGTAATACAACCTAAAAACACCATCAGACTGAAAAATTAGACCAGGGGTGTGTATTATTAGACACATCTCTATTTTTTCAGATACATAATAAACTTTTGCCAAACGTCGTTAGCCCCTGTTTCTCTTACTTCCAACTCGTAACGTCACAAACAAGGTTCGACGCAAAAGTTATGAGATGAATCCGCGTTTGTTTGTGCATCATTTACTTATTTCAAAATATTCAAATTACGTTTTGTATCGTATGTGGAGGGCGGGAATCTTTGCGGCATATCGCACAACGCGTTGGCTTTGAGCAAAACTTTAAAGAGCCGCAAAGGTTCATTTGAATGGAACTTTGTGTATAATTTGCATACTTATTTACATTATCTCTGCAGCACACAAGTGGGGCCCTTTCATTATCAAATTCGCAACACAGGGGAGGAGTGGAACGCCGTCGGAATACAGAATTGAAGTTGAAAGTGATTATCAGGGAATTGCATGCAAAAATATCACCCGATTAACAGGACAATAAAGTTAAGGGCGCCGAGCCGCCGACCGAATACTAGTCTATTTAAATTAGAAAAAAAACCGCCCTAGTAAGTGTTGATGACGACCGTTTGGTTCAGAGGCAGTAAACGCTGCTTCAGCGCTATAGGTCGCGGGTTTGATCCCCAATCGTTTCAAAAAATTGTGTGCATGAACATATGTGTTTATACTGGCCTGGGTGTTTTCTAAGTAACTATAATAAGTACCTACATACGTTGTCTAGTAATAGTGTCATAGTTTACGCTAAGTAGTAGCTACATTTTGGATTGGGTTGTTATGTATGGCCCAGTGTCGCATGGCTTGTAATATTCTTATTATTGGACCACTTCTTCATTTTAACGTATTTTTTAATTTTACAATTTTCGGTAAAATCTTTTTTTTTACCATCCCTTTAGTCCCGCGTAGAATAGTCGAGAAAATGTATGTCAGGAATTGAATTTTTATTTACACCAGCAATTTATTTGCATAAAAAATAAATATAATTATATCCTGTCAAACAGCATTGGCGCTAGCAAAAGGATTAAAAATTTATTAGAGCTTATTAATCCATGAAAATATCTTTATATATATAATTCTTCTGTGAGTGTGTATGTCACTGAACTTCTCTCAAACGACTGGACCGATTTTGATGAAATTTTTTGTGTGTGTTCAAGGGGATCTGGGAATGGTTTAGATTCACAAGTAGGGTAGGGTAGGGTAGGTTAGGGGTAGGGTAGGGGTAGGGTAGGGTAGGGGTAGGGTAGGGTAGGGGTAGGGGTAGGGGTAGGGTAGGGGTAGGGTAGGGGTAGGGTAGGGGTAGGGTAGGGGTAGGGTAGGGGTAGGGTAGGGGTAGGGTAGGGGTAGGGTAGGGGTAGGGTAGGGGTAGGGTAGGGGTAGGGTAGGGGTAGGGTAGGAGTAGGGTAGGAATAGGGTAGTAAAATATTAAAATTTTATAAAATATATACAACCCTAAATTTTTACCCTTTTACCACCAACCCCTATTTTTTGTTAGCCATTTTAGTAATTTAATCATTTTTATGGCAAAACAACGTTAAGCTAGTATGTATATATGATTCATGCCATAATAATAACGATATGTCAGTTATTTATTACTAAGATTATAAGCTAAACCACTGATAGACTGACAGATGGACATGACGAATTAATAATAAAACTTTTTTGTTGACCCTAACCACTTTCGGCTGTAAGTACTTATTCGAAAATGTTATAACAATTGATACACCTAGTAAAGTAAAGTAACAGCCTACAATCATCCCACTGCAGGGAAAAGGCCTCCATCATTAAATTAAAGTTACCACAGCAATGATGGGTACTGGCATAATCAACATGCTTGCCAAATGCGGGTTGGTGATCACAAACCCGAGCAATGTTCGAAAATTCTAATATTTTTTTAGGTTGACCGACCCGGGGATTGAACCCGGGATCCCGAGATATTGGCCCGGTATTTAAATCACTAGACCAACGGGGTGATGATACACCTAATATTAAATAAGTATATCTAATAACAAAATAAACCCATTATGACATTGCGACCGAAGAAACAGTTAAGAAAATAAGAGAAAAAGACCAGGACAAATACTTTCTCTGTCCCTAAATAGATTTTCATTAGCGGAGAGTCGACAATAACTTTTAGGATCCCTAAGGCAATATTTAGTTAAGAAGGAATAAACATTGTGTAGTTAACGAGCTTTACACGTATTTTTGTCGTATCAAGTAACAATTTAGAAACTAATTAATGACTGCCGAGCCATATACTGCAACTTTATGAGTTAATGGTAATAGTACTGACTGCCCAAAAGTTAACGAAGCTTTTCGTTTGAGATGAAATTTCATTCATTTTTTACAAGTTTTAGTTGGGGGCCGTCTACGTGTAGATAATTAAATTCAACCCTTTACTCTCCCGAGCAAAGGAAAGTCGTAAATTAGAAAACTAAACTGTGAGGATCTCACCCCGGATTCAATTAGCTCCTAATCATATCTGGAGGGTGTGAGTGGATCAATAGTTACCCTTCCGTACATCTTCGACTGTATCAGCAGTCATTTATGCCTGACTTGTCAAACTTTTATATTGTATTGCAAGCATTCGTATTTCTAATAAAAATATTTTTGTTCAACAAAGCGGTTGTCTCGAAAACTTTCCATACCTGCATTGAAAAGCCCTCTACTTCTTTTTACTGTCATAGGGCTGCAAAATTCTCATCAGATGTATGTGTGTGTATTTATCGAACTTTCTCATGTACACATTCAGAATGCTTGTGAATAAAATACACGTAGTTCTTGCGACGCAACAAAAGCGTGCACATTCGTAGCCACCAAAAGCGAGTGCATTGCAGGATCGCTTTCAGCTGCGCTCGTCTCGCGACTATCTGCCGATGCTCCCAGGGATGTCGCCGGTCGCTCGGCTGTGAACTCCTTCAATGCATTGATACCCTGACACGTCATATGCATACGCAAATAGACACGGCGTCGTCTATCACAACATGCCGTATTTCAGTGATTTCTGATGCATGCATTGCATATTGAACTGATGTGATGTTGTTTTGCTTATGTAATATAAAGCCTATTTTATCTTGAAGAATATTAATAATAGTTATAATTAATAATTGAATTCATTAATAGCGCTGTATACTAATTCCTTGCTTAACTATGTTGTTGCAGAGATGTACCTTCTATATAACTCCATTGTCTTTACTATTTACTTTCTAATTTACATTATGGTTATTTAGTAACATAAACATGCTACTTTTCTAAATATTCTAAGCTACTACCGAGGCGCCAAACTATGCAGTAACGGCGAATAGTTTAAAAGGAACGCGCTGTTATCGCACGTCGGTGGCCAAGAATGTGAACGATAGAAAGTTCATCGCACGATTATACCACGCAAACTGCCGGGAACACCAAACTATTGACCTGAGCCTGCGACTCCACATAGACAGCTTTTAATATCACGAAATTGCCTCGACATCATTTAGCTTCTGCAAATATTACTTTAATCCCAGAGTAATAAAGTTTAAGCGTCTGAGCTTGCGGAGAATGCAATAAAACCTTTAGAAATTATAGACGCGCGGGGAAAGTCTCAGTCGTTTCTTTCTAACCAAGGTCATGAGATATAAGAGTAAAACGGTGTTGTCTCTTTCTCAAGGATGTCACGGTTATATTGCAGGAGCGGCTGCAAGACGCCCGCGATGAAAATTCTTGATACCTCAATGTTATCTTACGACGGCGGTTTACGTTTAATATTATGTTATGACAAGCCTTATATTATACCTACGGCCAGTTAAGTAGGTAGTTATGGTTTACAAATTCGGTTTAGTTTTATTTAAAATATGAATTTTAAATGCAGTCCAATATTTTGCGCAGGTCTAATTAGGTTAGTTGACTGGTTTTTTAAGTAGGTTTAAGATGATTACTTGCTCATCAGAAGTATAAATTGTACTCCATTTTATTTGGGACACAGTAATTTTCTTAAATAAAAAAAAATACTTTTCGTTAACAGGTGACCGATATAAATGTATTTTGATGAATCCAACATCCATGATTGTCATTAAAAATAAAACAAGAAAGCAGTAACTGTACCACTCAAAGTAAAGAATGTCACTTCCATAGTGTGAAATGAATTTTACTCGTTTAAGATCCACAATGAAGTTCGCTTCGAGTCTTATGACGTTACAAAATGGCCGACCTAATTTGTTATAATAAACATAAGTGCAGACTGACTAAATGCATGATTAAATGTTTTATAACTCTTTATTGCTTAATAACCAAAATAAATGTCAGATGACTTAACGTTAACTTAACTTTACATACAGTATTGGCGGTATTACTGCTAAAAACGATCTGTATATACTGTGTATAATATAACACTGTGTATAGCAGATTGACTTTATCTTTATCTATGTAAAATTGCTCTTAAGATTTCGTTTATTAAGTTTACTCGTCTTATAAATTACGGTTAATTGTGCGTGAATTGGGCGACAATTTAGTTAGAATAAAACGTTTCGCGGTGTGGTCCACTCGGCGGGTAATAAAGAATGTTTATTTTGGGCACCTGTATTAGGTTGATAAAAACGGTAATGCGGCAGGAGTTAACAGCTGACCACTTTTTACTGCGCCATTTCGCTGTCGTCGTGCGCTTTCTGGAAGTGGGTTTATGGCCGACACGTGCCGTCCGGAAGATCGCACAACTTAATGTATTGATCAATTTGAAACTACATCGAAGCAAAAAGTGCTTTCCTTTCATGAGGGTCAATACATTGTCGAAAAGAGAGGTGGCACAGTGTCAGTGCTGGTAAATAAAAATAATAATTCCACCCTTTCTCTTGCTATGGGTGTCGCAAGAGGTGACTAAAGAAGTATTCTCAGAGGAAGATACCGCCAAATTATGCTAAGTCTGACGATTATGGCAAAATCTTGATATTGGAGAGGCCTTTGTCCGGCAGTGAACTCATATAGGCTGCTGATGCCGCTGATAGCCCAGACTTGTCCCGAAGCAGTGGAAGGTTTAAATTGGGACGTGTAAAAGCGCCTCCTGTGGCCTATTTGCAGAAATAAAACTGATTTTTAACTAATTTTAACTGATGATGATGATGATGAAATAAATCATTAAATAATATTGAAAGTAATTAAACAGACTAAAATCGTCCCATTGCAAGGCAAAGACCGCAATCATTGAAGTCAAGTTAGGTATTACTCGTACGTCATCAAAGATGGCTATTTTATATTTCTTCTTATTTTTTTATTATTATTAAAAGTTGTTAGTATTGAAGTATGTTATTTGTATTTTTCTAGTTTTAACTGAAATCATAGAATCCTTTTGATATATTATACATAAACACAATTGATAGGTAGTTGTTAGTTTTTGGCCATGATAATGTAATTTTTGCAACTGGGTCAGTCTTGTGAAAATCGACACGTTGATGAACTCTGAACGGATCTTTAATCATATGCTCAAATCTCTGAATCAAAACTCTAAATCTTAAACTTTAATTTGAGCTTAATAAAGGTTTGTCAAGTTCACCATGTCATTCATGGGGCTGTGAACCTTCCTTGTAGAGTTAGTTGTAAAATTCATAATGACACGTCGGTGTCGGTTAAACCATTCCTCTCTGTCTAATGTGCATTGTTCTATATTCTTTCCAATTGTTTTAATATTCGCTATCACAAACATAGGTACCTAGTAAAGGCTGTGAATAAAACCTCTACAGTCCTGAATATCGATGTTAATAACATAGCGATATTGTGATGGATAGGTAAAAAAGTGGAAAAAAGTACTAAGTAGTTAACCTAATGAAAATCACACGAACAAGTTTTTCTATGTATACTCAATAGTATATAATATATACCTATGTAAAAAAAACACTCAGTAATATGTATAAAAAAACATGTCAACAACATGTCTTTGTATGTACTAATGATCAGTTATCAGTTCTGTTCCATAATAAATTTAGTTACAGAAGTTCTTGCTAGACACTTATTTCGTCCCTCCGACAAATGTTGGAAAATATATACTCAAGCGAATTACACCTACATACTAGCTTGAAATGGAAACTTTGCCATTTCGTTGCTATAAACAGATTGTAAAGCTGCGGTCAGACATTGAGCTGTTTATAGTTGCACGTCGAAGATATCGACTTAGGTAGGTACTTGATGTTCGTTATACTTTTGTTGATCCGTTATTTCGTATGGTTCAATAATTTATATGTTTAAGTTAACTGTTCCTCTTGTGAATCAGGTATAATAGTTTATATTTGTTTTACAAAAGTCACAAAATAAACTAAAAAATATCCCATGGAATTTGTAGGAACCTTTTCTTATATAGTACCATGTGCATTGTGCAGAGCATTCAAGTTTTTTTAATATTCAATGGGCTTGCTCTTGACTACATACTTAACTCTACGGTTACGAAGAAGCCTAAGATGGAGCGAGCTTACCCAGAAGCAGCCTATTCACTCTTGCTTTAAAAATTTTAGGGTTATAGTTTTTCGGGAAAACAGATGCAGGCAGGGCATTTCACTCCTTGGCGGTGCGCATCACAAAGGAAGAGGAAAAGCGCTCGGTACGCGATCGCGTTATATCAACCAGGAAGGGATGATAACATGCAGTGCGCCTGGATTCCCGAAGATAGAAAGAGGAAGGCGGAATGAGCTCATGCAGCTCAAGAGCACACTCTCCGAAGTACAACCTGTAAAAAACCGACAGGCAAACAACTCTGCGACGGTGGCCCAGACTATCAAGCTTAGTTTTCACCAGCTCATCGTCTCCAATAATCTTTCTGGCTCTGCGTTCTTCCGAGTCAAATGCAGCCAGCTGGTATTTGGCCGAACTATCCCAGAGGTGAGAACAATATTCCATGCACGACCGAATAGAATTAAGAGCTGTTCCGGCATGAAGTATCGCCTAACCTTATTCAGGATTCCCAGCTTTGGCCGCAGATTTGGCCCTAGACTCAATAGTGTCGCCAAAGTTAAGGTCGGATGTTAACTTCATGCCAAGAAGGTATAAGCTGTTGGTAACTTAAGTGATAGACAGTAATAATCGCATGCTTGGCAGGTGGGTTGACGCTGAGATGTGATGTTATTTAACAATCTACCAATCTATCAACAGCCATATTTTAACAAGTAATAAAATGAAGTGAACGGTATTATCAATACAAACTTCCGTTATACGCCATTGAAAAAGATTGTTTTCATTATTAAATAAAATAAAAATAAATTATCAGAATTAACAAATAAATAAGCTATTACCATTTAGCAATTATGATTTTTTTCAATCCTCTTTCAGTAAAGCCGCGGCCTAATGTTATTGCTCCGCCTTAGATACCTGCTCGCTACGAGGGAGGGGTGTGCTATTGCCTGTTCTTGTATTTTTATAGTAGAAGAGAACCTAATTGACACTTTTGCACACTTCATTGAGTGCTCCGACAATTGTGGGGGCAGATACCCGGTATATTGTCGGGATAAGGCGTTTTATTAGCTTCAGATTCAACAATATTGCTATAGAGGAGTCTTTTTCATGTTAATACATGTCTTTAGGTTATACTGGTATGAGCAAATGTAGGTCTAAATAAAGCTGATAGTATTTCATATTTTTACAAATTTTAAATCAACAACATATACAATAAGCTGTTTAGGTAGATTATAGCATACCAACTACCATGCGTAAATCAAATACAGTTAATTAAGTTATTAAAAAAAAGGTTACCTGTTCAAGCAGAGGAAGATAAGTTTCCAAGAGTGATATTGGTTATGGTCCTAATCCCCTACTTAGTTAACGATTAATTTATATCTTGATCATTATGAAAACATTTTATGTTAGCAATAAATTAATTATACTTTTTATGTATGTTTTAAAAGTATCTTACACTAAATATTCAATTATTAAACAAAATGTATGTTGCTTGACTTATGGGTTATATTTTTAGTTTTATTTTAAATAATTTGGACTTTGCGACATAAGTATTTTATCCAAATCATTTGTTTACTATGTAAATAAAAATATTTAATTAAAAATCTGAGCACACGTGCGTAAATATTAGAGTGATGGATCGTTCATAATTTATTTGAAATACTGTAATAATATTGTATACAGTAGATCCTCGTTCTACAACGTCAGCAAAATTGGCTCCTCAGGGACTTTTTCTCCAATTATCGTCGAATGTCGGGGTTCGTATTGTTGATCGGTATAAAATACGATACGAAAACCCTGTCTTTGTGCATCCGTAGGTATATTAAAGCGATGAGGGTAAACAAATTGCAATACTTGTGGGCCTTATTACCCGTCACATCAATCATATAACCTTTAGGGTTCTAGTGTACGATTACCCACTGCTTGAAGCATCTCTATAGACATACATAGATGCCTATACATTTTGAGTATGCTGTGATTTATTTTTGCTGATGTATCGCAATTTGATAGGAGACAATTTCAGCAGGCCAGCGACAATTGGATCAATCAACAAATTGATATTATTGTGCTGTTCGTTGAAAGATTGTGGTTAAGGTTGGTTTATTTATTATTCAATATTAATATGTTAAATTATATTGATTGTGTAGGAATATACAAGGTATCGTCATCTTAAATATTTTTGTAATTGCGCGTTTCAGCACTTGTGCTTGGAAAAACTGAATGATGTGTGTAAAATTTAACTAACTTGCACGTGATTTACTTTCGCAATACCTACTTATATGGAAGTAAGATAACCTGTGCCCAAATCAACTTCATTCCTCGATTTAATTTAAAAAAAAGGTAATTGCTATATTATCTGTAAATGTATCTCTTTTGAATTATTCTTATTGTATTTTTTATTTGATTGAATGTTTAATGGTACCTATAGTAAATACTTTTAACAAAACAAGAGATTTCAGGGCTCATGTAGTAAAAACTGGTGTAGGTAATTGTTGGTACCATAAAGATGAGTAAAACGCAATATCACAGAGCCATTTCAACGAGCAAACTTTGTCATGTCCTTCATCAACTTCTTTACTTTAACTAAAAGTATTTATGGGTGTTGCAAATCAATTGAATTTAATGGTTCGTTGATTGTAAATAATACATTTTGAACGATCGTTATTTTAGCGTTGGTTTTTTAAATTTAATCTTAATTAAATTTCTTTACTTTACTAAGTTCATTTATGTGTGTAAAATAGGGGATTATAAGTTCGCATCAAACTTCATATATTTTTTTAAAGTTTTATTTGTCAGTAGTATGCTGGATACCCTTGCTGCAGCGTAAGCCCGTCGTGTTATAACACTTAAACACCATCGCCAGAAAGCTTGCTTTTGTATAAAAATAGTAACCGCTCTCAAATCGGCTTACACGTTTGGTAACTACGGTGCCACAGACAGACATACATATTATGGTCAAACTCCCAAACAAAAGGAGAATACCCGTTGCGATCACAGTAATGACACCCTCAAAAATGCCACACTGAAATGGCATACCAAGAAAGTCTTTCAATTTCCTAGTTTTACATTTTGGAACAAACTAGCATCGTGCTAGGCTTTTGGCAGTTTCCTCAAAATAATCCGTACTCCACGTAGGCTCCTTTCATAAAAAAAAACATGAGCACATTCGACAATGTTCAATTGCGACTCATTTCGGAAGTGTGTGGACTTACGCTTACGCCTCGAGGATATGGTAATCAATATCATCTTCAATACATATAAAATAATATAAATTGCCTGAACATAAAAATGATAGACATCTGTTTAGTATAGCGGAGAACGAAGCCTTAAAATGTATTTTGCCAGTGGCTCTATTATGTTTTTTATAACATGGGTGTGCAACAAAAAAGGCGACTGGCGAGAATTTTATAGCGGCTGTTTACCGTAGCTGATAATAAAAAAAAGTAATCGACGGTGTGACGTCACAGGCCAGTGAGCCGGGAAGGGAGGCGTCGCCACACTCCGCAAATACGGGAGAGATAGCCTCGTCCGGAAATTCAATCAAGCCCGCGCAGAGATTCGATCAAGATTAGGGTAATTAAAATACCCTTCTTTTTTCTAAATCTAGTTATTTTCTAGTTCGATTTTTAAAAGTTTGATTAATAGTTTCAGTTTCAGTCGTAGTAGGTACCTACTAAATACCCATTTTACCCTTAGCAAGACTTTTAACAGATCTTAAATGGTATAACGTACTAAAGTTTTATTTAATAGTGACCCTTTACACAGCTGTTTTTATTTAGATTCTGTTGTAGAAAACAGTGAGTCAGTTTTAGCAGTAGGACATCTGTGTAATGTTATAGGACGCAATCCGCTAGCCTCGACTTATTTACGTTCACTATAGAAATTCAATATAGAGTCGGACCAACGACGCGGTTGGAGGTAATTAAAAATACGTCACTCGCAGCCGACCTTTCTATTCGAGCATATGTCGAAATTCGGAATGAATCATTTCCCATTTTATATTTGCACGGAGCCGTCGAACTCGCCTCCATTATTAATAAATATTTTACTCGTCGATATTATTCCGTTGTTGTTATAGTTATGCAAATGTAAGTACCTACGTGGACGACGAGTATTTGTTTCCAGTGTGAGGTTTAAACTGTGTATAGAAATACAACTGAAAACACTTATATAATCACGAGGTCCTACATTTGGCCCCAAAACTGTATCATAGTATTATATTTGTAATTAATTGGCGTAACTCATAGGAATGTCCTCTAGGATCTTTATAAGTCCTTTGCCCAACTGTGCGCGTTGTTTGGTTGAGATGATAATAATGATGATACGAGTATGTATTGTTCAATAAAGCATTTAATTATCTTATCTGTGGTGATACCTATGTTTTTTTTCCAATAAGGTTAATGTGAAGTCTAATATGATTCATCATCTATTCACCCGTCATTGTTACAGCATCGTGTTTCCGAAAAATTATATTATTACAGAAATATTATTTTATTATTAGTCATAATAAGAACACACACTAACACGTTCATTACGTACCACAAATAGGTTTTGCCTTTTGTTTCTATATCGCACTGAAGGATAAAATAATATAATTTGATAGTGCTCCAGCCCAAATCCCTATTGTTACAATAGAACGACGTCTTTGTTCGGTTATCAAGATCTCCCAAACCAGACTATGGGAGTTACTATAATATCTGTCATATCGATATAATATTGCGAAGGCTCTGTTACCCCACGCCGCGTGATTTCGTCACTGGGGATGTGTCTTATTATTCACCGAGTGGGAACGTCTCTGTTTTGGTTTACTAAATTAACTTTGGGGTACACCCTGAGGGGTATTTCCTTACCCCAGTTACCGGCGACATGCAGATTAATGGTATTAATAAAACACATTCGTTAATTGCCGACAGTTATAACAGTTAGTATTCTATTAGTGCCTGCTGTTGTTTACACTTGCAAATGTGTTTTTGCAGCGATTCTATTGCGAAGCGTATGAATTTAGGTGGTTTGCAGATGTGGTTTTAGCAGTTTAACAAGGATTATATTTCACGTTACGCCATCAACAACGTTGTCATACTTGTGTTACAACAAACAGTGTAATCTATTAATTAATGAGTGTTGCGGCGACGCCTAATCAATGGATTTTTTTGCCTTTGTATCATAGAACATTGAGTTACAAGGTGAGCTAAAAAAGTTTCAAAGGCTGAGATATCAATACAAAAAAAAACTCTAGGTGAATCTTTAGTAAGTATGTCCATTATTATAAGCTATGAATTGATCTGAGCTACACAGAGATCCTACTTCATTATTATTATTTTACTTGTTAAAAACGTGTCATAATACTCATAATGAAACTCCAGTTATCGATTTTTACATTATTAGTTTTTCTTCCTTCTAGCATTTTGTTGCAGTATGCCCTATTTATTCAGTAACATATGAAATAATTGATACACGACCTCCGTGGTATATGAATCCTATAGACAGGGTTACACTATAACAAACAGGTACACTGCAACAGCGTAAGTACACTAGTGTTGCCGATCGATAGTCGACTATCGATAGACTATCGATAGTCTATCAATAGTCTATATATAGTTGACGTCATAACAATAGTATCGATAGCCTATCGATAGTATCGATACAATCGATAGTATCGATACTATCGATAGCACGGGACATGGCAATACTATCGAATGAGTTCAATAATATCGATTGTATCGATACTATCGATAGTTTTACTATCGATAGTTCGGCAACACTAAAGTACACAACACACATTTTGTTCCTTTAGGGAACCACAGCCCATACAAGAGGTACTCATGGATATACGAGACTGACCTAAAATGGTTTAAATAGACAACATTTTACTAAGTGTGGAAATTCTATGTCAAAGTAACTGAACCATCAAGAGGTTAATTTAACCATAGAGAAGTAAGGTATACTTTACCTTATAAATTACGTAAAATTCGTAGGTAGTGATTCAAAGTTTCAAACTTACTGCCCCAAATTATTAGAGATATTAAATTACGATCGCTGACGACTTATTTTTGTTGTTTACGACTAAGTATTTCTCTCTTTTGACCGTTCGCCTTATACTTATAACGCGAAAAATATTAAGACATTAGTTAGACTCTACTACTAAACGGTCTACCAACGGCCCATTGGTCTAGTGATTTGAATACCGGGCTAAGATCTCGGGTTCCGGGTTCGAATCCCGGGTCGGGCAACAACAAGTTTCAAATTTTCGAACATTGCTCTGGTTTCACCAACCCGCATTTGGCAAGCGTGGTCATTGCACGGAAAAAAAAAATTTTACAATACTACCAGAACGACTTGTAAAAACAAATCTATTAAAAGTTAACAAAAAACTGCGAGTGCTATCAGAATTAGTTTTAAGGATAAATAGTCGTTCTGTTTTCTTGAGTTTACGCGAACACTATACATTGAAATGAAAGATAGTTTACGGATTTAGAACGCGTTTATTTTTGATTTAACCCTCAAATCAAAAATAAACCACCAGATTTTTTTAGTATTTGCAATTAAGCGACTATTTATCATTGAAATGAAAGATAGTTTACGGATTTAGAACGCGTTTATTTTTGATTTGAGGGTTAAAAGTGGATAAAGATAGCTTTTAAATTAATTTGTTTTATTCACTAACCAAACCATACTTACACTTCAAACTAACTCAGACGTTATAATTAACGTAAAGTCACCTTAAATATTCAGGTCTAAAAACTAATGTATTTTTCTGTGATGGATAGCTCACTCGTACGTCGTGAAGTGACAAATAGCAATTTGTATTTAGATGACGATTTCTACTTACGATAACCTACAAAAGCCCGATGATTACAACGTTGCTCATGCCTAAGGTATTTTTTCCGCTGTCATTCGACAATAAGAAAATAATGTGGACGACATCACATACATTGTTTTAGGCCTAAGTAGCTATTTATTTGGTATTCAGAAACAATGAAGATCTGGTACCGTACACCCAGACCAGAGACAGAATGGATTCACCAATACCTAAAAAAAATGCAAAAGATTAGTCTGTTTATGTTCACCCTTTACCCATGTGAGCTTTCTGGTTCTTTTGATTTTCATACTTAATAAAGACTGTTCGAAAACTACCAATACTGTTCCATATCTCTACATAGTTCTGTGATGTATAATATTTAATTGATTTATGTAATTAACAACTTTTTAAACTAATTTTCAGTAGAAGTCACTGAAAAATCTTTTACTAGTAAACCCTACTAAACTCTGATAGTTTTCTAGTCAGCAGTTAATTTAAAAGTCAGTAGTAAATCAAAGCAGTAGCGTATCGAAGGAATTGATGATTTGTTGGTGCTTTGAATTTTTTACGTGTCTGAGAACAAAAGTTTCACTGGTAGAGTGGCGGGAGACACTTCACAAATAAAAATTAGGAATTTAAAACTTCATAGGTAACAAATGGATCCCTTAAATAACCACAACATTCTTAAAACTCCTATACTACGTCATCCCACACCATAAGACAGACGAGAAGAAACAAACCCTTTTCCACTTTACATAAAGGGGAGGTACCCTTAAAATAATTTAATTCTTTATTAGTGTGATGACTACTTATTATACATGTTAAATCATAAAATTATATGCAATTGGTAAATCTAAATCAACAAAATGAAACAAATTACAGCTTTCTAGTACTTGTTTAATGTCTGAGATTCAACGCAAATGGACAGACAGATACAGAAGGACATAGGGAAAGTGTAAGGGTAACATGTGTACTACGGAACCCTAAAAACAATAAGTTATTTTTTGCTGTATGAGACCATGGTTAGTCTCTTGGATTTTGGTCCTTGACGCGTCCGTCCAATCTGGGTGAGGTGTCCCTTGCGCGCCTGTCAGCACCCAGCGCGCTTATCGCATATCGCAGGCTTGGTTAGTTGAAAGAACCAAATGACCTGTAATTCGTTATGTGGGGGCGTACATCTGGTCATCCCAGACGAACGGTGCGCTCTGATTTATTCGCGGCATCCATCACTTGCCCGCTTTCAGCTGAGACGTCTTGTCTCTCCCCATTGCTCTGCAGTTTTGCAGTTCTGCAGTTAAGCATTCTGTCATGTTTTACCCCTTTTAAACATTGTCGTCATGTACCTATCTATTTTTATTAGATGTCCCATCTGCTGTTTATTAAGACATTATCGCTAATACCTAAGTAATGGTGATTGAAACTTTTTAAGGAATCCTATTTTAACAATTCAAATCGTCACTTATTATTATTATATTTGACTCCAACAATTTACCTGTCGTTTGTAAGAGTTCAAAAATTGGTTGCGAAAAAAAACATTTGTATACAAGTATACATTGCTATTTTACTTCATTTAGGCAATTAATTTCAGAAAATATCTTAATCTTTTTAAGTATAAACGGTCAAATGACCAAGCAAGGTAAAGCATACTAAATTTATTATGTAATAGTGCATCACGTATCCAGTGTGTACAATAAAACAATCCTTGGCTAATAAAAAACCAACTATAAGATGATGATAATGTGTAACTTACCAGTAGGTTTCTGACATGCTAAAAGTACAATTCCTAGAATAAATATTGCCCTCTGGCTTAACTTAACTGAGGGAAAAATAAGCTTAGCCAGGCTGAGGCAGACTCGGATTCAACGATCGTGACAAGCTGACGCGAGATTGAAAAGCATTTTTCAACCGAGGATTCACCAACTCACAAACTGTGTAAATTTTTTCATTTTAATTTTTTTTGAGGATTGACTAACTATTAATTTTTTTATTTTATTTTTCTTTTTATTTTATAAATATGATAAAATGATTGAATATGATACATTGTGTTTTTCTATGATTTGTGTTTATAATAATCACTATTATTACATTATTCTTTTTTTTCATACATTTATTTTACTACAGACGGAACTCATGACTTCTTTATAAGAATTTGTTGCTACAATTTTTTTTCAGAACGCATTTCTATGTGTACACGTGTTAGTGATCATTTTGTTTAGGGTTCCGTACCCAAAGGGTAAAAACGGGACCCTATTACTAAGACTTCGCTGTCTGTCCGTCGTCAGATCATCGGTCCAGCTGGTGAGAGGTCTATCCACAGATCGTCGTCTGGTGCGTGGTCTCTATTCTAGAACCTTTCCGCCTCAACGGCCATCAGTTCTTCTTACTATGTGTCCCGCCCACTACCACTTCAGCTCCGCAATTCTCCGAGCGATGTCGGTTATCTCAGTTCTTCTACGGATTTCCTCATTTCTGTTTCTATCATGCAAGGAAATACTAAGCATTGCTCTCTCCATTGCCCGCTGTGCGACCTTGAGCCTTCTTATGAGACTTATATTAAGCGACCACGTATCAGTTCCATAAGGCATCACTGGCAACACGCACTGGTCAAAGACTTTTGTCTTGAGACATTCAGGTAATTTGGACGCGAAGATTTTTCGTAGTTGCCCGAAGGCTACCCATCCGAGTTGTATTCGACTAGAGATCTCTTTCTCGAAATTGGACTTACATAGCTATCTGTCCCAGGTATTTATGGTCAACAATTTGTAGTGTAGTATTCCCAATACAACTGGAGCGGGTACGACATGGATAATCAACATAATTTTCGCTTGCATAACACACGCATACAAGAAGTTTATTCTGTTTTTTCCCGTTCTAGTGGTTTAAGTACCGGGCCAAGATCTCCTGGTCCTGGACTCAATCGCTGCGTTGGGCAACAAAAGTTTCCAGTGTTCTAACATTTCTTGGGATAGTTAGTGATCATCACCAACCCGCATTTAGCAAGCTTGGTGATTATGCCTCTACTCATCATGGTTTTAGTAACTCTTTGAATGTTTTACCGACAGTTCGGCTCAGCATCATGCTGCGGCGTGAGCGTTGCCATGGCTACGCGAATGTGCAAAGAAATTCCTATTAAATTCCTCTTACATTTTGAGGAAGCGATAGCGGAAGAGGATTTTTTTATTAGGAAGCGGTAACGGTTGAAGAACTCAAAAGAGGGATTCTCAGCAACCCTAATCTCAAGAGCCGCGATAGCTAGACAGTTGAAATTATCACACATGTTCGCAGCAAAATGGACTCTTAAACAACTGTGTAGGATACTGCACTTTCGCTTGATGTGCTGTTGTCCGTACAACATTTGTAAATACACACATAAATAATAATATAGAGACAATGGAATGAATAAATGCATATGCCCGGCAGGTTTACCTGGGCGATTAAATTCCCAGCGGCGAGCAACCCGTCTAATTTAGCGTTAGTGGCACAAATTCGTTTAACATTTAAATTATATTCTAGCCACCAATTCAAACAACTATGTCCTGAATTAATAATGTCGAAAATATTTAGTGGCACACAGTTTTGCTAGATTTTCATATTGCAATTTGCATGTTAAACGTCAATCCGTCGGCGATGCGTTAAGCCCTATCGCTGAATATTAATGTGACGAGGAGATTTTGTTTTACTTTGTGGGAACTCTATTATGATGCAAAGTAGGCGAATGCGCGGTTCACGTATAGGCGCCGCAAAGCTCTTCCGTCTTTGTCGCGTCGCCTCCTTTTTACTCCAAACACATAATTACGTATCATCTCAGTAAGAATCTTTCTTTCGATTATCTACGTGTATTAATATACAACGTGTTCCTTTTGATATCCCATAACTCTAGGGTAAAAAGAATCAAATTGCATATGAATTATTTTTCAATTATTATTATTTTTTTGTTAATAATTTTTCATACAACATAATTCTAAAAAGTCACGACTGTTTATGTAAAACACCCTTACCTTGTTATGAATGAACTTTTGAATGAAAACGATTTACTCGTACCTACTTATCAATGAAACACCCACACACGTCAATGTTTTTTACAAGTTACGCTCTCCCGCTACTTTTCTACTACACTTTAGTGTAAGTTTGCCAACGTCTCGCAAAACTAAGGATTCGCCATACTGGTTACATTTTTTTTACATATTTAACTAAAATTGATGTTATATCCGAAACTATTGATTTTTGAACCACATGTTCTAGGGCGTTTTATATTATTTTTACCTATATAACATAACCTTAGAGTTATGGGATATAAAAGGAACACGTTGTATATCCATAACGAGATTTATTTGTACCTAGGGCACATGAAATAAGTACCTATGCTTACTATATTAAGCATTGTCATCTAAACCGTACATTTAGGAAAATTGATAGTTATATATTATGATGTATTACACTTTAAAATCAGTTTACAAAATTGAAAATCCGTTTAAGGAAAAAAGAAAAACGAACAAAAATTCCAGCACCCAATATGCTTCTCGACGTTTAAACTATAAAACATCAGAGGCACTGTGTTCCGGAATGTGTTAACAGTAGTAACATTTGAAAATCGACATTTAAATTTATGGCTTACTTTAAAACAATAATGTGAATTAATAAGAAATATTAATACGACCTTTGGTTTTAAACTTTAAATCCTTTATTATCGAAAAAAATTAGGTAAGTGGTCAAAACTCATTATTGAAATCTACTCAAAAATATAGTCTACACACTTTCTTTCTAAAGCTTAGTAAAAACAAAAAGTTCATACATAATTATGTTTTCATTCATATTTCAAAGTGTATACGTCTATATTTCTCACAACACTTACAAACGCCGACAACTGTCAATGTAGCGTTCACGTTATTTTGGCATTTTTCATGGAAGACAGGTATCACTTGCGCTTTGTATAATCTATGAACAAGTTATTTAGGTATCTCAACCCTCAGCCGTAATACCAAACCTTGTGAATTTTCCTCATCAGCAATCTCACGATTTAAATATCCTGGCAGTATAATAAAAAATGCACCCCTGAATAAATCTTGACTATGCGCCTTAAAGCGGATGGAAGTCGACAAGTGTGAACGACTTCCATGAACACCCTTGGACTAGTAATGGTGTTTACTTCTCGGAGGGTGAGGTCAACTACTATTTAATCTAGCGTGAATGATTTATTGATGTTTTCAAATACTGAAGGTTAAAAGATTACACTTTGAGTGATGTAATGGAACAGAACTTTGGTGTTTGTATTTTATTTTTTAATTGTTGATCATCGAAATGTTATCACGGTTGTCACATCTCGAGTATAATACCACTTAGTTGTGAATTGCTTTAAAATGTTGTATGTTATTATTGCCTATTCGTAGCTAAAGCAAAATATGGAAACAACTCGCCTCGGAAAAATTAGTAAAATTGGGATGAATCATAAAATTAATCACAGAAGAAGCCTCTGGACTCTGGTTTAAACAAGAGAAAATTCCTCGTGTTGATCAAAATATACGCCGCTCTTAATGAAATTACCTAAAAGTTTAACCACCTGTTTCGGTGGGATGAATAAGAGGAGGGAGGGGACACCGGTGGCTTTTTCCGAAATTTACCTACTTGCTTTAATTAGCTCGTGTAGGCTTACGGTCGGTCATTTTTCTTGTTTAGCGGTAATTGATAAAGGGCGCACGGCAGAGCTTCGCACCACATCAAACGCTCTGCAACCGCTGCCACGCCATTTTGTAGTATTCTCAAAATTCACGGAAAGATGGTACCGCGAGGCATTTAAAAGTATTAGAATCTATATCAAATTCATTAATTATAATTTTTGTAGCCTGCTTATAAACAGGGTGTAGTAGTTGAAACAGAGTTAAGTATGTGTAAATGTATTTATAAATATCATAAAAAATAATAACCGGTACATGTGTTGGAAAAGCAGTCGCTCGTTTGCGAAAGGCCGTCAGTTGAAATCCCACAATAATGAATGAATTCAAATACATTTAAAACAGGTGTTTTTGATGTTGAATAAGGCATAAACAATCCTCTATTAAACCCTACACTACCTTTTGCGTGCTTGTTTTGTCACAGGTGGCTTTTTCTGCCAGCACTTATTTATGTAATATGATATCCTTGTTGACAAAAGCAGATACTATTATTTAAAAATACGTAGGTACTGTATTAAAGTAACAACTGAAACTAAAACCAAAACACCAGAGACTCTCTTCAAAAGGACAAATAAAAGAATTCAAAAATCTTACACAAAAGTAAATACTGGAGAATGGTAATAAATATTTTTAGGCTTCCCATTTATCGTAGGTAAAACGGTTTGAAATGAAGCTGTATAAAGGATAAAATCGGTAGAGTGATTATTTTCCGCGTCCCGTATTCGATATAATTAATTAACCACATTTATTTGTATTGCTCAGTGAGAATGACAATCAAACAATACGTATGATTTTGTGTGTCGTTGCAATCCCATCGCATTGCGTTTACCGTTTTAAATTATTTATATCCGGGCGGCCCGTAGTTCTATCGCTGCCCTGTGGGAAACGGTTTCAATTTATTTAGAGTATTCAATATAGATCTACATACAAATGCTGCAGCTTAAAATTATACTGCGTATGAAATTTTCATACGAGCAAGGTTTTAAGTGGATTGAATGGCAATATTAACAAATTGGCCTGCAGCTGGATTAAACAGTAAATTCTCATATCCTCATATTAGCGTTTCCCCTTCATCGGAGGGCGAGTGACCCTGCGGCCCTAGAGGGGATGCAACCTCAGCAATTGCGTTAAATCAGCAGCGCTATTGGATTAAACTGTATCATGGCCGTACATAGTTTGCACACTAAAAAATATCCGCGAGGGCCGTAAATACAAACTACCCACCCGTACACTTAAATAGTACGCAAACAAATTTAGTTGTAAGTTTTCTCGAAGAGATCGATAAGGTCGAGTGATTTGATTTGGTCGTCGAAGGCCCCGATCGAGGAGTTTCTTTTTGAGGGAGGCGGCCGTGCCTACAGAACTGTCGCAAGACCAATATTGCCAAGGAAATTAGTTTATGTAAAATGTAGAACAGGGACGAAAAATATCTAAGGCGAAGTGTAGAAGAATATTGAAATCAATTCAGTTTGCCTGTTACTCTGCAGTCATAAGAAGTCATCTTTTTGAAGTAGAAATTATCTGTAGTGAATGGAATAAGAAATTCATTTTAATGGAAGAAAAATCTGGCATGAAAATGGAGGTACTACCTATAACAAGAATGAAAGATGACACTGTAGATTCGGATATATGCGTAAACAATTATACGAGTACTATCAATTACTCAGTTACATCGTATCGATGGACCGGTGAATTTCAATTAAAGCTTTAGCTATTGAAGTAGAAAACTCATACAAAACTCATGCCACATACAGTGTTAATTAAATTTTCATTCGTGTTGGGTTCAATGACACACATTTGCGATCTCGGAAGTCATTGAAACAATCTTCGGATAAGTACAATCCACGTTCGGTTCAATCGACAGCCAATTAATATCGCAATACTTAGCGATAAACTCGAATGTCATGGACATCGTTGCACAAGGATCCTTGTTGGAATTTAAATAACGTTTAAAATTAAGCCATCAAACTCGCTTAACTTTTGTAAAATATAAGAATTTACACCAATAACTTGACTAGGTACTTAAGGTTTGACCAAACATGTTTCACTAATAATTTACATTTTCCTTTTTCAGGTAAGCAACGAAGCAGTATTGGAGTTTTGATTTCCGTAAGTTGGTAAAGTTTTTTCTACATTCAACAGGAGATTTACTGCAAAAAGGACTTTGACTCTCCAATATATCTATTAGTTAACATTAAATTATGCAAAGTCGTGGCGTCCTGCCAAGACTCAAGGCTGCATTCAGATGCAGCCGCCGCGCATCCAATTATATCTCAACCCTAAAATATTAAACGATGTGCCTCGAATATTAATTAACTAAATAAATCAATGGGCTTCGCACAGGATTGGACCAAATACCGGCAATAGTAGCTAGTCAGTCTTTGGCGAATTAGTTTTCAGGTATTGTGATATTAACCAGCGCAGAATGCGACTAGTTCATAAAGCACTTTATTGCTTTAACTGAATGATACTTTACTATTTGGTTAGCTAATTTTTTTTTTAACATAATTATTTAGGAAATTCATTAGCCGTCATTCGTTAACCTAATACTCGAATAAGGTTTTGCATAAATGCCGTGTCATGTTTCTATATCCATTGTACACAGACCAAGTGCCTTCACTTAAAGTTCTTTTAATATGGCAGTTCTAACATTCCATCAACAAGTGAGAACGTAGGTACAACAAACTTTAAAAACAGTATGAACGATTAAAACAACCATAAAAATGCGTTGGTATCACACAGTATATCATATACCTTTTATGAATCTTTGTTTGATTGTTATAATTATATTTTACTTTTGATACGATAAGTAAAGAACCAAATGTCTGTTTCTTAAAACATTGCAAGTTAATCTTCTTCTCCAGATCGTAGTTCTGTTTAAGAGTGTGTTCTATCACTAAAGGTCTACCTCACATGCATAGTTAGACTTGTACAACTTTCGTACAACGAATTTATGCGGCTGACGTCACATATAATGTCGGGATCATTTTCAAGTGCTATTAGTCGACGGTCGGAAACTTCGATGAGCAAAGTTCGTCCTTGTCCATTATACCGTCTGAATATCTTTCGTATAGAAGCATAACCGATGCGGTGATACTGCTATACAGTTTGTGAAGAAAATTCAAGTTTTTGACTTGATTGTATTCGAATATCGTTAAGTTTTATTATCTTGGGAACTTTGTGATCGTTAACCTAAAGAACTTTGCGTCGATAAACGTGCCAAAGGTTTCACTTTGGACAGCATTTAATTTTTATCCGTTTTGCGAATAAAATAGGATTACAGACAGAGCTTGAGGCCACCATCCACCATGGAGGCCTTTGCCCTGCACTTTTTACTTTTTGAAGATAGAGCAGTAGTATCTCAGTGGCTGAAGCCTCAAACCTCGCGTACATAGGTTGTGAGTTCCAATTTCAGCATACAGCTCTCGCGTTTTCGGAATTTAGTCGGATACACGTGAGGATGCACGTATTTATCAGCCTTACTCTAATAAGAGAAATGCCTCATAAAACAACATTGGACTGGAATGGGTAGTGACGCCATGGTTCAAACATGATCCTCTGTTTAAAGGTAACAGAGTACAAATGTGTTAATGATGACAATTGCTCTAATTGTGGTGCGCCTTCTGGATCATGGTTTAACGCTCCCATATTAGGAGCAAGACCAAGCAAGACAAATCACTCAGAGAAAATATGAGCTTTGCAATTGACATTAAGACGCTGACTGCAGCCGATGACCTTGAGCAATGAACACGCCCACAAATTTATTCGTCTTTGAATTTCTTTGGAACGCGCCACAGCTATCACTGTCGATTCTCGTAGGAGTGACAGAGAAAAAGCGCATGGAATAGAAGGGCCTAAGTGCCAAACAACAAAATTCGTTGTGCAATTTAAAATTGCCATTTTATTAAAAATCTAAATCAGCCATTTGCTTAAGCAACATGTAATATACAATATAGCAAAATTTTATTATCATTGTTATACGGACTGCTGAGAAAATTTTTAATTTATGTATTTTCAGAGGCTACTTTGCGATTTTTTTTTAGAATCGTGTTTTGGAAACAGCCACCTGGTCGAAAATATGATCAATTACAACTACATAGAATTTGGCAACAATACGAGCCATAGGCTTAAAGCAAAACAATCTTCATTAAGCTCAATTTGGCTCATATCAGCGTCTTAATACGAGGGCGGGTCAATAAGTCCGTGACTTTTTGAATTTCTGACCTCTTTACTGAAAAAGCAACACTACTCCTGTCAACAGGTATCTGTCAGTTGATTCCTATCAAAATTTGAACTTGCTGCGTCAGTTAGTTTGTGTTTGACAGCTATTTTTATCAGACTACCCAGTAATTTGAGGAAAAAATGGAAAAAGGTGAATTTCGTGTGCTTATTAAGCATTATTTTTTGCGAAAAAAAACCATTACCGAGACCAAGGCTAAGCTTGATAAATACTATGGGGACTCTGCACCATCGATTTCAATGGTAAAAAAGTGGTTTACTGAATTTCGTTGTGGCCGTAAAAGCACTGAAGATGCCGAACGTCCTGGACGCCCAGTTGAGGTCTCTACACCCGAAACAATCGAAAAAATTCACGATATGGTGTTGGCCGACCGAAGATTGAAAGTGCAAGAGATTGTGGAAGCCGTAGGGATCTCGCATGGCTCAGTGGTTTCAATTTTAAAAGATCAATTGGGCATGAGAAAGCTTTCCGCAAGATGGGTGCCGCGTTTGCTCACAGTCGACCACAAACGCAATCGTGTAACAACTTCACAGGAAGGTTTGGCGTTGTTTAATCGCAATATGGAGGAGTTTTTGCGCCGTTTTGTAACCGTGGACGAAACATGGATCCATCACAACACACGAGAGACCAAACAACAGTCAAAACAGTGGGTTTCTAAGGGTGAATCGGCGCCAAAGAAGGCCAAGGTGGGTTTGTCAGCCAATAAAGTTATGGCGACTGTTTTTTGGAATGCACGTGGGATAATCCACATTGACTACCTTCAAAAGGGAAGAACAATCAATGGGGAATATTATGCCAACTTATTGGACCGCTTCAATGACGATTTGAAAAAAAACCGACCTCATTTGGCCAAGAAAAAAGTTCTTTTCCACCAAG
Organism: Anania crocealis; assembly: GCA_949315895.1. NCBI lineage: Eukaryota > Metazoa > Arthropoda > Insecta > Lepidoptera > Crambidae > Anania > Anania crocealis. The sequence goes on along the minus strand of OX438884.1, from coordinate 11,330,879 downwards.
ACAATGCAAGGGTGCACACATGTGCAGTTGCCATGGCAAAAATCCATGAATTGGGCTATGAATTGCTCCCTCATCCACCCTATTTTCCAGATTTGGCTCCGAGTGACTACTTTTTGTTCCCAAACCTGAAGAAATGGCTTGGTGGAAAAAGATTTGACTCCAATGATGAAGTCATCTCGCAAACAAAGGCCTATTTTGAGGACCTCGACAAATCATATTTTTTGGAAGGGATAAAAAAATTGGAGAAGCGTTGGACAAAGTGTATAGAGCTCAAGGGAGACTACGTTGAAAAATAAAAAAATTTTTTGATAAACAAATCGTTTATCAAAAAATCTGTGTTTTATTCCAAAAGTCACGGACTTATTGACCCGCCCTCGTACGTTGGTACATTTAAGGTAAGATAATATAAGTATAAACCCTTTATTTGGTGCACAAAAATTTTATTATAAAACATATAAAGGTGTAGAAAACATAACTATGTATGTACCAAATAGGTCTACGCTAAGCACACGTCGAGACGGAGAGCGTCACAACGCTGGTATTCTGCGGGCACCATAAAACAAATTAACTATAATAATAATAAGAACACCGTTAATTTCTCTTCACAATGCTTACATGTTACTTAATTTAAGGTACAGAGTCGTCTAGATCAACTGCCGTTACATTGTGAGAGACTGGTGCCTGATGTGGATTTATGAAAACCTATAATACAGGTCACCAGTGCCCTCCTGTAATGGAAATGCTGTAACTTCTTACAACAACTAGGTATAGGTACTTACAGTAAATATCAGAGCAGTACTCGTATAGTTTCCCATAATATTAGGGGTTAAAATATGAAATTGCCGTTTTATTGTAATGGGTTCTTTGAATTGACATAGAATCTTCATGGTTTGAGGTTTTCGAATGAAACTTTTTTTCACATGGTTTCTATTATGTTCTTCTTTTAAAAAATGTGAAACATTTGAATATCGACTTTCAATTGTTTTTGTTGTTTAACTTAGACAAGAAAGATGGATACTGCGAAAATTCGAGTGATTTTTGAATACGAGTTCCGACGCGGAAGTAACGCGGCAGAAACAGCCTGCAATATCAATGTTGCGTTTGGAGAGGAATCTGCTAATGAACGCACTGTGGGATTTTGGTTTAAGCGCTTTCGTGATGAAAACTTCGACTTGAAGAACGAGCCACGAGGAAGACCGCCCACACAGGTGATTAACGATGAATTAAGAGAGATGGTGGAAGCCGATCCTAGTCAAACTACCCAGGAATTACCGGCATGGTTTAACGTAACCTTACCCACAATATTGACTCATTTGCGGCAATTCCATAAAATAAAAAAATACGAAAAATAGGTGCCTCATGATTTGACTGATGTGCAGAAAGAAACGCGTGTTAAAACTTGTGTTGCCTTGTTGAATCGGTACAGAAATGAAGGAATATTAAATCGAATTGTGACATGTGATGAAAAGTGGATTCTTTGTGATAACCGTCAAAGAAAAATGCAATGGCTGACCCCAGGTCAAACGCCACAACAGTGTCCTAAAGCAAAACTTACCAATAAAAAGGTAATGGTAACTGTTTGGTGGTTTCAGCATAGTGTTATTCACTATAGTTTTCTCCGATCTGGTCAATCAATAAGGGCAGATGTCTATTGTGCCGAACTCCGAACAATGTTGGCAAAACTAGCAGTAAAACAGCCCCGACTCATGAATCGATCTTCACCATTATTGCTCCATGACAACGCAAGACCTCATACAGCACGAGAAACCGTTTTGACCCTTCAGGAACTGCAATTAGAAACCATTCGACATCCTCCGTATTCGCCAGACCTTGCTCCAACGAACTACCATTTTTTTCGTGATTTGGACAATTATCTACGTGACAAGAAGTTTTCTTCCCAGGAGGCAGTACAAAATGCTTTTACACAGTTTGTGCAGTCTAGATCCTCAGAGTTCTATCACAAAGGCATAAATGACCTTCCTATTAAATGGCAGCAATGTATAGATAATAATGGTAACTATTTTGATTAAATAAATTTTGTTAAAAAATAAAAAATAAACTATTTTGATTTTCAGTACAAATTGGCAATTTCATACTTTAACCCCTATTACATTAAATGAGAGATTATTTATGGAAAATTGTAACAAAGCGCAACAACTTAAATTTAGCTAAATAGAACGAAGACATAAATATATATACAATATATACAATAAAAAAAATTAAAAACTCCTTAGGAAGTGTACTGTATAGGTGTCATAGTATGTGGAATTATGTGTACAGGATTTGTATGTGGTTGTAGATGTATGATGTATATAGGTATTATAAATATATGCATGTTTAGCTATACTTAAATAGTAATAATAAAACCAATTAAATGAAATTATAATTCATATTTGAGTAAAGCAACGGCCTATAATCATCCCACTGCAAAGTAAAGGCCTCCATCATTCAATTCAAGTTACCATAGCAATGATGGGTACAGGCATAATCACCACGCTTGCCAAATGCGCGCAATTTTCAAATTTCGAAACACTTGTTGCCCGACTCGGGGATCAAATTCAGGACCCGAGAACTTGGCTAGGTAATTAAACCACTAGACCAACGGGGCGTAATATTTGAGTAGATTAAAGTAATTAAAAAACGTTTGATCTTATATTTCTAGTTATATTACAGGAGACATTCAACAACACTTAAGCTAATAAAGTAGATTTTAAATCATTAATTACTTTGATTCGTCGTCAATACCGATCCAATTACCCTTACAAGCGTTAATTAAAACGAACGAACAGCACTGGTGTAATAATAACAAAAAACATAACTGGTGTAATAATAACAAAAAACATAACCGTAAGCTTAAAACAGAAAGTTTACTGGATTTTTAACTAACATTGAAATTAAGTACGGTTGAATTTGTTACAAAACAAAAACTGTTTCTATCATCACATTATACATTGGTCTAATCTCTCTCTCTCTCTCTCTCTCTCTCTCTGTGTGTGTGTGTGTGTGTTTCTTTGTTTGTGTTTGTGTGTGTGTGTGTGTGTGTGTGTGTGTGTGTGTGTGTGTGCACTTTAGACACCCAAACGCGAGACAATAGGACTGGCTACAACATGGTACAACTGGTTAAGGAGTAGCTCTTGAAATCTGAATCTAAGCATTTCACAAATCCCTGCAATATGACTTAAAAGTTCTTACATCACACTCTACACTCTTGACCCAAGTAGGGAAGTATGCTGGTTAAACAAATTCGAGTCGGGTGAAGTTTTTCTTACAGTAGCAATTTGACATACGAATACGCCAAGTAAGTTTGTCTTGCCCTAATAAACTTCACGTAACAGATTATAAGTGCTACAAACAGATCACTTTGCCAATCACTGGATATACCTAACTCATTTAACATATTTTAGCTAGCCAAAAACTCTGAGAAGATTTTTCCATTGTTCAATGTTTGATAGGACTTTTACCAATACCTCTCGCCGTTTCTATTTTTTACGCAGCTACGCGACTGTAAATACCAGGTTTTGTTTTTTTACTCGAATCTATGCTTCTACTCGAATGTTGATTTTCTATATTGTAACCTTCGAGGCAACCCTACGGCAAGATAGATTTTACCCAATAAAGGTCTATCGTACTATATAGTTATAATAACTTGGCGTGAATGCTAAATAAAACGACCATACAATGATTTGCATATCCACATAAGGCTACACTATACTACTTGTAAATTTGACAGGATTCTTAGTTTATAAAATAAGTTTACAATATTTGTTTATTGATAAGAATTTCTAAAATAACCTTTGTAAGAAAGGATCATAAAAGATGGAATATGTTTTATCCTAAGGAAGTTTTCAAAAGTACCTTATTGTCTCTATCTTCCCATCTCTTCTTTAAATTTCCTCTTCTTTACATCTCTTGACTTAAATGACTTAAATTCATGGTTACTATCATACAAATCAATTGTGCAAGAGCGTATATCACGTAACTACAATATTTTTTATGAGTAACAGATCTTTTGCGATCACGGTTTTTGTTACAGTGCCCTATGGAAACTCATGAAAACATGGTACTTGATACACTAGAACAATTAACTCTTCTGAACCAGATTTTAATAAGGACACGATGAACCGCATCTGGCATAACATTATTATGTTAATAACTTCCTTTTTATGCCATTTCTGTATTATTCCGCATTTGTGTGTGGTTAGTACGAATATTTAGTAACAAATCATTTAGCTTGAAATTCTTGTAATGAACCTACAAATATACAAACTAAAACTACTAAAAACACCGGAAACTACTAAAATCTGGTAGTATAAAACTGATATAAATAAAACCAAATTTATCTGATTAATTGAAATCTGTAAAACAAAGTTGACTTGGTTAAACTTATCTTGGCTCTTATATGAGACCTATCTTGGCTCCTCTGTATATGTAACCATGTGTTTGTGTATAAAGTGGAGGGTAATTTAGTTGCACAGTGGTCCGGTGTCGCAAATCCCTGGCATTGATTATGTGTGCCGGACCGTAGACGGCGATGGCGGCCGCCCCATCAACTGAATGGCTGCCATGGCGATATGGCACCGCACTAGTTGAATACGTATAGATTGTCTGTCTCTTTGTATCAATATAGATTGACGATTTCCTTTTTATTTAGTTCGGGCTCTATATTCGTATCATTGAAATGGAAAAATCGTGTAGTTGTTCATACTTACGTGTAATTGTATTTATAATTTCTATATGAATCATAATAATATGGTTAATTTATTTTGTCATCTTGTTTTCCCATTATCATTATTTTCCTCTACCTGATTATAAATAAACACTGAATTTTGTTGAAATTCTCTTTAGGCAGTACTCGTATTCCTCTAGCCTTCGCCGTTTACGACACGAAGAAAAAAGGACTGGGCTTATTTTATTTTTGTGCCCGCAGTACAACATCACAATCACAAGATTTTAAAATTTTTGTGTAATTTAGAAAGATATATATGTAAATACATCTTATTCCTTTTTACCCTTCATTAATTTAAAAAACTACATTGCTGAATTCGTATAAAAAAACTGAATAATAATTACTGTCCTCTTTAACTGTTTACAAAATTATTTTGTTATTTTAATGTAGGTAAATAGTTCTAACTTGAATAAATTATGTTTATAAAAGAAAGGTCTAACTTAGACCCTCACCTGTCTAATGAAGCACTGGCCTTCCGGCGGGAGTTCAAGACCCATTTAATCTCGCACTGAATTATGTGTTGCCGCGGTACCCGGAAAACGTTCGCGTCCCTTTCACTTCACTTTTTACTATAACACACCTCTTAGTTTATATCTGTATCCATATAAATTTGGGATCACAAAAACAAGTGTGGAAAGCAGATAAGTTTACCTTTACAATGTTAGCGAGTTTTATTACCCTCTCACAAATATTTCCTAGCGCAGGAGGGTAAAAACATGGAGTCGGTAGGTGGCCGTAGAGCCGTATTCCCTGATGTAATTACTGCGAGCCCGCCTGAGCGGATCCACTAACACAATGACCGTTGCCGATAAACGCGTTTCCGCTCTCGCTCGAACCGATAAGGTGGAGAACACATGGAATTCACAAAGTATTTCGGGGCAGCCTATATTTTGAATTCGAAAACGAACGTAAGCAAATCACTTTACAATACAGCGCTTACGGCCATATCTCTATAATTCATACGTTAAGGCCGTGTAAGAACGTACGTTTGTACATCTTGATATTACAGACCTCAATTTGGTTTCTAATTTCGAAGCGTTTCTAAGTAGGTAAATACTGGATTCTAGTTTAAGGTTGCTTTGCAAACTAATATGCATTGTCAATTTGGCTTTACTATATTTAAAAAACCAATGTGTGATTATAAGTCTAACGAGGCTACCAAGAAACAAATCATTAAATTAAAAAAGGACCTACACAGACTTTAGTAACAATCAAATCAAGCCCACATATTGCTTTCAAAAGATAGGCTTACTTACTTATTTTTTTTTTCCGGAAAATAAACCACAACTCATTAATAACTAACCACGTTAAACTAACTACCCGTTAATAAGTGTGCAGGCTTCCTTTGTAGCTTTTATAGCAACTGCCAAGCCTTCGATACACGTAGGTAACATTGGGTGTCTTTCATATGCAGTGAGCCTAATAGCCCGGCGTCCGCTCCCGCTGGCGCTAAGTAAGTTGTTACGCTTCAGTCCAGGAGCTATAAACTACGTCCATGTCAGCATCTAGTTAGACTAACATGTTTATCTCGACTCGAAAAAAATAACGTCGAGCGTGCACTCCGTAATGTAGCTGGAGTACATCCGAGCGAGCATAAGGAGCGTGCTTAAGTAACTTTACTTTGAACTTCGCTGACATTTTTAGGCTTTACGATGGATTGAGAGTTCTATACTACTAACTTATTAGTTAGACGAAGTTGCGGGCGAAAGCTATTGCTTTGGCCCGCAACTTCGTCATGGACTTTGTTATTGGGTTTGGAGAGATGTTTGCTTGAAAAATTATAGGCTTACCAATTGGCGGCGCCATCTATCGCCTGTATCACGTAACTTGACACAAAATACAATTGTTATGCCGGGTTTCCGCAAGAACTACACAAAATTTCGAGATAAATTATAGCTTATATATTATTCTGGTGTCTAAGCTTGCTTTTGTAAAATTTCATCAACATCCGTTCAGTTGTTGTTGCGTAAAAGTGTAATAAACATCCTCACTTTCACATTCATAATATTAGTAAGATGAAACAGTCTAGATTCCTAACATTTTACTTGTTTATCCTCTGAAATACTTTATATTGGAAGCAATACAATTTGCCTTATTTATCTGTCATTAAGTATCAAGTCATAATATCAGCTGTTCTTCTCTGACTATACAGGGTGAAATTGTAACTACTTTCCAAATTTTAATATTTAAATCTACGAGACAAAAAACAAATGACGTATTTTTTCTTTTGGTGTAGCCCAGTACAAAAATGTCAAGATAAAGCACTTAGAAAAAGTTCGCAAAAAATCTAAAATTTTTGGTACGGCTGCCTAGCAACACTTTTTTTACGCGATTCGCATCTTATTCATTTATTACGATACTATTCTTAAGTTTTTGATTTTCCCTTTAAACCTTATCAGGTCTAGGACCGTAAAAATTGAAAACTATATTGCAAAAAATATTTTCGGGTGAAAGCTTGATTTACATTTTTTACTACATTAATGGGCTCTAAATACGATACTGAACGCCTATAAAAATTTTAGAAAGTGGTTAAAATTTCATCCTGTATGTATCAATAGCGTAATATTAAAACCTAAGTACTTTTAGTTCACCTGCGACCGGGAGCGCTGTTCTACGGTAATTCAATAATGCTTGCAGGAAAACGCAGTTACGGCCAATTAAAAGTATGCCGCTCTCACCGGCACGCCGATATCGAATTACAGACCCGAGGGAGCAAACCTTGAGACATGCCCAAACAAATCAGGAATTCTGAATAATTAAAGCCTCTTTGCGAACTATTTTCACTCGTCAACAGACTTTGTTAGGCAAAAGTAGATTAATCGGTCCAACTCCAATCCGAATTGTAGTCATCTTAGGAATTACTATATATGTATTCGAATGTAACTCAGACAATATTCAGGTAAACATGAATAAAAAAGAATGCTTGTACGTGTGTTACAACATTTTTTTTATAAATGAAGCCTAAAATCAATTGATTTTAGTGCAACATTGTAGATTTTATTTTATCTGTATTTTGTTATGACATTGTAAGATTATACAATTGAAACGAGTTTACTATTTCATAACCAAGCCCCTAGTTCCGAACCCGCTCACAAGGATTTCCCTACATGACATCTGTCAGAAATCATTATATCCCGGCGTCCGGGAACCGAACGCGGCGCGGAGGTAGCTCTACCTAATTTAAACTTAAATTGAGCTTGTTCAGCCAGAACAGGACTTCTTCTCCCGTGCGTCTGAATGAGACACTGTCATTAAATTAAAGTTTCATTTGTCTTCATTTGCTAAACAATAGCAATTATACAAAGCCCCACAGCGGGCGAGTAATCAAGCGTCCCTTTAATTAAGTACAGAAACAGTGCCAAGTAATTGGATCTGAACAACTGAGTAAACAAATCGAAATGGGGGGTAATAAATCTAGCAAACACCTCTTTCTGCGTCACCGAGCATTGCGATTGTATAAAAGTTACAATTTAATATACAAAACTAAGATATTTTCAATGCCGGGTTAATTGAATTAATGTTATTTGTTTCTGTATTTTAAGTAATAGCCTATAATCATCCCACTGCAGAGAAAAGGCCTCCATCATTGAATTCAAGTTACCACTGCAATGATGGGAACTGGCATAATCACCACGCTTGCCAAATGCGGGTTGGTGATCACAAACCCGAGCAAAGTTCGAAAATTCGAAACTATTTGTTGCCCGACCCGGGGATCGAACCTGGGACCCCGAGATCTTGGCCCGGTATTTAAACCACTAGACCAACGGGGCGTTTCAGACCAACGCCCCGTTGGTGTGTATTTTAAAAGATGATTATTTATTTTTCATTTATCCCTTTTTATTAAACTACATACGAAATGTGTAGATAAAACAATTTTTGCTAATCTTTTGCTGTGCCTTCGCAAGGTAACCTGATTGATTTACTACTTTTGCTACTTTATAGATAGCTAGATAGCCGCCCGGTGCTTGGTCGTGTTTCCAGAACACTTTCGCTAAAAATTCCTAATTATAAAAAAAATGATGATAGTAATATTGTTTTCCGCTCATGGTAAGACTCAGATCGGTGAAAGACTAAACATTGGTATTATGTAGGTACACATTATTGTTTCTGTTGAAATTTATCATTTTGCATCAACGTCAATATTATAGTCAATAATGGTGCTTAACGTAGCTTCTCTTGCCTAGCGTCCGGCTTCCGTATCAGCCACTCCAGCCACTGATACACGGATACGAAGAGCGCAAGGGTGGGTTCATTTCCGGCTTCTTGAATTTTTATAACCTTTGTGCTCATGCTGTTTGCTGTACCTACGCTAGTAGGGTTGTAAATCATAGTTGTACCTTACCTTAAAATGTTTGCATTTAGGTGGTAATTAATTTCGTTATAATGTCTGATTTAATATTACTTCAACAACAAGCATCGTTGAAAAATGATTCGTACTACTTTGGTTGATTTGTAAAAAGTAAAGTTTACAATCTCTCCATTGCATAAAAGTGTGTGTAATCACATAAAACATATATCTATCAATAAATTTAATATGAAAAAAATGCAATATGTATGCGCATATTTTATTTTAATGTATTTTTATTCAGCTTAGTTTTAGCAGAATACTGAACTACTTGAAAGAGTGAACTTAAAAGTAGGTAATTATGTCAGAGAGTAATGATTGGATTTAGTACATCCCACGGAATGGGGTAATAGCACCGCTTTAAATTAATAGCTTTTAAATTGGTTAGTTGGCAGCCCTGGCAGTTAAGCGACATCGGGCACCCGTACATATTTATATTCATGGTTTGAGAACCTTTTTATCCGGAATAGTTCTCAGCCATTTTCATGTATGCTCCCTGAGATAGCAACAAACAACCGTACTTTTTTCGCTGTTCACGATTTGATTGCTGGGATTTATTTTTATGGTCAGATTTATAGACATTCCCGACGAGATTCGTTGTTCGGCAAAATTTTATACAATCGCAGACGTCTCTTAAGCGACATGAATAAAACAGGTTTGTAACATTTTTTCGCTTTATCGAAGTATATTTTAAGTACATAAATAGTGCTAGGCTAGTTTAGCTTGATTAAAAATAACTTTGAGCTGTTGTATTCTAGACAAAATTTACGCATTTCGAACGGTTCTTTACTGTGTAAACTGTATTCAAGTGTATTATGTATTTTATTATTGAGCAGCCCCATGACCGGTTTAGCGGTATTCGTCCCTCTTCCAACAAATGATAGTAATTTCCACGCGGAAATGCATCCAAATGGCGAAATGGCCTGCTAAGCGCTACCCATTTGCCGAGATTGCTTCTCCTACTCAAATTTTATGCTATATTGTAGGTATTAAATAGTATTTTTTTAAAAACGTTTAGTGGTTCCGGTGTTTAAGCCGGGATGATTGGTGATCTAAAGCAGTTTTTTTTAAATCGTTCTATTTCTTATACGCAAGTAGGATTATGTTAGCGCATTTGTCTAATAATTTAGTTCTAGGTAAGCATGAGTCATTTCTTCTGTAAGGAAATTTATACAGAATGACATCTGATTAAAGGCAGGTTTATGGTATACATGTTGAAAAAAAGGTATTTACATTCGAATGCTAATGAGATCGGGGATTAAAAATCATACTCGCGCTTGCTGCAATTTCTCTTTCAGGCATCGATATATAATAAGAACTAAATACACAGTCCGATACAAAAAAGACACCTTAAACTGTCTTCGATTGAATGAAATGACGTTGATTTTATGTCAGTGTCAACATTATCACCCGGCCAAATTATGTCAATATGCAAAAGTATGGATTTTTATGTGATGTTGTATATATTAGGGGTTAAAATATGAAATTGCCTTTTTATTGTAATAGGTTCTTTGAATTGACATAGAATCTTCATGGTTTGAGGTTTTCCAATGAAACTTTTTTCACATGGTTTCTATAATGTTCTTCTTTTAAAAAATGTGAAACATTTGAATATCGACTTTCAATTGTTTTTGTTATTTAACTTAGACAAGAAAGATGGATACTGCGAAAATTCGAGTGATTTTTGAATACGAGTTCCGACGCGGAAGTAACGCGGCAGAAACAGCCCGCAATATCAATGTTGCGTTTGGAGAGGGATCTGCTAATGAACGCACCGTGCGATTTTGGTTTAAACGCTTTCGTGATGGAAACTTCGACTTGAAAAACGAGCCACGAGGAAGACCGCCCACACAGGTGATTAACGATGAACTAAGAGAGATGGTGGAAGCCGATCCTAGTCAAACTACCCAGGAATTAGCGGCATAGTTTAACGTAACCTTACCCACAATATTGACTCATTTGCGTCAAATCAATAAAATAAAAAATACGAAAAATGGGTGCCTCATGATTTGACTGATGTGCAGAAAGAAACGCGTGTTGAAACTTGTGTTGCCTTGTTGAATCGGTACAGAAATGAAGGAATATTAAATCGAATTGTGACATGTGATGAAAAGTGGATTCTTTATGATAACCCTAAAAGAAAAATGCAACAGCTGACCCCAGGTCAAACGCCACAACAGTGTCCTAAAGCAAAACTTACCAATAAAAAGGTAATGGTAACTGTTTGGTGGTCTCAGCATGGTGTTATTCACTGTAGTTTTCTCCGATCTGGTCAATCAATAACGGCAGATATCTATTGTGCCGAACTCCGAACAATATAAGCAAAACTAGCAGTAAAACAGCCCCGACTCATGAATCGATCTTCACCATTATTGCTCCATGACAACGCGAGACCTCATACAGCACGAGAAACCGTTTTGACCCTTCAGGAACTGCAATTAGAAACCATTCGACATCCTCCGTATTCGCCAGACCTTGCTCCACGGACTACCATTTTTTTCGTGATTTGGACAATTATCTACGTGACAAATAGTTTTCTTCCCAGGAGGCAGTACAAAATGCTTTCACACAGTTTGTGCAGTCTAGATCCTCAGAGTTCTATCACAAAGGCATAAATGACCTTCCTATTAGATGGCAGCAATGTATAGATAATAATGGTAACTACTCGTATTTTGATTAAATAAATTTGTTAAAAATTAAAAAATAAACAATTTTGATTTTCAGTACAAATCGGCAATTTCATACTTTAACCCCTATTATATATTGGATTAAAATAGTTTCTACTAAGTGTACACCTGATGTTGGTCCACATTTATTTGGGACTCTGGTTGAATATCTAGTTTTTAATATTACATCAATGCTATCAGGCTAACTACGTGGATAACACTGAAAATGTTTAGAACTGGCCAGTTAGAAACATTGCTAATGAAAACTTTTTTTTTAATTTCATATTTAGAACTCTTTGATAACCCAATGTAGTTAGTATATTGCATTCATTTGTCATTTGTTTTTGTGAATTGGCGGCAAATCTCAAACTCTTGTTACACGTCAAAATGAACCTAACGCGAGAAATTTTTCGGTCAATGATTTATTATGACTTTTGTTGTGGGCTTACTCAACAACAAAGCTATGATAGGCTGCGATTAGCATTTCTTAATGAAGCCCCATCTCGTGCCACTATTTACAAATGGTTTAACGAGTTTAAGCGTGGACGCAGCAATCTCAATGATTATCCGCGTGAAGGACGTCCTTTAACAGCGACTACTGAAGATAACATCAGTGTTGTGCGACGCATGATAGAGAAAGATAAGAGAGTGACCTATCAGCAGATTAAGCCTAGCCTAAATTACACGAACATTTAGGCGTCAGGAAGCTTTGTACCAGATGAATTCCCCATACTTTAACTGACGACCAGAAACACCTTCGCATGGACTGGTGTCGCCAAATGTTAGATAAGTTCAACAGCGGTGACTCAAATGCTGTATTTGACATCGTCACAGGTGGTGAAAGCTGGATATATTGCTTCGAACCCGAAACCAAAAGACAATCAGCTCAGTGGTCCTTTCGAGGATCGGCCAACTAAGGTAAAGAAAGGAAGAAGTCAAGGAAAAAAGATGATTGCCTCATTCTTTGGTCGGAAAGGTCATTTCGCGACAGTTGTGCTAGAAGATGGAAGGACAGTTACTGCAGACTGGTATGTTAATCGCTGTTTACCTGTTGTCTTGGAAAAAATTAGACAGCAGCGCCCTCGAAGCAGGATCCTCCTTCACCACGATAATGCTTCAGCGCACTCCGCAAAACGGACTGTTGAATATTTGACTATGGCAGGTGTCGAGATAATGAGTCATCCGCCATACAGTCCTGATCTGACGCCCTGCGACTTTCATTTTATTCCCAAGAACTAAAGGTAAAATTCGAGGTATTCGCTTTACAAGCCCTGAAGATGCGGTGAAAGCGTACGAAAATGCCATAGAAGAGAAAAGCCTAAGGAAAGCCCTAAGGTAGAATGGGCCCACTGCTTTTCTCGTTTCTCACTCAAAAAACGTTCTGTACGGGCTATTTACGGCCTTCGACCCCGTGACTCGCTAAAAGAGCTCTTCAAAGAGATTAATATACTTACAGTGTCTTCTCAATACATTCTCGAGAATATTGTTTACGTTCGTAAGAACATACATTTATTTCTTAAGAAAAGTAACGTACACAATTTCAATACCAGAAATAAAGATAAACTTGCCGTTCCAGGCTTCAGACTGCGAAAAGTAGGAAAATCGTTTATGGGAAATTGTATTCGTATTTTCAACAAATTACCACAGGGTATTGCTGAACTCCCTGTACATAAACTTAAATCGTATGTCAAAGTAATTTTAATGAAAAAGGGCTATTACACTGTCAATGATTATTTAAATGATATAAATATATGGCATTAAATTGTCCCAGCTCGTACTTGCTTAAACCTTGTAAAAATCACCTTACCTTGTAAAAATTTATTTAATAAGAGGCTGACAATAGTGACCGAGTTTCTTGCGCTGCTTCTTCTCGGCACTAGCCCAGACTTGTCCCGAAGCAGTGGTAGGTTTAAATTGGGACGTGTAAAAGCGCCTCCTGGGGCCTATTTGCAGAAATAAAACTGATTTTAACTGATTTAACTGATTTTCAGCGGTTCCATCGAATGCGACGATATTTAGAGAGGAACGGAGATTACTTCGAAAAACAATAAAAGTATTGGAAACTTTCTACATTAAGCCGTTTTTTATTTTCTAAACATTTTCAGTGTTTCCTAGGTATTGGATCAACTTACATCAAATGCAGAATACCTACGAGAAAAGGTGTTAGATACAATAACAAACAATTTTCCCCATAAAACGCTTTACAGTTGGGAAGTACGCGTAAATAGAGGCAATTTGCCGAGATGCAATATAAATTAAAGGCCTTGCTAACCTGGCTGCAGACCGGTATTAATTGAATAGATACGTCCGCTGTTCGTCTCAATCCAGCCTTAATCACACTTGAAAAGGCCGGCAGATACGGCTGAAGTTACAGCGTATCGCACTTTGGTTGGATCTTATTAATTCTGCAAGTTTGTCGGGTAAGCCGCCATCTTTATAAGCGTAGCCTTATTGATGTAGACTTTGAATGCAATAGAAATCAAATATCGTGCAATAGTTTACTTAACAGTTAAATTATTCTGAAACATCATCAAAGGTTTTGTAATATTATTTTGGTAAAATACACTGTCATCTACAAACAGCCAGTTAAAAATGTTATCCCGAAAACTAATGCATTGTGTGTGTATAAACTAGTGCATTTTAAGCGTAGTTAAAACATTTTGATAGAAATTTAAGTGATTTAGTTTATAAATAAGTACCTACAAAGTACAAAGCAATCACGAACAAAATAGTATTTTTACAGACGAAACAAAGAGGACCTGATGCAAAAGCCTTTTTTTAAATATGGCATAGCATAAATTAAATACTAAGTACCCCACGGATTTGATCGATAAGGTGACGTTCTTTATTCGTTTATTATATTTACGGCATATAATACTAAATTGTTCTGTCTGTTATTAACATTTTCTAAGAAACACATGGAGTCATTGTTAGACACGGTTGGCCCTATGCACAAAAACTTACTATAACTATAATTATTTCAATCTTTATGTGGCTATGGATATTGATTATCATTTAATGAATTAAAAGAAAAATTGAATGAAATCATATTTCCTTTTTTATACCAGCCTCTATTAGTCCACTGCTGGACACGAGCCGTTACAAAAGGAGGACTTTGCCATAGGTAACCGCCACGCTTTGCAGGCGGGTTGTGTTGGCCATTGGTAAGTAGAGAAAAGACGCTCCTGCCCGTCTGCTTCAGGCAGTACTCCATTAGCCGCCTCTTACGACACTCAATAGAAGAGAAGGGGGAAATGGCGACCGCGAACTGAACACCATTCCAGAATGCTTTGTGGACACCCCACCAGGTGGACCGACGATCTGGCGAAGGTCGTCGGTAACCGCTGTGGAGATGACTATGATGTCGTTTGGCTAAGATTATGATGATGATGACAATGACGAACAAACTATTTGATTCAAAGGAGATCAATCATACTTCGACTCAGATAACTATTTGTTTTTAATCGCAAAACTGTGGCCGATATTTAGAGTTAATTCATAATTGCTAAGTAATTATTTACGTGCCGATAATTTCACATTCTGAAATAACAAACCTGTCATAGCTAATAATGACATAAACATGCTCATTTAATCGGGCAACCACATTGCGGTGTGTCAGGCACAATTATGTGTCTTTACAGGTTTTGAATTAGAAATCATATCATAGTGTAAATGTTAAAATATGTTGTTTTTAATGGTTCCAATAAACACACTCCGTCGATACTATGTAGACTAGATAAAGTATTTCATTTACTAAACTTTTGTTTAAAACTATTAAGTTTCATGAAAAAAATCAGATAAGATTAGATAAGCCTTGGGGAACCCACAAACTTCCATTTGCTGGGCGACTGATCTACGAGTAACTATAATTGAGCTTCCAAGGTAATTTTTTAGTTGCCTAATTTAGTAAAGGCTTTTTAAACCAGCGGAGTTACATCTATTTTTGCTTATTTATAAGCGACTCCAACATCCGACAGAAATATTTTTTCAAACATATAATAATCGTTCAGATGAAACAGATTTGTATGTTTTTAAAACTGTTTTTAACTATAAGGTGGGGCGCAAACTTGCAACGTGGCGCTTACCATTAGATAAGTTTCTTTAATTAGTATTAGATGTGAAATGAAATAACTCATCGCATTGACAAGTAGGCTGAACCAACATTTTAAAGCCAGTACCAAACAAGAATGCAATTAAATAGAAACTAAAATTGAAAATGCTATAGTTAAAACAGTTAATTAATTTAAGTAGTAATTTCTGTTATAACAGTTTTATTACATTGAGCCACGAAACAAAAGTGCAAAATTTGATTTAAGGTAATGAGTAGGTACTTACTTATCTATGTGATCATATAAACAAAGCAAAGCATTCGTCTACTTGAATAAATAAGCAAAACCAAGTAAGAATAGTCTATCTAATTTATATGTTGAAAAGTTTTTAGTTAAATACGTTTTCTCCAGACTAAAAATACAAAATTAATGAATGAAGGCGGGGCTGAGCATCGCATAATTGATTAGACCGTATGTACGAGTATAATTTGGAGCAATGTCTTCTGACGGTACACTGAGAAAAGGAGACGGTTAAATGCAACCGTATAATTGTTATCTACAACCGAGTAAATTGGTTACGATACAGCTTACAGTATAATTTGCTAATAGCAACTGTGCTATCTCTGTTACGCTGATATGGTTAGTTTTAACAGAAATTCTGCTATGATTATAATATACTTTGTGTATTTAGTCCTTTTAACAGATAAACTGTTAATATAAACAGAGCTTGACGATTGTTTGCAGCATAGGTATTTACTTTAATGTTAGCATGCTCATACTGTTAATATTAAACGAATTCACGGTAGATTCTAACAGAATCGGTTGGTAGATATTAACAGATTATTTTAAGTAGGTAGTTGAAATCGACAGTTTTAATTGCTAGATTAGCAGATTATTATGCTATTTTTTACAGTTTTACAATAACCGTATCAACTCGGTTGTTACCAACAGAGCATTTTTGGTAATTTTAAACGAGTATTCGGTAGGAAATAACAGTTTTGCCACTAGCAGAGTAAAAATCGCGTTTTGCTAACCACCCGTGTTCTCAGTGTATAAGAAATAAGTTAAGTTGTTAACTCTTGCTTTTGTAACTTAACTTTGAATTGAACTCTTTTTTTTTTAATTTATTGGGGTTAACAAACAATGAACACAGTAGATTACATAAATAGCCTTGACCAATATATTATTAATGGGGGGATCTGGTGTGGTTGTCTTAATTAATTAATACTAATTAATTAAGACAACCACACCAGATCCCCCCAGAAGTGCTAAGTAAGCTTCATGTGCATTGTAACAAGAAAATTAAATTAGAGAAACAACGAGAGAAGAATTATTTTATTACAAAAATGTTTTAATATTTAACTTAAATAAAGTTAAGTGCTATTTCCTGAGCCAGTTTTTTAAACCTACCAATTCACTCCGCAAAAATGTCAATACTGTTAAAGTTTATATTATTAGACTTCACCAACCGATACATGGGAGATCGTTTTCCGGCATTTGTGCGGCATTTATTGATGGCAAATGTCACATTATCTCTGCGACAGTGCACTTTTATGGGAATTCTGTACTTTATCTTATCCACCAGTGGTATGCAATCATACTTGTTATGACATAGGTCATATAGAATGAGAGCCTCAAGCTGGAGTCGTCGAATTTGGAGCGTGCGTGGATTATACCTATTTAAAAGGAAAGCATAAGATGTACGATTACCAAAGCACTTACGGTGCACACGACGCAAGAACTTTCTCTGCACAGATTCTAGGGCGTCCGTGTATTAATATAGTAGGGATTCCAGATTACTACAGCGTACTCGAGCTGAGAACGAACTAAGGATTTATAAAGATGCAAAAACGTCGATGGCCGCGTAAAATTACTACCTAAACGCATAACAAGTCCATACATCCTGTATGCCTTATTAATATTTTTATCAATGTGTGTATCTAAATGCAATTTCGAATCAATGATGACACCGAGATCCTTTATCGAGTCAACAACATCAAGGCAAACCCCATTGAGCTTATAGCTATAGTTACTAACTTTTTTTTATTGGTAAATGTTATTGCCTTGCATTTATTCAAGCTAAGCCTTAGTTTATTATGGGTACAGTAATCAGAGAACCGATCAAAGTCCTGTTGAAACGGCACGTGGTCGTCGTATGTATTTATGACGTGGTATATTTTAAGATCATCCGAAAAGAAGAAAATTACAAAATTTGAAACAATTGTTTATGTCATTAATAAACAAGATAAACAGTAGGGGTCCTAAAATAGAGCCCTAGGGTACACCTGAACTTACCGGGACGAAATCGGACTCGTGACAAATAATAATTACTTTCTGGGTGCGGTTAGAAATGTAGGACTTGAACCAACGCCATAGATTTCCTCGGATTCCATTAAAAGCAAGTTTTTCAAGAAGCATTCTGTGATCTACCCTGTCAAAAGCTTTCTGAAAGTCCGTGTAAATGCTATCAGTTTGCCTGTTTGCATCTAGTTCCTCAAATAAGTATGTGGTATAAATTAATAAATTAGTGGTTGTGGATCGCCGTTGAGCGAACCCGTGTTGTTGCTCAATTAATATATTGTGAATTGATGGATAAACATGACTGCGGACTAATCGTTCAAAAATCTTGGCCATTGTAGGCAGAATTGAAATAGGGCGGTAATTTTCTACATTATTTTTGGGGCCGGTCTTGTGTATATTGGCACAATGCGTGCTTTTTCTTGTCTATCCTATTGAATCCTGGGTAGGACAGAAATAAAATTAGATAGAAGTATTTGGCATGCTGACGCATACGCACAAATTATTTACAGCCAGCAATATTTTCTGAATGAGTGCTAACGTGCGCCGATTAGTAACACACCTATGGTTGTAGTAAGAGGCGGCTAAGGTTAGTGTCAGACTTACGTATCTGCGCGTATACGCTCGTTTTGAGCATTAAATGCGTTTACTGGCTTGCTATATACAAACGAACGAAATATGAAATAAGACAATGTTCTCGCTCGCGCTAATACGGTCTTGTATGTTAACGCAAGAAAAAAACAAAACCGAACCTGACGCGCTTATATGCGGTTCCAAAAACGAGCTTATACGCGCGTATAAAACGCTAGTCTGCAACCACCCTAAAAATCATCCTGCCATCCATCATCAAGCGTGGCGAATATGGAAAATTCCACCTTTTGTAGAATTCTGATAAATACTGCAGTATTGGAGGCTGTCGATGAAGTGTTCGTCGCATTTAGTTGTTAAAATATAAGTAGCACCTAGGTATATGCATGAGTAATAGATATAGCTTTGCTTGTGATTAACATCAAAATGTTTTATCTACTATCTAAAAGTAAATTAACATTTGTGTTTTAATGTCTACGCTTTTAATGAATCACTTGACACGAATTCAATATAGTACGAAGGTGTACACTTGTCACAGCTGAGGTAGCATTTTCATTTAGCAAAATTGAATTAATTTTCGTTGTAACGGCTCGTAAAACCTATTACAAAGTAAAATCAAACTGCTAACACTACGTATCTCGTATCAGTGAAAGCAATTACATTTGCCATAAGTGTTCGTTCACATTCGCAATTAGCGCGTGGTCCAAAAACGTGCAAATCGGTCCCCGCCGCGCGCGCCGTGTCTTTGCATATTCATAGCCTACTTAAAATATTTTAATACGGGTCGTCGTCACCCACACCTACGTTTTCTACTAATGTTGATTTCGTATAGCGAATGA
The DNA here is from genome assembly GCA_949315895.1 of Anania crocealis. Lineage (NCBI taxonomy): Eukaryota > Metazoa > Arthropoda > Insecta > Lepidoptera > Crambidae > Anania > Anania crocealis. The sequence goes on along the minus strand of OX438884.1, from coordinate 11,311,368 downwards.
ATAAAAATTAGGAAACGTTCAATATATTTTTTCTCTTTTCATCAGCAAAACCATTTCAAAGTGCTTTTTATAAGGATTCGGATCAGAATCCGCTACTGCATGTTAGCTTTTACCGTAAGAGCCATTGTCGTTACGAAGATACCGTGGCATGTTCAAACGTTTCAGTATTTTCATTGGATGTTTTTAGAGGATATTATATACTCATGTGGTTTTACGTTTATTGAGAAACGATTATTATGTAATAATTTCATAATATTTTCTAACGTTGTAAGTAACAATGTTATGTTACGGTATCACATTGTACATAATCCATATAGATACAAGCAATGCCTAGACACACGCTGAATCGGCAACCTAAGGTATTGTTGCATACAGAGTTGCGTTATTACCTACATCAAATGTCAAATGCATATTGCAATGTTATAATGGCTTTTTTGACCCGACATAAGTAATGTAAAAATAATGTAGCAAGTCCCCGTTATAAAGCGTAGACGATTAGTTGCTAAATATTTGTTTGTGTAGCAATGCCCGTTGTAAGAGTAGTCACATGTACTTATAATAGCGTAAGGGCAAATCTCACCTGTAGACATCAAATACACTATCATGGTCTCTAAAATATACCCTATTTTAAGAGGTTAGACTTATATGCAAAATAAAGTTTGTATTTTATATGAAGGCGTCGTAGTTTGGAATTTATCTGATATCATACAAATACAAACTGACGAGCAAGATGGTGTCTGAGCTCTAACATTTTATAATTTTCCACTCTTTGCTCCCTGTTATCGAGGATTTCTTCCGCTCGCGCCCTCTTCCTTCCGCGAACCCACTTTAAAGGGTATTTAGGTATAAAGGCCCCTTAATTGGTGCTACGAATTTATTTTACTACGAGTTTTCTAGAATTTATCCCTTACATATAAAATGACTTGATTTAAGGAGGTATCTTTATAGAGGTCGAGGGTTTGCTAAATTAGTCACGAAACTCGTAAAGTTTATAGTTCCCCGATTTGTGATGAAGGTGCAGACAATCGAATTATAGTCAGGGTCGATTTTGAGTGGTATTTCCTTTTGTCGATTGAGATTTAAATGAGGCTGACGAGAATTTTCAATTAGCGACGACACTGAGCGATTGCTGACGATTGTCTCGGCTGCGGAGACACCGGACTCATCCATCTACATTTGAGTAACCAAGTGAAAAAGCAATGAGCCGCGCTATTACCTTTCTTCACGCATAAATCCCTTAATAGGTTCGCTATGGTTTGGTTAGCTTGCCGTGTCGGGAAGATTTAACTAGAACTGGTATTTAGAATACACTCCTGTTTACCTCTACCTTAAATTGCGACCACCATGATATTGAAAGTTTTTTTTAAAAGGATGTATCTCAACAATTTTTAATTAATTCATATATATAAGTAACATAAATAAACGCTTTAAATACAACTAAAGATTGGTTCTGTAATTGTGTTTGTAATTATTTAGGAACAGTACCTCCGATCAAACATACTAAAAGAAGCTTAATAGAACATTTTATTTACCGACAAATGCGTAGTTTTCCTTGTCTTTTGGCTTAATTCTATCCCCTCTGACACGTAACAGCGTCCTATTATGTCATATTCGGACAGTAATGACGTGCCACCATCAGAAAATTGCCTCTATTGCAAATGAAATGGCTCGTCGGGACGTATGAGAGCGATAGATGCAAATGCCGTACTTTTCTTTTATGGCACGTGCTTGAAGCGTGTTCACGGCTTACGTGCTATTATTTCACGGATTTCAAAAATTGCACGATCACGCCTATCGCTTTTTATTTTTAGAGTGTATGTGGTGTGTTTATTTTCTCAAATTCAGACTCTAATGAAGAAATATAACCGACTCCTATTAGGCACAATGATATTAATAACGTCAAATAAAAAAGGAATTTATTAAAAAAATTGAATATTTCCTCTTTTTAATAATAGTTATATAATAATGTACCTACGTATGCAATATTAGTGATGTTTGGAATTGTTTGGTAAGTATTCGAGAGTGTGTCAATTTTTATATGAGTCAAGAATTTAACCAAATTTAAGGATACAATACAATAGAATAGAATATAATTTATTGCTCAAACTGTGTACAATGTGCAGTTGGAAATACAGGTTAGAGGTAACAACAGTGTACCCATAGCGGGCATGCAATATTTAACATTAGTTTTGAAGTTTCACATAAATATAATAAGTAGCTAACGCTTACAATTTGCTTATGTTTTATATGCATAATATTTATCTAGACTGTAAAATACATTGCCAAGTAACCACTTTTTCAACTTTAATTTAAAATTTGGTAACTCTAAAGCCTTTAGGTCCGAGGGCAAATGATTGAATACCCTTACGTTACATTACTTACATTTGGACGCGTTGTGGTTTGTTTTCTAAGTCTCTGGATTTAGCTTAATAAATACTGATCCCTCTAGGATAAAAATGAAAACAGTAACACTCAAAATTCTTTACTTTTCGTTTGTACGCTCTATACTAGATTTCTGTAGTCCTGTATGGAATCCTTCTTACAAGCTTCACATAAATAGAATAGAGAGAATTCAAATTAAATTTATTAAGTCACTTTGTCGTAACAATATATTTTGCCATGAACCCTACAAACACGGAGAAAAAAAAATTTTACAATACTACCAGAATGATTTGTAAAAACAAATCTATTAAAAGTTAACAAAAAACTGCGAGTGCTATCAGAATTAGTTTTAAGGATAAATAGTCGCTTAATTGCAAATACTAAAAAAATCTGATAAATAAGTTAAGTGTATGAAACAGTTCAAATAGTATCAGTTACTATTTTCTTTGTAAAGATCAAAATAATGAATTAGTAATGGGCACAGCTATGTTTAAATATTGCTAGCAGTACAAATTTGATGGTAAAGTGTACCGAAAAATGTGTTCAATGTACCAGAAAATTCACGTTACTAAAAACTAAATTTTTAAAATATTATTTACAAAATGAATAGTTGTCACGTATAGCACTATGCACTATGCGTTCTAGTTAAGTTCCTCAAAATTCTGGTTAGTAAAACTAGACCTTTATCTCCGTGAAGTGTCGTTAAGCAGATATAAACTATTAACTCTTTCGGACAGGCGTAAAATGTTTGATATTACTTATCTCTTTAAAATATTAAATTCGATGATTGATTCACCAGAACTTCTCAGTCGCTTATATTTTTCTGGTCCAACCCGTCTGCCGGTGCGCTCCTCTCGTAGTTTACCTCTGTTTGTTCCTCCGCGACGCAAAAAAAAAACTCGAAATTCATTCTTCTGTCGATCCACCAACACTTACAATAGGAAATTTACTGATATCGATTTTTTCATATTTCATTGAACATATTAAAGCAAAAACTGAATAATGTAATAATTATTGAAACATGAATTACATAATTATGTAAAATCAAATTTTAATATTTAGCTTCGTATTATTCTTCGTATCTAAAAATAATAAGTTTACTTTATTGTACACACTAACTTTATCATGTCCGATCATGTAAGAACTTTGTATTAATAGCATGTTACTTTTAGGCACTATTAGGTCTATTATTGTAATTAATTTTTACCTACAAAATGTTTATATATATGACTGTTTGTTGCCAAAATAAATGAAAAAAAAGTTAGTGTAAGCCCTATTCCTTAAATACACTTCGTAATGTTACGTCTGAGTACATATTATAATAGGGGTTAAAGTATGAAATTGCCGATTATTTTCCCACTTTTTATTTTGTTTATAGCTCTTAAGTATAGTCATATTATTGCGTAATTCTTTTTGTATTGTATCAAAAACTAAATAAAGTAACTTTTGACTAAAAAAAAAATGCAATACTAGTGCCTATTACTTCAAAGGAAGTCGTTGAAAAGACCCCTTACAATGTGTCAGCTGACCTTCTTGCTTCAATTAAGTATATTTGTATTATATACTTTGATTTTCAGAAATTTAAATACTATAATGCGTAGCTTTATAACCATCTAACTTTCACTTTTAATTGCATCGAAAACGGTTCAGGCGTTTTTAAAATAACTAAAAAATTGTTAGTATGGAAAAATGACTTTTCTCGATTTCGTCCATACAAAACGGCAATTTCATACTTTAACCCCTAATATATTATGCGTAGACATCGTTTTGTAGAAGAAATGTTGATTGAACATTAACTGAATTTCCCCAAAAAATAATGCCATAAATAAAACGTAATGTGTTTGACAAAGATAGCAAAGTTAGGATGCATGAGAATTAACATATCAATATTACGAGTTTATTTGGTTTTGCGAAGATCATAACGAATATACCTACTTGAAAGATCGTACATGCGTTATGACAAAATGTTTTCAAGCAGATACCTCTAGCTAGATTATAGCCTTCGTTTACTGTACTTGATTCATGTTAAGGATTTTTTTTCTAGCTAGGTAAATTCAACTTTGAGAAAGAGATCTCCTGTCAAATATTTCGTTCGCCCGTTCAGGCAACTACGAAATAATTCTCTATATAATATATACCAGTGTCTAAAGACGAATGTCTTAATCAGTGAGTGTTGCCAATGACTTTGATTGCCAATGATTGCTAAATATGGGTCTCATACAATACTCTCATATGGCTTGAGATTGCATAGCAAGCAATTAAAAGTCAATGTGTATTTCCTTACCCTTTAGAATCAGAAATAAGACATTGCTCAAAGAATAGCTGAGCGTTTTAGTAGGTAAGTATATTGACACTGGACAAATATCTGTGGCTAGGACAACTTTGCCGAACTATTTATTATATTCAATTTAATCGGACACATCATTACATTTGGAGCAAGTATCATAGTTGCTAGACTATCACATAATATTATTTGTGTAGTAGTATCTGCCAACTTTTTTTAGAAGATTCATGGTCTAACCAATGTAAAATCAGTTTTCTCATGCTTTCTGGAAACTAAGCTTTGGTGAAGCGTACTTTCCATGGACAGTTTCGTTGAAATGTGGTTCCTATTATGTGCTATTCGGTGTTACGTCACGCACGGGCATTGCGGTAAAATCTTCGTGGAAATCCTTGGGCCTATGGCCAGTATTGGGAATTTCGCTGACATGACGATATGGCCCTAACGGTACTACCGACTATCCGATGATCAAATTTTTCTCTTAAAAATTCGTTTGTCATTTAATTTTTATATGCACATGACTGATATCGGACTTCTGATTGATATTTCGTTTCCACATCAATTAGAATAAAAATCTATGTCAACAAATCACGATAACATAACAAAACATGTTGGATCCATTATTGGTTAATTCAATGGTAATTCTGGACCCATTTGTTAGGGAGTTGATGGGCCTATTAATCTAGTTGAATATGTTCTACTAAATTAATGGTTTTACTTACCAATACAGACTTACACTTAGTTATTTATATGGACATACACTGCATTTGACTTTTAAATTTTTTACTTACTGTATAAATTATTATTGTTTTTGTCACGGAATAGCGCAAATTACCTAAGTCACCAATTTGAAGTCGGTACATGATAATTGTCAGTGATATTTGATTGAATCGGCCGCTGTTTTTAACGTTTCTCGACGGTATTATGCGGCCTACATTAAAAAAATATACCCGTCGAATTAAGAATCTCCTTTTTTCCATCTGATTTCAACAGACACTCCTTTACAAACAGATAAAGGAAAATGTCAATTAACGTCAGCAGCGTTCAAAAAATTGTAGCGCGTCGCGTTATTAGCCTCAACCTTTTCCGTACGTAACGGTTAACGGTATTGACACTGTGTCCACGTTTCCGCATTATTGGTTGGTATATACCTATGTGCAAACAAGCAGCCCTACGAGGGCCGAGTTCATTTTCGAGCCGACACATGTCAGGCACGTCACGCCACATCCACGCCATTACCATAGCCGCACAAAGTGAGCCTCGTAGTACCAGGGCCAGGAAACACAGTTTGAAATACTCTTATCTTGATCAAAAGTGATGTACCTACCTAACTAAAATTACTGTGAATTCAGCATTAAGATTATTTTTTTTCTGAACGCAAAAAACAATGAGTGTACAGTAAATGCGATATTTGATGTAGTTTTAGTATTGTGTTGGAACAAAATAAATGTCAATAGATCTAAATACTTTACAATCGCTGCTTTTTGGATAAACCTTAGATTTAATGCTTAGATAAAAAACCTTAGATAAACATTTTTGATGCTGCTATAAAAGTTAAAATTATTTAAACTATTTTTACAATTTTCTAAATTAATTAACATTATTAATCCTTACTATGCTGCATACATTGGAACAGTTCTTTTCCCTTCCTAATTGAGGGTACAAAATCTCTAAGTTGATCTCTCTAGAAACATTATGTGGAGTACAGACATAGTTTGGTAACGAAAACTACCTGAACTCACTGGGCATCCGTTACTTTGCGTCATATGAAATCTAAGTGGAAAAAGATAAGCACTTAAAGCCCCAGCAGAATCCTATTTGATTTGACTTCCACTGGCCCCAGACCTACAAGGAGCCCTTTACAACTCATAAATAGCTGGCATGACACCGGGCGTGGTCACTGTTTGATTAAAACGTAACTTCGAATCGCCAGCGCCCTCTTTGCAGGCACGTATTAAACTGTTTGCCAGCAGAGACGGTGACGTCGCTTTTAATTACTTTTGCTTCATGCATGTGCGGCCTTATTACTATGCCTCTGTGGGGAGGTTCTAAAGGATTGTCTGCCACAGTTTTTTTATTAAGGATTAACCGATATTGTTCATCCATCAAATAAACAGCACGCGGCGGAACATGCGAAAATGATGAAAATGGTTATGACTTTTCATTTAATATACCAAGGGTCAACAGTTTCGAGACCCAGCCAGTAAGTCTAGAAGCGAAACATGATTTTGTAAAGTGGTAACAAAAGTAATGGGAAGTCTTGGACACAATAGAAATCAATTGTCATTGTAACCAGGTGCTGCGTGCGTTTGAAGAATGTAATTAAAAAAACATTATAATCTGATAGAATCAAATCTGAAAGTAATCAAATTATGTATTTAGCTATATATATTTTTACGAATTTTTATTTTAAGGAAATTGTATTAAATAAATTGTAAGTAGACCTAATAAAAAAAATAGTTATAGATTTGAGTACACAACTGGGACTGAGGAATGGCCAATGAGTGTTTTTAACTACAAGCTCATCAAACGTACTTTTTGGTTCAACTTTTGCATACTGTACTGTACAAAACATGTACTTTCAAGCCGAGCTATAAATATCTCAGCTAAAAAAATTTGGGCTAGCACGTGTTTCTTTCGATAATATTCGTAGCCTGACTGTATTAAAATATCTACCTACTCCAGAAATCAAACCATGTAGCACTAGAGAGAAAACTGGGCGTTGTTGTTTGTAATTTAAATCTTTTTTTTAACCCCCGACGCAAAAACGACGGGGTGTAATAAGTTTGACGTGTCTGTGTGTGTGTGTGTCTGTCTCTGGCATCGTAGCTCCCGAACGGATGAAGCGATTTTGATTTAGTTTTTGATTTAGTTAATTAGTCAGGAGTGTTCTTAGCCTGTTTGATGAAAATCGGTCCAAGATGGCCGCCGTAAAAAAATGGCGGATACATATTTTTTTAAAACTCCTCAATATGGGTATCAAATAAAAGGGCTTGTACTAGTAGAATACTATACACTATGACAAATTTCAAATCCAAGATGGCCGCCGTAACAAAATGGCGGATTACATATTTTGAGTATGGCTTCGTTTTAAGCTTTTTTAGTTTTTCTTCCCAGTCCCATTTTTATATGAACTGAAATACCTAAGAAATCTTACAATAGATATGAATTACCTTCTTGTACGAAAGTGAATAAGAAAGAGAACAACTAAAGAAAAATGATATAATTAAACAAAAAAATCTGTTAGGCCTTCAATATTTTTGAACACATATTACCTACAATAGGTACTTTAAGAGCGAAAAGAAAATATGTTTATTAACTGTTAACTCATACAATACTTTCCTTAACTATTTTATAATAATTATAATTAAATAAAAAAAATAAGAAGTCCTCTACAAAAAGCATTAAATAAAATAATAAATTTAAAAACCCCCGACACAAAAATAATAGATGCACATAAAATCCTAAAACAAGGTTTAATAACTATAGAATTATAGCTAGATACAAAACTTTATGAGAATGTTAGCCAATACGAGTTTATTGACGTTATATGCGTAGGCTACATGGTCCCATATAAAATCGACCAAGTTAGCATGTATCTGTAAACTCAATGAAATTTACGACAATTTATTTGATACAAAGTTTGATCATAATTGGTATTTACACAACGGTATCAGCTCATGTTTCAACGAAGTAAGTTTGTAATGAGTTTCAATAGGGTAAGTTTGAGATAAAATAACGAGGCAAACGTTTAATATTTTGATTAAGAGGTTGTGTGATGGTTAAGTTAAGAGCACCCCTTAAAAATAATTAGTACATACCTAGATCGGGATTGTGCTTCACTTATTAGCATAATTGTACTCTCATTTCCTTAAATATACTGTTACTATAAAGATAAATTCTGCGTTAATCATTACTATTCAAATCCAAATATTATTCCTTCTAGTCTAATAGTTTCATGAAACACTCTCTGAATATTTATAGCACATTTACATACTTACCTACATGTTTTTGTAGGTAGGTAATCGCGCTTAAATTTAAGAGCACTGTGATTGTGGCGCGGCCAGGCTCCAACACCAATTCAAAGCGATTTCATCTTTGCAAAGTATTGCTTTTGACTTCTCATGAATCACACAAAGACGCTGTAAGCATAAGAAATCATATAAAGAGCTTTTCAATAGAACAGGATACCTGTTGCTAACGCGTCGAGCGACATTGGGAAAATTTCCCGACGCCAACATGTTGGCGGTATTATATTGCGGAGGGTATTATTAACCATGGCAACCACCGTCCCTCTTTGTAAGTTTTTCAAAACACCGAGCAGTTGACGACATCTGATCACCTATAGAGGACCCTGTAATCTGCTCCTGCCGTTTGTAGTTACTCGCTGCCATGTCTCTTTTCCCCCGAATTTGCAAGTCGCGAACAGGGGTGCGGCTCGTGCCAAACAGATGACAGGATTATTTTTGTGTTTGACATAATCATAGTGACAAATTTATTTTTAGGGTCGTCACGTTTGATGCTCCATTGTGCGAGGTGCCTATTCTCGTGTGTGCGTTATAAAAGATATTCAAACAAAAAAAAGTATTTTGACTTAGTAGGATTTTACTCGCGGGGCCACTACCTGATATAGGCCAATCATCATACTTGCAAACCTACAGTAAAAAGATTCCAATGAAAACCAAATTTATAACAAACTCTATCCACGATTTTTAGATCTTGTCATTATACATATAAAAATAGATCAAATAAAGGAGGATATGTATTATTATTGTTTTGTTCATTGAATTATATCAAGATATCTCAAAATGTAGGGTTATCCCAGACTTATCTACCACTATGCCCAAACTAATACATTCTAAAAACTTTTTTTTTAACAAATTGAAATTTTAACATTAATAATGTATCTATGCTTAAAACAGTACTAAACACACCAACTTAATGTTACTTATAAAATCATGTTTTTTAATCTAGTCACTATAGTATCAGTCACCTTAAATATTTCCAAAAATGTATATGAAGTGGGTTTAGCGTATGTACTTGGTTTGTTGAGCAGCGTGGGTGCACGTTCGCCTACTCCCCTCATTTGGGGTCGAGAGATTATAGCCTAAACCGACCCGGCCGGCATTCATCGCTTATGACGTTTGGTTGACGAACTTCGAAATGCAAAATAAATGCCACATCACTCCCAGGATTTAAAATTATGTTGTATTTTAATGGTTTCTCACACTGAACAATACATGTGATGAAATACGAAATATTTGGTATATGTAAATTAGTTTCACGGAAATAATTGCCTAGCCACTACGTAGCAAAACTTTTTGTTTACTAATAATTGGAAATGTTAAAGGTTAAGATTAATTTAAAATACATAGATAGTTACACGAAAGCATTGTTAGTGTTTTGCCATTATGTAGTAATATTATTTAAGATATAACGCAACTGCAGTTACATTATACTATACTACATTATATTTCTGTAGTTTTGCAAAATATGTTTTACTAGACTCTACTTTCAGTACTTACATTAAAATTAGAGTTTGAAGAAAATATAAAATCTTTTTAAAAACAAGGTTCTGCCATCCCCTTTAATTAAACGCCCATTAAAGTTAATAATTGGAAATTGTCTCCTGTCAACGAGATGCCTCAAATTTTCGACACGACAAACAGGAAAGTTGATTTGTTTAGTCGGAAAAGTTAATTTGTGGGACATGACAGGTAGGTACCACCTACATATCGCTAACCTCTTGGCACGAAAATTGCAAAATTATCTTTCGTCTTTATCTTCAAAGAGATGTCATCCCCACCCGGTGGATGGCGGGCAGTCTCAAAGTTGTCAGCAGGGTCGTTCCCATTACGAATATGCTGATGTTTATCCCGCCATACCTGCTTGGGGATGAGATTTATGAGTTTTAATTGGATAGAAAATGGAATTTGCTTTGCGGTTGCAAAGGTTACTCGGGGTCGTGTCGGGTAGTGTTTGAGAAACACTCATCATGACTTTATTTAACATAAACGTTTTGATGTTTGCTCTTTTCTAGTTAGGTGTTTGCAGAAAATTCTGGAAAAAACACGTTTCAAGTCAACCCTGACTTGAAGCGTGTTTTTTCAAACTAAGCATTTTGTCTAAGCACCAGCCAATATGTACAAAAGAATAGAATAGACAAGATTATATCTTTATTTAAAGAAATACAAACATTGTAGTATGCAGTCTCTAAAGAGGCGTGAATGGCAGTGTTACGGCGTGTTAAAGTTTTGAAGAGGTAATTAGTAACTGAGAACTTTTGAGTATTAGCAGCTAGCACTAACACCAATGTGCAACGTCAAAGAAAAAAACCGGCCAAGTGCGAGTCGGACTCGCGCACCGAGGGTTCCGTACAAACCTGCAAGGTTTACAAAGTTCGTTCATTACGACAATCGAGTCATAACTATGGTATTTTTATTGCAAAATGAAATTCATAACATTACAATGGGGAAAGATGGAGGAGCATTAATGTAACTAAAAATTTAAGGTTTTCGGAATTTTTCCTTTATGTGTGCTATAAAACGTTGCTTCATGCCAAATTTCAAGATTCTGGGTCGACTGAAAGTACCCTTTAGGTTTTGATTCCCTTGCGAGTACTTGCGAGTTTCAAAATATGCAGCTTAAATTGCTGTTTCTTTTGATTGCGTTGACATAGAAGTTTGATTTTGTTACAGCTTAAAGGTATTATAGACCTGAGTATTTGGTATGAATTTCAATTTAATACCTCTACGCGTTTATAAGGAAATGGGTAGTAAGTTTAAAATTATTAAAAAAAAATATATTATGTGATGTAACTAAAAATTTATGGTTTTCGTAATTTTTTCTTTATCTATGCTATAAGACGTTGCTTCGTACTAAATTTCAAGATTCTGAGTTCACGGGAAGCACCCTGTAGGTTTTGATTCCCTTGCAAGTGTCGAAAATTTGCGGCATAAACGGCTGTATCTTTTGATTGCGTTGGCTTAGAAGTTTGATTTTTTCACAGCTTCAAGGGACAGTAGACCTGAGTAATTGATATAAATTTCAGCTTCATACCTCCACGCGTTCCTGAGAAAAAGGGTCTTGACAGACGGACGGACGGACGGACAGACGGACAACAAAGTGATCCTATAAGGGTTCTGTTTTTTCCTTTTGAGGTACGGAACCCTAAAAACAATTCTTTGATTTAAATATTCACAAAAAAAACATTGAAATTTCAACATTTCTTCTTGACGTATTTTCAAAAACGTTGTTCACTTAACTGGAAAAGTTTGGCTATGTCGAGTCAGATGATACACGCGTGCGCGACACACCGCGGCCGTCATCGGCATTCATCGTCAAAAGCGGTGCAGGGAACTTGGAATGAGGTTTTCTAACTACAAGCCCGTCAAGCGATCTTTTCGGTTCAACTTCTGCATTTTATAAGCAAACATTTAACTGTGAAGTTTAGTACTTAAGTTCGGATATGATTTTTTATAAATTATAACTTATAATAAAAAGATAATAAAGTGATAAAAATTTACGGTCTTATCTTAGAACAAAATAAAGTAGAGTTAGCATCATATTTTCTTTAAAAAATGGTACAATATTATTTTAAAGTCTTTGAATAAAAATGTCCTTAAAAAGAAACCATTTAAAACTACTTACAAAAAAACGGGTGTCTCTTTAAATTTCACATATTAACAAGAGAAGATTATATTAAATTTCTATATTCGGGAAGTATAAAGGGAACAGTAGCTAATTACTCGAATCGGTGCTTCCGAGTAACATTACGCGTATGTAAATGAGCATTCACGAATAATTTTCATCAGAATTTATTCCGAAACTAGCGTATTTGGGTTAGCGAGAGTTGAGAGCGAACTACCGGCATCAAAACTATTTTGTCGGAGACAGGTCAGAGTTTTGTAAATTAATTCGGCGGTTCCGGACTATTACGCGAACTGTCAGCGCAGGTGCTGCTCGGCTGCACAGCGCTGCACGGGTATTAATTTAACTTCTGTGTTCAAATCAAACATAACAGTGCTCCTGACTGCGACGGGTTAATGTTTCGATATCGGCGTTTAGTTTCAGTTTTACATAACTTATGTTGTTATGCTTGTGTGTATTATTAATTTACTTTTAATGACGTACATTCATAGATATGCGTTTTTGAAAGTATTACCTGCTTTAATATTGCTCTGTATACATACGAAGTTATCGTTAATGTAGTATCTATAGATGATTGGATATCAAAACTGGACGGGATTGTTTCTACGGCTTACATTATTCTTTTTCATGCTCGAGCTATTTAATACGGCCATACCGATCTCTATGGTTTTTTCTGCTCGAGGAATTCTTTTGAAACGCAAAATTAAGATTGAATGTATTCACCCCATGCGACGCCCATTCTCACGTTGTAAGTGGTAGTCCCCAAACCGTTGCAGGCGGCGAACCTTCGCACCAATTTCAGGTTTCATTTGCGTACGCACACAGCCACGGAACAAATTAAAGCCATTGTGTTAGACGGATTATGGAGCGACGTCCATTTATATGTAAAATAGTGTAGAGCTGTAGGAGCGAACGGGGCAACCAGCCGAGCGCCACGCGCTCGCCGTGCGCCGATAATATCGTGTACCTATGAATTTTCAACTGAGACGAATCAATATTTGCATGGCATCTTCGTAGAGATGAGACGGTTTGACAACAGCATAACATTAAGTAAGATTTGAATATATCATATTCATACGGCAAAACTTTTAGAGCTGCGAGCGAGGACTGCGCTTCGAATTTGTTTTGAATTTTCTCGCGAGCTTTTATTTAAGCACATTCATGACATGATTATTTTCAAACTATTTCTATGCGCTTTGGAATTAATTTGCTTTGTCATCCGCATTTCAACTATGCAATTGCTTATTTTTAGTTTCTAACATTCCAATAGCATTTAGTATAAGAAAATATTTTCTAAAATGGAATAGCTGTAGCATTAAATATTTTCCCCTTCCGAGCCAAGATATGTGTTGAATTTGGCTTGTTAAATGTACAAAACAAGACCTCAAGCAAAATGTTTCCTCCATGAAATATCATACGTGTAGAATGTGCAATAGTGTTGTAGTTGACAGACAAGGGTATGTTGACGTGAATAAAGTTTTCACAAACAAGCGCTTGGGCTGAAATATGGCCACTTGCAGGCGTCGCGGGCGCCGGCGCGCGGTGCTGAGCTACG